>JARQOC010000004.1:547324295-548524295 GCA_033576535.1 Allobates femoralis
GTATTAGAGATGGGTGGATTGTTTTATGCAAACATTGCTCCTCAACTTTTTTGAGTTTCTGGGTCACCCTGCACAAGGTTTGATTCTCAGGCATGGCATGATGTCATACAGTGCCTACAAGTAGTATTCAACCCCCTGCAGATTTAGCTGGTTGACACATGTGGAATTAACTTGGCATTGTGACATTTGGACTGTAGATCAGCCTGGAAGTGGGAAATGCACTGCAGCCAAAAAGAATTTTTAATTTTTTTTTTTTTTTTTTTAAAGCGTTAAAAGTTAATTCAGAGGGTCATTTATTATTCAACCCCTCAAACCACCAGCATTCTGTTTGGTCCCCCTAAAGTATTAAGAAGTAGTTCAGGCACATAGAACAATGAGCTTCACATGTGTGGATTAATTATCTCTTTGGCAGGTTTTTCTGACTATTTAAGACCCTCCCCAAACTTGTGAACAGCACTCATACATGGTCAACATGGGAAAGACAAAGGAGCATTCCAAGGCCATCAGAGACAAGATCGTGGAGGGTCACAAGGCTGGCAAGGGGTACAAAACACTTTCCAAGGAGTTGGGCCTACCTGTCTCCACTGTTGGGAGCATCATCCGGAAGTGGAAGGCTTATGGAACTGTTAGCCTTCCACGGCCTGGACAGCCTTTGAAAGTTTCCTCCCGTGCAGAGGCCAGGCTTGTCCGAAGAGTCAAGGCTAACCCAAGGACAACAAGGAAGGAGCTCCGGGAAGATCTCATGGCAGTGGGGACATTGGTTTCAGTCAATACCATAAGTAACGTACTCCACCGCAATGGTCTCCGTTCCAGACGAGCCCATAAGGTACCATTACTTTCAAAGCGTCATGTCAAGGCTCGTCTACAGTTTGCTCATGATCACTTGGAGGACTCTCAGACAGACTGGTTCAAGGTTCTATAGTCTGATGAGACCAAGATCGAGATCTTTGGTGTCAACCACACACGTGACGTTTGGAGACTGGGTGGCACTGCATACGACCCCAAGAATACCATCCCTACAGTCAAGCATGGTGGTGGCAGCATCATGCTGTGGGGCTGTTTCTCAGCCAAGGGGCCTGGCCATCTGGTCCGCATCCATGGGAAGATGGATAGCACGGCCTACCTGGAGATTTTGGCCAAGAACCTCCGCTCCTCCATCAAGGATCTTAAGATGGGTCGTAATTTCATCTTCCAACAAGACAACGACCCAAAGCACACAGCCAAGAAAACCAAGGCCTGGTTCAAGAGGGAAAGGTGATGGAGTGGCCTAGTCAGTCTCCTGACCTTAACCCAATTGAAAACTTGTGGAAGGAGCTCAAGATTAAAGTCCACATGAGACACCCAAAGAACCTAGATAACTTGGAGAAGATCTGCATGGAGCAGTGGGCCAAGATAACTCCAGAGACCTGTGCCGCCCTGATCAGGTCTTATAAAAGACGATTATTAGCTGTAATTGCAAACAAGGGTTATTCCACAAAATATTAAACCTAGGGGTTGAATAATAATTGACCCACACTTTTATGTTTAAAATTTATTAAAATTCAACTGAGCAACATAACTTTTTGGTTTGTAAGATTTATGCTTCTGTTAATAAATCCTACTCTCGTTTGCAGTTTGAAGGCTCTAACTTATTTGCATCTTATCAAACCACCTAAATCTGCAGGGGGTTGAATACTACTTGTAGGCACTGTATGTGTCGCACACACATAACGTGTCGCCAGCTTAGCTAATTAATTATAAGCAAAGCCTTCGATCCTGAGGGGTAAGGAAATTTGCGCAGCGCCTGCCTATGACCAGAGGACTACTGACCTGGACCATGGACTGCAGTTGCCAACAGCGATCTGGTCATCACTAGTTGCCACAAATCTGGTGGCCACGTGTACACGTTGAGTATTTGGTGATTTTTTTTTTCCTCAGTGTTTGTAAGCCAAAACCAGGAGTAGGCAGAAAGAAACACAGAAGTAGTATATCTCCATTATACTTTTCCTCTGATTGTGCTAGTATTAGTAGCCAAAATCATGACTGAGGTAGAAAACTCACCAAATACCGAAAACGTGAACGTGACCTTAAAGAGTGGATATGTGTGCATCAATGCAGTTTCACCTTGTTCTGAAGGATGAGCAAAACCAAGCTTTCTTAGGCCACGTGCACACACTGAGTATTTAGTGAGTTTTTTACTATTTGTAGCCAAAAACATGAGTGGGTAAAAAACACATATGTTTCTATTATACTTTTCCTCTGATTGTTCAACTCCTGGTTTTGGCTACAAATCCTGAGGTAAAAACTCCCATAATAGTGTAAGGCCATGTGCACACATTGAATATGTGCCCACAATAAGTATTTGGTGACATTTTTACCTCAGGATTTGTAGCCATAACCAGGAGTGGGTGATAAATACAGATATGGTGAAATGTTTCTATTAACGTTTCCTCTAATTGTTCCACTCCTGGTTTTGGCTACAAATACTGAGGTAACAAACTCACCAAACACTTATGTGCATGTGGCCTTATAGACTGGATGAACATCAATGCAGTTTTACCTTGTTCAGAGGGATGAACAAAACCAAGCTTTCTTAAGCCATGTGCACACACTGAGTGTTTGGTGAGTTTTTTACCTCAGGATTTGGCTAAAACCAGCAGTGGGTGATAAATACAGAAGTGGTGACGTGTTTCTATTATACTTTTCCTCTGATTCTGAATTTTGAGGTAAAAAAACCCTCACCAAATACTCAATATGTGCACACGGCCTAAAGGCCACGTCATACGCTTCAATATCGTGAACGATGTTGTTAGCGATCTCATGCACGCGCGATCGCTAACAACATCGTTCAGATCGCTGGCGAGCTGTCACACATGCAAACTCACCAGCGATCAGGACCAACGAGAACGCTGGTAACCAAGGTACACATCGGGATACTAAGCGCCGCTTAGTAACCCGATGTGTACCATTGTTACCATCTCCCAGCAGAGGCCGTGCCGCAGGGAGATCGTTCATCGCGGTGTCACACAGCACGTTCATGTTCACATGTTCACAAATCTGGGATGAACGATCCATTAAAGGATCGTTCAATTTGGCTGGTGACATTGCAGTGTTACACGCTACAACATCGTTCACAACACGTGACTTTTGAAAGATGTCGTCAACGATATTGAAGCGTGTGACGTTGCCTTAACCCCTAGACGACAGCCTAACGTCTACAGACGTCCAAAAAACAGGGTACTTAAAGCCCAGCCATACGTCTGTAGACGTATGGCTAGAAAAAGCCCTGTAGCGCCGCCCCTGGAGCTAATACCTCTAGGGTGTCAGCGTACCGATTGTAGCTGACACCCTAGAGATTAGTAATTAGCTAGTTTTTTACCGGCACCTGTAATGTGATGACCGGTAAACACCGTTTACCGATCATCACATTGCACAAAGTGAAAGTGCCGGGAAAAATGCTTTCACTTTGATCCGACATGAAAACACATGTCGGAACAAAGTGAAAGCATTAACCCCCTAGCCCACCAAGACCCCCAGTACTGGGGATCATCATCCCCCCCCCACCCCACCCCCTAACCATCTGAAAATGGCGGCGGCCGGCGCCAAACCCGCCGCCTCCGCTGCATCTCTATGCGATCTGTCAGATCGCATATAGATGCCGCCATTCCTGGGGGCCACTGGTCCCCTCAGTGGCCCCCCAATATCATCCCCCCTCACCCCTGGTCTCACCCCTGATCTCCCCCTCCTCCCTGCGCGGCTCCCCAGCTCCCCCTCTTCCCTGCGCGGCTCCCTGAGTCCCCAGCTCCCCCTCCTCCCTGCGCGGCTCCCCTCCGGTCATCAGAGCCCCCCCTCCTTCCCCAGGTCTTCCCCATGCTGTCCCCTCGATCCCCGACCCCCCACCCCTCCGGTCCGCAGTCCCCCCGCTCTGCTCCGGTCCCCCCGGTCCCCCCGGCCCCCTTCCCTGCTCCTCTCATACTTACCCGTCCTGCAGCATCGCCGGCCGTCTTCTCTCTGCCTCTGTCCCGGCGCCGCTGCTCTGCGTGCGCCTGAACAGAGGCAGAGTTAACCCATCAAGGACCACACAGGGGTCTTCTGCAGTTAACCCCCTGTGTGGTCACAAGGGGTTAGCTGCAGATCATTATCCCTGTGTGATCACAGGGGGTTACTGGATCTGCAGTTAACCCATTGTTACCACACAGGGATGATGACCTGCAGTTAACCCCTTGTGTGGTCACAAGGGGTTAACTGCAGGTCATCATCCCTGTGTGGTCACAAGGGGTTACTGGATCTGCAGGTAACCCCTTGTGACCACACAGGGATGATGACCTGCAGTTAACCCCTTGTGTGGTCACAACGGGTTAACTGCAGGTCATCATCCCTGTGTGGTCACAAGGGGTTACCGGATCTGCAGTTAACCCCTTGTGACCACACAGGGATGATGACCTGCAGTTAACTCCTTGTGACCACACAAGGGGTTAACTTCAGATCATCATCTGAATGAGAATCGTCGCGGGACCTCCCACTGGACTACGTCGGACCTTCCCAATGGACTACGTCGGACCATCCCACTGGACTACGTCGGACTTCACTGTAATAAAGATGGGGTCTAAATATGTGTTTGTGTTTTTTTTCCAATAAAAATATTTTTCTCTGTGTTGTGTTTTCTTTACAATCTATTAGAGATTCCTAATGGTCCGGTCTAATATTGGCCAGACGTTATGAATCTCGGGCTTAGTGCCAGCTGCCAAAAAGCTGGCATTAACCCCTTATTACCCAGTCTGCCACCGCTACACGGCAGCTGGAAGAGCTGGATACAGCGCCAGAAAATGGCGCTTCTATGAATGCGCCATTTTCTGGGGCGGCTGCGGGCTGCAATTCGCAGCGGGGGGGGCCCAGAAAGCTTGGGCCTCCCTACGCTGAGGATTCCAGCCCCCAGCTGCCTAGTTGTACCTGGCTGGCCCAAAAATATGGCGAAGCCCACGCCATTTTTTTAAAAAAATTATTTCATGAAATATAAAAAAAAAGGAGCTTCCCTATATTTTTGGTTTCCAGCTAGGTAAAACTAGGCAGAAGGGGTTCGTGGCAGCCCGTAGCTGCCTGTTGTACCTGGCTGGACCAAAAATATGGCGAAGCCCTACGTCATTTTTTTTTTTAATTTAATAAAGTAATACTAAAAAAAAATGCAGGGGAGGAGACAACCAGGACACGGTGTGTCCGTATCTTGTGCACATGCTCTAAGGGCCCTTTCACATCAGCGTTTTTTGAAATTTGCGGCAGATGCGGTGAAAAAAACGCATCTGCCGCAATTACCGCATACCGGCTGCACTTGCGGCGCGGTTGCGGTAAACGCCATGCAAAGTATAGGCGTACTTGCGACAAGTGCGGTTTTACACTTGCGGCAGGTGCGGCCGCGAAAAAAAACCGCGGTCAGCCTCGGTTTTTTCGCGGCCGCACCTGCCGCAAGTGCAAAACCGCACTTGCCGCACCTGCCGCAAGTACGCCTATACTTTGCATGGCGTTTACCGCAACCGCGCCGCAAGTGCAGCCGGTATGCGGTAATTGCGGCAGATGCGTTTTTTTCACCGCATCTGCCGCAAATTTCAAAAAACGCTGATGTGAAAGGGCCCTAAAAGTGAGAAATTGTGTGAAAAAAAGAAAATGTTCATAATGACATTATCAAATTCTGTGAAGTAGCTGTAGATTCCAAATGCTCACTATACCCCTAGATAGAATCCTTGAGGTGTCTAGTTTCCAAAATGGGGTCACTTGTGCAGGAGCTCCAATGTTTAGGCACACAGGGGCTCCCCATATGCGACATGGTGTCCGCTAACTATTAGAGCTAATTTTCCATTCAATTTGTTAGCGGACACCATGTCACATATGGAGAGCCCCTGTGTGCCTAAACATTGGAGCTCCCCAACAAGTGACCCCATTTTGGAAACTAGACCCCCCAAGGAAAAAATCTAGATGCATAGTGAGCACTTTCAACCCCCAAGTGCTTCACAAATTAGTCTGTAAAAAGGAAAAAAAAGAAGATTTTTGTGAAAAAATGTACTTTTTCATTTTTACGGATCAGTTTGTGAAGCACCTGGGGGTTCAAAGTGCTCACTACGCATCTAAATACGTTCCTTGGGGTGTCTAGTTTCCAAAATGAGGTCACTTGTGGGGGAGCTCCAATACTTAGGCACATAGGAGCTCTCCATACATGACATGGTGTCCACTAGCAATTGGAATTGTAAGTGGATACCATGTCGTGTATGGCGAGCCCCTGTGTGCCTAAACATTAGAACTCCCCCACAAGTGACCCCATTTTGGAAACTAGACACCCCAAGGAATTTATATAGATGCATAGTGAGCACTTTGAACCCTCAGGTACTTCACAAATGGATCCATAAAAATGAAAAAGTACTTTCTTTTCCACAAAAATTTTCTTTTTTCATTTTTACGGATTCATTTGTGAAGCACCTGGGGGTTCAAAGTGCTCAACACCCATCTAGATAAGTTCCTTGGGGGGTCTAGTTTTCAAAATGGGGTCACTTGTGGGGGAGCTCCAATGTTTAGGCACACAGGGGCTCTCCATACGCAACATGGTGTCCGCTAGCAATTGGAGCTAATTTTCCATTCAAATTGTTAGCGGACACCATGTTGCATACGGAGAGCCCCTGTGTGCCTAAACATTGGAGCTCCCCCACAAGTGACCCCATTTTGGAAACTAGACACCCCAAGGAATTTATATAGATGCATAGTGAGCACTTTGAACCCTCAGGTACTTCACAAATGGATCCATAAAAATGAAAAAGTACTTTCTTTTCCAAAAAATTTTCTTTTTTCCATTTTTACGGATTCATTTGTGAAGCACCTGGGGGTTCAAAGTGCTCACCACCCATCTAGATAAGTTCCTTGGGGGGTCTAGTTTTCAAAATGGGGTCACTTATGGGGGAGCTCCAATGTTTAGGCACACAGGGGCTCTCCATACGCAACATGGTGTCTGCTAGCAATTGGAGCTAATTTTCCATTCAAATTGTTAGCGGACACCATGTTGCATACGGAGAGCCCCTGTGTGCCTAAACATTGGAGCTCCCCCACAAGTAACCCCATTTTGGAAACTAGACCCCCCAATGAACTTATCTAGATGCATAGTGAGCACTTTGAACCCTCAGGTGCTTTACAAATTGATCCGTAAAAATGAAAAAGTACTTTTTTTTCACAAAAATTTTCTTTTGTCCTCGATTTTTTTTATTTTCACATGGGCAACAGGATAAAACGCATCCTAAAATTTGTTGGCCAATTTCTCCTGAGTACACCGATACCTCATATGTAGTCATAAACCACTGTTTGGGCGCACCGCAGGGCTCGAAAGAGAAGGAGCGCCATTTGACTTTTTGAATGGTAAATTAGCTCCAAAAGTCAAATCGCGCTCCTTCCATTCTGAGCCCTGCCGTGCGCCCAAACAGTGGTCTATGACCACATATGAGGTATTGGTGTACTCAGGAGAAATTGCCCAACAAATTTTAGGATGCATTTTATCCTGTTGCCCATGTGAAAATGAAAAAATCGAGGCTAAAAAACATTTTTGTTGGAAAAATTAAAATGTCCATTTTTTGTTTCCACTTTGCTTTAGTTGCTGTGAAGCACCTGAAGGGTTAATCATTTTCTTGAATGTAGTTTTGAGTAGCTTGAGGGGTGCAGTTTTCGGAATGGTGTCACTTTTGGGTGTTTTCTGTCATGTACACCCCTCAAATGGACTTCAAATGTGATGTGGTCACTAAAAAAATGGTTTTGTAAATTTTGCTGGAAAAATGAAAAATTGCTGATGAACTTTGAACCCTTATAACGTCCTAACCAAAAAAATTTTTTTTTCCAAAATTGTTGCTGATGTAAAGTAGACATGTGGGAAATGTTATTTATTAACTATTTTGTGTCACATAACGCTCCGGTTCAACAGAATAAAAATGACAAATTTGAAAATTGTCAAATTTTCAAAATTTTTGCCAATTTTTTTATATTTTCACAAATAAACACAAAAATTATCGACCTAAATTTACAAATAACATGAAGCCCAATATGTCACGAAAAAACAATCTCAGAATCGCTAGGATCCGTTGAAGCGTTCCAGAGATATTACCTCATAAAGGGACACTGGTCAGAATTACAAAAAACAGTCTGGTCATTAAGGTGGAAATTGGCTTCGTCACTAAGGGGTTAAAGGTACCGTCATACGGCGATGTTGATCCAGCGATCTTGCAACATCGCTCCATGTGACACGGCGATAGCGATGTTGCTGGCGATGCCGCCTATTTGCAACATTGATGGTTATCGCTCGCTGGGTTGTGCACAACCCAGCGAGCAAAAGCTGCTGCAACTTCATGGCAGCATCACTAAGAACATCGCTGCGTCTGACACCTAAGTCAGCGATGTCGGAAGTGAGCGCGCACCCGCGGAATCGCTTCCGACAACGCTGCAAAGTTGTACTGTGTGACGGTACCTTTAGGTTCAGATAGGAAAAGCAACTATTTTTTTTCGACTACATTGTCGGCTATAGAAGTGAACACCAATCTGGTTTACAATTGTGGTTGTCAGGAAAAAAAATTCAAGAATACATTCAAGAAAACACTTCAGAGCACAGTTGATTCAAAAGCCTGACACAAATAAACATTTGCAAGAGAAACACTCAAGAAAAGAGCAGAAATGACTGAAGACCAAAGGTTACACAATCCCGGACAATGCTGTGACATTTCGATCTACTCAGAACAAGTTTGTACACGTGACTTCCTCTTTATACAAACTGAACCGCTTAGTTACCATTCCCTTAATCATGTACATTTTCTCCTCCTGGCATCAGCCCAGAATACGGAGAGGACATAACATGGAGGCTCTGCAGTAACTGCCAAGAACCAGTTCTTGGAGAAGGTTATAAAAATGTTTATGCGGCTGACATTTCTAGAATTTCTGGAGGAACTCAAACTTCAAGTGGCAGCGAAGGATGTCGGTTTTACAAATTAAAAACAGTAGATTGTATATTATATACACATTTTGTGCTAAATTGTTATAAAGAAAAACCTGTTCACAAGTCCATTTATTTCAGATGTTCAACCCAAACGTCTTGTAGATGTATCTTGTACCACTTCAAATGATATTAGTGGTCACTAAATGTACATGTGCTCTCCACATTACATCAGCAGAACCACAATATGTCACGTGTTTGCACCTTCCAGCTGTGAAAATATCTATGAAAGAGTTGTTCCACCGCAGGGACTGAAATTTAGAGTAATCAATGCAGAGGACTGGATTTGCTATGGACGTTTTCCACAGCAAATCAGCCAAAACTTGCAAACCACCATAAGGCTACGGACACATGGCATCTTATAAACCCAGGTGAACCACACCACTTTTTCAAGCAGAAGATGCATCAAAATCTGGAAACTTTCTTTTTTCCTGAAACATCTTGCGTTGTTGTTCTCAGTCATTTTATGAGCTATTTTCTTACAGTTTTAGGCACCGGTGGTTTTTTGGAGGGTTTTCCCATGGCTTTTGTGAAGTTTTTTTTTTTTTTTTACTGACGTTTACTGGTTTCAATCCTGCGAATGATCCCTGCTTATTGCTGTGAATGAGCGGTCGTCCATCTCATCATTATCGCGGTGTCACACAAAACGATGCCACCAGATTGCTTCGATGACATCTTCAGGTTTTAGAATATGTTCATAAACCAGGCAACTCCAACTAATTATCGTAGTTGCATCGCTCAGTTACACGCAACAATGCAGTATGTCGTTTCAACATCGTTGTACATGTCACCTTTGAGCGATGTCGGGCACGAAGTTGTGCCATGTAAAGGTACCTTAAATCTCTCTCCCACGCCTCCTGACAGCCTAACTTCCCCAACCTGCCTCTATCTTTAAGTATCTTATAAGCCGCTGAAATCACATGTTGTTGGGGGTGAAGTCTGTGCAAAAAGTTCTTCGAGTGGGGCTAGAACGGAACGACATAAGCGGCCCAACCGTCCATCAAAGCAGAAAGAGCGAAGCTGCAAATACTCGTACCATCTCAACTTCACGGACGGGGATCGGACTTGTAAGTCAGGAAAAGATGGAAACTCTTCACCCACCAAAACCTGTCCCATTCTGATGTCTTCCCCAAACTGCGAACATAAAAAGGACGTTGGTTTGTTTTTTAAAGCAAAAATGATGGCAAAATGCTCCAGAAACACCTAGACAATTTTTAAGTTTTCTCATTTACTTGTATTGTGGAGTACAAAACGTCTTCAGAGTGGAAATAAGCAGACAAATGGACGTCACTTCTTTTATCTGTTCAGCGGTTTTAGAAACCTGAAGTGGTTAAAAGTCAATGAATAAGTTCATTATTCTGTACATTTTTATAAGTTTTTCAGGCAATTTCTGCAGCAGAAACTGCTTGAAAAAAACCTGTTGTTTTTACATAGCCTGAAACACAAGGATTTTATTGCAGCTTTCTACCTTAAAATCTCATTCCTACATACTACTCGTATCATTAAGATATGAAATCTTGCATGTAAATATGATACTGAGCTTTCCTGAAATTCTATGGCAAGACTTATATTACCCATTTGTATCTCTGCCATTCCTAATGTGTACTGAACCTTGTATGTTCACAAAGTGGAAAGAGTGAATATTGAGGTACATGTCTTTTTGAAGACTAATGTGACTCCTTTTGCATTTCACAACTGCACGGATCAATTCCCAGAGAATGTGGTGGTTCTCGGTTAAAGTCTACAAGCTTTTTTTGCCGAGAGATTTGGTTTTTCCCCCTTTCCCTTGGGTATTAAAAACCTCACAGGTCTGTTTTCAGCAGCTAAAGCAATGACACAACACTGATAACGATGGTGAAACATATTCAGATGCTGCTTCAGTTTACATTTCGGTGATCGTGTTAAAATTCTGTCCTTAGGGATCTGCTAATTTTCAGCAAATTAACAATCTAACATATAAAGTAGCATGATGCTGGATTATCAGATTATCCTAGACAACAGGATGTATTTTTTTATTATAATTATATAACCACCCACTCATTTTTTTTTTCCATTTCACCGCCAGAGTGGTGTCACTACTGCATGTTCCTTACCCCTAGTAATATAGTTACCAAGCACTGATTTCTGCTGTTCCCTGCGCCACACTGGTCCCATTCCACTATCTTGTGACCGCAGCTTCTGACTGACTGGAAGTCACAACTAATGGTCACAGGCTTTCAGTGTAAGCATACGACAGCCTTGTTCTGGTTCTCATAGACTTACATTAAGAGCTTCGTGCACACCAGGACTATGGAGTCGGAGACCATGTTGGTGGAGTCGGTCGGTATGAAATGGACCGACTCTGACTCCTAAAATATATAATAAATTAGGTACAGTAGTTCAGTGCTATATGTGCTGCATATTATTATGAACATATATTCTACCTAAATATCTTGATTATTGTATCATAATGATTAAAAGCCTGATACTCACATTGTACTACAATAAATTTATAAGGAATCAAGAGTCGGGGGTTTGGCTTACTGAATCCACAGCCCAGGTGCAAACGAGCATATAAATTGGATGGTTGCAATGCAAGAAAATATCTCCCATTGTACACGGACCAAAGTTATGGTGGATTTACACACACCAACTTATCTGTCCAACTTCTGACCAACTTTCTGGTTGCAGTGAATTCATGGACACATAGTTCCATTTGTACACAGCCACAAAATGGAGCAATGTGTCCATGATTTCACTGCAACCAGCAAGTTGGTCAGAAGTTGGACAGATAAGTTGGTGTGTGTAAACCCACCATTAGTCAATGATGCAGGTCAGATCTGCAAGTTTCAGACTGGGAAAAAAAGAAAATCGATGCGTTCTGCAATTGGCAATGTATGTGGGATCACATGCAGCCATACAAGTAAGGCTATGGGCTGGTAAGCCAATCATCCAACTCCGACTCAACCAAAATGGACACCGTCTCCACAGCCCTGCATACAACTCTATTGGGTGCAAGTGAAACAGACTGTACTTGGATCGATGCAATCCAAGAGCAGAGCGATATACGAAGATACATGCAATGGAGAAGATGAAGAGATTAATCTCTCCTACTTATCACCTGTGATCTTATTTTCACATGCAAGAGAATAGGATCACAGTATAATGACACTCAGCTCACGCACACTCGTAGCAGAGTGTCCTTCAGGCCAGGGTCACATCTCGCATCCCATGGTTTTCGCTCATGTGATCCAAGCCTAAAGGAAACCTGGCATGTTAAATAACACTACTGACTTTCAGATATGGGCTTAATGTGAAGGTCAATAAGGTCAATAAATATGCTGCCTAGATACCCGCTGTTTATCATAGTTACCAGTGTCCTCCCTGCTTAGGGCTGGTAACCATGGTAAACACCGGGTATCTAGGCAGCGCGTGCTGCCTAGATACCCGGTGTTTACCATGGTTACCAGCCTGTGAGATCGCTGATCGTTGGTCTCTCGCAGTCACACGCAGCAATGCGTGCTGACCAGCGGGAGCGCAACGACCAAAAAATGACCCAGAGCACTTTGTAACGATCAGCGATCTCACACCAGGGGCCTGATCACTGCTAAGTGTCACACATAACGAGATTGTTAGCGAGATAGCTGTTATGTCACAAAACCAGTGTAGTTACAACGATCTCGCTAACGATCTCGTTATGTGTGATGGGGGCTTTAGGCCACGTTCACACACACACACTTAGTATTTGATGAGATTTTTACCTGAGCATTTGTAGCCAAAACCAGTTTTGGGTGATAAATACAGAAGTGGTGATGTGTTTCTATTATACTTTTCCTCTGATTCTTCCACTCCTGATTTTGGCTACAAATCCTGAGGTAAAAAACTCACCAAATACTCAATTGTGCACTTTACCCTAGGGCACAATTATTGTAAGGTCATGTACACGTTAAGTATTGTGACTTTTACCACAGGATTTGCAGCCAAAACCAGTTTTGGGTGATAAATACAGAAGTGGTGACATGTCTCTATTATACTATTCCTCGATTGTTCCACTCCTGATTTTGGCTACAAATCCTGAGGTAAAAAAAACTCACCTAATATTCAACAAGTGCACGTGTTTATTATTTTTTCCTCTGGCCTGGTTTTGGCTTACAAATATATAGACCTTATAAAGTATTAAAGCAGATCAGAAGTTTCCACCACTATCATCACGCCTGCAGCCGACAGAGCAAGACTCCTCAGGGAATTAAAATCCAAATTATTGGCAAACATTTGTATATGGCCATAATAAATGACAAATTTAAAAGCAGTTCATTTTTTCACATTACAAGTGATTCGGCAGCCCGGTCTCAGTTTCCTGATCCACTTCTAATGGGCAGAAACGCAGCACGCTGGCACCAGCCGTCTAGACCAAGTCAGCAGATACCGAGTGACCTTGTACACAGAACACCACTGATGACTGTCAATAAGCAGATGAGTCCTCCATGTTATAATGAAGAGAAACGCGAGGAATTGTTGGGAGCATTATTTATTTATTTATTTTATAATGTGATATAAATTTATCACCATGAGACAATCCATTATAGAGCCCTGCAACATCAAGATTCATATTAAAATTGCAAGACAGTGCAGATTTTATTATTTTTTAAGAAATCAAATTCATGAAATGGTACCCTATGGAAAAAGCACCTGATATAGGCGAGTTCTAAACTTTATGGCAGGGCAGACTTACTTGAAGTTTTCAAAACTTCCTCTATTTTGCTGGAAAAAAACAAACATATGAAGCAATTTTGCAATTCTTCCTTTTAAAACATGTCTTGTTGATTTGTGTGTACAGTTCCTATGCAGTTTATATGTCCCCTATGGTGACAGACTGCAAAAAAACCAACTGTAACCTGATCCTGCAGTCATATTCCATTCTGTCCTCTAATTTTCAGGTGAACCTCAAGTGAACCTGTGCTTATTTTGTGCTGTTTAAAACTAAAAGTGCAGCGCCTGTGCTGCACTTTATGAAGGTGGGCACTATCCTCCAGTACACCGAATAAACAACTTTATAAACTTTCCCGCCCTGTATGTAAAGCTATACATACGGGTCAGACAAGTCTTTATTGCGTCTGGTCCTCACCGCATCTCCATGCTTCTGGGTGCCTTCTCTTCTCTCATCCTAGCATTCTTAAAGGCGCATGCGCGGATTCTGGTCTTTCGCGTAGGCGCCCTGAGCTCTGCCCCACTGTGGACAGAGCATCTGACTGTACTACGCATAAGGTGCGAGATCCCACCCTGTTTTGTGTTCCGCTTTATGCAGACACCAGGGTGGGAATCAAGCACCTGAACACGAGCAACAAATTTGAGCATATGGGTCAGGTAATTCCTAAATTAAGCAAACTTAAAAAACCTTTTGATTAGAAAATCTTAAAAACCGAGTTATGAACTCTCAAACTAGACAAACACAAAACAGATAAGGCACTTCAATTGTCCGATCACCAGTATACCACCACACAATGGTATTTTATACAGAGCGAAAGATGGCCTAAAGTACAAATATCCGTATACCCATAGTCAACCGTACCATGGTCAATAATGCACTATGTTCAGATATATAAATCAATCATAAAACAAATTAGATTGATATCACCCAAGGGTCCAGGAGTTGGTAAGGCCGTAAGGATGCAACATGATAAGTGATTGTCCAGAAGAGCTGACCCTATACTGGTCCCTGCATCAAAAAAAATAAACATACTGGGCCTCATGCAAACAACTCCCACCCTTACAAGGGCAGTCCCCAGCTGCTCCTTTACCATGCACCCTAATCATGTCCCTATAGTCCTTATCATGACGAGTTTCATCACAGAACTCTTCAGGGGATCAACATTACAGACTGGAACAGTTAGAGCTGCAACCATATATCAGCATGGGCTAGAAGTGAGGGGCAGGTAGATAGTGATGGTCAGCCATATATAGCCACTAAAGTCCCATCACCTGACCTACATTATCCAATCAACAATCTCATCTGTGAGGCACAACCCTTTTGTTTACAAGCACACCACCCAGATCCACAGATACATGTATCAGGATAGAGGGATATACCCCAACATATAAAAACTTTTGTGACTCATCAAAGTAATGTTTCCATCACTTTCTTATTTGGGCACCCCCACATATTTGCTGATACACTAGAAATATATAGGAGTGATTATACATATCGTCCCTTCCATGTGTTGCTCCATAACAAGGAAGTATGTGCTGGTCAAGTGAATCACTGGCGTCACATCCGCACCATCACTGAAACCCCTGATAAACAGGAAGTGGCGTCACATCACCACGGACGCTATAGTGACGCCATAGCGCCCACGATCGCCAACACACGCTACCTTCTATACAGTAGCGCCGGAATTCATGTAAGATCATGTGACACACTCATCAATCCAGCAACCCGAGCACCGCAAGTGACTGGGCGAATCACCTGACCCAGTCACATGACCGCTTGTGTAGAAAGCGATCCACATTCAAATAATACACACAAATGGCAAATAGGAAAGGGCTAAAATTAAGGGATGTGCAGTATTATTGGGCAGTGCCTTATTATACAATATCCTTCACAACCTACAAAATTTAGGTATGCTACAGGGGATTTTCCAATTAAAGGTCATTCAAAGTGACCACTTTGCAAGAACCTAACAGTTGATCCAAACTCAAATGAAGAAAGTATAGCTTATCTGTTCATTGAGTCCTACAGGTGCTACAGTAGTCTTCTTCTGTAGCACCACTGTGCACCTCGTTACATGTCTAGCAACTGAGGTCTCACGTTTGTGTTTGACATCACCGATATGAAACACCAATTCGGCTTCAAAACTCCCGAATTGTTTTTCCAACGTATTCTTTGCCGCAGATGCAGGTGGCTTTATTAACTACTCCCTGCGTACGGAAATTGATGAATTAACAAATCTCAAAATCTCTTCCCGTGACATTGCTCCTGAATGTTTTAGTCACATCTTTATAGGGACAGACAATACAGCCTGAGCATTTGTAATAGCCCTTAATATTAGTAATCAACTAGGTCTCTTTTGTTGGTCTAGTAAAGTGACTATTGTACAACTCTATCCTTGATGGAATGACCCTTCCTATATGTAACTAAAGGACTGGCAGGTAGTTTTGGCCTTAGTTTAGGATGTAGAAGAAGTATAGGCCAGAGTTTTTCAATAATCTTGGTACATCAGGTGAACCATTGTCAAAAGTAGTGATCAACTGGGTCACATCATCAGAGGTCTCAGGTTTTTATTTAGGGACCAGCAGGCTGGGTCTATCCATCTCTTTTGCCAAATCACATGCCTTTTTAAGAATGCCTTTAGGATAGCCCCTCCCCCTAAAGCTGGCCATTAGTGCCTGTGCTTGTTCATTGTACACTTCCAACTGAGCACTACCTACGTACTTCTAAGGTATTGCCCCTTCAGAATCCCTCTTGAGATTAATGGGATGAGCACTATCCCAATGTAGAAGAGAATTAGTCGCCGTGGGCTTCCGATAGGTCAAAGTGTGCAAGTTACCTGGCCTGTCTCGCCAGATCCATATATCCAAAAATGGAAGTTGGACATTGTGGGCCTATGTGTGAACTTTAGTCCAATAGGGTTGTTGTCCAGGTCCGCTACAAAGTAAGAAAGCTGATATTTTGTTCTGACCAGACCACAAAAATGTCGTCAATGTAGCGGGCCCAGATTTCAAAACCGGAAGTGATTTCGTCCATTGGAGGTATAGAGACCAAGGTCTCCTTCCACCAACCCAGGAGCAAGTTGACATATAGGCGGGCACAGGGGCTCCCCATCGCAGTGCCCCTCAGTTGGTCGTAATACTTCCTGTCGAATAGAAAGCCATTTCTGCTCAAACAAAACTCCCAACAACTTCAGCACAAACTCGTTATGTAGACGCAACTGTTGTCCTCTCCCGGACAGGAAGTATTTTATCACCTCTACACCAAACAAATGTGGAATTGAGGAGTAAAGGGCTGCCACAGTCCACACTTCCCAAAATCACATCCTTAGAACGTCTACACCTTCAAGGTTTTCTCAACAAGTCAGGTGAGTCATGAGTATAGGACTGTAACACTGTCAAAAACAGTTGAGGATCTGATCCAAATAAACACTACAATTCTGTGTCAAACTATTGTTGCCCAACACAATGGGTCTTCCCTTCAAAGGTGAAAGACCTTGTGCATTTTGGCCATTCTTCTGGGTGCCTCCTCTTCTTCATCCTAGCGTTCTTTCAGGCACCTGCACAAATTCTTGTCTCTTCGTGTAGGCGCCCTGAGCTCTGCCCTACTGTGGGCAAAGCGTGTGACTGTATTACGCATACCGTGCGAGATCCCGCCCTGTTTTGCTTTATGCAGACACCAGGGTGGAAATCTAGTACCTGCACACTAGCAGTAAAGCACTGAGTAGTAATGCTGTTTGCTCTGCTCGCATTAAAGTAGAACTAGTGCGCAGGCGCTAGTTTCCCAACCTAGTGTCTACATAGAGGAGAACACAAAACAGGGTGGGATCTCGCAGTATACACAGGGGTAATGCAGTCAGACATTCTGTCCACAGTAAGGCAGAGCACAGGGCCCTGTGCGAAAATACAGGACTCTGCGCTGGTGCCTGAAAGAAGACTGAGACGAGAGAAAAGGAGGCACCCAGAAGAATGAAGAGGCTGATGAAGACCAGAGAGGTGGCAAGGATCGGACTAACAAAGACCCATCTGACCCTTAAGTATCAATTAGCATACAGTGAGGTAAAGATAATAATGTTATTATTTAGGTGTACAGGGAGGGTAGGGGGATAAGAGCAATCTTTGTAAAATGCAGCATAGGGCTGCTGAAGTGGTACTTTTAGTTTAAAAATCAGAAAAGGTGTGAGATTCACTTTTAAGGGGATCTGTCAGCAGGTTTTTGCTACCTCATTTGACAGCAACATAATGTAGGCAAAGAGATTCTGAATCCAACAATAAAATCATTTTAAGCAACTAGCAGAGCTGGGAGAGCAGCTTCTGCCCACATAAGGCTCTCAATAGAGATTGTGCATTACTCTGAAGTGTCAATTACAGCTGTGCACGAGTTTCTAGTTTAGACATGTTAAACACAGGTTACTAGACCCCTTAGGCTACCTTCACATTTGCGTTTGTGTCTGCATGCTGATGGCATGCAGACACAAACGCAGTGCAAAGCGTGCCATTTTGATATGTCCGCAGCGGAGAATGTCCGCCTGCGGGCACTCACTGTGCAGCCCGGCAGCCAATCAGCGGTGTCCGGGGCGGAGATCTGCGCCAGAGATCTCCTCCTCCCGGCCGCCGGTAAGCTTCGGGACATGTGGCGGGGAACGTGATTTGACAGCTGTTTGATCTCCGCCGACGAAGAGATTCAGCCTGGAGATTCAAACGTGCAAATAGCTGTTTCTCCACGCCGACATCGCTAGCAGATTACCGGCGGCGGGGAGGAGGAGATCAGCAGAGGCTGAGCTGATCTCCCGGTGGCCGTCGGTGAGCTTCTGTGACATCACCGGCGGCCACTGGGAGAGATTTCAATGGGTCCGCAGCGTTCTCCTGCGCGGTCAAGCGCAGAACACTGCGGACCCATTGAAGACAATGCATGTTTTGTGCGCTTGGGGACGCTTCCCGATCTTCCAAGGTCCCCGAGCGCACAAAAAATGCAACATGCTGCGTCCCGGGTGCGGACGCTGGACACCGGAAGGAGCAGATATCGTCCGCATCCGCACCCGAAGCAGCAAACGCAAGCACTATGCGTTCCTATGTTAAACATAGGAACGCAGTGCGCATGCGTTTGACTGCGTATCACAAAACGGAAAATGTGAAGCCAGCCTTAGATTAGGTAAACAATAGCAGGCACACTGATTTGAGAAGCACAGTTGCTTGTTTTTTAATGCGTATATCATGGTGTCTCAGTTACATAGAAAATCAGATACTCCCTTTAAACTGAGGACGGCATTATGTAAGGCTGGTTTCACATCACTATTTTTTCCTGTCCGTGGGATCCTCCTTTTTGTAGGACCTCACAGACAGGAACGGACACCACAGAGGTAACCAATTTCTGTGTCCGGGGCTATGATTATTACAGGTCCAGAAACAGAAAAAATAGCTGAGGAGGCAGCGGAGTACTTTCACTTCCGCAATTAGAATATACATTGCGGAAGTAAAATTTAGTAAAACAAAGGGTTAAAAATAATATATATGCTCGCCTTCCAGCAAGCCCTTGGCGCCTCCAGCAAGGTCCAGCTGCTTATAGGACCTGCGATTACATCACAACCCGATCAGCTGATTGCGTCACATGACCGCAGTTACCGGTCATGTGACCCGATGACGCTGCCGGTTGTCACGTAATCGCAAGTCCTGTCCGGAGCTTGCTGGAGGCGCCGGGGGACTCGCTGGACAGGGAGCATACATATTTTTTTTTTATAACCCTTTCTTTACTAAATTTCACTTCTGTAATTGCGGAAGTGAAATTAGATGGTAGGAGCATTTTTAGTGTACTGAGAATGCTCAGTACACTAAAATTGGGTCCGAGAAACGATCCTGTGCTTTCTCGGACCCGTGCTCCATTGGCCCCCAGGTTAAGGCTGCAGATCAGGTCAGATTTGGCTTAATTGCCATCCGATTTTGTGGGATCCGATTTGTGTCCGATTTTTTGCTGTGCCCAAAATCACAGCAGTTTCCAGTTTTGGGTACAGCAAAAAATTGGACACAAATTTGATCCGACAAAATCAGATGGCAATTGGCCAGATCGATCCGATCTCCATAGGATAACATGGGGGCCAAATCGTATCTGTGGCTGTCCATTTTACAACGGACAGCCATGGATCCTCTGAAATTGCAATGTGAAAGCAGCCTAAGAGTTAAAAAACAAAAAGCAACTGTCTTTCTTATCAGGATCTGTGCAATTGTTTACTTAAAATGGCTATATTACTCGGTGATTAACATTGCAGGACTAGAAGTCACACGCATGGCAGTCTGACATGGCCTCTGCACAATCTCTATTGAGAGCCTGGTGTGGGAGGGGCAGCTCTCCCAGCTGTGTTCTTAAAAATAATTTTTTTGATTATTTGAAAACTGCTTCTTTGCCTACACTGTGTTACTGTCAGATGAGAAAATGTAGAAAAAAAAACCTGCTGACAGATTCCCTTTAATATGATCTTCTTTACAATTTTGTATGCATTGTACAACTGACCAAAGTTTTAGTACTTTTTGCACAACTTGCTGTTCTCTAACAAGGAGCAAAGATTCACAACAGGTGTTTGATCCATGACCACACCACCAGACATGGAACATCTACGTTGGACGAGGGACCTGAAGGCCTCAGTGCTATTCCTGATGAAATTCGATTCATGTTGAGCAAAAAGATAGCCAAAAACAATGTTGGGGACGAAAAGTAAAGCGCTATGCATCAACCACTGTTGTCCCCAGACAAGTCTTTGATGGTGGTGGTGTTACAGTGTCGGCAGGTGTAGTTTCTACTACTTGAATAACATCATTAATCAAGTCATTGTGCCACTGCATGAAAAAATGCAGGCCTAATTTCATCTTCTTTGACACAATGTTCCAGCTCGTCGAGCTCGCATCAGTAGGGAACGGCTGCTAGAGAACTGGGAAACTTCAAATCAAGTGCCCTATACTTTCTCCTGACCTAAATCCCATAGAAAGCCTATGGGATCAACCGTGTAGATGCTCATAACTTAAAACCCAGGATCCTCCATGACCTGAGTACTGTCCTTCAACAAGAGTGTGATGCCGCCTCAGCAGATGAAAACGCCATGAGACTAGAGATGAGTGAACTTATTTGGGGCTGGCATTCAGTGGATTTCTGTCTTCAGAGTGCTGGAGCCTGGATCACCGTGCTCCGGTATGGTGGGTGGTTGGGCCACTGCAAGCTGCTTTTGTGTGTTATCGGCTTGTATTGTGCCTAGAAGCAGAGTAATCGGCCATAATGTCTTATCCAAATGGAAAAAAAAAACGACATCCCCACCCTTCTACCTCTGGAAGTGTTATGGTGGGTTTACACATCCCGATATCGGCGTCCAACTCCGACCAAAAGTCACGTGGTTTGTGCGTTGGACCCGATATCGTTCGTGCGTTGTATGGTGTGAACGTCCAGTACGATATACGAACGATGTCAAACCGATATCGGGGATCTAATTAGCCTGCTCTCCAACAGCGCGATATCGGATGCCGGTTGGAGCCGGATCGTGCTGTGTGACAGCCCAACTCCGATGTGCAGTACAACGTCCCCTATTCACTCCCATGTTAAATGGTCGTTCCTGGGTCGGGGGGCGTAGACATCGTAGGGACGTTGTATCCCGATATCGCGCTGTGTAAACCGCCGATGCGATTCTTGGAAAACCGGGCACAAAAAGCGCGCTCCCGCGCCGTCGGATCCAATATCGGACCGACGTTGGAGCGTGTAAACCCACCATTACGCTTATGGCTGGCTGCCACATGACAAGTTATTGAGACACTGACAGTATTTGTTGGGGTATACCTACCACTGTTGGCTTTTGTTGCAATAAATTGTTTTGAGATGAGGAAATAACCATTGTATGCATCTACAGTAATTACCGTAAATGCCTTACTTTCATGAGAAATATCACTGTAGACGCTACAGCGTAAAGGGAACTGTTTATGTTTTCTATAATTTTTACCCAAATACCCCTAACTCATTGTGAGTGTGTGTATATTTATTACATATACACACATACCATATTTCTCGGGTTACAAAACGCACTTTTTCCCCCCAAATTGTGGGGAAAATGGGGGTGCATCTTACAATCTAAATGTTTTTAGATTTTTTACTTACTGAGCTGGGGTTGTGGTGGTGGAGCAAAGGTGCAAGAGGCAGGGTCCATGGAGGATGTGGGCAGTGGGGTAAGGTAGTGGGCTGAAAATGCTGGGGTGTCGCAGCAATGTGCGATGGCGGCCACCATTTTCCTTGTACCTGCAGGTATTTGTAAGCTACGACTATGGCTCGACTGCCCAGGACTTCCAGAAAATGGCCACAGATCTTGATCTGTGCATGCACCGCCTTCACAGCCATTTTCTGGAAATCTTGGGCAGTAGAGGCACAGATGCAGCTAAAAAATAGCAGGAATCAAAAAAATGTTGGCTGCCAGTGCCATGGCACCCCCACAGCCTTGCCCCACTGCCCAGTTTCCGTAGACTCTGATGCCTACACCTTTGCTCCACCACCGCAAACCCACTTGGTAACACATGGTGGGTTCAGGATAGGGGACATATGATCTGATCATAAAATGGACAACATTAAAAATTATTTTTTTCTCTTCAACTTTACCAAATTTGTGGTGAGTCTTATAATCTGGTGTGACTTATAAGTTTGTTCAGAAATAAATCCGGACGTATATCTGCCCCCCAGATTTCCTATTCCTGTTACATATTCCAAGTTCATGACTGTCAATGGTTTTAGTAGCTCTTTATAAGCCCTGGAGTTTACATTAAAGAGGACCTGTCACCAACCATACATGGTGATCTAATTACAGCACTGAATGCAGCGTGTCTGCTGCATTCAGGCAAGGGGTCCCCCAGCCCTTGAGCCCCCCTGTACCCCGAGATAATACACTTTGAAAACTTACATAGTGGAGCCATATAGGAGGTGGCTAGTGGCTGGAGCCAAAGGGCAGTTTCACGCCCCCTGTATGTTTAATCCGCCCACCGCCGCCTCCCTGATGCCAATCATTGTCTCACTCGCCTGCTTGCTGCATAGTACACAGAGTTTATTGCAGTGCTGGTCACTTTGCCCCGCCTCCTGCGGTGATGTCACATGGATAACATGGAGCAGGGCGGGGAAAGGCGGTGATGTCCTGCTGTGACATCACCACTTAGACCCACCCTGCTCAATGTTAACCATGGAGCAGTTCGGGGAAAGGCGGTGACGTCACCGCAGGAGGCGGGGCAAAGCAGCCAGCACTGCAATAAGCTCTGTGTACTATGCAGCAAGCAAGCGAGTGAGACAATGATTGGCATCAGGGAGGCGGCGGTGGGCGGATTAAACATACAGGGGGTGTGAAACTGCCCTTTGGCTCCAGCCACAAGCCACCTCATATTTGGCTCCACTATGTAAGTTTTCAAAAGTGTATTATCTCGGGGTACAGGGGGGCTCAAGGGCTGGGGGACCCCTTGCCTGAATGCAGCAGACATGCTGCATTCAGTGCTGTAATTAGATCACCATGTATGGTTGGTGACAGGTCCTCTTTAAGAACTCCTTTAAAATAGTATTAAACCAAGTTACAATCCAAGAACAATTACTTATATAAGGGTCATTAACACAACATAGCTATAAGAAGAAGATTTTACTTTGCACTATACTTAAACTGTAAAGCCAGTGGAACAGCAGAAAGTGGATGCACATGTAAGGCTATGTGCACACTGTGCTCCGTTTGTCAGCTACACCAATACAGCTGTCTATAAACAAAAGCGCCACAAACCTATTGCGCTATTGCATATTGTTAATATACTTACCTATAGATGAATAAAAAAAATCTGGTTTGACAAAGTTTGATGGATTGACGATGAGTGGGACGGAAATTGAGCGCCAAATGCAGCGACAAATCGCACGCAGGGGCATAAATGAATACTGTAATGATACAGCATTGAAGGATGATTGCACACACTGCATTTCGCTGCCTGTGTATGAAACTCTGCCCACCGTGATGCCCAATGAATTCACGTCTTGAAACCAAATCATGTTGCAAGACACAGCGTGTGCCGTCCCCCTGATGTTTTTCTATTTCAGGCTCAACGGTTAACAAATAATGGGATTTACAGAGATCGTTCACAGGACAAAGGTGTCCAGTTTTTGCTCTTCGTAGAGAAGGACAGGTATCGTGTTTTAGACTGCAGTGCGGTAGATGAAAAAGCCTTTCGAGTTCCAAATTGTTCTTTTGTTCTTCAATGTCCCAACACAACTTTTCAAGATATTGTCCTCCTCAACTATTAACACATCTGGAAGATTTTCTTGCCCGGCCACGGGGGCCGCAGCTGCAGTTACACACGTCTATAGGTGTTGTGCCTTCACACACCGCCAGGTGAGCGCATACTCCCACCTGTCATGATCTGTACTACATGGGTGTGCACTATTCTCCAACAAAGTACTTCAGTTCTTGTCTTAATTTCCTCTACTCTTCTGGGTATTCTGTTGGTAAATCTGACATATGACTCCACATATGGGCCTTTTTATTTAGTGCTAATTTTGATGGTCTTTTATTGGAGGAAGACATTACTCTGAGGATCCTCAGGGGCGGGTCTTTAGGTTGCTCTGCATTACTACCGTGTGAGCCATGCCCCCTTTGTTAAATACCATAAAAAGATCCGTATCTCTGGAACCATATGACGGGTTTAAAATATTTTTTTTAAATGGTATATTCATTGTAGGAATAAAATCGGATGAAAACATAGGCACTGTTGACCTTGTGACCGGTCCTCTGAAATGTGGCCATGTACTTTAGCCTTCTCAACTTATCCTCCAATACACATGCATGCTTGCTTTAGTGGAGGATACATGTGCTACTAGCAGAATCAAGGGGGGGTTTAGGCTGGCTTCACACTTGCAGATGCATCTGCAGCGTTTTGCAGATGCATCTGCAAGTATCAGCATGCAGACCGCGGCCGCGGTCTGAAAGCTCTCATTCATTCCTGTATGTGAAGCGTCCGCAGGCGGATGCCTGCTTACAGATCACACTCTCCCGCCCGCACCATGGACGCGAGATGTCGCGTCCATGGTGCGGGCGGGAGAGTGTGATCTGTAAGCAGGCATCCGCCTGCGGACGCTTCACATACAGGAATGAATGAGAGCTTTCAGACCGCGGTGCGCCCTATTATAAACATAGGGGCCGCGGTCTGCATGCTGAAACTTGCAGATGCATCTGCAAAACGCTGCAGATGCATCTGCAAGTGTGAAGGCAGCCTTAGTCAACAGGCCAGATCCTTTTCCACCACCCAACCCACTTTACAATTGACCCTAAACATTAAAATCGGCTAGTTTGGTGAACTGTATCAACAAACTGTTTGGGGTCCTATAAACTAGGGTTATGGTTAAGGCCTGAACACAGACCAGCCTTACTGTAGTACAAATCCTGACACGGTTAAATACATCTTGTCCTCCTATGGGATAAAAACATTATGTATAACAGGCCATACAAGTGGTTATGTAAAGGGGGGTGTTAAATTTATGGCACTCGCCAGTATCAGAATGTGGCAGGGGCTCTGTGTAACTCCTACTGACTTCTATGTCAGATGTGCAGCATTTTGAATATAGTTGATAGCAGCACGCACATTACTGCTCATGTGTCTGACAATCTGGGATTACAGTATTTTCTGTCTTATCTCCCCAAAGCAGACTAACATGCTGAGACAATAGTCTGAATCAGCCATTTACATTACAAGGTTATTTTCATTTTATATCACACGAATTATATAATAAAAGTCAATAAATTGTTCACATTGAGTGTGTAGCAGCTACAGTTTAGGCCATGTTCACACTTCCGTTCAGAAAGTCCATTTGTCTATGGGCCCTTTCACATCATCGGTTTACGCTGATGTGCGGCAGATTCAGCAAGTGGCGCCGCATCTGCCGCCTAAAGGCCGACTTGCGGCCCGGATCCGGCAAGCCCGATGCTTTGGCTATGGGGCTTGCAGTCCGATGCGGCAAGTGCGGTTCTGCCGGATGCGGCAGATCCGGCACTTGCGGCCATGAAATAAAATGCTGAAAGCGGCGTTTTTGTTTTTTTTCACAGCCGCAAGTGCCAGATCTGCTGCATCCGGCAGAACCGCACTTGCCGCACCGGACCTCAAGCCCCATAGCCAATGCATGGGGCTTGCCGGATCTGCCGCACATCAGCGTAAACCGCTGATGTGAAAGGAGCCTATTACAGTTTAAAGAACAGACAATCAGAAGAAAGAAAAAAATCCAATGCATACATGATGCAAATAGAAGCAGAGGGGGCCCCACTAATTATTATGGGGTCCACATGGGTTGTGACTTGTGCATCTTAAAAATGGAGCAGGATAAGCTCATGAACTGTATAGCAATGATAATGCGACTTGTAAAGTGTCTTGTGAGAAGCTCCTGGAGGGACAACCTGAGGATCAGTTTATAAAGAAAGGCTGCATGCCCACCTGCACCAAATCCGCATTTCATGGCAGGAAATCCGCTGCGTTTTTAGCATTTTCATGCTTTTTTTGGTGTGTTTTTCTGGGTAGTATTTGGAAAATGCAGAAAGAATGGACATGCTACTCCTTTTTTCTGCACCAAAACTTGCACGGAAGAATCACCGTCATTGGACAAGGAAGCCACAGAGTCCGGCCAAGGTGTCCTTCATATTGAAAAACAGAGTTACAACAGATGTTCTCATCTATAAGAATGCTCTTATGACACATTTAACCTGAACAGTCCCTTAAAATGAAGATTTAGACCCAAAATGCCAGAAATTTGGATAACGAAGATGCGAATATGTTATCTGGCCAATGCAGCATAAAGCCAAAACAGATGTATAGTGCCCAATTTGTGAGTGTCATCTCGGAGGAGTCACTGGAGTGTTGTTGTTATCCTCAAGAGTCAGGCTCTCTCCTACGATGGCAGCACTCTCAGGCCTCAGAATGCTATACTGATACATTCATTATCTCAGCCATTTGTAGTGAAGTGCGCTGTATTCTCCACCACTTCAACCAAGCATGCACCAATTTTAGCGGTGCACGGGGTACAGGTTAAGCCATAGGAAGGACACCACTCTTTACTGCACTCACCGGGGAAGATGAAAAAACAGGGCAGGATTCCAGTTGATGAGGGGTGACAGAGGAACTCAATGTTGATCAAGATTAAAGTTGTGTTTTGGTCCCTCCGACCAAGGCTGCATTCACACATTAACCAAGAAAAAGAATCCTAGTTGCATCCATTTTTTTGAAGCAAGTGGATTGTCTGATCTTTTGTTTTATTTTTAATCCACTGATTGTTTGCAATGGATGAGTTAGAATAGATGGAAAATTGGATCATAATGAACGTTAAAGGTAAGTTCCCACAATGAGGATATATATATTACTGTGTTCTTGACACATCGCGTTTCCACTTGCAGAAAGGTGCGTGCTCTCTGTGGGAGAACACAGCGTCCTGATCAGGATTCTGGGCGCAGCGTATTTTCACTGTGTTCCCAATAAGAATACTAGCGTCTCCGCAAGAATTGACATGCTGCGGCTTACATCAGTTTAAGCTGTGTGAGATAGAAGCAATGTGAGCAGATTTCTATAAACCCATCCACTGTGCTTGTACTGTGTACAATGCAGCATGCTGGACGAAGTGAAAACACACAACGTCCAAAACGCTGCTAATCCTGATTGTGGGCACTCAGGATAAGGACTTGTTTCCACACTGCGGAATTTCATACGTTTTTGGTGCAGAAAAGGTGCAAATTTGTGAAAAATTTGCAACCACAGCAAAGTCTATAGGACTCCCAAAGCGTTATGTCCATGCTGTGTTTTTTTTTTTTCCCCTAGGTAAATGGTGCACATTTTGCTGCAGAATAATCTACAGCAGGTCAATTCTTTCAGCATTTTGTGCAGCATTTTCCACCCATAGAATCCATTATAATGTGTAAAAAAAAATAAAAACACCAACTCCGCATGGTTTATGAAATGCTCCAAAATCATTTCTGGGTACCAGAGAGGCCTCTCACTCAATGAATTTATCAATTTAATCTGTTTGGATATAAAAGCACTACAAAAATACAGCAAAAATGTGCTAATTTTCTGCATGGAACACGCACCAAAAACATTAAAATATTCAACAAAGCATAGCGGACTTTGCTTTTTTTTTTTTTTTTTTTTTTTTTTTACACAGGGTGCAGATTTGGCGCACAAAATTCTGCAACCAAATACTCAGTGTGGGCACATAGCCGACAGGAAATTAACAGCTCCCCCTTATGAAGGCAATGGTAGGGTTCTAGGACAGCAAAAATTCAAGGAGGAAAGTGATGCTCCAGCTACGGTATATCTAATATATAAAGCTGAGTGTGTGTATGTATGTGTGTGTGTATATATCAAGTCCCACCCACTCCACATAGCCACACCCTTTAGGGGCATGGCTATCTTTATAGCATAATGCAGACTTATAGTCCTCCATATGGCATAATGCAGCCTTATAGCCCTCCATATAACTGAATGCAGCCTCATATTCAATATATAAAGCTAAGTATATGTATGTATGTGTATGTCACAACAGAATGAATCAAATGTAGAACTCCTCAGGAGACATAAATACAGTGACATGACTTAGAAAGTTATAGGCTAACATTCTATTGTGACATCACTGTTTTGTTCCATACTTAAGAACAGCTAGTTATTATGCCTGGGCAACGCCGGGCTCTACAGATAGTTCCAAATAAAATCAGCTTTATAGCTTGTGACACTCTCAAGTATATCCAAAAAGATTTCATCCTTTTTGCTACGTCTCAGCCCATACCTAGATCCGTATTCATGACTAAGGACCCAGGTATGGTCTGAAATGATGTAGGAAAAAGGATTAAATCTTTTTGGATTTCCTTGAGAATGCCGCTAGTTATAAAGCTGATTTTATTTGGAAAACAGCTGGAGCATCACTTTCTTCCTGGACTTTACTCATGTATGTAAAGTGCTATGGAATTAATAGCGCTATATAAATGAATAAATATTATATATTATATTATATTATTATTATTATTATTATTATAAGGCTACGTGCACACTTTGCGCTTTTCAAAAATGCACAATGTGTGTCTGCCGGCAAAGTGAATGTGAAATTCACTTTGCCGTGCAGACAGTGTGTAAATACACGCAGCGCTTTTATGGGAGAAAGCGCGGGCGTAAAAAAAATGTCAATTCTTTGCACAGCTGTGCCCGTGCTTTCTCCCATATTTTGCCAATTATTCACGCTGGAATTATGCATCAGCGTTAAGACGATGCGCAAGTATGGCGGGAATACGCCGGCGCTGATGTCACACAGGGGAGGAACAATCCTGTTCCTCCTCCCCTGTGTCAAATCTCTGACAGCTCCTTTGGGTTTTGTATTGATATACACTACAAAACCCAAAATTAAAGTAAGCAAAATGTGTAAAAAATAATAAAGAATGAATACTTACCTGTCCGCTGGATGTTCGGGAGCCGAGAGATCCTGCTGAGGTATCGACCTTCCAGGGCCTGTGAACGCTGATTGGCCCGCTCGCGGTCATGTAATGTGTGACATCCTATGACATACACATCACATGACCGCGAGCAGCCAATCAGCGTTCCTGGCAGGTCCTTGCAGGTCGATACCTGCATCTGCTCCTGGCTCCCGAACACCTGGCGGAGGGGGTGAGTATTGATTCTTTATTATTTTTCACACATTTGCTTTAATTTAATTTGGGTTTCGTATTGTATATTAATATACTACGAAACCCAAACGGGCTGACAGATATGTCACACAGGGGAGGAGGAACAGGATTCTTCCTCCCCTCTGTGACATCACTGAAGAAGTAGCCCCATAAAAAAAACGCGGTGTGTGAATGCACCGTGTATTTTTACAGGGCTTTTTTGTGTTTTTTTGCGTGGGTGCTAAACGCTGAAAAAAACACCCACGCAAAAAAACGCAATGTGTGAACACAGCCTTAAGGTCGCTTCTGATCTGTAAAATCAGATCAGTATAGGAGTATTACGGATCCTGATCTGGGATATTAGTGAATGTGTGATACACCCATTCTACTCTATGGGTCTGAGTACTGTCCGAACAAAAAAAAACTAATAATTGGACAGCAGTAGGACATGTCATACAGATGTGAGAATGCAGGCCTACAGCAATGCCCAGGTGACTCTTAAAAAGTAGTGATTCGGGAGAGTCTAAAGGCCACTTCACACACACAGATATCTGAGTCCAATATCTGAACAGATCTCTGGTTGCAGTGAAATCATGGATACATTGCTCCATTTTGTGGCTGTGTACAACATAGAGCAATGTATCCATGATTTCACTGCAACCAGAGATCTGTTCAGATATTGGACTCAGATATCTGTGTGTGTGAAGTGGCCTTTAGGGTATGTGCACATCAGTAGTTTTGTGGGCTGGTTTTGACCGGTTTCCGTCGGTGGTTCCCGCTGAGTTTTATGTTAATTTATGTTAATCCTACCCACCGGTAAGATTAACATGCTACTCAATGGAGTTTAGAAAACGCTGTGTACATTACAACGATTTTCATCTTGACGATTTCAGTTTATTCACCGGTTTCCGACCAGTTCTCAAAGATAGAGCAAGCGACTTCTTTTCAGCGTTTTTCCAGCGGGTCCAGCTGAACAAGTGCAGCAAAGACCAGTCTGGAAATCGCTAAGAACAACGCCGGGGAAATCGCCAAGAACACGCTGTACGACCGCTAGTAACCTGATCGCAAATCGTTAGCAAAACGCTAACAAAACCAGGGACACTAGCGACTGCAGAAAACTCAGTTTCTGCTGATCTCCACCGGTTCCCAGTCGTTCTGCAAAGATGCAGAAACGACTGATGTGCACTTACCCTAAACCTACCTGGCAGAAGGTTCTACTGTGTAAGACAAAACGTTAAAGGCAAATTTGGCTACAATCTCCATGTGTAAATTGCACATCTGACATACCAAGGACAGAGTAGTGATGAAGTCTTGAAATCTATGAACAGGGGCATAACTACAACAGGTGCAGGGGGCGCAATTGCACCTGGGCCCTGCAGGCTAGGGGGCCACAAAAGTCCCCATGGTCTATAGAAAAAGACTAATGCAATTAAAGATTTGGAATAATTAGGGGCCTCATTGGAGGCAGCCTTTGCATCGGGCCCATGAGCTTCAAGTTATGCCACTGTCTAGGAGTATTGTAAGCCAATAAACAGGAAGGTCAATCCAAAATAGAAGAATAAGTGATTTTTATTATTTGTCGACACGTTTCAGAGAATGACGTCTCCATCAGGATTTGTGATTTTATTTTGTCCTGAAGAAGGAGCAGTCACTCCTTGAAACGCATTGATGAATAGTAACAATCACTTAGTCTTCTTTTTGGACAGTGAGGCTTGGTCCACTTTTCCTGATTTTTCGAAGATTATATGACCTCCAGGGGAGCTGCTTGTAATAGTAGATGCGGCTTCTCACAACTACCCCAAAGGAGCCTACTGTCCCCTACCTTCCTCATTCTTTCCCCCAAATAAGACCCTATTTGCGCTTCTATTGTCTTTTTATTTCCTAAATAATTAGTATTTCGCCTCCACACACAACTTTAGGGGTGTGTAGGGGTGGCAGTCGTACCCAGCACTGAACATTTTGAGGCCCAAGAGGTCCTTTAACTCACTATTCAAGGCCCATAACCATTGGATATTTTGCACCAAGGATGGTACGCCGGTAGCGCCAACATATTCTGCAGCGATGTTCATCAGACTTTCCCATTATCAACAATTAATCCCAATAATCCAAAATAACGTAACAAAATACCTCCTTGGATGTTGACGGGCGTCACTATGATCCCTTTGGCTTCGGTAACGGGGGAGTCCAGCCCATAGCGTCCACCGTCCAGCGCATATTTGCTGCCGGGCTCCTGCGCCGTTACATTCACTATGGCATTGTAATATTCCACATTGGTGGTCTCGGAAGCGCCACGGACCACCGAACAGGGCAAGAGAACTAGGAAAGGCAAACAGTTCAGATATGGCATCGATCGCCGCGGAATCATTTTCTTTCCGTTATAGACAAACAATCCTTTGGGTTAAAAAAAAAAAAAAAGTGCAAAAAATAAAAATGTAAAACTGTCAGTGAAGATCCTGTGTATTGTCCAGGACGCGTTACATCATTACGGTGCGGAGTTTGGGGGGAAACAGATAAAAAACCCTACAATTACTAGGCTCAGTCTTGGCACGGCTCACATAGAGGAGCTGTGCGGAAAATGTAGACAGATAGGATGTGACTTGGATCAGGGCAGGCAGTCATAATCCAATTATTGGGCACAGCACCAACACAAAGAGGTGCCCTCTGACATCGCTGCTCTCCAAGGTGGGGGCTCCAACATCCATCCAGGCAATGAAGGGTTACAGCTGTGCTCAGGCACCAGGGGCACGGGCAGTCTGCAGAGGGGGCAGATCTCAGGGGCACAGGGCAGAAAAGGGAGATCTCAGGGGCACAGGGCAGAAAAGGGAGATCTGAGGGGCACAGGGCAGAAAAGGCAGATCTCAGGGGCACAGGGCAGTCTGCACAGGGGGCAGATCTCAGGGGCACAGGGTAGAGGGTGCAGCAGATCTCAGGGGCACAGGGCACGTCTCAGGGGTACAGGGGGCAGATCTCAGGGGCACAGGGCACAAAAGGCAGATCTCAGGGCAGTCTGCAGATGGGGCAAATCTCAGGGGCACACGGCAGAAAAGGCAGATTCTCAGGGCACAGGGCAGTCTGCAGAGGGGGCAGATCTCAGGGGCACAGGGCAGGTCTCAGGGGGCAACAGATCTCAGGGGCAGCAGACCTCAGGGGAGCACATCCTCTGGTCCCCGCAGGCAGCTGGACTGCAGCTGTTTAACAGCAAAGCGGTGCAGTAACTTTTCCTCCTCTCCTACAAGGTGCTGTCAGCGGTGTGATGGCGGCAGGCTGCCCGCAGCGGCCGGTGAGCCCCGGAGCCGGTGCGCTGGAGGTGACACAGCCGTAGTGCAGGGCGGCGCGGTGACACAGTGCGGAGCCTCCTCCACTGCTGCCGCTGCCGCCGCCGGCGCAAGCAGTCTGAGGGCAGGGGGCGTGGCCAGACAGAGAGGACGGCGCTGGCCCTCCCCGCCACGTGATCGCCGTCTCCAGAACCTTTGCTAGCGGCTTCTTCTGCGCATGCGTAGTAATGAAAGACATAAAGTTTCGCCATTGTGTCATCTTTTTACCTCATGAATGCACAAACACGAATAATCATCAAGGCCGGGAGAAATGGGTTAATATTCAATTCCTGCAATATGGCTGCTTTTACCGTTCACATTGAGATTTTCACTCAGCTGTACGTCATTGGCCAATGTGATAAAACATTTGTCCCGCTCCCTCCTGTTCCTGTTTGTATGGACTACATGAATATATTGTACTTGTCCTCGTCTACCCTCCTGCCATGTAAAGCACCATGGAACTAATGGCGCTATATAAATAAATAATAGTAATATAGCTATGACAGCTTATTTCACTGACTTTCCTCAATATATAAAAGAGGTTCCATGAGCAGTAGCGTAACTAGAGTCCGAAGGGCCTCGGTGCGAAGTTTGGACCTGGGCCCCCCCCCTTCCCCCCGCGCGCCCACATTGTTCAGATATATGGCCGCCATACAACGTTCTAAATCCTATAAAGACTCACGAATTGTCCCCTCTCCCCTTCATTATGAATTAATGTCCCTCATTCTGCTATATATGGTCCTCCTCTTGGAATATGCCCTTATCCTGGTATATATAGTCCTCCATTATAGTAATATGCAGCCTCATTGCCCACCATCTACTATATAATCGCCTTATCGCGTCTTTCTTTCTGTAACGGAAATCCCGCGTCGCTGATTGGTCGCGGCCAGCCGGGCTCGACCAATCAGCCATGCGGAATGTCTGTTACAGAGAAACAGACAGAATGACCAAAATGGCGGAGCTGTGGAGGCCAGCATGGAGGCCTCGCCCCGGCCACCTCTACCCGCTCTCCGGATGTGCACCTCTGCTCCACACACCAACGACAGGCGGTGAGTGTCCCCGGAGTGTGCAAGGGCTGCTGGACAGCCTCAGGGGGGGAGCAGAGAGGCAGACGAGGCAATGGACCTTGAAGGAGAGGGGGGGAACAACCTCCCGATCTCACACCCTCCCCATCCTCACAGCCTCCTCCATCCTCACAGCCTCCTCATCCTCACAGCCTCCTCCATCCTCACAGCCTCCTCCATCCTCACAGCCTCCTCCATCCTCACAGGCTGCCCATCCTCACAGGCTGCCCATCCTCACAGCCTTCTCCATCCTCACAACCTCATTCCATCCTCACAGCCTCCTCCATCCTCACAGCCTCCTCCATCCCCTCAGCCTCCACCATTCTTGCAGCCTCCCCATCCTCACAGCCTCCCCATCCTCACAGCCTCCTCCACCTTCACGGCCTCCTCCATCCTCACAGCCTCCTCCACTGTCACAGCTTCCTCCACCCTCACAGCCTCTCCCATCCTCGCTGCCTCCTCACATCCTCACAGCCTCCACCACCCTCACAGCCTCCTCCACCTGTGGCGCCCCGCCAATGCAGGCATCACAGAGGGGTACTGCACCCATAAAAGAGGTGCAGATGCTCCAGCTGCAGGTGGACCCTAGGATGGTGGGTGGGACCCATTCCCAGCACTCCCACATTAGTTGAGGGTGGGAGGTTTCCCGGGAGGGGATATAATCACCTCTAGGGGGTTCAAGGAGGTCTTTGCGGCTAGGTCTCTCGGCTGAGGGACCAAGGAAAGATAGAGGAAGAGGAGAGATTTTATAAAGATAGCTAAGTGGAACGAGGCGGAAGGTCACACCGGGAGGGTTACCAGCCGCACCGGAGGAGAGAAGGGACTTTGAGGAGGTCCTGAAAGAGGGCGACCGACAAGAGAAGTATGGGCCCTAGAGAGAAAGGGAGATCCTCAGAGTGGAGCGCCCATATTCCAGGGGATACTGCAGTCCACCCAGGGAAACGGTGGGCCCTAGGAACCGGCCAAGTCCAGCTTGCAGTCGGCAACCGGCTGCTGTGGCTAGCTCATCAGCTGCAGCACCCTGCCATCGGAGGGGTCTGCCTGCTTCTTCACCAGTGAGGGAGGGGACTCCCGGTACTACCTACACGGAGCTACTGGGTATAGATCCATCCAAAGCGGGGAAGAACGGACATGGGTTAGTTAACGAAGGTACTCCAAGGGTTCCCCCATACCACCTGGGATCCACTTGCAGCCACCCATTAAGCTACCTGTCTTGTAACATCTCAAGTGCTGCACTGTTAACTGTAACCGCTGCTGCTACAACCAACAGTAAAGTACCCGGGAGAAAAGTGACTTTGCCTCCGCCTGTGTTCCTTTGTGCGTAAACTTGTTCCCTTTTCAGGAACACTGCCCCCGGAGGTCTAGCCCTACCTGTAGCAGACTTTGCCAAACTAGCCGCATTACCATCTACCTCCGGCGGACTGTGGCGGCGCTGGTGACTCCTCACCAGAAACTACAGGTGGCGTCACGACAAACTGTATATAAAATCCCTTGTAAATAATAACCCCTTTTTGAAGATATAACCGAGTACCTCAAAGCCTGGGCTCTACATATCTTTTTTCTGGGGTTCACGAACAGGATATCGTGCCTGGTAACACCGGGTACGCCTCGGAAGTTAAGCCTTGGACTTTTGCTTAAAACAAACATTTTCCGCCATTGCTTGGCGCCAAAAATGGGTTCCCGCCATTACTGCAGGACGACCCAAGATGGCGCCGTAGCCATGTACTAAACGCCATGTGCAGGCCCCGGGGTGTGCCTCAGCTCCTAGAAGACGGAGGGCCAAGATGGAGGCGCCAAAAAGTGTGGCCGCCCAGATTGCCATCAATCAATCAGGGGAGCGGCCCACAGGAAGTTCCTCGGGAGTTGCCGCCCATAAAGAGATAAACCGGAAGAGAAGGACAGAACGACAAAGGTTCCTTCGTGCCCGGCAGCATGGCGGCACCCCGTTGGAGAGATGTACTGCGTGAGCTTGAGGAGCAAACCCGAGCCGTGCAAGGCGACCCAGCAGCGGCGTCCCTCTTAAAACTAGAGGGGGATGCTAACTACTGGAGGGACGCGTTTGGACGGCTCCACCAGGACATGGAAGAAGCCCTGGCATGGGTGTGCCGACAGTAGAGCGCGGAGCAAACCTGTCCCACATCACAACGACTGCGCTACCCTATTCCACCAGGAATTCTGTGTGAAATGCAAGATACTGGATGAAAGCTATTGCAGGGTAATGTATGGAAGACTTAATAGCATTAAGGCCCCATTCATGACTGCTAACCCACAAATATCAGCAGGTTTAGCTGACAGCTACAAGTGTATGGGCCCCTTTACACGTTGAGACATTCCAGTGATCCCACCAGCGATCCGACGTGGCCGGGATCGCTGGAAAGTCTCTATGCAGTCTCTGGTGAGCTGTCAAACAGGCAGATCTCTCCAACGACCTGTCTCCCTATTCCACCATCCTACCCTTACAGCCCCGGGAGCCCGCTCTTCCTGTAGAGAGCCACAACATCTTGCTGCCGCCCATCACCCCGGAGGTCCCAGCAGCACCGGTGCATCACCGGACCTACAGATGGCGTCACAACTGACAATAACTTTAATCCCTGTAAATACTCCCCTTTTCATTGTCACCCAAGGGCATAGGCTTAGGCACGGACCACCCGTGACATCCCTGCACCTGACCGCCCGAAACCTGAGTACCCAGTCCCTTGTGGCCTCAGACATTAAGCAGTAGGGATAATCTCCTACTGATAAAACTCTGATTGTATTGAAACAACAAAACACAGACAAGCAAGTGACACATCTGTAATCATAGACTCTGCTCCCACATTATGCAACTCTTAGATCACATTGGAAAATCCTGGTGACAGAGTCCCTTTAAAGCCCCAGTCACACATAACGAGATCGTTAGCGAGATCGCTGTAACTGTGACGTTACAACGATCTCTCCAGCGATGTCGCTATGTGTGACATGTAGCAGCGATCAGACCCCTGCTGTGAGGTCGCTGATCGCTGTAAAGGGCTCAGGACCATTTTTTGGTTGTTGGTCTCCCGCTGGTCAGCACGCATCGCTGCGTGTGACAGTAAGAGACTAGCGATCAGTGACCACACAGGGCTGGAAACCATGATAAACACCGGGTATCTAGACAGCGCGCACTGCCTGGATACCCGGTGTTTATTATGGTTACCAGCGTCCTCCCGCTAGGGAGGAAGCTGGTAACTATGATAAACAGTGGGAATCTAAGCAGCGCACGCTGCCTAGATACCCTGTGTTTATCATAGTTACCAGTGTCCTCCCTGCTTAGCTCAGCCTGTAAGCAGGGAGGACGCTGGTAACTATGATAAACACTGGGTATCCAGGCAGCGCACGCTGCTTAGATACCCGCTGTTTATCATAGTTACCAGCTTCCTCCCTGCTTACAGGCTGAGCTAAGCAGGGAGGACGCTGGTAACATGGATGTGGGAGGTGGCTCCCAGGTCCCTGGGGAGATCTACCTATTTGACAGCTTCCCAGCGACCAGGTAACGACGCTCCAGCGATTACGGCAGGTCGTTGTCGCTGTCGGGATCGCTGGAGCATCGTTGTGTGTGACTGGACCTTAACTGTTCCGCATACCAAGACATTTTGGACAATTGTAGCTTCCATTATTGAAAAAACATTTGAGGAAAGCCCTTTTCTCTTCCTAATGAGCACAGAGCCCTGACCTCAACCATATCCAGCACCTTTGATTTGAACTAGAGCAGAGGTTGTGACCCCGTCCCTTTCATCCAACATCAGTATCTGACTTCACAAATGCTCTTCTGGGTAAATAGACATAAATTCCCACAGACACCTCCGAAATCTTGTAGAAATCCTGCCCAGCCAAATGGAAGCTGCAGGGTAGGCCCCGATTCAATTTTAATGACTATGGAATTAGAATGGGATCTCAAAAAAGCTCCTGTAGGTGAACAGTGTAGTGTCACAATACTGTTCTCCATCTAGTCCAGAGGTTCCTGACCTGGGGCACATGTGGTTTGTGGGCCCGTGATGTGTGGGTCACGGACTCACGGCTATCTGCAAGCATGGTGCATATGGTGAGCCCAGGGCAACGGGTACTCGGATACCGGGCCTGGGTTTGATGGATTTAACTGGGAATCACAAGTGGTCGGGTTCCCGGTTCCGTGCCCTGGCTGTCATTTGTTAGATGAGGGGAGTAATATTTACAGGGGATAAAGAGTACATGACGCCACCTGTTTATCCCGGTAATTTGGATACCGGCGCTGCAGGCCGGCCACTGAAGTGATGATGGGTGCAGCTCAGTGTGGTCCAGCTCCCCACAGGTGGAGCGTTTACCTCAGGGCAGTGGTGATGGAGGATGATGAGGGGATGAGACGAGAAATGGTTCTTACCCCTCCGGTGAGATGCTGAAGCCCTCTGGGCGCCGGCGGGAAGAAAGAAAGAGACCAGTTCAACTCCAACTCCACTTTACTGGGTACCGGCAGATGTTAAGGTGAAACACGATACAGACTGGTTTAACGGGTGATAGTTGTCGGTTCAGGGTACCCCTATGGAGTCTCCAGATGTTCCTTTCATTAAGTCTTTCGGGGTCTAATTCTGTCCTTTGCTATTTAACCACCCTTGCAGAGCTCTCCCGCCAGTCACCTGGTCTCCTATGGTGGAGCACGGGTTTCCTTTACCGGTACGGACGGGAGCGGTAACTAGCAAATCCTCCCGCCACCGGAATCCAGACCGATACTCCTGTAGTCTTAAACCTATTTTGGGCCTAAGGGGCGAGGTACCTTCTTGTGGTGCCTACGGCTACCCGGTTTCAGAGGGTCCACAGCTCGTCGGTTTATGTCCAGGGATAAACTGCTGACCGCCTCGGCTCCCGTGTTGCCGGTGTTCCCCAGACGTTACCAGCCGACTCCAACCGGTGCTGGTCCATCTCCTTCTATCCTGGGACACCCTCCTGGAGATGGGTGATCCCTCCTATCAGGGGACTGCCAGGCGCGTCCTGACTGACTGCCTTCCCAGCAATAACTAACTAACTGTCACTCAAGTCTTCCTGTCCTAACCTAGGCTCCACCCCTTTTGGACCTACTGAATAATCAGTCCCTTACTCTAAGGTGGCCTAGTGTTGTGTGTGAATTCAGACTCCATAGATTAAACCAGGGGTCTCAAACTCGGCTGGGTTGGTGGGCTGCACATAGAATTTTATTTTTATCGGGGGCCGCATTGCTTGTAGGACTAAGTGACATTTTTAGTAATACCAGAATTTTTTGCTCAATGTAGTACTGTCCAGATCCTTATCCCCTTCTTGTAGTAATGTCCCCATCTTGGTCCCTTTCTTGTATTAATATCCCCATCCTGATCCCCTTTTGTACTGATGTCCCCAACCTGGTCTACCTTCTTTTTACACACACACATTCACTCACTCACAGTCTCAGACACACTCACAGGCTCAGGCTCAGACACACTCACAGGCTCAGACGCACTCACAGGCTCAGGCTCAGATGCACTCACAGGCACAGGCTCAGACGCACTTACAGGCACAGGCTCAGATGCACTCACAGGCACAGGCTCAGACGCACTCACTGGCACAGGCTCAGACGCACTCACGGGCACAGGCTAAGATACACTTACAGGCTCAGACGCACTCAAAGGTTCAGACACACTCACAGGCTCAGACACACTCACAGGCTCAGACTCAGACACAGACACACTCACAGGCTCAGACACAGACACACTCACAGGTTCAGACGCAGACACACTCACAGGTTCAGACGCAGACACTGACACACTCACAGGCTCAGACGCAGACACTCACAGGCTCAGACACAGACACACTCACAGGCTCAGACACACTCACAGGTTCAGACACAGACACACTCACAGGCTCAGACACACTCAAAGGCTCAGACGCACTCACAGGCTCAGACACACTCACAGGCTCAGACACACTCACAGGCTCAGGCTCAGACACACTCACAGGCTCAGACACAGGCTCAGACGCAGACAAAGACACACTCACAGGCTCAGACGCAGACACAGACACACTCACAGGCTCAGAAACAGACACACTCACAGGCTCAGACACACTCACAGGCTCAGACACACTCACAGGCTCAGGCTCAGACACAGACACACTCACAGGCTCAGATACAGACACACTCACAGGTTCAGACGCAGACACTGACACACTAACAAGCTCAGACACAGACACACTCACAGGCTCAGACACACTCACAGACTCAGACACACTCACAGGCTCAGACACAGACACACTCACAGGCTCAGGCTCAGACACACTCACTGGCTCAGACACACTCACAGGCTCGCAGGCTCAGGCTCAGATGCACTCACAGGCTCACAGGCTCAGGTTCAGATGCAGACACACTCACAGGCTCAGACGCAGATGCACTCACAGGCTCAGACACAGATGTAGGCGCACTCACGCTCAGGCTCAGATGCACTCACGCTCAAGCTCAGACGCACTCACGCTCAGACGCGGTCAGGCTCAGACGCACTCACGCTCAGGCTCAGACGCGCTCAGATGCACTCACTCTCAGGCTCAGACGCACTCATACTCAGACGCACTCACGCTCAGGTTCAGACGCATTCACGCTCAGGCTCAGACGCACTCAGGCTCAGATGCACTCACGCTCATGCTCAGACACACTCACGCTCAGACACGCTCAGACACGCTCACGCTCAGATACGCTCATGCTCAGACACGCTCACGCTCAAACACGCACACTCAGGCTCAGACACTCACACTCAGACTCAAGACACTCACACTCAGGCTCATACACACACTCAGACACTCACACTCAGGCTCAGACTCTCACAATCAGGCTCAGACTCTCACACTCAGGCTCAGACTCTCACACTCGGGCTCAGACTCTCATTCAGTCTCAGACACTCAGTCTCAGACACACACACTCTCAGACACTCACTCTCACACACATACACACACTCACATTAACTCACAGACACAGACTCTTTTGTAAAACTAACCTAGCTGGCAGTCCTGTGCAGGGTGCCGCCGCGATATTGCTGTATTATTACTTCCGGCCCCTTCATTGACACTTCACTGCCGCTCGCTCTGCGCCCTATGCAAGCCGCCAACCAATGAGAGGCCCGCAGGTGACGTCATACGCCTCTCATTCGCTGGCTGCTTGCATTGAACTTGCATGGCACAGAGCAAGCGGCAGAGCGAGCGGCAGTGAAGTGTCAATGAAGGGGCCGGAAGTAATAATACAGCGGTATTGTGACAGCCCCCTGCACAGGACCGCCAGCATGATTCACTGTCCATGGTGTCGGGGGCCGCACTGAGAAGCCCCAAGGGCCGTGTGTTTGAGACCCCTGGATTAAACCCTAAACCCCCAACTGCAGAGATACCACAAACATTTTCAAAGTTTAATACCTCCCTGTGGCGCCCAGCCATAGGGGCGCCACACCCCGCCTTGGTGGAATACACCCGTCCGTGGGTGTTAAAACCAAACTGGGTGTGAGTTGACATTTTTCATATGCTTAACAAACAATAACACTTTTAATAACGACAGGTATTATTCTTGATCTTCCCGTCCGGGAGGCGCATTTCTTGTAACATTGCAATAACCATAAATAACATTTTTGTCCACATCGGCTCAATGGGGACCAGGTGTCAAGTCTATGATTTAAAGTTCATCAGGCTTTTGCATAAAAGTAGTGATGGGCGAATCCTAAATTACTCGGAATCGCTTGACTCTAGCGAGTCCGAGCACAGGACTCGCTACTCGTTGCGAGTCTAGCGAGTCCAATGTTAATGAATGGGGAAGCGAGTAATAGCGAGTAGTGTGAGATTTACAAATCGCAGATGTGTCTCGGAAGCTTCAGCCTGAAGCAATACTAGTTTTGTCATTTATTTGCATTGGACTCGTTTACTTTGTAAGTAATCGCTGGAAGCTGGGAAACTCGCACAGATAAGAGTCCTGTCTGCTCAGTGTGCTGGCTGCCAGCTCCAGGGTCCTAGAGCCCGCCTGCTGCCTGATGTAGCAGAGCTGAGATTGTTCTCAGTCTGCTCATTCCCTGTGTACAGACATGAATGTCTGTGCACAGAGATGATGTAGCAGAGCTGAGATTGTTCTCAGTCTGCTCATTCCCTGTGCATAGACATCTATATCTATGCACAGGGGATGTAGCAGAGAGGACATCGCGTTTTGGACTGCGTCGGACGGAAGAGGATTTTTTTAATTAAAGATGGAGTCCCTAATGGCTTTTTTTTTTATTTCTAATAAAAAAATTTCTTTGTGTTGTGTTTTTTTTAAAACAATTTAATAGAAATTCATGGCAGTCATGTCTAATATTGGCGTGACCGCCATAAATTTCGGGCTTAGGGCCAGCTGATAACACCTGCTTGGCGGGGCGCCACATGAACAGTCCTGGTATCGTATATCAATGTAAATAGTTGAGTTTAATGCTCTTTCTTTTGCAGCACTATTATAGTGTATATGTATATGAAATGGGTATAGAGCAGGTAAAATACGGTACACAATAGTAAAGAGGGTGGAAAGGGCATAAGGAGCTGTGCAGGGAGAGTAAAATCTTTGCCAACCCAGTGACCCCAGGGCCAGGAGGCCTACAGTACTTATAACCAAAAGATACCCCTGCAGTACCAAGGACTCCTACGCCGTAGCACCAAGTTAATGATTTTGTGTATTATGACTTTAACAGCCTACAGAGACTTTACCTGCTGGACTGTGCAATTTCTAAATGTGAACTTTTATGTAGGGATGGGCGAATCTACTCGCTAGGACTCGTTACTCGGCGAGTAGTAAGGGACTCGCAGGACTCGGCACTCTGCGAGTTTCCCAGTGATTACTCGCACGAGTCCAATGCAAATCAATATCAATCCTAGTTTTGTCAGAAACGCTGACAAAACTAGGATTGCCATTGTTTGCATTAGACTCGGCTACTGTGCCAGTGATAGCAGGGAAACTCGCAAATAACTGCTGTTACATTGCGAGCCGAGTCCAGCTGTCTTCTCTGTGTGCAGGCTGCCAGCTCCAGGGTCCTAGAGCCCGCCTGCTCACAGAGATGATGTAGCAGAGCTGAGATTGTTCTCAGTCTGCTCATTCCCTGTGCATAGACATCTATCTATGCACAGGGGATGTAGCAGAGAGGACATCGCGTTTTGGACTACGTCGGACGGAAGAGGATTTTTTAAATTAAAGATGGAGTCCCTAATGGCTTTTTTTTTATTTCAAATAAAAATTTTTCTCTGTGTTGTGTTTTTTTAACCCTTTATTGGAGATTCTTAGTGGCTGGGTCAAACGTGGCCTGACATTAAGAATCTCGGGCTTAATAGCAGCTTGTATAACAAAGCTGGTATTAACCCCTTTATTACCCAGCGTGCTACCGCCACCAGGGCCGCTGGAAGAGCGGGGTTCAGCGCCAGAGGATGGCGCTTCAATGAACGCGCCATCTTCTGGGGAGGCTGCGGGCTGCAATTTGCAGCGGGGGGTGCCCAGAAAGCTTGGGCATCCCTGCGCTGCGGATTCCAGCCCCCAGCTGCTTAGCTGTACCTGGCTAGACATAGAAATTGCGCGAAGCCCCATGCATTTTTTTTTAATTATTTCATGAATTTCAGAGTCAGAGTCTCAGAGTCAGAGTCTCAGAGTCTCAGAGTCAGAATCTCAGAATTTCATGAAATAATTTAAAAAAAATGCGTGGGGCTCCGCGCAATTTCTATGTCTAGCCAGGTACAGCTAAGCAGCTGGGGGCTGGAATCCGCAGCGCAGGGATGCCCAAGCTTTCTGGGCACCCCCCGCTGCAAATTGCAGCCCGCAGCCGCCCCAGAAGATGGCGCGTTCATTGAAGCGCCATCCTCTGGCGCTGAACCCCGCTCTTCCAGCGGCCCTGGTAGCGGTGGCACGCTGGGTAATAAAGAGGCTAGGGCCAGCTTTGTATTATCAGCTGGCCCTAAGCCCGAAATTTATGGCGGTCACGCCAATATTAGACATGACCGCCATGAATTTCTATTAAATTGTTTTAAAAAAAACACAACACAAAGAAAATTTTTTATTAGAAATAAAAAAAAAAGCCATTAGGGACTCCATCTTTAATTAAAAAAATCCTCTTCCGTCCGACGCAGTCCAAAACGCGATGTCCTCTCTGCTACATCCCCTGTGTATAGATATAGATGTCTATGCACAGGGAATGAGCAGACTGAGAACAATCTCAGCACTGCTACATCATCTCTGTGCACAGACATTCATGTCTGTACACAGGGAATGAGCAGACTGAGAACAATCTCAGCTCTGCTACATCAGGCAGCAGGCAGGCTCTAGGACCCTGGAGCTGGCAGACAGCACACTGAGCAGACAGGACTCTTATCTGTGCGAGTTTCCCAGCGATTACAGTTGCAAAGTAAACGAGTCCAATGCAAATAAATGACAAAACTAGGATTGCTTCAGGCTGAAGCTTCCGAGACACATCTGCGATTTGTAAATCTCACACTACTCGCTATTACTCGCTTCCCCATTCATTAACATTGGACTCGCTAGACTCGCAACGAGTAGCGAGTCCTGTGCTCGGACTCGCTAGAGTCAAGCGATTCCGAGTAATTTAGGATTCGCCCATCACTATCACAGAGGGGTACTGCACCCGTAAAAGAGGTGCAGATACTCCAGCTGCAGGTGGATCATAGGGTGGTGGGTGGTACCCATTAACCAGCACTCCCACACTAGACCACACGGTGGGAGGTTACCCGGGAGGGAATAAAACCACTTCCAGGGGGAACAAGGAGGTCTTTGGCCGGAGGCCTTTTGGGTCTTTGGTCTTTGCCTCCAAGCGAGTGGAGCTCGGGTCCCTTGGCTGAGGGACCAGGGACCAGAGAGAGGGACCATAAAGAGGGACCAGGAATTAAGGAAAGATCCCAGGAGCAGACAGCCAGAAGGGAGTTAGGAAGAACTTGAGGAGGTTCGACCCTGAAAGCTTACTGGGCACCGGAGCTCGCACCTGTGGGATACTTTAGGACCACAGAAATCCAGAGACCTGTGGAGTCTACACTTCTCCCGGGCACCTGAGCGACCGAAAGAGGGTACCAGGCACCGCTTGATGGTTCAGTGGTCAGCCAGCAGAAGGTTATCCAACGGGTTCAGTCTTACCTGTGGAGGACTTCACCATCTCAGCCACGATGCCATCCACCTCCGGCAGACTGTGGCGGCGCTGGTGCAAATCCCCAGAAACTACAGGTGGCATCACGACAACAAACTTTATATAATCCCCTGTACATAAACCCCTTTTTGAAGTGTCACCCAGGACACAGGATCAGGCGTGGCCACCACTCCCCGTGACACAGCAGACGCTACCCCTGAAGCCTGGTACCCGAGTACCCCAGAGCCTGGGGCTCGACATATCTTTATGGCATCACGAACAGAATATCGTGCCCGGTACCACTGGGTACTGTCCACCTTGAACTTGGACTTAAAACAAACTTTCTCTGCCATTGCTTGGTGCCAAAAATGGGTTCCTGCCATTACTGCAGGATGACCCAAGATGGCGCTGTAGCCATGTACTAAGCACCATGTGCTGGCCCGGGGGTGTGCCTCAGCCCCTAGAAGAAGGAGCGCCAAAAAGTGTGGCCGCCCCGATTGCCATCAATCAATCAGGGGGGCGGCCCACAGGAAGTTCCGTGGGAGTGGCTGCTGATACCAAGACAAACCGGTAAGAGAAGGACAGAAACAACAAGGCCCCTTCATACATGGCAGCATGGCGGCACCCCGGTGGAGAGACATTGTGCGCGAGCTTGAGGAGCAAACTCGAGCCGCGCAGGGCGACCCGGCAGCGGCATCCCTCTTAACCTTGGAGGGGGATGCCAACTACTGGAGGGATGTCTACTGGAAGAAGCCCTGGCGTGGGTGTGCTGGCGGTGGAGCGCGGAGCGAACTTACGAACAGTCCTCCATGAGAGCGTACCGCGAAGCGCGGGAGGCGGCAGTTGCCGAACGCGCAGTTGTGGAATACTGTGCCTCTCTACCACCCGTTGCACCACCCGTCCAGACCCAGGACATGGGAGTTCAAATGGAACCCCCGACTTTTCCATCGTCCCTGGCCAGCAGTTGTCTCTGGCTGGAGGTAGCACGGACATCCCCCACCGCACCAGAAATTGAGATCGAGGAGGAATATGACGATTAGTCTGACGACGAGGAACCGGAGGACGCAGAGGGAGCCTGAAAAGGGAGCAACCCGGAAGCTGCGTGGTGGACCTCGTGACAGCGGCAGCAGCGAGGAGCCCCCGCCATAGTGAGCTCGGCGGAGACACGACTTGTACTGCGAGTCCCAACCGGCAACTCACCTCCCCCCACAGTACCAGTCACTACAGTGTTCCCGGCCAGCTTTGGACGAAAGGGACCAAGTGGCGAGACAAAGAAGAAGAGAGGAATGGTATCAACGAGAACAGGCAACCAGGCGACTCCAAGAAGAAGCAAGAGCTCAGCCCCCGCTTCCACCAGAACTCCGCCGCCTAGGAACTGTCGTCTCTGTTTACCAGGAAGACGGTTGGGGATTTTTACGGGAACCCGGACTTTCGGATGAAGTATTTTTCTCCCGGCGAGATGTGGAATCATATCTACGCAGAGGACACCCAAATCGAGACTTATATAGAGGTGAGCAGGTCACGTATGAGCGGCACCCCGGCCCTTTAGGCTGGTTCGCAATACAGATCTCATGCTGTGTAGATAACCCCCACTATAGCAATAGATTCTTATCAAGAGACATTGTAATTGCAAAAGACTCCCGTTGCAGAGATGTTGCATTGTAGATAGCCCATTTTATTCCCCTTTCTGCAAGCCCAAGAATAATGTGAGTTTTCCCCCCTGAGTATGTCTTCGGCTGAGGACTTAGTGACTCTTTACTTTGAACTTTTCCATTTGATCTTTGCTCTCCCCTGTTTATTAATGATGTGTGTTGAGTGAATAGCGGCCCAGCGGTGATAATACACACTGGACTGTGCTGGAGAATGCATTATCGCTGGGACCGCGTAGTTAGTACCGATCCCCGTTGGGCCGAGTTAATAATGTCTCCGGCTGCAGATAGTGCAACCGGAGAGTTACAACTTTGCCGACAGGTGGCCCGAGGACTGTGAAGTCTAGTAACTAGCTACTGCAGAGTTTGTGTATATGTGAAATGTTACAAAAAAGTGCCTCCCAGCGATGGGAAGAAATTTAAACATGCTTAGTTGTAAATAGTTACCTGTTAATGTTGATGATGAATATAAAATGTTTTTCACTGCCCGGTAAACAGTTATAGACAAGTATATTCCATCAAGGTGGTATGTGGCACCCCGCCAAGCAGGCGTCACAGAGGGGTACTGCACCCGTAAAAGAGGTGCAGATACTCCATCTGCAGGTGGATCATAGGATGGTGGGTGGTACCCATTAACCAGCACTCCCACACTAGATCACACGATGGGAGGTTACCCAGGAGGGAATAAAACCACTTCCAGGGGGAACAAGGAGGTCTTTGGCCGGAGGCCTTTTGGGTCTTTGGTCTTTGCCTCCAAGCGAGTGGAGCTCGGGTACCTTGGCTGAGGGACCAGAGAGAAGGACCAGAGAGAGGGACCAGGAGTTAAGGAAAGATCCCAGGAGCAGACAGCCAGAAGGGAGGTAGGAAGAACTTGAGGAGGTTCAACCCCAAGCACCGGAGCCCGCACCTGTGGGATACTTTAGGACCACAGAAAATCCGGAGACCCGTGGAGTCTACACTTCTGGGCACCTGAGCGACCCAAAGAGGGTACCAGGGACCGCTTGATGGTTCAGCGGTCAGCCAGCAAAAGGTTATCCGACGGGAGCAAAGGAGAGAGAAAGAAGGAGGTCAGGTTGGCTTTAAAGTTTCTGGTAGAAGAAAAGGAAAGGAAGAAAGCGCACCGATCTAAATGTAAATGTATAATCAGATCGTAGGTGGATGTGGATGGCACTCACCTTTTTTAGGTCTTGTTCACTTGCGTATCGGTCACTAGGGACCATTAAGTATCCAGGCGTAGGTTTCCTCAGTAGTCGGTATGCTGCAAATCCCTGGTAGCTAGTAAGTAGCTCAGACCGAGTTACCATAGGAATATAAATCCAAAAGAGTTTGTAGGATGAAAAAATGAAGGGCAGCACTTCCTTTAGTGTATCCATGTGGGTTTATTTGTCCTAGGACTGCAACGTTTCGGCATGCAGCCTTCCTCAAGCAGTGACAAACAGATCTAGTGCTCACATATATATAGCTCCCATGCAAGGGGCTCACAATAATACAATTAGTGCAATCTAATACAAAAAATGTCATATATAATAACAATTGTGCATATAATAACATATAATATGTGATAATCAGTGTAATATAAAGTGCATATAGTGCAAAAGAGTTTGTACCAATATACCTGAGGAAGACATTTTATACTGTCGAAACGCGTTGTATGTGCTTTTCTTAAGAAATATTAAAAAACTCTTTATGAAATTATAAGAAGCTTTGGATCATAGACCTCTGGGAGCGCAAATAGCCTGGTAAAAAACTCTTTTAGGTTGGCTTTAAGGAACCAGACTTCACCACCAGTGGGAAGCAGGAAAGAAGCAGACGGAGATAGAGCACGAAGGCACATACTAAGAGTCCACTATACCACCTACAATCTGCCTGCAGCCACCTGTTCAGCTACCTGTCCTCACACCATCAGGAATACTGCACTGTAACTTTTGTATGCAACTAATACAATTGCCAGTAAAGTACCCGGAGGAACAGTGACTGTGGACTCAGCCTGCTTTCTTTGCATGAACTTGTTTCCTTACAGGAATGCTGCCCCGGAGGTTCAGTCCTACCTGTGGAGGACTTCACCATCTTAGCTGCGATACCATCCACCTCCGGCGGACTGTGGCGGCGCTGGTGCAAATCACCAGAAACTACAGGTGGCGTCACGACAACAAACTGTATATTATCCCCTGTACATAAACCCCTTTTTGAAGTGTCACCCAGGACACTGGATCAGGCGCGGCCGCCACTCCCCATGACACAGCAGATGCTACCCCTGAAGGCTAATACCCGAGTACCCCAGAGCCTGGGGCTCGACATTCATCACTCCATTTCTCTGCTAACCCTGATTGTATACCACCCCTGGGGACCTGCATGACGTTTGTAGATGATCTTGTCACCCTCATACAGATCACACTCTGGGTGACCCTGCAGGAAGTGGTGTTCAATATTCGGCAGGAATATGGGCCTTTCAACAGGTGACCGGGAACATGATGTTACTGTAGTAGGATGGGGTACTTGCCACCGCATTCTCTTATTGATCAGGTCCTGTCGTTGTCCCAATCGGTTGGCCCACCATAACTCGCGTGGCCCCTCACCGCCGATTGCTGTTCCTTTGCCTTCAGCCTCATCAGTACGGGGCTCGCAGTTTTCTGGTTCAGGTGGTGCAACACTAGCCTCAGATGATCCAGTGTCTTCTCCGGTGGTGGAACCCGATTCTGAGGATACGTAGTTCTCACCGGTTACCGGGGGTTTGGTTTTTGGTTTTACCGCAACCTCCAGTCCCGGCTTTGACTCCGGCTCTTGTCGTCGTCCAATTCTGCGGCTCAGTTCAGGGATCATCTCGGCATTCCAACGTCAGATGGTCCATTCCACGGTCTCCTGAAGTCGAACACACAGATCTCGCACCGCTGCTACCCAAAATTCGACATTCCCACCCTCAGTTTCTAGAGTTGAAATCCTCGGGGCAGCACGTTCGACTCTCACTCTATCTTCAACTTCTCTGACCAGGTCGGAGATCGTTAGGTCTGTCATCTTTTCTAAGCCGCACACGGATAATGAGTCGGGAGCCTGACCAGGTGTCTCGTTTTATGCTCCGGCCGCACTCTGTTTAATTTTTATAGTCCCGAACTGGTTTGGGCTGTTGCTCGACCCGCCCCCTTCATTGTTTGATAGCAAGGGGGGCGGGGAGACATTTTTGCGCCTCTTGAATGGCCCATCTATGCTGGGCAAGCACATAGTTCTTTTAAATTTTTAGGCCCACCCACAACAGGAATCCTATAGGCGAGTCCTTCGGGCCTTTCCGGAGCCCGCCACTACACTTCATCACTCCTCGGCAGAGCGGAGGGGTGGGGCTTATCTTCCCGCTCTTTTCTCCTGCTTTGGTGCGCACTTGAAATTATGAGGCGATGTAATGGCGGCCACAAAAACAGTCAATAAAGAATAAAGTCTTTAGGCACATTTTACCTGGTATTACCAGGCTGGTTCAAATCCTGTTCGTGATGTCAGATAATGATGAGCCCAGGGCAAGGGGTACTCGGATACCGACCCTGGGTTTGATGGATTTAACTGGGGAATCACGGGTGGTTGTGTTCCCGGCTCTGTGCCCTGGCTGTCATTTGTTAGATGGGGGGAGTAATATTTACAGGGGATAAAGAGTACATGACACCACCTGTGGATCCCGGTAATTTGGATACCAGCGCTGCAGTCCGGCCGCTGAGGTGATGATTGGTGCAGCTCAGTGTGGTCCAGCTCCCCACAGGTGGAGCGTTTACCTCAGGGCAGCGGTGATGGAGGATGATGAGGGGATGAGAAGAGAAGTGGTTCTTACCCCTCCGGTGAGATGCTGAAGCCCTCCGGGTGCCGGCAGGAAGAAAGACAGAGACCAGTTCAACTCCAACTCCACTTTACTGGGTTCCGGCAGATGTTAAGGTGAAACACGGTACAGTCTGGTTTAACGGGTGATAGTTGTTGGTTCAGGGTACCCCTATGGAGTCTCCAGATGTTCCTTTCTTTAAGTCTTTCGGGTTCTAATTCTGTCCTTCGCTATTTAACCACCCTTGCAGAGCTCTCCTGCTAGTCCCCTGGTCTCCTACGGTGGAGCACGAGTTTCCTTTACCGGTACGGACGGGAACGGTAACTAGCAAATCCTCCCGCCAACCAGAATCTGGACCAATACTCCTGTAATCTTGAACCTATTTTGGGACTGAGGGGCGAGGTACCTTCTTGTGGTGCCTATGGCTACCCGGTTTCAGAGGGCCCGCAGCTCGTTGGTTTGCGGCCAGGGATAAACCGCTGACCGCCTCGGCTCCCATGTTGCCAGTGTTCCCCAGACATTACCAGCTGGCTCCAGCCGGTGCTGGTCCATCTCCTTCTGTCCTGGGACACCCTAGTGGAGATAGATGATCCCTCCTGTCAGGGGGCTGTCAGGCGCGTCCTGACCGACTGCCTTCCCAGCACTAACTAACTGTCACTCAAGTCTTCCTGCACTAACCTAGGCTCCACCCCCTTTTGGACCTTCTGAATAATCAGTCCCCTACTCTAAGGTGGCCTAGTGTTGTGTGTGAATTCAGACTCCATAGATTAAACCCTAACCCACAACTGCAGAGACACCACATACATTTTCAAAGTGTAATACCTCCCTGTGGCACCCAGCCATAGGGGCGCCACACATAAGCATCAGGTCTAGCAAACAGCTATGAAGAACAGGTCAACAGATGGTGACACTTGTGAGTAGATCTGAATGGAGGTATGTAGGAACCCCTGGATCCTGGTATACAGCCTCGGTGTGATTTCTGTGGAAATTATTTGGTTGTCATTATACTTGGGGCTCTGAGTGCCACTACTGTGAGGTGGGGAGGGATCTAGATTTGGCTTGTAGCGCCCCGCTAATCAGCGCGCTACAAAAGGGTACTGCACCCCTAACACAAGGTGCAGTATGCTTTGTCCTGGTAGGGGGTAGTAGAAGCCTGAAGCTCCATCACCACACACACACCTAGTGATAGGGGACCAATCAGATGCCCGTTACCAGGGTAACCGGTCCGGTGGGAGGAGAAGCTAGGTTATATAGAGAGTGGGGAAAGAGTGGGAAGAGAGGCAAAACAGAACAGTAGTAGAGACAAAAAAGAGGAGAAGTAACGTGGAGGGCACCTCAACCTGGTGACCCAGACAGAGAGGGCCAAAGAAGAGGGCGACCAAACGCTCTGGCCGAGTCCGAAGCGGGGTACCGGCTCCAGCGTGGATCAGATGTCCATCCCTGAACCGCAACTTACTGGCGTGGTCGATGTCTTCATAGGAGCACGATCCAACCGCCCAAATCAAGCACGGTGTCCACAGTCAAGCACTAGACTGTGTTGGGTTCCCTTTGGAGAGAAAGAGGGCACCCATATCACCCGACTGGCCTGGTTCAAAAAGCGGGATTCGTGCAGGGCAGCACAAGGAGGAAGGAGTGCGAAGAGGTAGGACAAAGTGGATATAGAGAAGGAAATCACCGGATCTTCAGAGGGACACTGCCTACTGACAGGACCACCCGGTCCACTACCCTAGCTGAAATAACTGCATACCCTGTAAGACTGCAGATTACCGGAGTAAAGTACCCGTGCAGGGTGAGCAACGTGTCTATGATTCTTCCTGGTTGACTGTGACATTCCAGTCTCACAACAGAGACTGCGCTGCCCTATTCTATTCGACCATTCTACATTATATTGCCCCAGGGGACTTAAGTCTACCTGTAGGGAGCTACATCACCTTGCTGCCATCCATCACCCCGGAGATCTGCAGCAGTGCCAATGCCATCACCGGACCTACAGGTGGCGTCACAAACTTTATAAACTTTATTTATTTATTTTTTTCTCTTTTTATTGTCACCGCAAGGGTACAGGCTCAGGCACCGACCACCTGTGACATCCCTGCATCCGACCGCCCAAGACCTGAGTACCCAGACTCTTGTGGGCCCGCAGGCTCGCAAACCTTTCTCAGAGCTGAAAGTGGCTCCCAAGGTGAGAAAGGTTGGGGACCACTGATCTAGTCTATTTGTTGCATACGATGGGTGGCAACCACTGATAGTACCCATTACAGTACAAATCAGCTGTACACAAATCACAAATAGCATATAAATCTAAATTGTAAATTCATCCACAATTGCTCCCTTTTTTGGACACTCTCATAGTTCTAATATTCTGTTCAGGGTACAAGGAACTGAAGATGAGCAGAAGCTGCCCCTAGACCTTTACTACATACTTATGGATTTATGGAGGAGTCTATAAACCTGGAAATTTTGAATATCTGTAGATTCTAACTTCCAACACGTTTTAGTTTCCAAACCATAGAAGAATTTTACAGCCCTACAGAAAGTAATTCCTTGTGGATAGAAACATCAGTATAGTTAGGGAAGAATAAGAAACCCAGCCATGAATTACATCTGCTATGACCGGAGGTTATTTGGGCACAGTGGGAAGTCGCTTTCTTTTCTTCTTTTGTTCTCTTTCCAGTCTATTTTAGGAGTGTCAGTTTTTATAAATGTTCTTTAATAAATGAAGAACAAAGTTTTTTATTTACACTGGTCAGATTAGCACCATGTGGTGAATTAATGCTCATCACTTTGATTCTTCACCAGCTTTGATCTCTCAGATATTTCATCAGATCATACAAAATTGTAATATTTTGAAATGTAGATTAAGTTTTCCGCTAACTTCTTCTGTTAGAACAATATTATTTAGATTTGTGCTACAAGTAGGCCATACTTAAAATATAGCAAAAAAAAAAATCTGCCGGTGTAAGGTTTGAGGAAATGTATAGTTATATCTTTACATAATATTGACAAAAAGATCAAAAGAAAATATTAATTATTGAGACTAAAAAGCTTTAACTCCTTCCCGACTGAATAATTTTCCATTTTTGTTTTTTCCTCTGTTTTACTTCAGCAGACCCTCGACTGTCCCGGTAACCGATAGTTTCCCCCACTGCATGGTGAGAAACCCGTTTTAACTTTTATTTAACAAATCAATAGTATACATGAAAAGAATTAACTTTGGTAATACTGTATATCTTATCAGACAAATTTGTTTATTCCCCTCCTGGATTGATCTTCACTTTTCAATTCCTGGGTAAAAACTGACTTCAGACCAAGATAGGAGATGACATTTTGTTTTTATAAGATTTTATGCAATAAGTAGGGGGTGAGAGAGAAGGAGGAGCTCTGCCACTAGCTCCTCCCTCTATATCTAGCTCCTCCCTCTGTATATAGCTCATCATACTGCCTCTAGCTCCTCCCTCTGTACATAGCTCCTTATACTGCCTTTAGCTCCTCCCTCTATCTCTAGCTCCACCATCTGTATATAGCTCCTCACACTGCCTCTAGTTCCTCTCTGTATTCTAGCTCCTCTATCTGTATATAGCTCCTGTCACTGCCTCTAGCTCCTCTCAGTATATAGCTCCTCACACTCCCTCTAGCTCCTTTATCTGTATGTAGCTCCTCACACTAACCCTAGCTCCTCTATCTGTATATAGCTCCTCACACTGCCTCTAGCTACTGTATCTGTATATAGCTCCTCACACTGCCTCTAGCTCCTCTATCTGTATATAGCTCCTCCCAATGCCTCTAGCTCCTCTATCTGTATATAGCTCCTCACACTAACTCTAGCTCCTCTATCTGTATATAGCTTCTCCCACTGCCTCTAGCTCCTCTATCTGTATATAGCGCCTCACTGCCCCTCTCTGCATAGAATCTTTTCAGTAGCAACTGTCACCTCTTGTCTGAATAATATAAAAATCTGTTGTCGCACACTAGGGACTGGGGTACTCGAGAGCGGGTTGTACTGTCTCTGGGATGTCAAGGTGCCGGGCCCGGTCTCGTTGCCCAATATGCGGCAAGTAAAGGGATTATTTACAGGGGATTTACAGAGGATTTACTGTGACGCCACCCAGGGTATGTGGTCAGTGGGACCACCACTGCTGTATTCCTGCTGGGGATGCTGACTTAGGGCAGCGTGAATGATAAGCCCTCCTCAGGTAGGGCTGAGTGTCCCCTGGGCAGGTGTAGTGTGTACTCTGGATGCTTCACTTACTTCTGTGCCGCAGCTTCTCCAATCAGCACGCAGGAACAGCAAGGATGCGGCTCCGCAGGTAGAGATCTCTGCAGCGGTGCTGGAAAGAACAGTCTCAAGCAATGATAAGCTTACTGAATACTTTACTGAAGTTCTTTTAGCAGCATGTTACAAGTCACAGTTTTCACAGTCACGTGGCCTCCCTCAAAGTTCCTTTCAGGCCCTGCTCGTCTCTTTCTCTGTTTTGACTCATGGGTTTGGTCCGGCCATCACAGGCTTTTGTGTGATGATTCCTTCTGTCTCAGGGTCACTAGCCCTAGTTTGATGGCTGTGTTCCTAGACCGTGGTAGTAGGTAGGCTGCAGGTCGTAGAGTACCTGTCCCACGCCTGTGTGTCTCGTGATTGGGGTCTTAGAGTCTTCCCGTTCACTTCTACAGAGCCGGCTGTCTGGCTGCCCTTGGCCTACCCCTCCAGTGATCTAGGTATAATGTAGGCTCACCAGGCTCCTTCTGTCTCACTGTGGGGTGTCGCTGTTTGTTGCTTCCTTCCCCTCATCTCCGGCTATGGAGCACGCTTTCTCCCCTAGGAAATCTGCCTCTAGGGTTCTACGTCCTCCAGGGAACCTCTCCTCTTGGGAATGTCTGCCTCAACATCCTGTTCTAACTGAGTGTTCCTGTGTTTTATTTGCGGTCTCTCCACCCACTTGTTCAGCCACTCTTTCTCTCCTCCCACACTGCTCTTAAACCTTGCTACCCCTTGCCTAACCTAGAGTCCTAGGCGTAGGGTCAGTGTGTGTCAGTGTATGGGTGTTCCTAAGGTCAACCGTCTTCCTCACCTGGCTGCAGTTCTCGCCTGGATGCAATTTTTTCATAATATTCTGTGGCACAAAGTAAAGTTCTTGGTTAGTGCACCTTGTATAGTGGAGTGCCTCTCACCCTTACTTGCTAACGAGCTATGGCACAGGTGATCTTCTGCTGCTGCAAAGCTCTCCTCCCTCAGAAAAAGCAGGTTTTACTGCGTTTTGTGTTGCATTTGTGGTGCAGATTATTGCTATGTTAGCATGCTGCATTTTTTTATGAGTTGTATGCAAATTAAAAATTAAAAGCTTTTTACAGTACCAGTAAAAGCTATGTGATTTTAGAGATCTCATACATATGATTATTTTCCCTGACTGAATTGGAAAACTGCTGCTTTTCTTAAAAACCTTTGCATGTCATTTCTTTCAGTGTTTTTCCGGCGGTTCAGTAAAAAGTAGCTTTTCATTTGTACGGAAAAAAACGTAATGTGTCAACACGGCCTGTCACCTAGATTTAAGGCCCTTACACTATCACTACCTGTTCCTACACCTTCCTAGCTGCTCCCTATCTATCCCTCGCTGATCTAATGGGCCTTTCACATCAGCGGTAATTTGAAATCGCGGCAGATGCAGTGAAAAAAACGCATCTGCCGCGATTGCCGCATAGCCGCCGCATAACCGCTGCACTTGCGGCGCGGTTGCGGTAATCGCCATAGTAAGTATAGGGGGATTTGCGGCAGGTGCAGCAAGTGCGGTTTTGCACTTGCGGCAGGTGCGGCTGCGAAAAAAACCGCGGTCAGCCGTGTTTTTTTTTTCGCGGCCGCACCTGCTGCAAGTGCAAAACCGCACTTGCCGCACCTGCCGCAAGTCCCCCTATACTTACTATGGCGATTACCGCAACCGCGCCGCAAGTGCAGCGGTTATGCGGCGGCTATGCGGCAATCGCGGCAGATGCCGTTTTTTCACCGCATCTGCCGCGATTTCAAATTACCGCTGATGTGAAAGGGCCCTAAAACATCAGAAAAATAACTTCTAACTTACAGCAGTCCCTGAGGCTTGGGGACTGGAAAAGCGGCCGCACGCTCCATTCTCCCCTCCTTGATCCGGCAGCGCACGCCCCATTGGGCGGCATTATACTTTATTAAAAGGTAGGGGCACCGGGCACCTTCAGGGCTATTGGTCTTTCTTATTGCTCCATAAAGACAGGCCGCTGCCTTATCCCCAGCCACCTGGTGGTGCTACGCCTACATCATTTGTTTTCTATACTTGGACTGTAAAGGCATTATACTTTATTCCTCGCCGCCCCTCTATTTGGAATCTCCCGCCCTCTGTCATGTAGTATGCACTGGCCGCGACGTCACATCCGGCGCGGTGCATTATGGGGGCGGTCATGTGATCGGCCCTAGTGCATTATGGGGCTTATCACGTGATCGGCCCGGCTTCAATAAGCGCATTGCGCATGCACGGAGCCGGGCCGATCACGTGATCAAGCCCATAATGCACTGGGGATGATCACGTGATCGGCCCCATAATGCACTAGGGCCGATCACGGGACCAGACCCATAATGCACCGCGCCAGATGTGACGTCGCGGCCAGTGCATACTACGTGACAGAGGGTGGGAGATTCCAAATAGAAGGTGGCAGGAAATTATTATTATTAGTATTATTAGGTATTTATATAGCGCTTTTAGAATACATGGCGCTGTACAAGTTAGAGGGTAGACAAAGACAAGTGGTCGAAAAACTACAAAAAATCGACAATTCAATCATACGGGTACAATAGGGCCGGGGATCCTGTCCGCGAGGGCTCACAGTCTAGAGGGGGTGGGGAGGGAGACAGTAGGAGGGGGAGAGGTGAGGTGGTGCAGTGGATTGGGTCTCAGTGTGTGTTGTAGGCTTGTAGGAAGAGGTGGGTCTTCAGGTTTTTCTTGAAGGTTCCCAGGGTAGGGGAGTGTCTGATGTGGTGGGGGAGGGAGTTCCAGAGTCTGGTAGAAGCACAAGAGAAGTCTTGTGTGCGGTTGTGGGAGGTGGTAATGCGGGGGGTTGAGAGAAGGAGTTCCTGAGAGGAGCGCAAGTTGCGTGAGGGGAGGTAGCGGGAGACTAGGTCGGAGATGTAGGGAGGGGACAGGTTGTGTATGGCCTTGTATGTCAGGGTTAGGGTCTTGAAGCGAGAGGATGGGGAGCCAGTGGAGGGCTCGGCAGAGAGGGGAGGCGGGGGAGTAACAGGGAGATAGGTGGATGAGTCGAGCAACAGAGTTGAGGATGGTGCGGAGAGGTGCGAGGGAGGAGGCAGGGAGACCGGTGAACAGGTGGTTGCAATAGTCCAGGCGGGAGATGACGAGGGCATGGACAAGTGTCTTGGCCGTGTTATGGTCAAGGAAGGAACGGATACGGGCAATGTTTTTTAGTTGAAGTCGGCAGGAGGTGGCGAGCACTTGGATGTGGGGCTTGAAGGAGAGGTAGGAGTCGAGGATTACCCTGAGGCACTTGGTGTGCGGGAGGGGTGTGAGTGTGCAGTCATTGACGGTGATTGATAGGTTAGGAAGCGGGGCAGGGCTGTTTGGGGGAAAGACGATGAATTCGGTCTTGTCCATGTTGAGTTTTAGGAAGCGGGTAGAAAAGAAGGATGCAATGGCGGATAGGCATGGAGGGATTTTGGATAAAAGGGAGGAGATATCAGGGCCAGACAGATAGAGCTGGGTATCGTCAGCTTAGAGGTGGTATTGGAGTCCATGTGACTCCATGAGATTGCCTAGGCTGAGGGTGTAAATGGAGAAGAGTAGTGGTCCCAGGACCGAGCCTTGAGGGACACTTACAGAGAGGGGGTGGGGCGAGGAGGAGGTGTGAGAGTGGGTGACGCTGAAGGTCCTGTCCATTAGGTAGGAGGAGATCCAGGAGAGGGCGAGGTCAGTAATGCCAAGAGACTCAAGAATTTGAAGTAAGAGGGAGTGGTCAACAGTGTCGAAGGCAGCAGAGAGGTCGAGAAGGATGAGGACGGAATAGTGTCGTTTGCTCTTGGCAATCAGTAGGTCGTTAGTGACTTTGGTTAGGGCTGTTTAGGTGGAGTGGTGAGGTCGGAAGCCAGATTGTAGGTGATCAAAGAGAGTGCAGGAAGAGAGGTGGGAGGACAGTTCGGAATAGACGTGTTGTTCAAGACGTTTTGAGGCAAACGGGAAAAGAGATATGGGGCGATAGTTAAAGACTGTTGTAGGGTCAAGGGATGGGTTTGTCAATTTTGTCTTTGAAGAAGGTGGCGAAGTCGTCGGCAGAGATGAGGGGTGAGGGAGGAGGTGCAGGGGGATGAAGTAAAGAGTTGAAGGTTTTGAAGAGTTGTTTGGGGTTGTGAGACAGGGCGGTAATTAGGGAGGAGAAGTAGGCTTGTTTTGCGGAGTCAAGGGCAGTCTTGAAGGTATTGAGGGAACGCTTGTATAGGGCGAAGTGCTCTGCGGAGTGGGATTTCTTCTATTTCCGCTTGGCTGCCCTAGTCGTCCGTCTGAGTTTTTTGGTGAGGGTCGTGAGCCAGGGTTGTCATTGTACTCGTGTTGTGTTAAGTGTGAGGGGAGCAGCCTGGTCGAGGGCTGTGGTGAGAGTGGAGTTGTAAAGGGAGGCGGCAGAGTCAGCGTCTTGAGAAGAGGCCAGGTCTGAGAGGGGGAGGAGGGATTCTGAGAGTGAGTGGAAGTCTATGAGCTTAAGGTTTCTGCGGGGGTGGGGGAGTGTCCGGAGAGGGGGTAGCGTGGTAGGGGGGGAAGAGGGATGAGAATGTCAGTAGGTTGTGGTCGGAGTGGGTGAGGGTTGAGTATGTGAGGTCGGTGAGGGAGCAGAGGCGGGTGAAGACAAGGTCGAGTGTGTGGCCGCCAGTGTGTGTGGCGGAGGAGATCCATTGGGAGAGGCCGAAGGAGGAGGTGAGTTATAGGAGTCTGGAGGCAGCGGCTTTGGGGGTGTCGATGGGGATATTGAAGTCACCCATGACGATGGTGGGGATGTCGGAGGAGAGGAAGTGGAGGAGCCAGGTTGTGAAGTGGTCAAAGAAGGTAGAGGGGGATTCAGGGGGGCGGTAGACAACGGCCAGTTGGAGGTTGCAGGGGGAGTAGATGCGAACAGCGTGTGCCTCGAAGGAGGGGAGGGGGGTGGTGTAAGTGGGGAGAAGGAGCAGTCATTGGTCAGAAGTAGGCCAACGCCTCCGCTGCGGGTGTTGGTGGGGCGGGGAGTATGGGAGAGCGTGAATCCACCGTAGGAGAGGGCAGCCGGGGAGGTTGTGTCAGAGGGGGTAAGCCAGGTCTCTGTGAGGCCGAGGAAGGAGAGTTATTTGGAGATGAAGAGGTATAAGAGAAAGATGAAGAGGTATAAGAGAAATAAAGAATAATGCCGCCCAGCGGGGCGTGCGCTGCTGGATCAAGGAGGGGAGAATGGAGTGTGGGGCCGCCTTTCCAGTCCCCAAGCCTCAGAGACTGCCTGTAAGTTAGAAGTTATTTTTCTGATGTTTTATAGTGCCTCTTTAGATCAGCGAGGGATAGATAGGGAGCACACCTAGTAAGGTGTAGGGACAGGTAGTGATAGTGTAGGGCCTTAAATCTAGGTGACAGGTTCCCGTTAAGAAAATAAATGTTGTGAAGATACAATATGTGAGGAACATGCATGTGGAACCTGTCACCAGTTTATCCACATATAAGGTGCAGCCACCAGATGTAAGGGCTTGTATACAGCATTCTAGAATACTGTATATAAGTCCTCAGGTCAATCTGCATAACATAAAAAATACCTTTTAATTATAATTACTTGACTTGCAGGGGACCGGTCAGATGGGCATCGCTGGTCTTCATCTGCGCCTCCTCTCTTGTGATTACCATCCTCCTTCTCTGCTTCTAGTGGATGTCCCAAACCAAAAAACTATTAGCTTTTTTTCTTTTTACTGCTCTCCTGTCAGGTGATATTTCTCCTAATCCTGGTCCACCCTCTGCCAACTTCAACCCCTGCCCCACCTCACATGGAAACCCTGCTAACCTCATTAACATTACTTGCACACCTTAATCTCCCTCTTTTAATTGCGCTCTCTGGATTCCACGGTCTGTATGCAACAAGCTTCTCTTTATCCACAGCTACTTTCTCACTAACTCTCTTAACCTGCTGGCCCTCACTTGAAACCTGAATCAAGGACTCAGACACGGTTTCCCCTACCACTATTTCTCATGGCGGCTTACATTTCTCGCATTCTCTGAAAACTGGGAACAGACATGGTGGTGGAGTCGGCTTACTCCTGTCACCACAATGCACTTTTCAGTTCATCCTCCCAGCTCCTTCACTCTCATTCCCTTCTTTTGAGGTCCACTCCATTAGGCTCTTCCACCTCTTCCCCTCAGGGTAGTAGTTGTATACTGCCCCCCAGGGTCACCCACCCAGTTCCTCAACCATTTCTCAGCATGGCTGCCCCACTTCATGTCCTAGGAATTACCGACCCTTATTCTAGGAGACTTTAACATCCCCATAAACAGCCCATCTTCCCATCTGCATCCAGGCTCCTATCTCTAACCACCTCTCTTGGCCTCTTACAGCTCTCAACCTCTGAGACACACAAATATGGTAACACCCTTGACTTGATCTGTACCCGGCTCTGTTCAACCTCCTCGTTAGATAACTCACCTCTTTCTCTCTCTGATCACAATATTCTCTCCTTCACACTCACAAATCTTCACACTCCCCAGCATGCTCCTACCTATTGCACATTCAGAAATAGGCTGCTGGGCCCCCAGGGTGCCTGGTGCTGCAGGGCCCACATGGTGCCTGGTGCTGCCGGGCCCCCATGGTGCCTGGTGCTGCCAGGCCCCCTGGTGGTGCCGGGCCTCCTGGTGGTGCCTGGTGCTGCGGGGCCCTGGTGGTGCCTAGTGCTGCCAGGCCCCCTGGGCCCCTGGTGGTGCCTGGTGCTGCCGGGCCCCTGGTGCTGCCGGGCCCCTGATGGTGCCTGGGCCCCCTGGGTGCCTGGTGGTGCCTGGTGCTGTCGGGCCCCTGGTGGCACCTGGTGCTGCCGGACATCCTGGTGGTGCCTGGTACTGCCGGACCCCTGAGTGCCTGGTGATGCCTTGTGCTGCCGGGTCCCTGGTTGTGCCTGGTGCTGCCGGGCCTTTGGGTGTCTGGTGATGGTTGGTGCCGCCGGGCTCCTGGTGATGCCAGGCCCCTGGTGGTGCCTGGTGCTGCCGAGCCCCTGGGTGCCTTGTGGTGCTTGTGCTGCTGAAACTCTGGTGGTGCCTGGTGCTGCCGGACCCCTGGTGGTAGCTGGTGCTGGCCTGGTGGTGCCTGGTGCTGTCGGGCCCCTGGGTGCCTTGTGGTGCTTGGTGCTGCCGGAACTCTGGTGGTGCCTGGTGCTGCTAGGCCCCTGGTGGTGCCTGGTGGTGCTGCCGGGTGCCTTGTGATGCTGCGGGGTGCCTGGTGGTGCTGCCGGGTGCCTGGTTCTGCCGGGTGCCAGAGACTGGGAGCTTCAAAGGACGAAGCTGCCGGGTACCTGGTGCCAGAGACCAGCAGCCACAGAGGAAGAAGCTGCCGGCTGCCTGATGCCGGAGACTGGCAGCCGCAGAGGAAGAAGCTGCCTGGTGCTGGTGAGAGGGAGACTGGGAGCTGCAGAGGAAGAAGCTGCCTGGTGCCGGCAAGCAGGAGACCGGGAGCCGCAGAGGAAGAAGCTGCCGGGATCAGGAGTGTGGAGTCAGGTAAGGTGCTGTTTCAGCCGAAGATAGCAGCCGTGGGGGACATAGTGGGATGGATGAATGGATGGATGGATGGGGCGGCCTGGAAGAGGGGGCAGAATGGGATGGATGTAGCGACCTGGAAGAGGGGGCAGAATGGGATGGATGGGGGGGCGGCATTGAAAAGGGGGGAGAACAGGATGGATGGAAGGGGAAGAAGGTACCTGGATGCATAGGGAGAAGGTACATGGATGGTTTGGTGGATGGGGGAAAAGGTACATGGATGGATCGGGGAATAGAGGGAGAAGGAACATGGATAGATGGGGAGGAGAAGCTACATTGAACGTGGGGGGAGAAGCTACATGTATTACCTATACACACACACTGACACTATATACAGAGTTCATGCGTATAATGTCAATGGTGATCATTGCATTACCTGTAAACTGCCACTATATACTGAACTCCTGTGTATAATGTCACTGGTGATGACTGTATTACCTGTACACTGAAACTATACACTGAACTCCTGTGTATAATGTCACTGGTGATCACTGTATTACCTGTACACTGACCCAATATACAGAGCTTTTTTTACATTTCTGTTAATTTAGTATTATATGTGGTGGCATTATATGCTTTGGTCATGACATGACAGTATTTGTCCCTTGTATATGGTATTATTCGGTCACTATGTGGTGGTAAAATGTGGTCTCATGGTGTGGCAGTATTTATACCTTGTATGTGGTAGTATTTGATCACTATGTAGTGTTATTATGTGCTTTCGTCATGGTGTGGCAGTATTTGTCTGGTATGTGGCATTATTTGGGCACTATGTCGTGGTAGTATGTGAGCTGGTCATGGTGTGGTGGTATTTCTGACTTCTATCTGGTAATATTGGTGTTGATAGAGTGGATTTTGATCGGTCATTTGTTTTATCTGATATCAATAAGTGGAAACTATTTAATTTCCAATAGATATTAAATACTCAGATGTTTATCCCCTCCCTGTCCTGTGACACAGCAGCAGAGATGCAGACGTTTGCAAGAGAAAGCAAGTTGAGCATTTGGTGACCTCAATATTTATAAGACAAAACCAGGAGTGAGTGAGAAATGCATAAAAAATTACCTCTGATTGCTTTACTCCTGGTTTTGTCTTAGGCCGGCTTGACACCACGTTTTTTCCTCTGTCAGGCATCACAGGTCCGGACAAATAGAAGCGGAGGGTTAATATGCCCTCCGGTCCTGTTTGTAGCCAGATTCTGCAGAGAGCAGCTTCAGGAGCTGTCCCCTACTGAAATGGTGCTGAACCTCTTCCCAGGGGACAGCTCCTGTGGCTGAAGTTCAACGGAGCTTATGCTGAACTGCAGCAGCTGGTATCCGGGAATCTGACAGACCGGCACGATCCGGTGCCCCATAGACTCTCATGTTAGGGGGTGCCGGATCATGTTAGGGGGTGCCGGATCGTGCTGGAACTGGGAGGTGGATTAGTCCCAGTTTAGAGCTGCCCCCTCAGTGAGAGCGGCCGCGTGGGACCCGGGAGGCAGCAGGCAGGACGCGGGCGTCAGCGTGGAGGCTGACAGTGACCTGGGATTGGAGCGGCGGCAGCAGGCAGCTGGCAGGTTAGTGAAGCAGCACCCACACGCTCTTCAATTGGCCTCTGTAGTGGTAGCACCCCCCTGCTCTTCAGTTGGCCTCCGGCTAGAAAAAGTCGACTGCCCCCCAGGGCAAGATCTGACAGCCAGCCCCTGCCTGATAACTTGTTTTCACCAAAAAATCCCTTTAATGCAAATTACAGTAATGATACATCGCAGTAATGGTGAGCACACAGTGATGTGCAGGAGCCTCCTGTGTTTTACAGTCCACGCTACACTATAATAGGTATAACGGATAACAGGTATTTCCATATAGCGAAAGAATGGGTGGGCCCGAGTGGGTGGGCCCGAGTGGGTGGGCCTGGGTGGGTGGGCCCGAGTGGGTGGGCCTGGGTGGGTGGGCCCGAGTGGGTGGGCCAGGGTTGGTGGGCCCCTGGAGTCAATTTTCCTGGTGGGCCCCAGACACCCCAGTCCGCCGCTGTTTGGGTTGGAAAAACACTCATGCATCCATTTGCCAGGACACAATTGAAGCTAGTGAGTCAAACTTGATGAGTAAAAACATACCCCACCACTTGGGCGTTACCTACAGTACACAATAGCGACCCCTAATGCTAAGGTGCAGTAAACGCAACACAGCCATATCACAGTTGATGATCACACATCAGTACTTACTTAATTACTCTGGGCAGCAAGCGTGACGGACCTGGGTCTTAGGCGGTTTTTATATGTTAACCAACCAATCAGAACGCAGTGGCATCCTGTAATCGACGTAGCCGCCTGGGCGTACGCAGGTGCGACCAATGATTAAGCGACATTGCGCTTGTTTGATTGGTCAGGTTTTGTTTAAATAAGCACGTGCTGGGGTGCCACCCTTCTCCGACTGGAATGTGCATTGTGCTAGTAGTGTCTCTTCACAAGTTCTCTGTTGGACAGAGGTAAGTGCGGGCACATGCTATTGGGCACTCCTGGACGTTATTTTCTGTGCGCTTCAGACCCATATGTTGGCTGATGTTTGTGCACCTTAGCTCCAGCTTCATGTAGCTTTCTGTAGAAGTGTATTTAGCGACGTCTATGCATCGTAACTACACTCCTTGTCCTGTAGCACACGTAATGTTCAGGGAGTTCCTTGCCTGGAAAATGTGTACTACAGCACTATGTGGATTCCTAAATATGTGTGGCTCAGATGAGGGTGTGTTTTAATGTAGTTACTAAGGCCATGTGTACCATTTGTAATGAGAGACCTTCACATATTTCCCTGCAGTAGCCCTAAATACATATATGACCAGGCATGTCCTGCCTGCCCCATGTATGGACACATATTAAGGCCAATAAGGATTTGCTGTAGCCAAGCATACTACCAGAACACATTTAATTAGTATTGCTGAACATGGCCATTGACACACAGAGTAGGGTGTCAGCTGTGATGGCGATGTGTTTGTTTGCTTGACACATTTTTTTAACATTTTCACAGATGGCTGAGTATCACGATTTTGTGACACAGCTCCTCACCATGTACCAGGAACATGAATGCCTGTGGCGGGTGTCGCTGCCTGCTTATCACAACCAGACAGCGAGGGCTGCGGCCTACGTGCCACTGGTGGAGCTGTCCAACCGGCTCCAACCCCAAAAGATCTGGACAGTGGCGCTGGTTGCTGAGAAGATCAAAAGCCTGCGCACCATGTTCAACAAGAGCCACAAAAAGTGGATGGAGACCCGGTCCGGGGCTGGAGCTGAGGAGGTCCGTAGGCCAACTCTCTGGTACTATGACCTCCTCACCTTCACCCTGGGCCAGGAGGGGCCTTGTGGAACACGGTGCAGCAGGCACTGCCAGCAACCAGCTGTGGTCGCAGCCCAAGACCCTGCCCCATCGCAGGAGTTGGGTAATTGAGTTTGTGTGATCGATCTAACCAGCATGTTGTTTGCACTGATGAGGGGTTTGCTGCACATGTGGTAGTCACCATTGTGCTTTTCACCCACCAATCCTGTTCACTGTTCTTTTCTATCTGTTTTGTGGTCTCTGTTATAACAGATTGTGTTGTGTTATTTGTGGGCACTTTACATATCAATGTGTACTCTCATGTGAGTATACTGCACTTGTCTACTTGTTAGGCTTTTTCTTCTCTAAACTCTGCTCCTGTGGCTTTTGGTGCTAGCCTTGGTGAGCTTGGCTCTATGTTGTCTGGGGTTTTTGGTTGTGGTTTTTCCATCAATTACATTGCAACTTGTGGCTGATGTTTTTTATTTTGTTTGTTTGTTTTTCAGGCCCCTCGAGCGCCTGGCTCCAGTGATGAGGAGCTAGCAGCTGGAGAGGTTCTCCCCTCAACATCTGCGGGAGAGCCAGTGCCCGAGACCAGTGGTGGGGGTCCCAGCTCTGAAATCCGCTGTAGAAGACCACCTGCCCCACCCAACACGGAGCTGGGTACCTGGGCGAAATGGGTCCTCCTGAATCGCGAGAGGATCCTTGGCTCTGGGATCGGGAACGTCACCAGCGAGATGCTGGCCCTTATGGAGCCAAAGCAGCGGAACATCGCCGAGCGGTCCATCTTTCGTGTCCTGGAGGAGGGCATGGATGGGTCCCTGCCATGGGGGGCATCGTGGACGTTCCCCCGGAAGACCACCCCAGGGCCCAATGCGCCCGCAAGACGCATGGTGTGGAGGCGGCAAAATCGTGATACTCCACCTTCCCCAAGGAGACAGCCCAGCAGAGCATCAACATCACAAGGCCGCTGGGTGTATGAGGAGGGGGAGTCCCCATTGTCTGATCCAGCAGTGGAGGAAGAACAAGAGAACTACTAGCCAATGCACAAGCTTGGCAACTTCAGACTTTTTTTTTGTTATTGGCCAGGTGTGCTCCTTTTAATTTGGTGACAATTTAATTAAAAAAAAAAAAAATTCTTAATTTGACCACCACTATGTCCATATCTGTGTCACGTACACCAGTATGTGTGTGTGTGTGTTGGGTAATGTGGGTGTCATATAGGAGACATTGATGTCATATTGGGGGTCATGGCGGTTGTAATGGTCCAGTATGGTGACATGTTTACAATGTCACACCATATAGCTCTAGCTAAACCGTGACCCAGTGTGATTGGTGAAAATTAACCTCACAAACTTTAACCTGTGAGCGTTGCAACAAGGGATGACTCAGTATGTAGGTGGCCAGATTTTTATTACACAACAACATGTTGAAAAAACATTGCCATCACAATCCAAAAGCCTTGGTGAGCTTAGGAGTAGTCAAGACAGACTACCCACTTTCCCAATATGGGACACTATAAGAAAAGAGGCCAACGTGGCCTTAAAAAAAAAAGGTGCCAACATGGCAACAGGGAAAAACACAATGGTTGAACATGGACAACAATGGTTAGGGGAGTGTGGTCCCCATTATTGGGTGGGGGGTGATGCATTAGGGCCCATGCTGGACTGGGCTGTCTGGAGGGCGTGGATCATGGCACCCAAGCGGGCAATGTGTTGCTGCCCTTCTTGGTGTGCCCTCTCCATTTCCAGGAAATCAATAGGTGACGCAGATTCCATTTCTATCGCCCGTTCACACGCCAAAAGCTGGGAATGTCGCTTTCATGATTGCCTCTGATTTTGGAGCAGTGCTGTGAAATCGGAACCAGGTGCAACCTTTTTTATCGCCACCAAATTCCCCAATTACACGGCGTAACTGCGAGGCAATTTCACGGCGATAGTGCCGGGGCAACAGATTGCCGGCCAGATTTCTCGCCGCGGTTGCGGCGTGTAAAGGTACCTTAAGATGATCACAGTGGCTTCAGTCAGGCTGTCATACCTTGCCCCTGATAAGACTCTTGGAACTGAGAGACAAGAAGTGAGTCCTATGCTGGGGTCATTGTTCTAAGCTTGCTGGCCACGCCGGTCAAAAGAAGACGTTACAGCTGATATCGCAACATTACTGGTGGTCCAACTTCCGCCAAGATGTTCTGAACTTAGTTGCAACCTGTCCCTCCTGTGCTTGCAATAAAACACCCAAGTAACTGCCAGCCAGCCACTCCTGATTACTCACTAACAAAATTCTAGGATCCATTATCTTATACTTATAACTAGCCGCATAATCTCACTTTACCTCTAACCAGACAAAGATCTACGGCAATCTCAACTCCACACTTGGGTTTATAAATGCAAATACATTTTTATTAATTTGATTCAAGTCACACAGTAGATAAAACCATCCCCTAAAACAACTCCAAGACAGTGTGGTTACAGTTTTACGTTTACATACCTCACTTGTGGCCAGGGATACAGATTATACATTCGAAGCGGTGAGCGAAACGTTGAGGTGCTGGCAGTGTGGTACGGTATGCAGTCAATTTTGATTTGGGCAATTGTGCAATAGGATCTGTATAGGATATTTTTACAATGTATAATCTGTATCCCTGGCCTCAAGTGAGGTCATGAAAAGGGAAAAGGGTGGTATATGATTTAATGTAAACTTTATACTTATCTTATGCTGGCATAATCTTGATTGTACTGTTTACGGTATATAAGCCTGTATATGTAAACGTAAAGCTGTAACCACACTGTCTTGGAGTTGTTTTAGGGGATGGTTTTATTTACTATGTGACTTGAATCAAATAAATAAAAATTTATTTGCATTTATAAACCCAAGTGTGGAGTTGAGATTGCCAGAGATCTTTGTCTGGTTAGCCACTCCTGATTACGTCTGCTCCCTTGGCAGCACATTGCCATGCACTTCATTACAGATCTGCCAGCAACGTCCAGTTGTGCAGTAATCTGGTTTGTGGATGACCGATTCAAGATGGGACAATTCATTCTGCTGTCTGGTCTCCCTCCGCTCCTAAACTTACAGAGCTCTTTATCCAGCATGTCCTACGGCTTCACAGCCTTCCACTCCACATTGTCTCCGACAGAGGGGTTCAGTTCATCTCCCAACTCTAGCAGTTCCTCTGTAAGCTGTTTGATATCACCCTGGACTTCTCCGCGGCCTATCATCCTCAATCTAATGGCCAAGTGGAGAGAATAAATCAAATCCCCACCAACTATTTGCGACACTTCATGAATGGACACGACTGTAACTTGGTCGTATTGCTGCCGTGGGCAAAGTTTTCCTACAACAACCATGTTGGTGAGTCCTCCTCTAAGGCTAGGGTCACACTTGAGCCCTGGATCCGTTAAAACCATCAGTTTTTCAACTTAGAATTTGTGAAAAACGGGTGGCTTTAATGGATCCATAGGCTCCCATGCAAAAAACGCAGTTTCAAAATGACTGCTAAAAAACCCTATGCGTTTTTCTACTGCACCCAAAAACGCTGCTAGCAGCGTTTTTGGGTGCATTAAAAAAAAACATAATGTTTTTTTAACATGGGGTCCTATGAGAAAACGGATCTGTTAACACATGGAACATATAGGTACCATGCGTTAATGCATGCATTAACGCATAGCGCTTTTGGGATGCAAACATAACATTTTCCAAAAATAGAATCAGTTTTTGGAAAGGCAGAAAAACGGACTGCCATGTGTGACCCTAGCCAATTTCTTCCTGTTTTTTTATTGTTTATGGACAGCATCCAAGAAAGTTCCTGGCAGGTTTGAAAACAGGGGTGCATAAGGAAAGGGGTACTGTCATGCCCTTTGCCGCGGGGTCAGTATTTCATGGACAGCAAGACCAGTGACTATCCTGTGGTTCTATGCGCCTCACCTGCTTTGTCTCTGCTGCAGGGCCTGGTCTCTGCTAAGCAGGGAGATCAGTGCCCATCACGCAGCTCCGCTAGTTCTGCTCACCCTGCTCGTGGTTCCATGCAGTCGTCTGCTTCCTTCTCTTCCAGGAACTTTTACCCTCTTGGCAGGTCTCCTGGGAATGTTCTTAGGATGTGTGCACCACATCCTTTGCACAATTAAAAACACAGTACACCTGTTCTCTGTTAGGTCTCTCAGCGTAAGTGCTGAGCTGCTCTGTGTATAAAAGGCATCCTGCCCCTAAGGGAGCTTCCTGGGCAATGCGTTCATTCTCTAGGAACATTGCCTCTGTCCAGGTTGCACTCCTGCAGTGCTCTGCACTTTGAAGACTATTGCCTTGCTTTCAGCATTATTCTAACACCTCTGTCTCCACAGAATCATGGCATTTAGACCTCCTGGTGCTGTACCAGGTGTATCTCTGTACAGGGGTTCCCTCACCGGTGTTCCACTATGAGAGTTCAGTGTCGGGATCCAGAGGGTTCTCCCCTCAGACACCTTTCCGTTTGTTAACCTTCCTTTAATAAATATCCTTTGTTTTACTGAAATCACTCTCTAGTCTCTTGCTGTATCGCATATTCAGCTGCCACTTCTCCACCAGTGGTCCTGTGAATCCACTTAACATTTCCACACCCTTCGGGCATAACAAATTGTCAGTTGTAAACCAGACAAAAGTAATACCAAGTGCAATGACGGCAATGATCAGGAGAGCAGACTGTCGGTCATTACATGTCTCACGCTGGTAATGCCCACTTTCATTTAAAATAAGCTCTAGAGGCAGATTCTCACGGAGATCTATGTTTGGCCCAAAGATCTTAACAGTTAATTTACATATTAAGAAATAAGTGGATTTTTCTGCACCAAACACAAGATCGTAGATATCAAGTTCTTCAACTTTCTACAGTCATATGAAAAAGTTTGGCACCCCTCTTAATCTTACTCATTTTTTTTGGTTTAAAATTGGGTTTTTGCAACAGCTATTTCAGTGTGATATATGTAATAACTGATGGACACAGTAATATTTCAGGTTTGAAATGAGGTTTATTGCACTAACCAAAAATGTGAAATATGCATTATTTCAAAATTTGACAGGTGCAAAAGTATGGGCACCCTTCTGATTTTCATGATTTGAATACTCCTAACTCTTTTTTACTGACTTACTGAAGCACTAAATTGGTTTGGTAATCTCATTGAGCTTTGTACTTCATAGCCTGGTGTATCCAATCATGAGAAAAGCTATTTCAGGTTTCCACTTGCAAGTTGTTCTCCTATTTGCATCTTCTCTGAGGAGTGGCATCATGGGCTCCTCAAAACAGCTCTCAAATGATCTGAAGAAAAAAAAAAAAGATTGTTCTACATAGTTGTTCAGGAGTAGGATACAAAAAGTTGTCTCAGAGATTTAACCTGTCAATTTCCACTGTGAGGAAGATAGTAAGGAAATGGAAGACCTCAGGGACAGTTCTTGTAAAAGCCAGAAGTGGCAGGTCAACAAAAAAATCAGAAAGGCAGAGAAGAAGAATGGTGAGAACAGTCAAGAACAATCCACAGACCACCTCCAAAGACCTGCAGCATCATCTTGCTGCAGATGGTGTCACTGTGCATCAGTCAACAATACAGCGCACACTGCACAAGGAGAAGCTGTATGGGAGAGTGATGCGAAAGAAGCCGTTTCTGCATGCACGCCACAAACAGAGTTGCCTGAGGTATGCAAAAGCACATTTGGACAAGCCAGTTTCATTTTGGAAGAAGGTCCTGTGGACTGATGAAACAAAGATTGAGTTGTTTGGTCATACAACAAGGTGTTATGCATGGTGCCACAAAAACACAGCATTCCAAGAAAAACACTTGCTACCCACTGTCAAATTTGGGGGAATCTTGTTAAAGTTGAGGGTCGCATGGATTCCACTCAGTATCAGCAGATTCTTGAGAATAATGTTCAAGAATCAGTGTCAAAGTTAAATTTACGCCGGGGATGGATCCTTCAGCAAGACAATGATCCAAAACACCGCTCCAAATCTACTCAGGCGGGGGGGGGCGTGCCCAGAAGCCTACATATGAGGACGTGCGGATCGGGAGCTCCTGACCCGGGACAATAATATGTATAATTAATATAGCCTAGACCCCCCTCATGGGCCGAAAATGGGCAACTAAGGCCGCCAGGGACCCGGAGGCGTCTGTGTCGGGCACCCTGGATGGTTACCTTTCTAAAGGACAGCAGGAGCAGCTGGAGCGGCGGGCAGACGGAGGGCAAGTAGTGGAGGGAGCCGCCGTGGGGATATCGGGGGCGGCCACCCCGGATGGCCTCGGCCCGCAGCGCACATCTGCCCGACCTATGCAACCAGAGGCCATCTCCTTGCCGCCCGGAGGCACGCGAGCCGGGACTCGGGCAGCCCCATCTTTACAGCACAGCAAGATGGCGCCGACGGTGGAGGTCCCGCCCCCCTCCTTCTCCAGCTCCCCGCTGCAGCGGACGTCTTCTTCACACAGCGGGGGGGCTGCTCCTCTTCCTCCCCAGTGCTCCAGACACCGAGCCGGGAGATGTCACCGGTGGCTTCCGGGAGACTGGCACAGCAGAGGTGGGTGACACCTTTCTCATCTCCCCGGTGCTGGGTCCTGTGGAGGGACACATGGGTGACTTACACCTAGAGGAGTCTCATATCTATACAGGGCGGGGGGGGATTCTTTGACCCCCTATCCGGCAGACAGCCCTGAGAAAAGACCCCCAGGAGACCTACAGGGTCCCCCATCATCCTTACAGGACATGGCAGATATAGTACATCTGGGGACTGGCTCCCCCTGTCCCCCCCCCGGAGCAATCCCGGTTCATTATTGGTGAGCACCCTGCATTCAGTTGGGGGGCTATGTATGCAGAGCCACCTAGACCCCAGAGGTCTACCAAGATGCCTCGCTTGCAGCACTCTGGGTGTGGAGGAGGGGTGGGGGTCCCCTCTGCTGTTACTCCTGACACCTGCCAGGATTCCTTGTTGGATTTTGCTGACACGATAGATCCTACAGCCCTCTTGCGACCCCACAGTTCTCAGCCATCCACGCAGCCCCCCCAGGAGTGGTGGACTCTAATACAACACCTCCCTACCAAACAGGACTTTCAGGCTCTCATTCAGGAGGTAAAGTCTACATGCCGCCAAGAAATAGCACTAGTCCGTCAGGAGGTAACAGGGTTGACCCAACGAATTCATCAGTTAGAGGAGGAACACACGGAAGCTAGACAGGCTATCACGCAGTTACAGTCGCTTGTGTCCTCCCAGGCTAGAATGATAGACGACATGCAACGCCACGTTGAGGACCTTGACAATAGAGGCCGTAGACACAACATCCGGGTTCGGGGGGTGCCGGAGGTGAAGGAGAGAGAGGACATAGAGACTACGCTTAACACGATTTTTAATACTATACAAAAACGTCCCCTGGACCACCCAATTCCCATGGATAGAGCACACAGAGCATTAAAGGCCAAAAACATGGATGGAGCACCTAGGGATATCATATGCCACGTTACTGACTTTCGCCTAAAGGAGGACATTATGGCCAAGATTTCACCATCCAAACCACTGTCCTTCAGAGGAGCCAAAATAGCCCTGTACCAGGACCTTTCTTGGATCACGTTGCAACGTAGACGGGCCCTGAGACCTCTTCTCAAATGCCTAGTCGACAGGGAGGTTCTATATAAATGGGGGTACCCGTTCAGTCTATCAGCTCGTCGAGGCAATACAACTGCCACCCTGAGGTATCCGGATGAGGTCCCGGCTTTCTGTAAGACCTTTGGCTTTGAGGCACCTGCTTTGCCGGATTGGACCTCGCCGCTGCTACCTTCGACTCTTCAGCGGACCTGGCAAACTGCGACCTCGAGGAAGCGGCGAGCGAGAACCTCCGGGGGCAATACCTGAACTTTCCAAGCTCAGACGCGAGATTCTTGCTGCTGTTTTCTGAGGGGTTTCTCGCTTGATGCCCCATTACCCAATGGGATACCTGATGCCTAAATGGCCCCCATGAGAGGGGGATCTATTTGTTTGTCTCTCTCTTTCTTTCTCTTCCCCTGTCTCTTGCTTTCCTTCCCTCTTCGCTCCTTTCCTCCTCCTCTCCTCCCGTTCTCCCCCCCCCTCTTTCCCCTCTCCTAGACCCTTTTACCCTCCCCTATGTCTTAAAGGGGACCCTGTCTTGTACACTGTCCCCGGGGAAGGGGGCTGTAGATGATGCTTTGTTCTCTACCTTAGAGGCCAGAAGGCCACGACCCCCGGCAAGAGTACAAACCAGAGAAATCGCACCCCTTTGTGGAGTGTAGTGCTATATTTAGATATTCTGATCTCCAATTTGGAGACTGACTTTTATAGGTTGACTCTTGCCCTGGGATCCTTATGAGTCGGATCCTTACAAATTCAAGTTTTGTTATTTGTTACTTGTTTATTTTAGTTTTTGCAGATGTTTTGCAATATTTTGGATTTCAATTGGTGCAGCGTGCCTATAGCTCCCTTTCGCAGAGAAGCTCTGAGCTTCTAGAGAGGATAGCGGGGGGGGAAGGAGACCCCCCAGATCTCGGTAGAAATTTATTTGCAGGCCGATACCCATCCCCATTATGGTTAGATTACTTTCACTCAATGTCAAGGGACTTAACACACCTGTTAAGAGGAGACTGGCTCTGAGAGAAATGAGAGACTCTGGAGCGGATATTATATTCCTACAAGAAACACACCTCACACCTAGCGGATCACTTAAATTTGCCCAGCACTATTTCCCCAGGACCTATTCGGCTACAGCTAAAACAAAGAGGGCTGGGGTTGCAGTCCTATTATCCCGCTCGTGTAGAGTACACATACGATCGACTGAACTTGATCCACATGGCCGATTTATAGTTCTTAGAGGAGATCTAGAGGGCAGGCCGATCCTCATGTGTAACCTCTATGCCCCGTATACAGCACAAAAAACATTTCTATCCTCTATTTTGAAGCAAATACACTCTGAGCGAGATACTCTTCAGATCATTGGAGGAGACTTCAATTTAGCCTTCACCAACTGCGTCGACAGACTCCATCTGCAACCTTCCACGGGCCTGTCTGGAGGAGAGGGGCATGACTCAGTGACCTTCCGTAAATTAATCCACTCTTACGGTCCTTACGATTTATGGAGAGTGGATAATCCGACTACCTGACAGTATACGTTCTACTCCCATACACATAAATCTCATAGCAGAATAGACTATATTTTTGGAAATATTCTGACCCTCCGAACTTTGAAAAAAGCTGACATAGGACACATTACATGGTCAGACCATGCTCCCCTACTAGTGAATTTGGAAATCGCCCCCCATATCCCGAGACCGACTCACTGGAGACTTAACGAGTCCTTACTGACAAACAATGTGACGAGATAGGCCCTAGAGACCTCACTGACACATTATTTTGCTGAAAATGCCCCGTCGGCCCCCTCGCTCGGGTCCCTATGGGAGGCGCATAAGGCGGTCTTCAGAGGTGAGTGTATGGCTCTTTCCTCTAGATTAAAAAAAGATAGCAAACTGCAATATTCCATCTGCGAGGGGAAACTGAGGGCTGCCGAGGCGAAACTCCTTGCGGGGCCCACGCGACGTGGTCTGAGGGAGGTGATTGAATTAAGAACGAGGCTAAGGGACTTGGCTATGGGGAAAGTGGAGAAACTCATTAGATTCTCCCGCCAAAGATACTATGAATATGGTAACAAACCCCATACGATGCTTGCGAAACAATTGCAGAATAAAGCCACAAATGGAAACCCCTCCGGGATTAGAGGCTCGGACGGCGCTATTAGATATGATCCTGAAGGGATGGCTATGGCCTTCCACAATTATTACTCCTCTTTGTACTCATTGCCCTCCCCACTGCCAAATGACCATCAGACTAGAGATACAATACTAAACGATTACCTCGATAGCTGTCAGCTACCCAAACTACCTCGGTCTGCTCTTGAAGACCTAAATGATAAGATTACTACTGAGGAGATTGAAGAAATCGTGAAAAAGTTGCCCTCTACTAAAGCCCCAGGTCCCGACGGTCTGCCGTATCTCTATTACAAAACATATCTACCCTTGCTTTCGCAGTATATGGTATCCTTGTTTAATAGCTTCATGACCGGAGGGGAAATTCCTGCCTCTATGCTTCACTCCTATATAACAGTTATTCTAAAAGATGGTAAGGACCCCGTAGACTGCCAAGTTATAGGCCTATAAGCCTCTTAAATTCAGACTTAAAAATCTTCACAAAAATTCTGGCGGAGAGATTGAATAATTGGTTGCCTCGATTAGTCCATAAAGACCAGGTCGGCTTCGTTCGGTACCGCCAGGTGGGCGACAGCACTCGCCGCCTGCTGGAAATGATAGACGTGGTGAATAAGAGAGGAGACGAGGCCATCCTGTTGAGTCTAGACGCGGAGAAGGCCTTTGACAGGCTGAACTGGGACTTTATGTTCTCTGCATTGCATCACTTCGGCCTGTCGGGGCCCTTCATTACCGCACTGCGGGGCTTGTATTCTGCCCCGAGGGCGACGGTCCACTTGTCCCATGCGCATTCTAGGCAACTGGAAATACGTAATGGCACACGCCAGGGATGTCCTCTTTCACCGTTGCTATACATTTTAAGCATTGAGCCTCTTGCAGCTCACTTATGCAGGAGTCCTGACATAGTTGGAATTCGGATTAGATCAAAGGAATTTTAAGTTTCTTTATTCGCCGATGATGTTATGCTCACACTGACTAATCCCATAGTAACCCTCCCCAACCTGAGCAAAATTCTGGAATCCTATTCACGCTTATCTGGGTATAAAGTGAATCCGAGTAAAACTGAAGCGCTACCTCTTAATATACCGGAACCTAAACTTGGGTACTTACAGAAGTCCCAGAGATACACTTGGAGAACATCTTCCATTAAATATTTGGGGGTACACATTACTCCACGATATGGCGAGATGTATGGGGCAAACTTCCCACCTCTGATCCGAGATACTGAAATACGACTACAAAAGTGGTCCTCATTGCCGGTCTCCTTTTTGGGTAAAATAGCAATCTTAAAAATGTCGATTCTCCCCAAGTTCCTATACCTGTTCGAAACAATTTCATCAAAAGTCCCACAGGTAGTCTTAAAGAAGGTGCAGTCGATTTTCTTGAACTTTGTCTGGCATTCGGGGAGACTTCGTATTCCTAGAACGGTGATGTGCGCCCCCAAATCTCAGGGGGTCTGGCCTGTCCAGATATAACTAAATATTATTTTGTCGCACATTTACGGCTCATCCCCTCCTGGTCGACTCTCCCCGCATTCAGCAAATGGATGGAAATCGAAAAATTGTGGCTAGCTCCTTATCACCCAGCGGCCCTGATATGGGGTCCGCCTAACGAGATTTCTCGGACTGCACTTTTGGGACCTATGGCGTTTACCAGGGACATGTGGACCTCTCTAAGAATCAAATTCCAGCTAGCTTCGCATGCATCGTTCCTGACCCCGTTTCTCTATAACCCACATTTGCAGGGTGTCATGGAGTCAGGGGCGGGATCTTGCTGGGCATCATCAGGCCTCTTCACATACAGGGACCTGGTGGACCCCCTGACTAGGAGATTTAGGACCTTTCATGAGCTATCCCAGAAGCATAACCTACAGAGGACTTTATGCTACTCATACCAACAAATATTACACTATTTTAAAACAAAGATGGGTTCCCCAGAATCCCTTATACCGACTGATTTTGAGAGGATATGTGCAACTAATGCCTCAACTAAGGGGCTCATTTCTCATGTATACACCCTACTCCATTGCCCCGGCTCCCTGATGCCTAGCTGTCACATATATATGACGAGATGGGAATCGAGGTTGGGGCACCCATTGACTTTGAGGCAGTGGCAAATGGTCTGGTCGAGAGCCCACAAGACCTCTATCAATACCCTTCATAAGGAGAGCCAGATTAAACTCCTGATGAACTGGTATTGCGTTCCTGAGGTCCTTCATAGAATGAACAGGTCCATTCCGGATGAATGTTGGAGACGTGGTGCCGTTGGTGCATCTCTCTTCCACATTTTCTGGGATTGCCCAACCTTGGAAGGTTTCTGGAAGGGAGTGGAGAGACTGCTGAGCATGGTTTTTGAGGTTGAGGTGCCAGTTGACCCCCATATGTACTTGTTAAACCTAACACCTAGAGGATGGAACAAGCCCCGCACGAAGTTACTGATCCACCTTTTAACAGCTGCCAAATGTCTCATCCCACTATACTGGAAAAAAACAGCTGCTCCCACGCAGCTGGATCTTTATACCAGAGTCCAGGATGTGTACGTTATGGAAAAAATGACAGCTTCTATACATAACGAAATGGATAGGTTCGACAGGGTGTGGGCACCGTGGACTGTATTTAGAGACGAGGGGAACGACTTGACTTAATAAACGAAAGTGAGTGGTGACCCAGAACGGAGCGTGATTATTCATCTTTGAGAAAAAAAGGGGTTAAAGTTCACAGCCTGGGTTCGGGACCTCATACAAGTGAGCTAAAAACTTTGAAATTCTAGTTGACGGAGGAGTAGTGGACACGCTGAATATACTATTATTGTTTTGTTTCTGTATATTTTTTCTCTGTAACAGACAAGTGGAGTTTGCCTATTCGCTTGAAATTGTCTTTTGTTCCATGTTTTAAATTCAAAATTTTTTTCAATAAAAACAAAGTTGAAACAAATCTACTCAGGCATTCATGCAGAGGAACAATTACAATGTTCTGGAATGGCCATCCCAGACCTGAATATCATTGAACATCTGTGGGATGTTTTGAAGCGGGCTGTCCATGCTCGGCGACCATCAAACTTAACTGAACTGGAATTGTTTTGTAAAGAGGAATGGTCAAAAATACCTTCATCCAGGATCCAGGAACTCATTAACAGCTACAGGAAGCGACTAGAGGCTGTTATTTTTGCAAAAGGTGGATCTACTAAATATTAATGCCACTTTTCTGTTGAGGTGCCCATACTTTTGCACCTGTCAAATTTTGAAACAATGCATATTTCACATTTTCGGTTAGTACAATAAACCTCATTTCAATCCTGAAATATTATTGTGTCCATCAGTTATTACATATATCACACTGAAATAGCTGTTGCAAAAACCCAATTAAAAAAAAAAAAAAATGAGTAAGATTAAGAGGGGTGCCCAAACTTTTTCATATGACTGTATAACCTGTATGCCCATAGGTTGATCCTACTGACATCTTACCTTTAATTTTCATCTTCAATTTAAGCTCCCTCCTTAGTTAACAAGACCTGACTTAGCTACTTTTTTTGTCCTTTTATGGACACTGCAGAGGGGAGAGGCTTCCGCTGCAGTCTATTATTTTACAGTTACATGCAGGACAGTTGAGTATGACCTGGATGAGCTCCTTACAGCAAATATAATTTTATCACTTAATTAGGTTATTTATTTACGCATCAGAAAAATATAGAGCTGTCCTCTTTAAGAAGTTGCAAAAATAACCATAATATATGATAAGATATAATGTTAGTTCAAAATATGTTTAATCAGACATGCTGTGGCAAATAGAGGATTTTTGTGTATGTGACAATGACATCAGAATGTATAGTGAATTTAATTCTTCAATAACTTAAAAGAACACATCTGAAATATTAGTATTTACATGACATATCCTGCATTCATATGGCTGGTGAAGGCTGATTCAGACGATTCTATAGATTTAGCTATATACAGTTTTGTCCCTGAAAATGGTTTTCTTAGGACAAGAAAAGATAAAGCATTAAAGTGTCAGGATCCATCTGGAGGTTCAAAGCCACATGAAAGGCATATGTCTATTTCCTAGAAGCAAAGCATAAGATACGCGAAAACAGCTCTATCCTATATAAAAGAGAATAACACAGTATTTTTTGTCAGATGTAACAATGGTTATTTAAAAGGATGAAATGTCACTGAGATATAAGTGAAGAAACTATTTTATACTTTGCTAAATGATTGTACTGCTTATTTCAGATTTGTACCATCATCCATCTGTCTATAATGGCACTTAATGTGAAACATGTTTTCCAGGCTTTGTTAATTTAAAAAAACTGCTTTTTTAACTTAAATGCAGATATTTTGGGCTAAAAATTATTTTATAAATTGCACTATTTAGCATTTACAGGCTCTTTATTTCCCTGCACAAACACCTTTAATGTGGTCTGTGGTCCTAAATTGGCCGAGAGGAGCTCAGAAAAAGCCAAAAAGAAGAGTTACAAACCCTCTTGTCAGATGATTAGCGTGAGCTCACTGACAGATTCTCACTTTACTCATTCTACAGCCAGTAATACATAGTAGAAGGCCAGGGTTTCACTAGTGTATGGCATGGGATGTGATATGCTAATATGACACTCGACGCAGGCTCTGCTGTGGGAGTGGACTGTGCATCATCAACTGTGATCCAATCCTGCGACTGGAGCACAGCTGAGGAGGTGAGGGAGAGATTAATCTCTCCATCTCCTCCCTTGTCTGTCGCACTTATTACACTGCAGTCAGATATCATCTGAGTGCAGTCTGATTTTTCGCTCACACCTATAGACTTGTATGGGTGTGTGTGATCCAAGACTCGCTGACAAGCACAGCATGCTGCAATTTTTCTTCTCATGCTGATTAGAGCTGAAGAAAAACTCGCAGCTGAACTGCCTGATTGTTTAACCATGGAGCAGTCCAATGTTTTATCGAATTGCACACGGCCGTTGTAAACACAAGAGGAACCCACACAAAGTCTATGTTGCGATATGGTGCAAAAGTTTGAATGAAATCCAATTACAAGAATAATAATAGCCAAAAAATACATGAAAAAAGAATGAAGTCTTCCTAAAAGTGGAGAACCTCTTTAATATTCAGTTGTTAAATTACCTTATATACTCGTGTATAAGCCGAGTTTTTCAGCCCAAAAATTGGGCTGAAAAGTCCCCCCTTCGGCTTATACACGGGTCATACGGTATGCTGTGGGGGGGCTGTGACCGGGGGCTGGAGGAGGCAGGAGGGGGCCGCGGTGACCGCAGGCGGTCACGGGGGGCCGCCTCATTAGTGCAATGAATATGCACGGCATCCCCCCGTCCATCAGCGGCAGGGGGATGCCGTGCATATTGCACTACACAGCCCCCCCTCCTTAATATGGGTCCCCCAGAGTAATAAACAGCCCCCCCTCCTTATCATGTCCCCCCCCCAGGCTGCGGCAGCTGTCAAAATAACAAACACTTTATACATCACCTTCCGGCGCAGCTACTCCGCTCCTCCGATCCTCCGGTCCTCCGCTCGCCGGCTTCTTCTTCCTGCTTGTGCCGGTGTCATGTGACCGGGCGCAGGAGATGACGTAATTTCCTGCGCGCGGTCACTGAAATCGGCACCAGAAGGAAGAAGAAGCCGGCGAGCGGAGGAGCGGAGGACCGGAGGACCGGAGTAGCTGCGCCGGAAGGTGATGTATAAAGTGTTTGTTATTTTGACAGCTGCCGCAGCCCGGGGGGTACATGATAAGGAGGGGGGGGGGGGTGTATACTACCACTGGGGCTGTATATACCTCTGGGGCTGCCGTATACTACACTGGGGCTGTATATACCTCTGGGGCTGCTGGATACTACCACTGGGGCTGTATATACCTGTGGGGCTGCTGTATACTACACTGGGGCTATATATACCTCTGGGGCTACTGTATACTACCACTGGGGCTGTATATACCTCTGGAGCTGCTGGATACTACCACTGGGGCTGTATATACCTGTGGGGCTGCTGTATACTACCACAGGGGCTGTATATACCTGTGGGGCTGCTGTATACTACCACTGGGGCTGTATATACCTGTGGGGCTGCTGTATACTTCCTCTGGGGCTGCTGTATACTACCACTGGGGCTGTATACTACCTCTGGGGCTGCTGTATACTACCACTGGGGCTGCTGTATACTACCTCTGGGGCTGCTATATACTACCTCTGGGGATGCTGTATACTACCACTGGGGCTGCTGTATATACCTCTGGGGCTGCTGTATATTACTACTGGAGCTGCTGTATATACCACTGGGGCTGCTGCTGTATACTACCACTGGGGCTGCTGCTGTATATACCACTGGGGCTGCTGCTGTATACCTCTGGGGCTGCTGTATACCACACTGCTGGGGGCTGTATACCTGTGCTGGGGTCCACCCTCGGCTTATACACGAGTCAATAGGTTTTCCCAGGTTTTGGGGGCAAAAGTAGGGGGTTGGCTTATACACGGGTCGGCTTATACACGAGTATATATGGTAAGTTAATAACCATTTACTGGGGATTTGCTGATTATTTTATTCACATGGTGTTAGATTTAGTTTGATTATAATTATCCAACTGATTTCCGCAAGATTACCCAATTATCCAATGTCTATTGTATTATGTTAGATAGGTTGGTTATGTATGTGTCTTTTCTCCTCAGTGAGGAGTGGAGTCAGAGATTTCCCTAAATTTATAGAAATTAAACAAATGCTCTGAAAGATGGGCTGAGCCTTATGGGCATGCTTATGGAGCATGGGGAATAGTTATTCATATGACTGCTAGTTTGTTTTTATTTCCATCATGAGAACCTGTCTGGCATACCCCTAAAAGAGGGCAGTGGTAGGCAGTACTATTACTTTTGAATAGCACTGCTATTTGAAATAAAACCAGGGCTGGAACTAAAGTGTAACTATGCAGTGGTGCAAGTTCACACTGGCCTCATAATGGAAAAACAACAAGATAAAACAAGTAAGCAAATACCCTAAAATAATAAAAGTAAAATGCTAAAGTGCAAGAAAATAAATAGGTTACCTGGTGACATTATCGTGATCAAAAAAATGCGTAAGCTGTCCCACCAGCGACAAGGTGACCCCATTTGGACAGTTCCTACCTAAAAACACGTACTAATTCCTTGTCATCTGTCAGCAACGTGAATTGACAAGGATAAGATCAAGCAGGACCTGGGTCCCAACAGAGCACACCATACGATGGGAAGCTGCACATTAGATAATGTCCAGCTCAAAGGTAGGTCACACCTGAGATTGCAGGACTGCAACAAAACATAATTCAATAAAACCAGGGCTGGAATTAAAGTGTAACTACGCAGTGGTGCAAGTTCACACTGGCCTCATAATGGAAAAAACAACAAGAAAAAACAAGTGAGCAAATACATGAAAATAATAAAAGTAAAGTGCTAAAGTGCAAGAAAATAAATAGGGTACTTTGATCAAACAAATAAGTAAGCTGGTTCACCAGTGACAAGGTGACCCCATCAGGGACGTGAAGATCAAGCAGGACCTGGTCCCAACAGAGCACACCATAACATGGGGCGCTATACATTATGTAATGTACAGCTCAAAGGTAGGCCATACCTCAGATTGCATGACTGTAACTAAACATAATGAAATAAAACCAGGGCACTGGTGGGACAGCCTGTGCATTTTTTGATCAAAATAATGTCTCTAAGTGCCCTATTTATTTTCTTGCACTTTAGCACTTCACTTTTATTATTTTACGGTATTTGCTCACTTATTTTTTCTTGTTGTTTTTTTCCATTATGAGGCCAGTGTGAACTTGCACCACTGCATACTTACACTTTAGTTCCAGCCCTGGTTTTATTTCTTTATGTTTTGTTGCAGCCCTGCAATCTGAGGTGTGACCTACCTTTGAGCTGGATGTTATTTAATGTGTAGCTTCCCATCGTATGGTGTGCTCTGTTGGGACCCAGGTCCTGCTTGTTCTAGTCCTTGGCATTCTACATCACAGACAGGTGACAAGGTATTACTACTTATTTTTAGGTAGGGACTGTCTCGATGAGGTCACCTTGTCTCTGGTGGGACATCTTATGCATTTTTTTTTTATCAAAATAATGTCACCAAGTACTCTATTTATTTTCTTGCACTTTAGCATTTTAATTTTATTATTTTAGGGTATTTGCTCACTTGTTTTTTTCTTGTTGATATTAAGGCTATATGTAGTTGTTATATAATACAAGATGGATTTTTATCTTTTGGAAGTAAACAATGATTTTTATTTGTAATGTAGCACCCCAGGGTATGGGAACTCGGATGTCTGGGCCTCTCTCTCTCCAAATGTCGGTGGCCTGCCCAGATCCGTGGCCCCGGGAGACAGCCTAAGAGGAGTTTTTTTTTTTACTATTTACAAGGATTAAAGTCTGCCACAGTCCTCTGGAGGGCGGAGGTATTGCGGCTAGGGTGGAGCAGCTCCCTACAGGTAGAGTTAAACCTCCTGGGCAGTGATGATTGTGAGGAATGGAGCAAGGGTTGGCCAGGTTGTGGATTAACGGGATAGTCTCTGCGGGTAACAGGGACAGGGGGTGAAGAACGCACACACATGCTGTTGAATGTTTCTTTACTTTTTACTGGTGGTATAGCAGGTAAAAGTCTGGAACACTGCCGGGTGACCAGGAAACATAGTGGAATCTCCACAGCAAGTGGGTGTAAGGCCTCCGTGTCCTCTTTTCCCCGTGTTGAAGCTCCTGCCCCGTGTAGAACTTGGCTGGCCACCACTACTCTTTCTCTTCACCTGCACTGTCAATGGGACATAGGGCTGGCTCCAGGGTTTTTTGGGCCCCAGGCGAAAAAGTCTCAGTGGGCCCCTTTAGCACATGCTGCTGTACATTACAGTATATATATATATATATATATATACAGTATGTATGTATGTAGATATACGTGTATATATATCCTTCACAAATTTAATCCCTACCGTGCTGTCTCTCTCTCCTTTCCTGTGTGCAGTCTCTCCCCTTGTGCGGTCCCTCCTCTCTCTGTGCAGTCTCTCTCCCCTGTGCGCTGTCTCTCCATCTCCCTTGGGCCTGTCTCTTACCTGTACTTCTTCCCCTCCCAGTGCGCTGTGTCTCTCCCCTACACCTGTCTCCCACCTCTGCACTGTGTACACCCCTGAGCACCTATCTCCCCCTGCACGCCTATCTCCCCCTATGTGCTGTGTTTCTCCACTGCACCTGTCTCCCCCTGTAAGCTGTGTCTCCACCTGTGCCTGTCTCTCCCCTGCGCCTGTCTCTTCCCTGCACCTGTCTCTCCCCTGCACGCTGCCTCTCCCCTGCACGGTCTCCCCCCTGCACCTGTCTCTCCCCTGCATGCTGTCTCTCCCCTGCACCTGTCTCCCCCAAGCACTCTGTTTCCCTCTGCGCCTGTCTCCCCCATGGGTTTAATTTGCCCCTGACAGGGCCCCCTGAGTGCTGCCCCCCACCCCACTCCTGTTGGCCCCCTGAGCACTGCCTTCCCACCACACCTCACCCCCAGGGGACCCTGAGAGCTGCCTTTCACCTCACCCTCAGGGGCCCCTGAGCGCTGCGCCCACACACCCCAGCCTTGGGGGCCCCTGGATGCTGCCCCACACCTCATCCTCAGGGGGGCCCATGAGAGCTGCCGCCAAACCTCAGCCTCAGGGGCCCCAGAGAGCTGCCGCCATTCTCATATTTGGGGAGGGTAGGGGCCCCATGAGAGCTGCCCCCACACTCATCCTGGGGGAACCCATGAGAGCTGCTCCCACACTCATCCTAGGGGGGGCATGAGAGCTGCCCCCACACTCATCCTTGGGGCCTATGGGCCCCTAAGTGCCCCCACATGTAATACTATGGGGCCCCTGATCGCTTCCCCCACACACCATCCTTGGGGCCCCCTTACCGCTGCCTCGCCTCCTTAGCGCTGCCTCCCCCCTCTCTCCATTACCGGCGGGCAGTCGCACTGATCGCAGCCTGTCATGTAGTGTAACGCTGCTGAGCCGGCGAAACAGAAAATAGAGCGGCTCCGGCTGCAGCGTCACACAGTCACACTACATGACATGCGGAGGCGGAGATCAATTTAGCCGCCGGTAATGGAGAGGGGGGAGGCAGTGCTAAGGGGGCGAGGCAGCGGTGAGGGAGCCCTGAGGATGGCGTGTGGGGGCAGCAGTCAGGGGCCCCCTAGTATGACATGTGGGGGTGCTCAAGGGCCCAATGGGCCCCCCCTCAGCGTCCGGGCCCCGGCATTTGCCCAGGTGCGCCGGGTGCTGACGCTGGCCCTGAATTGGGACACCTCTGATGACTACCTAGTTTCTCTCTCCACGGTGCCTGGCTCCCTGAATGGTGATTAAGTAGGTGACTGGGTGACTGAAGACTCCACGGTTTGCCGGGGTTCTCAGGTGGGCGTGTAGCTCTCTTGCAGACGCGGACCCCGGTGTCCGGTGTGTTGTTTGGGCGAACCTATTCTGGCTCCTCAGTTCCCACTTTTCTTCCTCTTTTCTCTCCTTGCCTTCTGTCCCCACTCTTGGGCCTGGCAGGACTGCTCATGCTCAGAGGCTGTTCAGGGTCACCAGTTCGGGCCTAACACAGCACCGATCACCAGGACGTATTCGCAGCTCCCGTAGCTGTACGCTGTGACTAACTCCTCCCCAGCATCGGTATTTATAGGGGATCTTGCGTAAGGGCAGCAAGTTGAGCTCCCCTACTGTGTTGGGGTGGAAGGTGTTGGTTGTACTGGTGTACCTGCTGTGGATATTCATCTGTGTTCTAGGAAGGCCTGTAGATACCTGTGGATACAGAGCGCCACAGTAACGTTTAAGTTAAAAATGACAATGGCACCTTTGTCTATCATATCAAAGAAGGGACCTCATGTCATGAGTGTATCTCGCCCTAGAAATATAGGTGATGAGTTTGGGACCTGAAAATTACAATGCCGTATGGATTGCAGGTCTTTAACTTGTATTTAAATGTATATACTTTATGTTGGTGCTGCAGGGGTTAAGGACTCTCTGGTTGTTCTTTGTAACCTTAATGTCAGGTGCAGCTTTTGATGACCACTCCTTTAGGCTATAATTATTCTCATATCTTATCAGCTGACACCAGTGATAGAATCCCATTCTATATACTGACCCCTTTGAAGGAGCCTGTCTCTGGAAAATGCAGTGGTGTCGTAACAATTGCACCTGTGTTGCCTTGCTGCAATTGAGGAGTTTGGTGTTATATTCTTTTGTTTCTATTTTTCCCCTCTCTATGCTTCTAACCTTGTAGTATTATTGTAGATGTGATATTAGTGTCCTTGCTGGCCTACACACTAACCAGGGTGGGTCCAGGGCAAGCGAGGGCCTAGGCAAATTACGGGACCGGAGGGGGGGAAGAACCCATATAGGGACTTAAGGAAGGTTGGGGTGCAGACAAGGGTCAGTGTCATAAAGCGACCCCTCTCCCATTGTTCACCCTTCTGTTGCATCACATACTGGAAGACTGCACACCCCAGCAAACACTTCAGTGCTCGAGCAATTGCTATGTCCTGTTCTTTGTTCACCTGGTACAGCTCTGTATTTTTCATACTAGTTGTACCTTGTATTGTAAATTGGACATATCCACTTGATTGGTATTGGACTACAGTGAGCAGCAGTATCAAATATAACTACTACCAAACAATGAAGGGAACAATGAAGGGGACATTCTACAGTGGCTAAAGATTCCAGTCAATTTTGCATTTCAAAAAGTCAAATTACACTATAAGCACTATTGTGCCCCCAAAAAATAGTTTCCTGCCACATTCTGTATGTGGTATTGGTGTACTCAGGGGAAAGTGCCCAGCAAATTATGGAGTCCATTTTATCCTGTTGCCCTTGTGAAAATGAAAAAAATTGAGGCTAAAAGATTTTTTTGGGAAAAAAGTATTTTTTCAATTTCAAGGGCAACAGGATAAAATAGACGATTAGGGAGCATGGTTGGATCAGGGTGCACAGCCGGCGATCAGGGAGCTTGATCTGCCATCAGTGTGCACGGTCGGTGATCAGCGTGCCTGGTCGGCGATCATGTCACATGATCAGGGCTCGGCAGCAGAAGTTAGAGTGGGTGGTGGAAGGTGAGGTATGGGTGGGAAAAGCGCATGGATAGGAAAAAATAATGTTTTATTAATTTTCACCACGGAGCAGCAGATGACAGCAGCACTGCAGGGAACACTGGGAGTGATGTCTCACCCAGATATTGCTTGTGGCACCACAAATCCCAACGAGATCGTGATGTAGACGGGATGCAGGGCCTGCTCTACTTAATGGGAGGAGGATGAGAGGGCGGTCACAGCACAGTCTGCACGCTTATTGGAACGATTGCGTCACAAACATGATCTTTCCGATCAGGGCTGGAGGGGGTTACGCTGAGGTGACCAAGCTTCAGAATATATTAGGCTTTCTTGTTTTACCTATCATAACTGGATTGTAATGTTTCAAGCAATTTTATTGCTTGAAACATTAGAATCGCTGTGATTAGCTTTTCTGAATTGAACAGCCAGTCATAGTGATCATAGTTGCAGGGTGGCAACTAGCTCTGGTGCCCTGCTGAAAGAATCAGCAAGCATCTTGGGTGAATCGCAGTTACCAGAACCATGGTGCCTTGTTTTAGCAATGGCATGGCCTTACATCCAAGGTTGGTAAATATCACCGTCCTTAGACAAAAAGGTACGTCTAAGGTTGTGAAGGGGTTAATATATTGCTAATATCATAATATACAGCACTGTGTACTTACAATTGCTCATCAATCCTTTTTTCCATTAGATCTATGACATCACGTGATTAAAAAGAGACTGGCTGGATCGTTCTAAGCTGTATGTAGAAACAGCAAGTCTCTTTTCCTTGCCTGAGTCATTACTGTAAAGGTTCCTGGCGGAGAAGAGGAGGGTGCAGCTGGGTCAGTAGTTGAAGAGCAAATTATTCTTGCTACAAAAAGTGACTTCCTGTTTCTACATAGATCACAAAAAATGGAAGAATTAACTGGGTAGAAAGACAAAATGAGCAATGGTAAGGGTCCCTTTACACGCCACCACTGAAAGGTAGCAACTGCCCGGCACTGGGGATAATTGTACCTGTTGCCATGAAATTGCTACGAAATGGTGGCGTCTAAATAGGGCAGTTTCTCCCGGTGTCTTGCAGTTGCTTCGAATACCTGTTGCTGAGCCGTGCTCAAAAACCGAAGGCAACAGAAAGGCACAATTGCCATGGTAGTGGCGTCTAAACAGGGCACAGGCATGGATGTTGCGTCGCCTAGTGATTTCACAGGGGCGTGCCACAGCATCATGGATACCACGCCCCATCAGCGATCATTGGTGGGGGCTATTGTGTTACCATTGGCTAACCCTTCACAGGGCGCCATATTTAAAGAGCTGTCCATTCACACTACACAATTGCAATGGCGTCATGTATTAGCCAGCCTTCCTGCGCAGGCTGGCCAATCATGATGCTAATGCGTTGTCCAATCAGCGTATTAGCGTCACGAAATACACAACTCTGTCACGCCTATGTACTTGCGGAGCGAAAGATGTACCCCCATATTTCTTTGTGGTAGCGGCGTGTGATGCAGCGAAGGTATTCAACAGGCAGTTATCCACAGGATCTGTCAGCACTTCCGGGGAACACAGATACCTTCAGTTGACAACGCAATGGCGTCTATATGCGGCATCAGTGATCGGTATCCACCGTTAAAAACATGCGCGTGCACGTGCGGTGGATACCTGTTGCTAGCCACAGTGGCGGCGTGTAAAGGTACCTTAAGTATACAATGCTATGTAATATGATAATGTGATGATTGCAATATATTAGTAGGATAAAAACTTTAATGGGAGTGCTTCTTTCAAGGGAATCTGTCAGGTGATATATGCTGCCCAAACTATGGGCAGCATGTATCAGACACTGGCTCTATGATTACAGCAAGGTATGCTTCAGTCTGAAACACTGCAGCATTTCAGAGAGAAATATACTTTTAATAGCTGCTGGGGATCCAGCTGTGTGAGTGTCTAGTCACATAGGCAACTTCTCTCAGCCCGCTGACGGTGACTGACAGGTCTCTGCCTATATGTGCACGTAGGAAGAGAGATATCAGACACTGTCAGCGAGAGGGATGAAGCCATACACCTTGGTCCTCAATGAAAAGTATGTTTTTCTCTGTTACACCACTGTGTTTCAGAGTGAAACATGCCTGGCTGTGATCATACAGACACTGGCTGATACATGCTAACTACAATTTGGGCAGCTTGTATCAACTGTCAGGTTCCTTTTTTTCATCTGCTAAACTTCTGCCTCTTGGTTTCCTGTTTGCTGAGAATTGATATTTCGAACCAGGAGCAAGGTTGTTCTGCTGGACAAACTTTGCACTTTCCCACACTACCAACATGGACTGCTTTGCCCCTAGAGCATGGAAGAAGCGCAGGGGAAGGGGAACTGAAACTGGCCAGCTATTTCAGAACGTCACTTGCAGGCTCTAAAGCAAAGTTCCAACTTCAGTCATCAGGAGCCACCGACAGTGCATGTTTTTAGGGTATCCTTAGTCCTGCACAGATGATAATGTAATTACCTGCACAGGTTATGGTAATGTTGCGCCCTTGTAGTCTGGCTACCACAAATTGTATTTCTTCACATTTGGGGCTCCCTCTGCTGGAAATTTGAAGCATCCACAGCCTGAACTTCAACCAGGATGCTAAGAACTTAAGGGTCTGGCTTAGGCCGTGACTCAGTTTCTGGTGCAAGGGAGAGGTTAGGGTAGTTAGGCTGAGTTAGGCAACAGAAGAGGTTCGGTCTGCATGGAGCTGGAAAGAACTTCAGAGGGACCAGCTGCAAGACAGGGTATAAGGCCCTAGGTTACTAGGCTTCCAAGGTCTAATGACAGAAGTGGGAGGTTAGTGAGTCCCATGCTCAATAGCTACTTAAATGCAACCTTCTGGGGTGGTCGTAGTACATAGGATCATGAAACTGCACGGAAGGGAGCAAGGATACCCACAGGATCCACACTACTAGCCTAGCTGGAGGTTATCCACAGCAACTAAGAGGGAATAAAGGAGAGTACAAAGGCACATAGAAATCTACAAAAGAACAAGTCTGCGGGTAGGCCACTATACTCTCCCAGCAGAGTGAACTGCGGTTCTTCCCAGACTGGCCGGACCACATGCCTGGTGGTGGTTGTATCATTCTGGACACTGTGCAAGGACTTCAATAAAACGTAAAGCAAAGGGACTGACTCTGTGTGCCTACTTTCTCTCTGCATTTCATCATTACTACTACCACCATCATCATCACCATCCCCTGGGAACCAGCCCTAGTTGGGAAGGGTTTAACAACTGCACTGTCACTCCATCTCTCTCCCCAGGAACTCCTGCAGTGCCAGCCATATTTGGCTGATTATCCCAACTGACATCACAAACTCTTATTATTTCTTTATAGCTTTTATTTCTTCATTTTTAATCTCCCTTTTCAATGTGAGTCAAAGCACCAGGCACAGCCGTTGTGAGCTTAACCCCTGCCCAGCTGCTGAGTACCCCAGCCCTTAGCACTCCGCAATAACAATTGTGCATTGCAAGGAAATCCTGTAACGCACAGTGGCTCCTGAAGACTTGAGTTGGGGTGGCTCCTGAAGACTGGTCTAAAGCATAGCAGTTATCAGCCACCATGAGACTGCAAGGTGGACAATAACCTATGCAATGAGTTGTACACTATAGAATTAAAATTCCCTCAGTTCTTGAGAAAGGAGAGTGAATTGAGATAATGGAATGTCCTGGTGATGGGAGAAACCCCCAATAACTTTTCTTATAAATTTGTATGAAATCACTGAATACAATGAATTATTTATATGTAGTCCAAATATGAGATAGTTTGACCTTAATTCCAATCTAACAAATTATGATTTAAAAAAGTTTAATTATAGTTTACAGCGTTGTATTGTGAAATAGAGATTCAGAGTAATAAATCCTGAAGAGCTTAGTTTTTTTTTTTACCGCCAAAGTCTTTTCCATCACGGAATAAGATCCGGCCTCACTGGATCATGTTTGTCAACTTGAAGCAGTTTTCTTCCTATTTGGCTCCTATCTGTCCTGTGCAGCAGATTTTCCCTTGAGCATTTCAGGCACGTTGAATCAAGTCTATTCACTATTACCTGCCGGATACTAAATGCATGACACGTGAAGGGAAAGGCACAAAGGATCAATGGAAAATAAAATGTATAGAGGAGACTGATCATAAAGTGATTCTAATTCTCCTGACGGGGGCTGGAACGTAGGGCTGCCAAGGCCTATTTTTATGGCATTCACTTTTAAGAAAACTATCTTCCACTAAAATATGGCTCCACAACTTGATAGCATTTAGTATAATATGTAAGGGAGGATACAATATGCTGACTTGCCTATTGACGTGCAGCCTGGTCCATCCACTGCCTGTGACCAGCAATGGATGCAAGCCCCATGAGTGGACTGCTTACTACCCGTGCCTCTGGGACCCCCTCTTCCTCCCAGAGCACCCTGGTTCTCTCCTTCTACTCCTCAGTCAGGCCTTAGGACGAGCTCCCACTGGCTCCAGTCCTTTGGACACTTCTCTCAAGTTCTTACTCCTCCCCGGAAAGGCTTTCTTTCACTAGCTTCCCTCCATCTCGACTGACTTCTAGATCTGTCCTTGTTCTATTTATGCCCTATGTCACATGTCCCACGTCATCTACATGTGTTCTTCCTGACTTCACTCCTTCCCAGGTGCTCCCCTTACTATTTCCTCTCAAACAGTCCACCCTACCCGGGTTCCTCCTTCCATACAGGATAAGGGACTGTGCTCTCCTGTAGGAGCAATCTCAGCCTAACCGTGACCTGGATCAAGTGTAGTGCGTGGTTTGGGTGTCCTGATACCGGTCTGTGCCCCCCTTACTCGAGAGTGGGGTACTACAACTCAACTGGGTTGCAGTACCGCTGCAGTGACTGGTTCCTCAGGGGTGACACAATATTAATGATTAAAGCTGTGACTGACCTGAAGCAGTGCTGGGGTTCATTGAGTCAGTGGTTGCCGTTGGCTAGTACTGTGATTGGTCCACCCCAATGGGTGCTGAAGATCTTACTTTTAGTGCCCCCAGACCGATCCAGTCATGCTCTTTACCCAGTCCACAAGTATGCCAGGGAGGGATGACAGAGACGTTGGGTAACACAAGGCAAACGTTACAGCTTGAATGAACATTATACAGCAGGCAGTACACATTTTATCTTCTGTGTGACACAGAGGCACAATCTTAATGGTTACTCGTGATGGCATAGTACTTATGAATGATTCTTTTGATAGTCAAATGAATTACCAACTTGTTTAAAAAAATATCACCTTTATTACAAAAATTATAAAAAAGGTCATTGACCCACAAATATGACAGATAATAGAACAACAACATACAAATAAAAGGAATACTTATATAAAAGATCAACGTAGGGAGGACTTATCAAGACCCTATCCTTTTCCCCTGCCTACCAGTGGAGATTTTAACACACCCTAACTTGTGGTGTCCCCACTCACTGGTGTCTTGCCCTAAAATTACCTTAACAGGGAATAAGACGTTAATAAGGCAAGGGGAGGTAGGGTGTGTTAAAATCTCCACTGGTACGGTGCTCTATGGCCTGGTCTTGAATTCACTTCCCCCTACCACACTTGGATTTATGGAGGCTTGGGAGAGGGACCTGGGCGGGTTGCTATTGTCATACCATATCAATGGTTGTTTATTGTTGAATTTATCGTGCCTGTTGAATTATAGGACCTTTGACCACAGGGTGGTGGGTTGGACCCTTTGACTTAGGGACAATATTGTTAAAAGACCCAACAATTGGGCAAAACCTAATAAACTGAGACGGTATTTGGTTGTGATCACCACTGGAGACAGAGTGTGTCCAGGTTGGTCACTTTCCAAAAAATAGACCGTGCCTCATACTTGAAATTGCTATATTGTCAACCAATCCAAATATCACCCTCAGGGGGACTGTATTCACTGGCTACAATTTATGTTTATGTTTGTCCTTGAGGTGGTTTGTCTTTGTAAAACACTGTTATCACTGTATCACCCATCCACACAGGATTTTTAAAAGATTTTGAATAAAAAGAAAGAAACATAACTAAGTTTATCCGTTCAACCTTATTTATTGAGAGGGACCTGGGGATCACCTTTTCTGAGGCGGATAGTTTGAAAATCTTTACTCTTGCACATAAGATGACAATGTCCAGTCAGGCGCAGGAGAGGAACTATAAATTACTGACACGCTGGTACAGGTGTCCCACCCTTCTCCACAGGATTAACCCAGAGAGCTCGGATGCCTGCTGGAGATGTGGCTCTGCCACGGGCTCTATGCTTCATATTTGGTGGTCCTGTGGTCCCCTGCAACCCTTCTGGAACTCAGTTTTCGATGCCTTTCATTTGATGACTGGGGTCCGTCACGAACCGTCTCCCCAAATGGCCCTACTGTCCCTGATACCCAGTTCGATAGTTTCCGTCAAAAAGGGGATTCTGAGATTCTGCCTAATAGCTGCCAGAGCAGTTATTCCCCGGCATTGGAGGTCCACTGAGGTCCCCTCCACAGTGGAATGGATAGCTGAAATGGATAGATTACATCTTCTGGAGTCACTGGTGGCGGGTGATGGTGATGCCGCACATGAACAGGGACGCACCTGGTTCCTCTGGCAGTCCTTCAAGGAGAGCACAGGGTTCCTTACTTGGCTGCGTACATATTCGTAATTGTCAACTCGTGGGCGTTTAAATTGCTGGGTCTCCCTTACCCCCCCCCTCTCCTTCCTTACTCCCCTTCTCCCCTACCCCTTTTTTCTCTTTTTCTCTTTCTCTCCTCTTTTTTTTATTTCCACAATTGCCTTTTCATAGGTTCTATATTCTTTATATAAGGTCCTTGTCCAGAGGTGATTCCTAAGATGGGAAACGTACCCTTTAGGTGCTAGTGTCCTTATTGGACTACTCCTGTGCTGCGCTCTTTGGGAAGTAATGTATCTCTGTATTAAGCCCTGGACATTGTACTGGTTCTTTCTATTGTTTTTACTGTTGAAAATCTCAATAAATATATTTACTGAAAAAAAAAAATCTCCACTGGTAGGCAGGGGAAAAGGATAGGGTCTTGATAAGTCCTCCCTACGTTGATCTTTTATAAGTATTCCTTTTATTTGCATGTTGTTGTTCTATTGTCTGTCATATTTGTGGGTCAATGACCTTTTTATAATTTTTGTAATATAGTTTTTTTTTTTTTAAACAAGTTGGTAATCCAAATACTTTACAAACTAGATTTATTACCTCCTAAATATCTTCTTTTTGAAAGATTATCTTTAGTCAAATGAATTAGGCTCATTTCATTTAAATAAACCACCTCGAACAGTGATCCCTTGTAGGAGGACCCTCACAAAGGCCTTTTCCTCCTATTATGCGTCAGCCGGGCAACATCTGAAAACAATGCATGATATGCACGCACGGACCAATGGTGTCCGGCGCACTACACAAAACAACAGATGGGGAGACACCAGGTGGTAAAATACCAAAGAGGGTCCTGCTCATAGGGAATTGGGAAAAGGTGACCTCCTGCACTCACTAGCGGCTGTGCTTTGATCTCCCTACCATTCCTATACAGGAGCTTCTAACCCATTACCGAGCAGGATGTTAGTCCTCAATAGGTAAAGGGCTGGAGGGAGCATTAGTTCCAACCATTGCACTAAAATAAGCAAGAGGAGAAGGAAAGACAGAAAGGGGAACAACAAACAACTACACGTCTGCTGCCACGCTCCTTGGCAGCAGATGGCTAGGCAGTAGTCAGTACTCCAGAGAACCTCCTTCACTCAGGAAGCTTGGCTAGGGAAAAGTTCAATCACCAGCAAAGGATGCTGGAACTATATGACCCTATAAAGGAGATGGGAGTGATCACAGAGTAGCCACAACTGAAAAAAGAACTAGCTAGCTTGCTAGCAACAGAAACTGACATTACAATGAACCTGTCACCACCCATGGCCTATTTAAACTGAAAGTGCCACCTTTAGCAGCACCTATGCTGCTTTTTGTGAAGGTGGCTATAATCCCCCTATTCCCCGGGACGCCTAAATAAAGACTATGAAAAATTTCCCTCCCTGTATGTTAATACTTACTTTAGGTCCAGAAGGTACGCTTCCTTTGCTGGACCTGGACACCTCGCTGGTGTTACTCCTCTTCCTCTTTCCTCCAGGACTTTCCTCTTCTCTCTTTCTAGTGATGTCATCAACACCTGCGCAGATCCCTCAGTTCTCGGACATGCTCTGTGAGCTTTGCCTCAGAAATGAGGTCACATGGTTTCAGAACATTGTGCCTGCGTATAACACAGACACCAGATCCCGCCCTGTGTTGTCTTATACTGTATGAAGACTGCGGGGTTTGAAATCTGGCGAGTGTGCAAACAGCATGACAGCTTCTGTTCCCTCCTCACCAGATTCCCAACCCGCAGTCTGCATACAGCATAAGACAACACAGGGTGGAATCTGGTGCCTGCGTTATACTCAGGCTCAATGTTCCGAAACCACGTGACCTCAGTTCTCGGGCAGAGCTCACGAAGCATGCCCAAGGACTGAGGGATCTGCGCAGGTGCCGATGACATCACTAGAAAGAAAGAAGGACATGGTCCCAGAGGAAAGAGGAGGAGGAGTAACACCAGTGAGGCGTTCAGGTCCAGCAAAGGGAGCATACCTCCACCTTAAGTAAGCATTGACATACATACTTTTAATTTACTAGGCCCTGGGGGTGACAGGTTCTATTTAACTCCTAAACTACCAAAAGAAAGAAACATATTTAATATGAAGTCTCAATACAGGAGTGAAACACAGGTCCCAAAGCTGTCACAAGTCTCCAAAGTAAGAGAGACCATCATGACATGTTTACTCAGCTTTCCCACACAGCACCAATGCTGGACTCCTTCAGCCTTAAAAAGGGAACCAACCACCTCAGATCACCCTAATACACAGTTAGTACATGTCCCTGCACCCTAAGGATACCTTTCCAGCACTGTTTTTGTGTAAAATCTTGCATTAGTATAACTGATATAAAGAGTGTATAAGGGGCCGTCACACGGAACGATATCTTGCCCGATATCGTTTAAGCGATCTCCTTTTTGATCGCTTAAGCGATATCGGGCAAGATATCGTTGCATGTAATCAAGCGATTTACGATGGTAAATCGCTTGATCGTGACATCGCTGATCTGAGGTTCGGTTCTCAGATCTAGCGATGAACGATGCAACGATCTGCATCATCGTGGTGTATGACACCACGATGATCCATCTCCCAGCGACCGCGCCTATGCTGGGAGATGGTAACTATGGTACACGTCGGGTAACTAAGCGACGCGCGGCGCCTAGTTACCCGATGTGTACCATAGTAACGAGCGAGATCGCGGCTCCGCATCGCTGGTGAGTCTGTCTGTGTGACATCTCACCAGCGATGTGAGCGATATTGTAAGCGATTGCGCGTGCACGTGATCGCTTACAATATCGCTACAGATATCTCACCGTGTGACGGCCGCCTAAGGGTGATCTGAGGTGGTTGGTTCCCTTTAAGGCCACGTTACACACACCAACCTATCTGTCCAACTTCTGAACAACTTACTGGTTGCAGTGAAATCATGGACACATTGCTCCATTTTGTGGCTGTGTACAAATGGAGCAATGTGTCCATGATTTCACTGCAACCAGTAAGTTGTTCAGAAGTTGGACAGATAAGTTGGTGTGTGTAACGTGGCCTTTAGGCTGAGCTCTCTCTCCTGTTTAGCTCTTTCTTTGCTGGTAGACTCCTGACTGAAACTAAAATGGAGTTTGTCTCTTGTCAGCTTAAAGCGAACCTGTCACCCCCCGTGGACATCAAAAGCTATAATAGCCACCTTCTGCAGCACTAAGGCTGCATTCAGGGAAGGTGGCTATATGCTTTTGATGCCCTATATTCAGTCAAATATGAAGTTATATAAAGCCTTACACTTAAGACCGGGAGGCGGGGTTTCGCGCTCCTCCGACCCGCCTCCTCTTGTCAATCATTCAGGTCGCCTGCTGCTGCCTCCCCTCACAGTCGTTCATGAACGCGCGGCTCCGTTCTCCTCTATGGAGCCGCGCATGCGCTGTGCACCGGGTGTCCAGGAAGTCGTCGGGCTGCGCGCGCAGCCCGACGACTTCCTGGACACCGGGCGCACAGCGCATGCGCGGCTCCATAGACGAGAACGGAGCCGCGCGTTCATGATAGACTATGAGGGGAGGCAGCAGCAGGCGAGCACCATGAATGACATGAGGAGGCGGGTCGGAGGAGCGCGAAACCCCGCCTCCCGGTCTTAAGTGTAAGGCTTTATATAACTTCATATTTGACTGAATATAGGGCATCAAAAGCATATAGCCACCTTCCCTGAATGCAGCCTTAGTGCTGCAGAAGGTGGCTATTATAGCTTTTGATGTCCACGGGGGGTGACAGGTTCGCTTTAAGGACTGCCTCTGTGAGCTCATCCAACTTTAACTCCATTGTTTCCTGCAATCAGTTTGTGCAGACCTTCACCTTTCACTTAGATTCTTAAAAACAGTTTACACTATACTATCTGCACAGAACCAGCGCTTTATCTATGCCTTACACTACACGTTATTCTACCTACAAATAGTGCAATAAAAAAAAAGTACAATACTTCATATCTTATGACACAATAGTACCTAACATCAGGGGCGTAACGATCACAGTCGCAGGGGTCGTGACTGCGATGTGGCCTGGACATACAGGGGCCCACGCCTCTCCCTGCGACCGCCGATCCCTGCACCAGGCATCCACTTTACATGGATGTGAGGTAAGCGGCTATGAGGCCCGTGTGTCAGGGAGAGAAGGGGAGGGGTGGAGAGGGGAGCCTTCCGATTCCTACTGCTGCCGCCCCTCCCCTCGCTTCCTCTTACCACTGCCTGCTGTCCATCTGCACTCCACTGTGAAATGCATTTAGCAGGCTGGTGCCACCTCCTCCACTCCAATAGGCGGCACTTCCTACTTTATTTGTTCCACAGTGGAACGCACATCAGCACCTCCTCAGTTTTCTCTTCAGTTTTTGTTAGTAGAATGAAGCAGTGGTGGAACCAAGAGAGGTAAGTTCAGATTTATTTTTTTTAAATATGTGAATGCAAGGTGGTCAGAGGGCTATCGGGGAGGAGAAGGGTGCATGATACTAAATGGAGAGCTATGACGCTGCACTATATGGAGAGTTATGAGGCTGACCTATATAGAGAGATATAAGGCTGCACTATATGGAGAGTTTCGAGGCTGCACTATATGGGGAACTGAGTCTGCATTATACTCTATAAAGGGCTATGAGGCTGCATTATACTATATGGAGAGATATGAGTTTACATTATGCTATATGGAGGCATATGAGGCTGTATTATACCATATTTAGGGATGTGAAGCTGCATTATACTATATGGAGAGATATGAGGATACATTATACTATATGGAGGAATATGAGGCTGCATTATACTATATGGAAGGCTGTGAGGCTGCAATATACTATATAGAGGGTTGTGAGGCTGCATTATACTATATGGAGGGCTATGATGCTGCATTATACTATATGGAGGGATGTGAGGATGCATTATTCTATATGGAGGACTGTGAGGCTGCATCATACTATATGGAGGGATGTGAGGCTGCATTATTCTATTTGGAGGGGCTATAAGGCTGCATTATACTATAAGGAGGGCTGGGAGGCTGCATTATTTGATATGGAGGGTTGTGAGGCTGCATTATACTATATGGAGGACTGTGAGGCTGCATTATACTATATGGAGGGATGTGAGGCTGCATTATTCTATTTGGAGGGGCTATGAGGCTGCATTATACTATATGGAGGGTGGTGAGGCTGTATTATACTCTATGGAGGACTATGAGGCTGCATTATACTATATGTAGGATTATAGGGGTGCATTATAATAATTGGATGACTATGGTGGCATGAGGAGGAAGACCATATAAACCATGATAGGGGACATAGTTTCCAAGGGCTATATTCCAGTAGGAGGACCATATATAGCAGGATGAGGGACGTTAATATATAATGAAGCGGGAGAGGGGTCAATTTGTGAGTCTTTAAAGTATTTAGAACATTACACAGGGCCCATACATCTGACCAACGTGTGCGTCGGGGGGAAGGGGGGCAGGTCTAAATTTCGCACTGGGGCCCACCAGAGTCTAGTTACGCCACTGCCTAACATATCCTATATTATTACTATTACTATATTAGAGATTGCTTAAAACACTCTATGTAATGAAATCGCTCACACATATACAATGAAATTATCGATGTCTTCAGGGGGCATAGAATTGCAGGTCAATCCTCTTATACACCTTCACCCACCAATTTATGTGAGTTGTCTTTATTTTGATATAGATGACAACAATGGGAAGTTGAAGCAACTGGAGGTTCATATATTGTGGTCTCTGCAGTCTAACACTATGTTCTTGAGTTAAAAAACGAATCCGTAAAAAGAATGAGCATGTCAATTAATTTAGTGTTTACAGTATCTGCTGTGCTTTTACTCACCACCTCGCACTCCCACGATGACCTCCGGCAATGTTCTCCTACAGGAGGACTGCAGGACCTGCGAGAGGACCTGGCACTGATGACCTGATTGATGTCACTCAGTCACATGTGTAGAGTCCTAGAGGCACTGATCACTGCGGTCTATGAGAATGAGAACATCAATGGAGATCACCAGGGAGCGCGGGAAGGTGAGTAAAAGCATAGCAGCATTCACACACACAATGCTGCTTTTTATGTGTATCTGTTCTTGGTGCAGTTTCTGCATCAAAAACAAATCCTCAAAAAACGCAGCCAAAACGCTATGTGTGAATGTAGGCCCGAGAATGGATCTGTAAAAAGCGCAGTGTGTGAATGCAAAATTGTGAAATGCATTGACTTGGCTGGGACAGTTAATATCACTGCATCTTCATTGCACTAGCGGATTTGTGAGGAACACATCAAAAACGGTGCAATAGCACACAGTTTGAACGTAGCCTAAGGCCCCCTTCCCATCTGCAAATAAAAAACTAATGTATAAAATTGGTACTGGTGTCATCATGTTGTGATGTTTCCCCATCAGTGTGTCATCAATGTGTAACCTGTTGGCAGCAGATCATTCAGAATACTGTCCAAGCGTGTGACAACAGAACAGAGCTTCTTTAATTAGCATCAAACAGATACAGATATGATAAGCTTAATGAACCAGGAATAAAACATATCTTATGGAGTTCTCAGTCTTTGTGTGGCATCTCTGCAGCAGCTTCTGTCTCATACACAGACACAGGAAACTGGATACAGTCACATACTTTCCTGTGTGAGCCTCTGGGAGTTTTTTTTTATCTAAATTTATCTACAACATACAAATCTAGCAATAGAACAATCACATATACAGGAATGGAGTTGTTGCATTAAACATATTCCAACAGCCATCAATGTGTCATCCATGTTTGTCCGATATGGCTAAAGAAAAAGATTTTACAAACTTTTTCCTATACTTTCAATGGTAAACACCAACAGCACATGAATAACACATGGATGTGCTGTATGTGTTTTTCACAGACCCTTGACTTGATTAAGACTTTGTAATCCGTGCTTCCAGAAAAACACAGACATGTGAGCAGCATCATAGGTAATAATGGTTATGTGCGGTATCCATGAAAAAGCAGATACCACAGGTATAGGAAACATAAACATTTGAAGGAGGCCCAAGGCTATGTGGCAATGATGAGTTTTTTGATGCTGTGTATTTGTGGCACCCATCATCGAATTGGGCTCCGCCCACTTTAATGACGATTTTGACATCATCAGCATGTGCTAACACACCCCTAAATGCCATGTACAGGGGCTATATAAACCTTGTTAAGAGCTGACATGTAATATCCCTGAGGAAGACACTAGGACAGTGTTGAAACGCGTAGGAAAGGAATAAATGGATGATTGATGCAACCTACATATGGTTTCCGGATCGTTTTCTTGGGATTTCAGCAGCGCGGACACTGATACACCATTTCCCCTGAGGTAACTTCTGGATGATTCCCACGTGCATGTGGAAGGTGGAAGTCCTGCAGCAGCTGCATTTAATGCCAAATGCTTTTACACCAGTTGTGGGTCTCACAACTGTGCTAGGTGAGTGAATTCATACCCACCGCATACATTAGTGTCACTAGTGATAGGGCACTATTGCGCCTCTTGTTCCCCCCCCTATTTTTTTACTTTGATACAGTTGGTTATCGTTGACGTGGGGAATCAGCGGTTTCCTGGGCGTTTTGGACCCAAGTGGAATAAGGGTGCTGCATAAACTGTGTGACAGGATGGATTATCTGAGAGGAAGATTTGTTTCCAGAGAGAAACTGATACAAAGAACTATTGGAACTGTACATACTAACTGTGATGAGACTGAGAATAGCCCTGTGTCCCTTAATGAGGAAGAGACCAGACTTATGAAAGAATTACTACACAATTTGGAAGATGCACTCAAAAGGGAAGTGCAATATGGTATAGATGCCAGATTTTTAACAGTTTATATTGAGGAGAACATTTGCCCAAGGGGACTCAGGCTTGTGCTAAACTCGCCTTTCCCAGACGATACTGAATTTACTACTAACTGGAATTTTATTTTAAAGCAATGTATGAGAACGCTATTGAGTATATTATGTGATAAGAGGTCTAAGCTGGCAGACATAGCCACACAAGAGATCAATAGAATCAGTGATAACCTGAATAAATATAGTGCGAACACTGAATATAAAAGGATATATGCCAGTATCAGTACCAGTCTGGTCCAAACAGAACATGACACTGTCATGAGGAAATCACGAAAATTAAATAGGGACAGACAGGATTATGCTACAAATAAACCAGGAGAGGAGAATAATACATATAGAAAGTCAAGAAACACATCTCAGCAGAAGGGACCGAGGGATAGGAGTTTCTCTAATAGCTCAAGGAGAGCCTACAGCAATAATAATAGAAGGGGTAACCAAAGTGATGGACATATACCACATGATAACATCTCTATGGGGAAGAAGGCCACCCCTAAAAAGTCTGAGAGTATACCACTAAATTCTGACATTATTGAAGTGATATCCCCAAAATCAATACCCACCAATGATATAGACATAATGGAAGAGGAGGAGTTAGAAGAGGGATCAAGTATATTGCCTGATGATCTTTTTGATGAGGATGGTTTTGTAAAAGTAGACAAAATACTGAGTAAAGAGACACCAAAAATTATTGATGCCCAGCAAGAAGGGATCAATACTTTGGTAACCCAATCTACCCAAAAAAATGTGATAACAACTATAGCACAGATACATAATGTCAGAGAAAATAATGCAGAATCTATAACAGTAAATGAAGCCATAACAAGTGATGAGGAGCATCTGAAACAGATCAGGGAACTTATAAACAAAATAAACAGAGAGAGGCCATTAAGTCCGATTAAATTACACGAGAAAAGCAGATATAACACAACGACCACAACTCCAGAAATTAATCTAATGGGGGTAACAGATCATATAACAGAACAAATAGATCTAATAAACATGGATGAAATTCCATTTATTTCCACAGATAAAGACCTCCCTACACATAAGGTTATACTGGATAACTCAAAAAATAAAAATAATGGAGTAGTACCTTTTTTAGCTGCAGCCAGGTCAACAAATCAGGAAATAACGAGATTCTTCAGCCCATTAGGAGGCAAAAGAAAAAAAGAGGATGTAGAGGAAAAAGAAAAAAGGAAAAAAGTAAAAATAAGCTTTCGGGATTAAATGAGAATAACATAATAAACCTTTCCAGTTATGTACCCTCTAAAGATGAAGAGAAACTCCTTAATAAGGGCCTACACTTCTGCCCCTCATATCAGCCTGATGATTTTGACTTATTTATCGACGTCCACCATTTTATAAGAAAATTAACACTGAAAAGACATTTTGCCCTAAAACCTGAGAATGAAACAGTAACCACAGAAGTAGATACTCCTGATAAAACGTTAAAGGTAAAATCTCATTTTTACCCCTTGGAGAGTAGAGGCCATATACTTGAAGCCTTTCAGGACATTCTTTTAAATGACTTGAAAAAAGAAAACCTAATAAAGAATAACTCAATGGGTAAGAATAAAGACAATCTAACAAAAGAAGAGAAAATGGCCTTGAAAAAACTTAGAGACAATAAAAATATTGTCATACGGGCTGCTGACAAAGGGGGAGGCATTGTAATCCAAGATTTTACAGAGTATAAAGCTGAAGCACTAAGACTTTTGTCTGATGCCAAATACTATAGAAAGATCAAAAAAGATCCCTATCCAGCTCTCACGAAAATATATAATCAGAAAATAAATATGGCCCATAAACAAAATATCATTGATACATCTCTCAAAAAATTCCTTATAAAAAACCAACCAGCCACACCATTCATGTACCATCTCCCCAAAATACATAAGAGGCTCAACAACCCGCCTGGTAGGCCTATCATCTCGGGTATTAATTCATTGACTAGTAATTTATCAATGTATATAGATAAAAAGCTTCAAAAATATGTGATAAATCTACCCAGTTTCCTAAAAGACTCGACAGAACTGATAAAAACCTTGAAAGATATCAAATGGAAAGATTCCTTTATCTTGGTCACTATGGATGTCACTTCCTTGTACACCAACATCAGGCATGAGACAGGAATCATGTGTGCAGAATTTTATTTGAAGGAAGACCTAGAAATGAGGGATGCAACCATTGATTTTGTACTGGATGGACTAAAATTTATACTCAATAATAATTTTTTCACTTTTGAAGGTGACATGTATCATCAGACCTATGGAACAGCCATGGGGTCTAAAACAGCGTGTTCATACGCAAACCTATTCATGGGTATGTTTGAAAGACTCTATATTAATAAGAGTAATGATGATGGTCTAGTGGTATATAAACGTTTTATAGATGATATATTCTTCATATGGGATACCGAGAAGGGAGATTTACAAGGTTTTTTGAATGAAATCATGACCAACAATTGGGGCCTTGAATTTGAACCCACTGTGCATAGAACAACTATAAACTTTTTGGACCTAACAATCTTTGTCCAAGACTCTGAAATATGCACTAAAACATATTTCAAGTCAACGGACAGAAATTCATATATAAACTTCGCCAGTGGTCATTATACCAAATGGCTCCGGAACATTCCTTCTAATCAATTCTTGAGAATAAAAAAGAATTGTACAACAAATGAAGATTACAGAGAACAATCTGAGATCTTGGAAAGAAAATTTAAAGTCAGGGTTACCCTAGCAAACTAATAAATAAAGCACAAAAAGGGAGCAGCAGAGTACCCCAAAATATTCTCCTGCAACCAAAGAAAAAACAGCAGACGGATAAAGATTTTTCCCTGAATTTTATCACAACGTATAACAAATACCATAAAAACATCAGAAAATGCCTCACCACACATTGGCATTTACTAAAAAAAGATCCCATCTTAAAGTCCATCATCCCTAACACACCCGGTATTACATATAGGAGAGCCCCCAATATTAAAAACATGGTAGCTCCCAGCCGTCTGAGAGAGAGATTCACCACCAAAAAAAGTGAGCCAACCACCATCATGACAAAAAGGTGCAACAGAAAGAAATGTCTGTGCTGCAGGAATATTCAACAGAGATCAAATATCACATCCTCTACCACACAAAAATCCTATCCAATTAAGCATAATATGGATTGTACAACTGGGTACATTATTTACCTCCTAGAATGTCCATGTCACCTCCAATATGTGGGCAGAACTATAAGATCGCTACATGAGCGACTCAATAAACATCGAGCCAACATTAAAAATGGTTTTAAATTTCATGGGGTATCAAACCACTTCAGTACGCACCACAATAGGGACCCCACATGTTTAGAAATTACACCAATTGACCACATACCTGCCAATACAAACAACAGATTTGAGGTCCTGAAAAAACGTGAAAAATTCTGGATGTACCGACTAGATACATTAAAACCCAAGGGTCTGAACATCATCTCTGAGCTCATATGATAACCACTGTTAAATAGATTCACAGATTATATACATTCTGATACTCAGACATTCACGGAACTTCTATTTATTTATTTATTTATTTATTTATTTATAATAAGGTCACTATATATTTGTGGAAATATTTTATATAAAATACTATATCACTTTTTCACCCCCAATTTAGTTATTATTATTATATATTAGTATTTATTTTTTTTTCTGAACACAAATATTTAACTCAACACATCTTGGAATCACTATTCTATCACTACTATGAGCTAACAGAGTATGATTACATAGAAACATGTATTTTGATCGCCCCTAGAGGCGAACAATTGCACTGCACAGAAATTCAAACACATAGGAACGTGTATTTTGGTCGCCCCCGGTGGCGAACATTTGAACTACTTTGATACCCTATTGCTATGGAAACTGCATCCAGAATTATTCTATGGTGTAATGTGAGCGCCATTTTGTGACGCAAATTGTTAATACACCTGCTAATGAAATTTTACAACATAAATTATACTTTATGATGGAAGAGTTTTGCTTTATATGTAAATGCCACTGGGAGGATTAGAACTGGCAAGGTTTTAGATATGAGAGCAGCTCCTTAAGTGGTGCGCAACACTTGAACCATGAATATGAGTATTTTAAACTAGTTTATACGCATTTTTAACATTTGATTTTATCTTTATAAGATCCCCTCACATAAATAATAAGTAGTTCCTATAATTTGAAACCTTTTAAGCAAAATCCCTCTCAGATATATATATATATTTATATGATGAATATTAAGTTTTTAAATATTCTTATCCCTCATCATTTTATACATTTTCATATATTTATATTTTTTTATATATTTATATTATTTTGAATAATTTTATAATAAAGTTGTTTTTTAATTACATAGATATAGATAATATTGTCCATATATATTTTTTCCTATTCCACCTTCACAGGATAATACCAAACTTCTCAGCACTTTTATTTGCTAATGAATTGCCCTGGTGGCACAACCCAATAGTGAGGATGTTTTTCATCCAAATGACCAAGAGTTCTAATACACCCAGAGGCATATCGGAGTGTATATTATTTTTATTTTTTTTGTTTCCTGTTCTTATTACTGAAGGTTTTATTTACTTTTCCGCAGCAAATTTCAGAACGTTTTTTATACCATTTGTTTAGTCATATTTTTATCAACTTGTATATCATTGTACGATGTAAAATGCTCCACAGAAACTAGTTTTTACTGTTTTGGAGCCAAAAATTAGGCTCCTCCCACTTTGATGACGATTTTGACATCATCGAATTGGGCTCCGCCCACTTTAATGACGATTTTGACATCATCAGCATGTGCTAACACACCCCTAAATGCCATGTACAGGGGCTATATAAACCTTGTTAAGAGCTGACATGTAATATCCCTGAGGAAGACACTAGGACAGTGTTGAAACGCGTAGGAAAGGAATAAATGGATGATTGATGCAACCTACATATGGTTTCCGGATCGTTTTCTTGGGATTTCAGCAGCGCGGACACTGATACACCATTTCCCCTGAGGTAACTTCGCAACGAGTGCGTCACAGGAGGGTATTGCAGCCATAAATGCAGCAGCAATATTCTCTGACCCAGTAGTTATGTGGTTAACTCAGAGATTCATACCCTGCATGCAACACTAGTAGAGGGGACCAATCCTGGTCCTGGTGGGCGGAGTGCAAGGGTAGTGTGTAGGAAAAGTTTAGTCCAGCTTAGAGAGCTCTAGTCTCGGGTCTGGAGAAGCAACAGCAGCTTAGAAGACCTCTGCAGACTTCCAGCTCTGCAACAGGAGAGGGGGTTGCACAGTCGGTGCAGCCCCCTGGCCACCTTCTATCGGCCATCTCCTCACCCTTACCACGGTTGACCACCAGTACTCCTGGTGCATCACCAACCAAACTTGGGCATCCAAATGCGGGTCCAAAACTACCCCGCGCCCTTATACAGCCGGTTTGCTGGTACCGAAGCTAGCAGCAGTTCAGCTCTGCTATGCGAACCAGAAGAGTGGAGGAGCACCTTCACAGGAGCACCCCACCACCCGCCAAATTCCAGTCGTCTAACCAGCGGTGTACCCACCGAGGGATCCAAGGCTCCCCAAAATATTCATCACGTATACTTTGGATAGGGCATTGAAGCAGCCTCCCCGTACCCGTTCTGGTATTCCTGGGCGAGAAAGGCAAACACTTAGCTAGAATGGAGGAACACCGCGGAACTCTGAGGGACACCTATCACTGCTGAGTCCACCCGGTCCACTACCCGTTAACTGTATGCCATGTACTGCTTGCTGGTTACAGTAAAGACCCGTTACAGAGACTTACAGTGTCCATGCTTCTTTATGACCTGTCTGTCCGCACTTCAAGGTAACTGCAGCTGCCGCACAACATCTTAAGCAGCTCCAGCCTCCGGGATCACCGCTCAGCCTGTGGGGAGCATTCCATCTTGCTGCTATCCATCCCCCGGAGGCCTCGCAGCGTCGGTAAGACTTACCGAACTACTCATAGGTGGCGTCACAAATAAATTAACCCCTTAATCTGTTCCCACAAGATGTCTTCAACTCTTTGATCTGCACTCAACCGGGCCCCACTACCGGCAGGCGCGGTCTATCCGTGACAAGGAGGAAGAAGCTACAGCCTGTCTAAACCGGAGTCCCCGGCCACGGTGAGTCATATTTCCACTGTGTCAAAAACATATACCAGTTATAGCAAGGTGAATAGGACCTGTGATGTGTGATTCATATCCACTTGTCAATTTCTCTTGTGGGCATGCTGACTTTTATGAAAAAATATCCCCTATAGCCTTGCAAAATGTGCAGAAAAAACGCACATACATTTTTAGTAAGTTTCTGCTGTGAAAAAGCATTAAAAACACGTAATCCACACATAAATATATCAATAAAGTTTTGTAAAAGAAAAATACCAGGAAGTATCAAAAACAAAGCAGCTTTATTTAAAATATGACGTAACAAGAGACAAAAAAATTAATGTATAAAAGGAGATCAAAATGCATGCAAAAAATGCATGTAAGCTAATTTGCATAATAGGTGCAGAAATTATGCAACATCAAACACTCACCAAAAGCTCATTGTGGGAACATACCCTAACTCTATATCTGCAAACTAAAGGGAATCTATCAGCAGGTCTTTGCGATATAAACTGAGGACAGCATGCTGTAAGAGGTAAAAAACAAAAAGCAACTATGCCACTCTTATTAGTCTGTGTGCTATTGTTTATTTAAAGAGAACCTGCCACCATGAAAATGCATTCTAATCTGCAGGCACCATGTTATACAGCAGGAGGAGTAGAGCAGAATGATACATAGTTTTGTGAAAGAAGATTCAGTATAATCTGTGTTTTCATCATTTAAACTTCTGCTCTTTCTGGGATTTTGGGTCCAGTGGGCGGTCCTATCAGTTATTGACAGTAATATTTGTATGCACACTTATATATAGACAGCTGTCAATCATTGGTAGGACTGCCCACTGGACCTAAATTCTCTGAAAGAGCAGAAGTTTAAATGATGAAAACAGATTATACTGAATCTTCTTTCACAAAACTACGGTATGTATCAATCTGCTGTACTCCTGTTTGGTTCAGGATCTTTTTGCCTACATTATGTTGCTGTCAGGTGAGATAGCAAAAACCTGCTGACAGATTCCCTTTAACCCCTTTACGACCTTGGATGTATCGGTATGTCCAAGGTTGCCTCCCACCCTCTGACTGAGTCACAGATAAAAGGGGGAATCATAGACAGACTAAATGCAAAACATACAGTCTGGCAGAACCCAGAGATACCCACACATTCTCTAACCCTTGTACAGAGATCTGGCTTAATAGAAAGGTCCAGAGGGTTGCTGCACAGGGGCACAGTTTCGCACTGCCAGCCCTGAGTTGAGAAGCGGGGGGGGGGGTGCTACCGCTACTATCTCACCAACTCCGGCGCCATATGCTGCGGAGTCGCCGCGACGGCCGCAAAGCGACGGCCGCGGCCGGCCCGTTTCTGTAGGGGGGCGGCCCTAGATGTGGACAACACCACCAGCCCTGTTGCTGCATATAGATGGGTTGCAGTCTAGGAGTAGAAAAGTCACAAAGCAGGGTCAAAGTCTTAAATTGTTTGGCTGGAGAATAGTACAATGACAGGCAGAGGTCAATCCATAAAATCAGTAATACAAAGCAGGAATAATAACAAGTGACTGGAAACTAGCAGCAACACACAGAAGATTCAAATAGGCAGCAGAATCTCCTATTTGGCTAAAGTCAGAGTTATTGATAACAATTGACCAGCCCTACAACACATCCACAAGTCAGACTACAACATCAACATCCCCACCTTTAGACTGAGCACAACGGCACCTTGTGGCAGAAGCAGACTCTAGGGATATGACGCCCTTGCACATTGTGGCGCCCCTGTGGACCGGTGGCCACAAAGATAACTGCAGCTGGACAGGTAGGATGGTCATTCCACACCAACACCCCCCCCCCACACACACCGATCCTGAGCCTAGGTCACTTCATGTCAGGCGAGGGATGGTGGGAGGAGCAGGTGGAGAGGTGGAACGGGAGACAGAACTCGGGAAAATGTAGATTTATTCATGATACTGGAGATATTGGAGCAGTCTGCTGTGTTTACCTAATTAGCAAATCAATTCCAGGTGATTTGCATTTGTATTCCATGTCTCTGCGCTGAAAGAGTTTTTGTTTTGTTTTCCTTCTCCATATGTTATGTTGCTTTATTGTATAGATATACCGTATATACTCGCGTATAAGCCGAGTTTTTCAGCCCAAAAATTGGGCTGAAAAGTCCCCCCCTTGGCTTATACACGAGTCACTGTATACTGTATACAATGTATACATTATACAGTGCCCCCCATCTATATACAGGCCCCCCCCGCCGCAATCCTGTAAAGGAAGAGATTAGTATACTTATCCCTCCGCTGCCGCTGTCCCGCCGCCATCATGATCCTCCGTCTTCTTCCAGCGTCTTCTGTCTTCCTCCGATGGTCGCAGGCAATGACGTCATTGCCTGCGCGACCGAGGAGGAAGCCGGAAGAAGACGGAGGACGCTGGAAGAAGACGGAGGATCGTGATGGCGGCGGGACAGCGGCAGCGTAGGGATAAGTATACTAATCTCTTCCCTTACAGGATTGCGGCGGGGGGGCCTGTATATAGATGGGGGGACCTCTGGGGCATCTGTATACTACCACTGGGGCTGCTGTATACTGATGGGGGGCCTGTATATACCTGTGGGGCTGCTGTATACTACCACTGGGGCTGTATATACCTGTGGGGCTGCTGTATACTACCACTGGGGCTGTATATACCTGTGGGGCTGCTAGATACTACCATTGGGGCTGTATATACCTGTGGGGCTGCTAGATACTACCACTGGGGCTGTATATACCTGTGGGGCTGCTAGATACTACCACTGGGCTGTATATACCTGTGGGGCTGCTGTATACTACCACTGGGGCTGTATATACCTCTGGGGCTGCTGTATACTACCACTGGGGCTGTATATACCTCTGTGGCTGCTGTATACTACCTCTGGGCTGCTGTATACTACCACTGGGGCTGCTGTATATACCTGTGGGGCTGCTATATACTAACTACTGGGGCTGCTGCTGTATATACCACTGGCGCTGCTGCTGTATACTACCACTGGGCTGCTGTATATACTCTGGGGCTGCTGTATGCTAACTACTGGGGCTGCTGCTGTATATACCACTGGGGCTGTTGCTGTATACTACCACTGGGCTGCTGTAATACCTCTGGGCTGCTGTATACCACACTGCTGGGGCTGTATACCTGTGCTGGGGTCCACCCTTGGCTTATACACGAGTCAATAGGTTTTCCCAGGTTTTGGGGGCAAAAGTAGGGGGTCGGCTTATACACGGGTCGGCTTATACACGAGTATATACGGTATTTTTACATACAGCAGCCTAAAGTATCTCCAGAACATGATTTACAGCAGCAGAGGCCTGTACCTGGAAGGGGCCCCATCAATGGGGGGTTGACAAACCCACAGCATGGAGTCCTCATTACAGTTACACATAACCTAGTATTTGGGCTTTGTGCACATAGTGAGTTTTAGGCTGCATTCACACATTTGGTATTTTGCCGTGCTTTTTTATGCGCGCTTTTCAAAATACGCAATGTGCCTTTTGTCTGCCAGCAAAGTGAATGTGAAATTCACTTTGCAGTGCAGACATTGCGCAAAAATACGCAGTGCGTTTTCAGGGAGAAAGCGCAGCTCCGTAAAGAATTGATATGTCAATTCTTTACGCAGCTGCTCCTGCGTATTCTCCCTGTCATGTCACAGAGGGGAGGAAGAATCCTTCTTACTCCTCCCCTCTGTGACAGCTGTGGCCGCCCATTAGATTTCACAGTGTATTAATATACACTGCGAAATCTAAATTAAATAAAGGCAAGTGTATGAAAAATAAAAAAGAATGAATACTTCACCTGTCCGACGCCTTCTTCCGCTGTCCGATGCCTTCTCCCGCTGTCTGGTCTCCGTTCCAAGTGAGAGATGTACTGACAGGACCTGTGGTGATGTCAGAGGGGCGTTCCCGGGCACTCGCGGTCATGTGATACATATCACATGACCGCGAACAGCCAATCAGCGCTGGGAACGCCCCGGGAACGCCCCCCTCTGACATCACCACAGGTCCTGTCAGTACACCTCTCACTTGGAACCGGAGACCGGACAGCGGAGAAGGCACCGGACAGCGGGAGAAGGCGTCGGACAGGTGAAGTATTCATTCTTTTTTATTTTACATTCATTTGCCTCTGTTTAATTTAGATTTCACAGTGTATATTAATACACTGTGAAATCTAATGGGGCTGTCACAGAGGGGAGGAGGAAGCAGGATTTTTCCTCCCCTCTGTGACATCACTGCGCTTTCTGGAGTAAAGAAAGCGCAGTGTGTGAAAGCCCCTGCGTATTTTGTTGCGCTTTTTTGCGCGACCGAAAAACGCGGCAAAAAGCGCGCGCAAAAAAGCGAAGCAAAATACGCAAATGTGTGAACGCAGCCTTATTCTGCTTTTTGCTGTATCATTTTGTCACAAATATGGAAGCCTATTCTGACACCAGCGAAGTTGCTGAGACTTCAGAAGTGTTGCACACGGTATCTAATTTTTTTTATTGTTCTTGTAAATTTCGTGTTTCTTTTTGCCGGAAGATGCAGATTTGATGCAGAAAATTGACACCCCAAATGTTCATCATGTGCACACAACCTTATTGTATTCATACTTATGTATAATCTAGGGAGTGGGACCTTTTCATGATCTTTTCAGGCTCCAAATATGAAATTCAGGTAACAACATAGTTTTTGAATCCAGATATGCTTTGGATATTGGATTCAAAAAGGGGGGAAAAGAGAAAGTTAGTGCCTGTTCTTATGGCCACTTTACACACACCAACTTATCTGTCCAACTTCTGACCAACTTGCTGGTTGCAGTGAAATCATGGACACATTGTTCCATTGTACACAGTCACAAAATGGAGCAATGTGTCCATGATTTCACTGCAACCAGCAAGTTGGTCAGAAGTTGGACAGATAAGTTGGTGTGTGTAACGTGGCCCTTAAAGTTTTAATAGTTTATTTTTTACGTCTTCTTTATATTTAAGTGTTTTCTCTATATTTTTTCTCTTAAATAGAGGACAGAGCAAACACATACATCCACCTCGGGATCGCAGGGTGTGAACATGTCCTACATGAGCTCATTACTAATGCAGATTCTGAGTTATTTTATAGATGGTGAATTCTACACTGGATGTGACTCACCGTGGCGGGGACCCGGTTTAGACAGGCGTTTGCTTCTTCCTCCTTGTCACGGGTGGACCGCGCCTGCCGGTAGTGGGGCCCGGTGGTGCAGATCAAAAAGTGAAGACGTCTTGTGGGAACAGATTAAGGGGTTAATTTGTCGTGACGCCACCTATGAGAGATTCGGTAACTTTACCGACGCTGCGGGGCCTCCGGGGGATGGAATGCAGCAAGATGGAACGCTCCCCACAGGCTGAGCGGTGATCCCCGGAGCCAGAAGCTGCACAAGATGTTGTGAGGCAGCTGCGGTTACCTTAGTGCGCGGATAAGCAGTTCATAAGAAGGCACTGACACTGTAAGTCTCTGTAACGGGTTCTTTACTGTAACCAGCAGGCAGTACATGGTATACAGTTTGTAGGTAGTGGACCGGGTGGACTCAGCAATGACCAGTGTGTTTTCAGAGATCCTCGGTGTTCCTCCATTCTATCTAAGTACTGTGCCGTTGTCGCCTAGGAATACCAGATCGGGTACAGGGAGGCTGCTTGAATGCCCTATCCGGGGTATACGTTCCGAAAGCTTTGGGGAACCTTGGGTCCCTTGGTGGGTACACCACTGGTTAGACGACTGGATTTGGCGATGGTGGGGTGCTCCTTTAAAGCGATCCCTCCACTCCTCTGGTTCACATAGCAGAGCTGGACTACTGCTAGCTTCGGTACCAGCAAACCGGCTGTAGATGGGCACGGGATGGTTTTGAACACGCATTTTGAAGCCCGTAGATCGGTTGGTAATGCACCGGGAGTAATGGTGCTCAACCGTGGTGACGGTAGGGAGATGGCTGGTAGAAGGTGGCCAGGGGGCCGCACGGAACTGTGCAACCACCTCTCCTAGGTTGTAGAACTTGTGGTTTTGGCTCCTTCTCCTACGTTGCTCGGAGAGTTCTCTCAACTCGACTCCACTCGACTAACTGAACTAAACTTCCACTACACACTACCCTTACACTCCGCCCACCAGGACCTTGATAGGCCCTCTATGCTAGGTGATGCATGCAGGGTATTTATCTCTGAGTTAACTGTGTGACTGCTGGGTCAGAGAATATTGCTGCTGCTTTTGTGGCTGCAATACCCTCCTGTGACGCACTCGGTGCGGGGCGCCACAGATGTGCTGTGATTACACAACAGGAGGTAATAAAGCATAACCACTTCCTCCTCACCTATCGGCACAGGAGGTAGATTAAGATCTCAATCACTGAAATATGTAGAGCGCAAAGGGTAAGATGGCCAAATGTGTATATAGACTGCAGATCTTTCCTAAAGTCACATAAAGACCTATAGAGGCTGCAGAGAGTGTATAACCCTGTATGGAGGCTCTCCTGTTATCAGATAAGCCTGGCAGAGTGCAGGTGACACTCATGAAGCCAGAGGTAGTGTTTGCACAGGTGCAGCTCCCAGAAGCTGTGAAGAGGCCTAGAGTCGAGAGTCTAAGACCTTGGCACCAGTGCAGACCTGGGCACCAGTGCAGACCCGGGCACCAGTACAGACCCAGGCACCAGTGCAGACCCGGGCACCAGGGCAGACCCGGGCACAAGGGCAGACCCGGGCACCAGGGCCCCCTGTCTCTCCTGATGTTCTTATTCCCACAGAAATAGGTGATCGAATGGAAAGGAGTGCAACACGCAGGGGGCCAGCTGAGGAAAGTCTTTAGACACCAGGTGGTAAGCTTTCTCTGCCACAACTCTCTTCTCAATGATGGCTCAGGTAACCCAAGAACTAACTCATTTGTCATTAACTGCTACATTTGTTTTAGTGGACAAGGTTTGGGTGGCTCCAGGGTTCAGTACCCAGGTGGCCAGGTACACCCCGTCTTGCATGATGTGTGACTGAAATAACGGAGAGCAATCTGTAACGACCCTGCAGAAACTCGAACGCACCCCTCGTCCGCTCTACCGTTCCAGTGATTGCAGATAGATCGTAAATAGACAGCGCTGCACATTAGGTGTATGCTTGTTGTGCTAATTTCTTTTCAGGATCTGGTGCAGAAACTACGTTACTTCTGAGAAACTGACGATGAAGGTGGTATATAAAAATGAGACTCCTGAAGAGGTAAAGCTGCATATGTTATAGTGGAGGTCATTAAGGGTATTTTACAGTATTTGGGAGTCAGCAGCTTTCTACAATCCTTATCATACACAAAGCAGTGAACAAGGTGAATGGGGGATTAACATTAATAATTCTGAAGGTAAAGTTAAAAGGTAGAGGAGACGGGCAAGACATAGATCAAATGTTAGTTTTTGTTTAATTTTCCTCCTTAGTAAATAAGTCGATATAAGCTAATTCTCGACTCAACACCTACAACAGGATTGTATTTTCTATAAAGTAAGTGTGGACACAAGTGTAAAAGGGTTTTAATCTTACATTAATGGATAGGACACGATGAGCCTCTCACTTAGTGAGGATGTGGAGGACACAAGCACCATTAGAGCGGCAGGTCAATAGATAGCTGCTGCAGTATCAGCATCAGTGAGATGAGTATCCAGTCAGGGAAGGGTTAAACACTGCAATGCTATCTCTGAATAAGAGAATTAAAATCAATATTCATCAGAACTTGTGACTTATTTCTCACAGATACTTTACATATGTCATGAAGTCTTGACCAGCAATGTATAAGCCTTATATAATTGACTGTAAACAGGTGTGTTCTTCGATTCCAGATCCTAAATCAGTGTCAGGAGCGCATGGTTTCATGACAGGAGACCTGGTGATCCTGAAAAGATGCGAGAAAGAGCTGTGAGCCGAGATTAGATGGCCGATCCAGCTTCTCTGAATTACAGCAACTTCAGTGCAGATTGAGGGAAAACCCATCTGGACGCGGCAGCTGTTGGAGACTCACCACCAGCAGAATGATGGTCTCCGATAATGATAGTCACTCACCTACACCCCATAGTGATAGACTGTCCCATATATGGCCTTATAAACTCTCCAGATTATGTCTGATACATATAAGAAATATCCAAACTAAGGCAGAAATGGTTACAAGAACATGACATCAACGAGGACTCGGAAGAGTGGAAGAAACATTCACTTTCCTGAGCAAACCATTAGTTCAAGGGTAGATAACACTGTGTATAACTGATATTACTGTAATAACTTGTACATGTAGCCGTAAAAGCGCTATTTTACGTTATTTTATGTTCTTTCCAAGGTAATCGTATTCATGTGTAAAGGGAAATGTTATCAAATAATCTCTAGTGGTAGAATATGGCCTTAAGACAAGAGGATCCATCCATGAGTGTTGTGATACAATTCTGGGTATCCAGGTAGGGAACTGAGGTGAAGCAGGTAGGAAAGGCCCGAGGACACGGATAGCGCGATCCTATATACCTCCTGATATACCCAGAATTGTTCATAAGAATTGTTCATACCGCATGAATTTAAAGCCAGAGATCAAGTTAAAGCGGGTTTTGAATCATTTATCTCACCCCTAGTGGCCATAAGTAAGAATATAGTCTATATCAATTACATCTATTATTATTAACATAGATTTGTCAATTATACTACAGAAGACCTTCAAGGTTTAGCTGACCAACTAGGCCCTACATCAATAATGGTGCTCCAAAATAGAATGGACCTGGACATGTTATTAGCAAAGTAGGGAGGTGTTTGCAAAATTGTATAATATATTCCAGATAATACTGGTCCCAACAGGAGGGTTACAGCAGCCATACAGAAACTGAATTCCCTACAATAAGAATTATAAAGGAATTCAGGTGCAGAAGATCCCTGGGAACAATACTTTCTATAGGTGAAGGGATGGCAGATATGGTTGGTTTAGATAGGCATTGTTATCCTTGTCGTCTTAATTATTGCAGCTATTATTGTTTGTTGTGTCCTTCCCTGTGTAAGGAAACATCAGTTCTCACTTTCCAAGCTCAAGAGTTAGTTATTCTGTAGACATAGAACAGCTAGGCCCTCTTCAGTCTTTTATAGTCTCCAACTAGGCGGTCCCCCACTCATGGTAGGTAGGATAGACACATCAAATAGTTCATAAATGCAAAGTCTGTACCAAGGGGGGTCACATGGTAAATAATTATGAAGTCTGTATCAAGGGGGGTCTAATGGTCAGCATCTCTCAGCTAACGGGCAGAGTTGGAGGCACATTGGGCAGATATGATAGGCTCTAGTAGGGACAGGTTAACAAAGTATTTGGGGGGACTATTGAGGAGAGCCATGGGATCAAATACTTAATTAACCTTAAGACATAAGGACATGGGAGAAATGATCCATAGAGTGTATTATTTTACATTGTATAAGTTGTATAAGTTGTGACTTAAACATGGCTGCCATTTCCTGCCACATCACACCATGCTCTCCGAGAGCAAGATGGAGTCCAGAGAAGACTGTCCAATCACTGAATCTGGAGTCTAGAGAAGACTGACCAATCAGAGAATGCCACATCACCTGGACATACTCGATCAAGACCACACCCCCTGATGACCTCATGTATCCGCCCATGGACTAACCCACTGACCAATGAATACATCTGAGTAGGGCTGGCCGAGCCCCTTACTGAGGAAAACCTCATGCCTTTTTAAAATAAACCACACTTGGAGCTTGGAACTGACCAAGGAAGGGTGTACATCTGACTCTGTGTGTCTGGTGTCATACTTTTCATTGCTGGCACTTGGTCTATATAAATTAGGACAGGAGCAGCAACTTGTTAATATTATTATGAAATATTAACCATAACAATGACCATGGACGATATTCTTATATGGCTATGTTGATGGAAAAATAAAAATGTCATGGGTGTTGGAAGAAGTTAGGAAAAAAATAAAAGTGGTAAAAAGTGAAAAGGCAGGGTCATGAAGGGGTAAATACTGGTTGGCGACATGACAGGCTCCCTTTAATGGTATCTATCAAGGGTTCCGATACTATGAATGACAAGAATAGTGCTCCGACTGAACTACTCTTGGTGTCACATTTTCCAGTAGGCTTGAAGAGACCCCCGTGGACCCACAAACCCTAAACTTGCTGATGGTAAAATAAATCCTCTTGAACAAGGGCCTGCATGTATTTGCTGGATTATGAGTCTTTCCTACGAATGTTTTAGCCTGAGAATACAATGTGCAATAATTACATAAACTACAGAAATATTGATTCCTTATATCAAAGTACTTTCTACTAATCATTTTAGCTGTTGCTCCTCAGGGCAGATTATTATGTTTTATACAGTAGATTACTACGTGTGCTTAGGTTGGAAAGCCGACCCTGCTGGTATTAGCATTAATACCCTGACAGACGTAGTGTAAGTAACAGCTGCTGAGCATTAATTACAGGACATTAAACACCATCCACAGAGAGTTAATAAGTGCAATTATTAGAGAAGTCTGAGGAGCAAAGGAGATTTGGGCCTTTGAAAGAAAAACAGGAGAACAGCTTAGGTCTCCGCACACAAATGTACAGAAAAACACTACATCAGCAGTTTGGAAAGATATATTTGACACTTATGGACCTGATTGACCATTTGTGGGGTTTTTAAAATTTCTTTTCTAGTTTACCCATATTTTTTGATGATTTTGTGCCAAATATTTCAATTTCTAACATTTATTCATTTATATAGTGCTACTAATTGCACAGCACTTTACATACATCAGTAACACTGTCCCCATAGGGGCTCACAATCTAAACATCCTATCAGTATGTCTTTGAAGTGTGGGAGGAAAACCAAGGAAACATGGGGAGAACATACAAACTCCTTGCAGATTTTGCCCTTGGTGGAATTTGAATACAGAACCCCAGAGCTGCCAGACCGCAGTGCTGACCACTGAGCCACCATGCCACCCATATATACCTCCGGACCTGAGGGAAGCCGCTGGGAGCCTGCAGCCACCTTGTACTCACCATGTGCGACGGGTGCAGGTCGGCTTCATGAAATGAACATGCTGCGGAGAAGCCGATTCCCGACAACGCGCACTGCAGCTCCAAAGACGCTGCGGGCGGCTTACGCATAGAGAGGATGGGATTTCTGCGTCCAAAACGCTGCATCTCCTGATCGTGAGGATACACCCTGAGGGGTTATCCAATACAAGCAACTGTGTGCACATTGTTACTTGAATTGCCTTTTCTGCTTTTTTCTAATTTTGTTTCGCTCTATCACATTCAATGCTGATGTATATATCTGGGCCGATTTTAATAATTTTCCTATGGGCCTAAGAACTAATAGGCAGGTAGTAGCTAATTACCTGCCTGATGGGTCTGGTGCCTATCTCTGCTAGCTCAGAGCAGTTATGGACTCCAGCAGGTGATTCTGCGGCTTCCAGTGACATCATTTTGACAGAGCATCAGTTTCTCTTCCACTCTGCTCTGTTGTTGTGGCATGAATGCGTCACATAGGCAGACACAGAGGAAGAGCTGCTCTATAGTGTGAAACAGCAGGAGCTGTCTGTGATTGCTGTGATCTGGCAGATAGTTACCAATCACCTACCTGCAGCTGCAGTTCTTGTCCCCATGAAAAAAAAAAAAATTGTCCCAACAACTGTAAAAAAAACATGAGTTATATATATATATATATATATATATATATATATATATTTATATTTATTTATTTTACTTAAAAAAAAAAAGGCAGAAATGAAAAGAAAAATTTGTGCAAATCAAAACATGACAGAACTAAACATAGACATAAAGAGGGTGCATCCTCACTAATGAATATGTTTGTTGCATTTTTATGTCACTGCTGAAGCATTTGCTACTTCACCTTCTTTGACTGTGTTTTATAAGAGATTAATTTATTATATATATTCATTTATTATATTATAGGATTTCCTTAGCATTGCACAGAGGTTGGAATTATCACCAGTGCAATACTAAGGAAATCTTGCACTGTTTGAGATCCATAGAATGATAGCCACTTTACACGTCCCAACATCGTTCCGATGTTGGATACAACGGCGCGGGAGCGCGCATTTTTTGGGCAGAATTCCAAGATTGCATAGGAGCTGTTACACAGCGCGATATCGGCAGGCAACGCCACTGTGATGTGTACGCCCCCGTGTACGGGCGACCCAGGAACGACCATTTAACATGGGAGAGGATAGGGGAAGTTGCTCTCCAAGTCGGTGTTGGGCTTTCACACAGCACGATCCTGCCAGGTCGTCCATCCAATATCGGCCCGTTGAGAGCACGCTCATTTCTTCCCCGATATCGTTTTGGCATCGTACTTGCATCGAATTGCACATTTACACCATACAACGCACAAACAATATCGGGGCCAACGCACGAACCACGTGACTTTTTATCGGAGTTGGACGCCGATATCGGGACGTGTAAAGTGGCCATGAGATTCTTGTTTAAGACCAACACATTAAGATTATAGGTTGAACTTAATAGACTTGTGTCTTCTTTCATCAAACTCACACGTAGTACATACTGAACTGCTCAGTACAATTATATGTGACTTTGAGGATTTAAAGGGTGATCATAGCTGGTATGAAGCAGTAATGTGCATAAGGTCTATGCACATAGTAAACCCTATTTCCTGACCCTGTAGTGACACATGGCTAATTTTGCTGATCCACGAACACACTCACAGACTAATGTTATTTATACTGTTGATAATTTTAGGCTTGGGTTCCAACATAGCAGATTTGCTTTGGATTGCGTGCACAAGAAATCTTCAGAATTAAAAGGAAATCTGTTAGGGTTACCTTTACACACGGCAATATTGGTAGGCAATTTCACTGGCAATTTGCTGGTTGCAGTGAAATCATGGACACATTGTTCTATTTTGTTGCCGTGTACAAATAGAACAATGTGTCCATGATTTCACTGCAACCAGCAAATTGCCAGTGAAATTGCCTAGCAAAATTGCTGTGTGTGAAGGTACCTTTACTGGGTTTATGCCAACTGATCTTAAAGCAAACCACTTGAGCTGGAGCATATGTAACATGGTGCGGTGGCCGTGGGCGAGGTCTACGTTTCTTTCACCCTTGCATACTACATAAAAGAGAGCGTCCTGGCTGAGTGTGTGCACTAGTGACTCACCGTGGCCGGGGACTCCGGTTTAGACAGGCTGTAGCTTCTTCCTCCTTGTCACGGATAGACCGCGCCTGCCGGTAGTGGGACCCGGTTGAGTGCAGATCAAGAGAGTTGAAGACGTCTTGTGGGAACAGATTAAGGGGTTAATTGTTTCGTGACGCCACCTATGAGTAGTTCGGTAAGTCTTACCGACGCTGCGGGGCCTCCGGGGGATGGATAGCAGCAAGATGGAACGCTCCCCACAGGCTGAGCGGTGATCCCCAGAGGCTGGAGCTGCTTAAGATGTTGTGCGGCAGCTGCGGTTACCTTGAAGTGCGGACATACAGTTCATAAGAAGGCACGGACACTGTAAGTCTCTGTAACGGGTCTTTTACTGTAACCAGCAAGCAGTACATGGCATACAGTTAACGGGTAGTGGACCGGGTGGACTCATCAGTGATAGGTGTCCCTCAGAGATCCGCGGTGTTCCTCCATTCTAACTAAGTAAGTTGCCGTTGTCGCCCGGGAATACCAGGTCGGGTACAGGGAGGCTGCTTGAATGCCCTATCCGGGGTATACGTTCCGGATGCTTTGGGGAGCCTTGGGTCCCTTGGTGGATACACCGCTGGTTAGACGACTGTATTTGGCGGTGGTGGGGTGCTCCTGTAAAGCTGCTCCTCCACGCTTCTGGTGCGCATAGCAGAGCTGAACTGCTGCCAGCTTCGGTACCAGCAAACCGGCTGTATAAGGGCACGGGATGATTTGGAGCCCGCATAATGATGACCGTAATTGGTAGGGAGATGGCCGGTAGAAGGTGGCCAGGGGGCCGCACGGGACTGTGCGAGCCCCCTCTCCTAGGTTGCAGAGCTGGGAATCTGCAGAGGTCTTCTAGGTTGCTGTTACTTGCAGACTGACTCCTCCAGACTGACTATTCTATACTTAAACTTCCACTACACACTACCCTTGCACTCCGCCCACCAGGACCTTGATTGGCCCTCTATGCTAAGTGAGGCATGCAGAGTATGGATCTCTAAGTTAAACAGGTGACTGCTGAGTCGGAGAATATTGCTGCTGCATTTATGGCTGCAATACCCTCCTGTGACGCACTCGGTGCGGGGCGCCACACTCCCCCTTGGTGAAATACGCTTGTCCCCAAGCGTCGCACTACCCAACATTACAGAGGATTTTAGTATTTTATAACAGACATAAAATTTACACTTTTATTAAAGAAACAGGTAATCATTCGCTTTGATGTTGCAAGCAAAAAGAACAGGTTAACACTTTTGCAGAATCGGCGGGCGGTCGGCTGTCCTTAATAAGAGTTCAGGCTGTAGCCGCCAGGTCACACAGTCAGTGATTAAACAGAGAACAGAGTTATTGAGTGAGTCCAAGCAAAGCAAGTCACTGGCGCGGAGAATGACGGCGCACCCGTATGGCGAACCACCCATCTGGACAAGCATATCGCTCGTAAGTGATTATATCGCCCCGGTATAGGTCGCGATCGGGATGTCCTCTGGGCAAGTGTGACTCGACTTCCCGGCGCCCCACAAACACCTCTTCATTCAAACCCACCTCCCAAGCGAACCCCCACCCGTTAGACAAATTAAAGGTGGAAATTCTACCTTCACGGCGAGGTTCATCAGGCAGCGGCGGTTGGCGGCGGGCCGCGGTACGGGCCTCCATGTTGGCGCGTTCACGGGCTTGCCACTCCTCTCGGCGACGCTGACGTACAGTTTCGTCGGTACGGCTCGGGGTGTGAATATGGCTGGTGGTTTGGTAGGAAGCTTGGGCTTGGCGGACAGTCTGGACCGGCACCCGGTGGAACGGCACAGGAGAAGGTGTCGCACATGCACCCGACCAGTGTACCCGAGCTAGCTGCTCGGACAGAGGATCCTCACTGTCTCCCCAAGCAAAACCGGTGTCAAGATCCTCAGGAATACTGCGGGTCTCATCGTCGTCATCTACTTCTTCTCCCTCGACGACCACATCGGGCTGCTCGATGGCTGGAGATGCTGGAACTGGTTCCTCGGTACAGCAGGGCGGTGGTGTTGTGGATCCTTCTTCGGGGACGTCCAGCAGGGCTTCCAGGCTGCCTACCTTTTCTTCTGTTTCTGCTGGTAGCGGTATCTGTATCCCGTCGAACGGGTAGACCTCCGGAGTTGCAAAGGAGGCCTCCGGTTCAGGGAAGACACAGGCAACAGTCTTTAAAGAGGTATTACGACTGTCGGTGGGTTCCTCGGTGGGAACCTGGTAGATGTCGGCTTCTTCTCAGGAGCAGGTTACAAGCTCCGGCTCTGGGATCGGTCCGGCTGCAGTTTCAGGCAGTGGACTGGGGTGAGTTGCGGTCTCTACCGGGATGAAACAGTCAATGGGCTCTGGTGAGGATGCAGGGCAAGCGGTAGGCGTTGGAGAGGTCGTAGTGAAACTGGAGATATAATCCGGTCCTGGGTTGGGTGTACCCGGTCGTCTCTGCTGCATCGCATGATGTAGTCTATGGATTAGGCTCGCGCTCCAGCTACGAATGGTCCACTCGACAGTTTCCATGAGCCTCACCCGGAGGTCTTGCAGAGCTTCTTGCCAAAAGTCGGGGCTGCCATCGATGTTGGGGACAGGACCCGGACCGGGGTGGCCTATGGTTGCTCTGGCCTCAGCTTCCACTTGTTGCATCACGTCTCGGAGTCTCAAACTGGCCATCTTTGTAGGAGAACCACACCCATCCAACCGGTAACCGTTCTGGTAGCGAGCTGGTGAAGAATCGTCTCTGACACTCCCACTTCCTTGGGGGTTTTTGTAGTTCAATGGTGGGAAAAGTCTTTGGGGTCCGCCCCCATGGTTGATTCGAGCAATCAGGGCGGACAAAGAGTTTTGGCGCCTTTGCCTTTAGCCCTCGCATGAAGAGGGGCGGTGGCTCACCCCTGGGCTTGCACGTGGCAACTCCTCATGGCGAGGACGCCATTTTGGGCGCCATCTTGGCCCAACGGTGAAAAGGCGGGAAAGTTCTTTTAGGGACGAACAAAGTCCAAATTGTAGACATTAAAGTCCTTTTAAAGCACAATATACCCGTTAGGGAACGGGCCTGCTCGTATCCTTTTCATGACGCCATTTTCTGACTCACCGTGGCCGGGGACTCCGGTTTAGACAGGCTGTAGCTTCTTCCTCCTTGTCACGGATAGACCGCGCCTGCCGGTAGTGGGGCCCGGTTGAGTGCAGATCAAGAGAGTTGAAGACGTCTTGTGGGAACAGATTAAGGGGTTGTTTCGTGACGCCACCTATGAGTAGTTCGGTAAGTCTTACCGACGCTGCGGGGCCTCCGGGGGATGGATAGCAGCAAGATGGAACGCTCCCCACAGGCTGAGCGGTGATCCCCGGAGGCTGGAGCTGCTTAAGATGTTGTGCGGCAGCTGCGGTTACCTTGAAGTGCGGACAGACAGTTCATAAGAAGAGGCACGGACACTGTAAGTCTCTGTAACGGGTCTTTTACTGTAACCAGCAAGCAGTACATGGCATACAGTTAACGGGTAGTGGACCGGGTGGACTCAGCAGTGATAGGTGTCCCTCAGAGATCCGCGGTTTTCCTCCATTCTAACTAAGTAAGTTGCCGTTGTCGCCCGGGAATACCAGGTCGGGTACAGGGAGGCTGCTTGAATGCCCTATCCGGGAAATACGTTACGGATGCTTTGGGGAGCCTTGGGTCCCTTGGTAGATACACCGCTGGTTAGACGACTGGATTTGGCGGTGGTGGGGTGCTCTTGTAAAGCTGCTCCTCCACGCTTCTGGTTCGCATAGCAGAGCTGAACTGCTGCTAGCTTTGGTACCAGCAAACCGGCTGTATAAGGGCACGGGATGATTTGGAGCCCGCATAATGATGCCCGTAATTGGTAGGGAGATGGCCGGTAGAAGGTGGCCAGGGGGCCGCACGGGACTGTGCGACTCCCCTCTCCTAGGTTGCAGAGCTGGGAATCTGCAGAGGTCTTCTAGGTTGCTGTTACTTGCAGACTGACTCCTCCAGACTGACTATTCTAAACTTAAACTACACACTACCCTTGCACTCCGCCCACCAGGACCTTGATTGGCCCTCTATGCTAAGTGAGGCATGCAGAGTATGGATCTCTAAGTTAAGATAAGACCCTATATGCGCATTCTTTTTTCGCATATCTATGAAACAGACTATTTATGTCTAATATATCTATCAGCTTATCAAATTTATATGTATTACATGTATTACACTATGTATAATATTATCTATATCAATGTTAGATACAGGTATTCTTGATATATGATATATCTATCTATAAGTCCATTAGCAAAGAAGTTAAATTATTTTAAAGTAAAACATTTTTATAAACAATATTTCGAGTAAATATTTTCGGACTATTGGGTATTAATTTTCCTTGATGTGGTGTATCCACCACTTTGACCCTAACATTGCAGCGTTGCTTTACTCTTGAGAATGTAACATATAATTGACCATGGGCAAATGCAGGTTCAGGTAGAAAAATGCCAACTCGATTGAGGGTTTGCCCTTGTGATTTGTTAATGGTCATTGCAAATGCCGGCTTTACAGCAAACTGGTGACGTCTTAATTTAAAAGGTAACCCAGTCTCTGAAGGACACAGATCGATGCGTGGAATGAATACAATATTTCCTTCCGCTGAGCCAGTAATGACTTTAGCCTGTATGATGTTGCTGAGTAAGGCAGTGACAATTAGCCGAGTACCATTGCAGAGACCTTTCTTGGTGTTTAGGTTGTGTAATAGCATGACAATGGTGCCAATTTTAAGTTGTAGCCGATGTGATGGCATTCCTGATAGTGTCAGTGAGTTTAAAAATTCCACTGGGTAGTTTCCACATTCATCAGTTTCATCAGCATTGATAGAATCATCACTGATTTAATACAGTATACTCGCCACTCAGTTGATCCATGACTTTAGAGTTCAAATAATCAACGTCATTTTTGGACATTGTATAGCATGTGATGCAGCAGTATTTATGCTTTCGTTGTTATTAACATCAATGCAAATATTGTCTCCATAGATGTCGGTTACTATAGAGCCAGTGCAGAGCATGTCTTGAGGACTTTAAATAACATCATCTCCAAGATTGTATTCATTAGACAGCTCACCATTTCCCAGTTTAAGCAACCAACTGCTGTATTCAGGATCAGTGGAGCGCATGTTGTTGAACAGCGGCAGTCGAGTAAAAAGTTGCCAGTGTTGCGAATATTTAATGCAGCTATCTACAATATCTGTTCTTGTTCCATGAGCGATGACGGGATGGCATTGTCTAAAGTCTTCTCCAAGAACAATAACTTTAGCTCCAAACGGTGTTTCATGTTTCTGAGCCACATTTTTTGTCATGATGTCCCGTAGAAGTCTATCGATCACATTCAATGCATGTTTTTGTACCATTGTGCACTCATCAATAATAAAAAGTTTTGTACTCTGCAAATGGTTCCCTGTATCTGTATCGTTTTTAATCCTGGAAATGGATGTTTCATTGATAGGTATTGGTATGCTATACAGAGAGTGGATAGTTCGGCCTCCTTGTAGCAAGTTAGCCGCTATTCCTGTAGTGGCAGCAAGAGACACAATGTCTCCTTGTCCCCTTAGATCAGGGGTCTCAAACTCACGGGCCGCGGGCCGCACGCGGCCCTGGAGCTTCCCTGTGCGGCCCCCAGCACTTTGGACCAAGAACCATGCTGGCGGCGGTCCAGTGCATGGTGCCGCCGCTTTCTCCGCTATAACATTACTTGCGGCCGCTTCACTGTCTCTGCCGCTCGCTCTGCCGCTCTGTAAGCTCAATACAAGCCCTCAGCCAATGAGAGGCCGCTGACGTCACCTGCGGGCCTCTCATTGGCTGACGGTGACTCGCATTGAACTTGCAGAGTATTTCTCCACACACTATCATCGAATAATAATCCTAGTGCTAAAGCAGCTTCTTTGAATGTTTGATGTGTAACTCCATTGATGGTTTTAATGCTGTCAAAACTGGTTGCACCTTTTACATGCAATAACAACAAACGTAAATGGTATCGTTCTTGGTCTTTGACACTAATGGCCCCTTTACACGCAGCTACAGGTAACAAGTTTTCCACAGGTAACTTACTGGTTGCAGTGAAATCATGGAGACATGGTTCTATCTTGTTGCTGTGTACAAATGGAACTATGTCTCCATGATTTCACTGCAGCCAGTAAGTTACCTGTGGAAAACCTGTCACCTGTAGCTGCGTGTAAAGGGGCCATAACAGTATAGATTCTTCCAATAACTGTGTGACCCCCATCGTTTTCTACGTTCCCATATGCCTTCTTTCCAAACATAGTATTCAGGAATTTCGCAGTAGAAATAGTTATGTGCATGTAGGTCGATCTTATTAAGGTTAAAGTACGCCATAAGTGTTGAATTGGTATGGAGCTTTTGTTGGATGTTGGGGCAAAGTCATCCTCATGAAAATATAGTGGTTGAGAATGAGGCAGATGTACCGCTAGGCGAATGATGATATGAGATTGTTTATTCATAGGATAAGCAAATATTCGCCACGCTGCTTCAGGAGCACTAACATATCTGGAATCAACAAATTGGTTTGTTTCATCATGTCGGATGTTAGTTTGGGTAATTTCAAGATTGACTTTATCATGTCCTTTGTAAACGTATTTGAATAAATATTTTACACTTTGAATGAAAGCACATGTTTCGACATTAATATGGCACTTGTATTTGGTGAGTAAAAAAGGGTTATACGGAACTACCCAGGAATTGTCAATCGTCTAAGGGCCCTTTCACATCAGCGTTTTTTTCAAATCGCGGCAGATGCGGTGAAAAAAACGCATCTGCCGCGATTACCGCATACCGGCTGCACTTGCGGCACGGTCGTGGTGCGGTTGCAGTAAACGCCATACAAGGTATAGGCGGACTTGCGGCAGGTGCGGCAAGTGCGGTTTCGGCACTTGCGGCAGGTGCGGCCGCGAAAAAAAAAACGCGGCTGACAGCATTTTTTTTCGCGGCCGCACCTGCCGCAAGTGCCAAAACCGCACTTGCCGCACCTGCCGCAAGTCCGCCTATACCTTGTATGGCGTTTACCGCAACTGTGCCGCAAGTGCAGCCGGTATGCGGTAATCGCGGCAGATGCGGTTATTTCACCGCATCTGCTGCGATTTGAAAAAACGCTGATGTGAAAGGGCCCTTAGACTGGTGTTCATATGTTGTGCCAATGGGTCTGCGGTAAATAGGATGTGATGGTGTGATGGTAGATTGTTGACATTGTTTAGGGAAACCTTTGGTACACTTTCCAAGATCCATACAGGGAGAATTCGGGTTGTGTTCTCCACAGGGACCATGAATCATGTGTTGAAGAACAATGCTGTGGAGCTGAGGGTAGTAAGTAGTGTGAGGCAGCAACCGGGGAACCCGCTTGCAAAACGACAACAACACGTGTTTATAAGTTTAACCAATGTCTACCCGTTTATTTTCACATATTAATCACATAACCCGGGTAGCATGTTTGACACATCTCACATTGATTAACAACACTTTACATAAATACACCATACATTTACATTTAACATCACATAACACTTATATTGCACATAACGTTTTATAGTAACCCGGGACCTGTAACCATCTCTGTCCCCATTGGAGCTCTACTAACAGCTCCCATGGTGGCTACGGCCTCCGGCCTACTTACACTATACATAAGTTACAGTACGATGATGACCCTTCCGGGTTCATAACAGGGATTGGCAAACCCTAGTAACCCGTGGGGCTGCGGCCTCCGGCCTAACCACGCGTTACCCAGTACGGGAGCCCTTCTAACCCCTGCTTCTGACCTTCGTTACATACGCCTCAACGGGCCCTGTGGGTCCCAATGGCGGTACCTGCCGCCTGGCTTTAGTCACCCCAGCATGATGATATACATTCACCCCTAGTCAGGAATCCTGCCTGACCGGGTCCTTACATACCGTATGTGATCCATCATTCAAACGTCCATGGATCACACACCTGCTCACAGCCCACATCTATGGACTGTGGCCCCTCCATGGCCCATTACAGGGACTGGCAAACCATAGTGCACGGGAACCTCTACATCCGTTACCTACTAGGAGCCCTATTACCCCTGCCTCTGGCACCACAGGCACACCCACACCATTAGAGGTCGTGGTTGAGGGATCAGGTACCCTCTGCATGCAGCAGGGCAAGCCTCCCTCTCGTCCCAAGGACGGAACGCCTCCAACATCATCCATACCAGCTGGGTCACTGTCTCTCCACATGATTATACATGGGTCTTACATAGGTCATCATCTCTCATTCAGGGCCATTACTTAAGCCCTCATACACATAGTTAAACACATTGTTTCATCAGGTCCTTTAACTGAGCACTCTGACTCGGACCTAAAGGCGGTCTATGCCCGCCTGGCACACTACATACTATTGCCTCCACGGGCTACATACATTCCGGTTCATCAGGACCTTTAACGGACTCCACTGAGTCGGTCCCAAGGGCGGTCTATACTCGCCTAACATGATTTACACACTAGGTACACAGTTCACACTATCGCTCGGGAACTGCTTTCTTACCGGGCACGGATCCGGGTCTCGCTACCTGTGTCACAGGTTCCACCAGGCATCCCCACAGGCTCCTTTCCCGGGCGTGAGGCGAATCACGTCCGGTCTAGCGTCCACGGGTCAACCACGGCTTCCCCCTCCAGGTGCGGACACGACCACGGACCTCGGCACCGGCATGGAGCTAGCATGCTCCCATCATGTACTCAGAGCCTCCAGACTGCTCTGCACTTGGCTGGTCTCAGCTTGCATCTGAATCAATCTCAGCTTGCAGGACCAAACTCAGCCTCCAGAATCAATCTCAGCTTCCAGAATCAATCTCAGCTTCCAGAATCAATCTCTCAATCACTCAGGTGGCCGGCTCTTATCGTGCCAGCCACTCCCACATGGACACACCCCCTCAGCTGCTTGTAATCAGCCTGTCACACAGCTCAGGTTAACTCCCTGTGTTCCGGGTTGTCAGCACTCACTCATTACATCCTATTCCTCATGGACTCCTCGATCTCATCCCACTCTCACTGCCACTCATTAGGCTCATGAAACCTCATTGTGTTCAGGTTGGTTCACACAGTATTATCATCACAGGAAAACCGGCCAGTGTGCACAGGATGGGGTTTAGCCTCTTAAATCTGTATATCATGTACTTTGTTCATATTTATATGATGTTTTTCTCCCCCCCCCCCCCCTCCCCCCTTTATAGCATGATTGTTTTGAAATTTTGTCGCATGACAATTTGTTTACACATATGTATTTCTTATGTTTATGTTATATAGTGTCAGTTGGCTGAAGAAGGCTACATTTAAGCCGAAACGTTCCTTTTTACTGACAAAGACAATAAAAACAGGAATTGATGCAATATTTTCTCCTCTTCATTAATGTGTGCCTGAGATACTATACATAATTTTATCTGCTATTTTTCTCAAGAGCACCTTGACTCACCAGTGAGCCTGGTCTACCCCTCAAATTTGACTATTTTTTCCGGAGCTCCTGGTATTTCCCTATCCCATGTCTCTTTTTTCATATAATGATGACGAAACTTCGGCAATCATTGCCCGAGCTACGGTGCCACGACAGTTTTTGACAACCACGACCGAAGAGATCAGAGCCAAGGAGTATGAAAAAGAGATTCGAAGAAAGACTGCTCTAGAACTTCACATTGCCACCTTGGTGGAGTACTCTCAAGTGAAACGGATCCCAAGAGGGCTGAGGGTTCCCCTCCGCCCTACTCTATTTTTTGATGACGAAGAGTTTTGTGAGACATTCAAGGGCATTTTAAACAAATGCTCTTTTGATATTATCACTTTGACTATTGACCGACTACAAAAAGAGATTGAGTCACTAACAGAGAACATTTCAACCATAGAAGAACAGTTAACAGCCACATTCTCCCAAACAGAATTGAATAACCTGAAGACTAAGGTGACTAACTCTAATTCTGAATTCAGAAAAAAGCTACAACTAAGGAAGAAAAGTAAATTTACTAGAGACGAGGAGGATTATAAGAAAGGACAAGTCTACAAATGGAAATGTGGCGAGTCCCATCCACCGAGACAACCATATTATGGAGGCTACCCGTCCTATCCCTCATCACCAAGTTCGGGGAGCGAGTATGGCGGCCAGCAACCACCGATTCCTCCTTTTTTAGGTCAACGCCAACGCTTCCGAAGAGGACGAAGAGGGGGAAGAGGAGACCCGAACAGACCGCACGGGATGACGAGGAGATCACAGGTAAGGCAGACCTCGTCTTTAACATTTCTAAATACACGCTTTCACCAGCGGAATACACAGTTTTACAGAAGGGTCTGACTTACTGTCCTACACCAAGATTTGATACTTTTAAATTGGAGAAGGAGATGAACTATTTTTTTAGGTCTCTTAGACTTAAGGCACACTTCTCAGGACAACTCTCTGTGACAGACACTCCCCTCTCCCCTATACCTACCACTAAGTTGACGACCTTTACTACACGGGGTCTCAACATAAGGACTAAAAGTAACTTTCAACCACCTCGTACTTATCACCCGATTGAGACCTATATAGAACTCGTTAAAACAGACATGGATAAGATGATCAAGGACATCAAGAAAGGGGATTTACATCTTAGACACAACCTTAGCTGCATTGAGTCTCAAGCCATTGATAGTTTGAGGAATAATGGAGATATCATCATAAAACCAGCGGACAAAGGTGGTGCGATAGTGGTCCTCGATCGCACGTACTATGTGAATGAGATTAAAAGACAGCTTGCTGACACAGAAACATATACTGCAGTAGCAATTGATCCAACACATAGAATTTCCAGATTGATCGATTCTCACATACAGAAACATCTACAAACGGGCATTATTGATGATAAATTGGCTAGCTATCTGAAGAACTCCTGCCCGACTATCCCGGTGTTATACACTCTTCCGAAGATTCACAAAGATCTGAGGAATCCACCAGGCAGGCCTATAGTCGCCTCAACAGATTCATTACTTTCCCCAATCTCAATAACTTTGGAGAAGATCCTTTCCCCTTTAGTACAGAACACCCCAGCCTATCTGAAGGATACATCTGATTTCCTTGATTGCCTCAGAAATGTCGGCACTCTAACTTCAGACTGTTCGCTAATTACACTGGATGTGAACAGTCTGTATACCAGCATAAGCCACACGTTAGGCTTAGAAGCGGTGAGCTGGTTCCTTGATGAGTATAGTGACCTGACACCTCCAGGCAAAGATTTCTGTTTAGAGTCCCTAGAACTGATACTTGGACAGAATTATTTTCTGTTTCAAGATCAGTTCTACATACAACGCAAGGGGACTGCCATGGGATCCAACGTGGCACCCCCTTACGCCAACATATTTATGTCGTATTTTGAACATAGGCATATCTATTCACATAATTTGACAAAGACACATGTGAAACTCTGGAAACGATATATAGATGATGTTTTTCTGATTTGGAGAGGTCCAGTGACTGATTTTGACGCGCTTTTTTGATTATATTAATTCTAGAACCCCTGGATTGACGTTTACCAAACATGTAGGGCCACAGGTGGTTAATTTTTTGGACACTTTGGTCTGTGTTGACGTAACGGGCAACGTAGTAACAGATCTGTATGTTAAGCCCACGGATAAGAACAGCTTGCTGAGATTCGACAGTTGTCATCCACGACCCCTGAAGGAGGCCCTCCCACATTCACAGCATATGAGGGTATCAAGAATTGTCTCAGATCCCGATAAGCGAGCAGTCAGACATTTTGAGATGGAGAGAAAATTTAGGGAAAGAGGGTATCCCAGATCCATTTCATCACTCCACACGGACTATACTCCACGCACTAAACGGACAGGCCCTTACGTGACTTGCGTCAACACTTATCACCCTTTCTCGACATGCTTCAAAAGTATAATCAATAAACATTGGCCGATGTTGGGCCTATCGTATCCTACGGTCCCTGAGTTTAGCAGACCTCCACTTTTCTGCTATAAGAGGGCTCCCAATCTGAAGAATAAATTGATCAGGGCGGATATAGGCTCTTCTAAATTAATCCCTAGGCAGACCTTTTTAGCAACACCCAAACGGGGTAACTTTCCATGTTTGGGCTGTCTCCAATGTTCACACATGACTAAGGGTGACACGTTCACCCACCCCAGGACTGGCAAGAGATATTCCATCAAGGAATTTTTTACTTGTAATTCAAGTTATGTAGTGTACTTGATTAAATGTCCCTGTGGTCTCGGATATGTTGGGGAGACTATCCAACATATCCGAGACCGGATCAGTAAACACAAATCTACCATTAGATGCGGACAAAATCTTTTACCTCTACCACATCACTTCATGACCCATAATCATGGGGTGGCACAATTAAGATTTCAAGTCATTGATCATGTTCCTGCCAGCCGACGGGGGGGTGACCGTATAGCCAGACTGAAAGAGAGGGAACTTTTTTGGATACACACCTTACAGACATTGTCCCCTCTAGGCCTTAATAGGGAGTATGACCCTAAATATTAAAATTCAATATTGTTTGTTCAGATTTTAGCTTTGAGGTCTGCCTTGCCTGAGATTGTCTATACTTAGAAAGTCTGAGATAACACACAATGATTATTAGCTAATATCCTTTTTGTCTTATATCTTTGTGTTTCCATAGGACTCTTTATACTGCTGTAAGTTTATGCAATTGTTGATTACAAACTATTTGATATTATTACCTGGAAACCATTAATTATCTTTATCATCCTCCTTCCCCCCTTTTTTTCCCTTGTTTGGTAGACATACTAATATGGTGTGATTCTTTTAAACATGTCTATATTCTATGTGATTAATGCTTTGTTTTGGTTTTCCTCCCTTGTCTCTTTCTCTCCGCAGATCTTCTGATTGAGTCTGCGCTTTTCCACGATCTGCCACTTAGGTCTGACTGGCTGTTAGTGCATAGGAGAGATCGCGATTCTAACGCGCATGCGCGGCTTACGGTCCGGAGCGGCTTCCTGCGTTCTGGATAGCGGAAGCAGGAAGCCACACTACACCCACCCCTCACCCATATAAACCTTTAGGCGGTGTCATTCCGCTACCCGCACACCCCTGACCGGATGGTAGGCACCTGCACAGAGGACACAACAGACAGACATTGGTGAGCGCGCTCCAATTACTTACTTTCTCTTTCTCCTGTTTCTCTCTGCCAGAGACCGGCCTGTTTTCACCTGAAAGGTATATTACCAACACTATTGCACACTTCCAGTATGTCCCATAAAGGGTTGTTTACTAGAAGATCACATTGGACTTATTTACCCCCAACTATCTTTTCCTCTTATTCTTTTTTAGTTGCTTCTGAAATATGTGCAGCAGTTCTATAGTGGGTTACTTTGGACCCTTCTAAGGTTGTATGGTTTTTGATTATATGCATTAGCTGAGTGATCTTTAGGATCTTTCACTTGTTCTCCTTACAGAGTGACACATGTACCCTTTATCATTTTAGGACTATATGACCCTTCCACGTGGTCCATACTGACCGAGGGGTATATTTATGACCACTCAGACACTGATTGGTCCTCTCTCTCTTTGTTTGTTCTCGAGTAATAGGTAACTGCCAGAAATAAAACCTCCAGATGTATGAGGACTTTAGTAATTTAATACTTATATAAGTTTGATGTTATATTTCTCCATCACTTTGTTTATACTTCTTTTGTTATTATAGGTATCTCAAACCTTTTACCATTGATTCTCTTTATGAGGCTGAACTCACATTTGTATAAGAACCCTTTGTTCCTGAGGGTGCCTTTCCTCAGGTATACGTCTTGGTTAAGAAACATGGAATATTTTCAGCATATCTTTGACTACTATGGACTCCATATAAATGACCTGATAACCCATCATCTGTGGATATATTTACGTTACCCCTAATAGCGATGTCATGAATGGGGTTTAGCCTCTTAAATCTGTATATCATGTACTTTGTTCATATTTATATGATGTTTTTCTCCCCCCCCCCCCCCCTCCCCCCTTTATAGCATGATTGTTTTGAAATTTTGTCGCATGACAATTTGTTTACACATATGTATTTCTTATGTTTATGTTATATAGTGTCAGTTGGCTGAAGAAGGCTACATTTAAGCCGAAACGTTCCTTTTTACTGACAAAGACAATAAAAACAGGAATTGATGCAATATTTTCTCCTCTTCATTAATGTGTGCCTGAGATACTATACATAATTTTAGTGTGCACAGGATCATCCTCTGATCCTACATGTGATGTACCCCGGCCATGGGGATCATGCCGGCGGTGCCTCACAGTAGCATCTGGGATTTCAGCCCACACGGTATTGTCTATGTCCTCCTTAGTCCTTAATTTAGACAGGCTATCAAGAATAATTAAAATAGGCGCTTTTGAAATTCAATGACATGGACCATTGCGGTAACGTTTCCAAATAATCCACTGCTAATGTCTTTTAAGAGGGATTCCAGTTTAATTTTAAAGACGCGTGCAACCAAGTCAGGTCTGTGTTCAACACGCTGCCATGGTTCTAAATGTGTAGTAATTTCACTCCACTTTGGATTACACGTCATGGTGATAAATAGATCAGGTCAACCATACTTTGTCACAATAGCCATAGCATCCTGGTAGTGCTGTTGCATGTTTCTGGGTCTGCCCTCAAAAGAAGATGGTAAAATGACGGTTTTTTCCAATTGAAATGCCCTTTTGAATAGATTTTTTTGAGTAAATGTTCTTGAAGTAGGCAGTAATCCTCCACTTTTAAATCTTTTTGGTGTTTTCGGATGTAATGTAAACGATTAGCCTCGATTTTGACATAAATATTGCTGTGTTAGCTTACCACCATTGAGGAGTGGATTACAATAATTTCTGATAGATAACATATAGCAATAGTATTGGAGTTGGGTAATCCTGCGTGAACTCTTTCCTTGTTGCTTGAGTCCATCATGCCACCCTTGGTCTCCATAAGGGAAAAATATGAGATATAGGAGGGCATCCAAATTACTATGGAGAATGCTGATTTGTTGTGTTTTTGGAGCTAAAGGGTTGTGTGGATCCGGTTTTAAATGAATTAATATGTCTCTATTCAGGGCCGGCGTCAGCACCCGACGCACCCCGGCAAATGCCGCGGCCCCCAGCTGTCTGGGGGGCCTGGAGTTGCCTGGGTGCCCAAGCCATCTGCTGCAGGACAGTGTCTCCTGCCCTGCATCCTCCGATGGCTGTGGGACAGTGGGCACTGTTAATGTGCCCCTGATAGTCGGCCCCCAGGAGTCCCCCTGTGTGCTGCTGTGGCCCCCTTCCTCTCACTCCTAACCTGTCACTGTGTGCAGCTATGTGGCAGACGCGATCATGATCTCTGAGGTGCTGGTGGACTACAGATCATAGACGTCAGCTCCAGGCTCAGTGCAGATGGGCATGTGAATCACATGCCAATCTGCACTGAGCCTGGAGCTGACGTTTATGATCTCTAGTCCTCCAGCATCTCAGAGATCATGATCGCGTCTGCCACATAGCTGCATGCAGGTTAGGAGTGAGAGGAGAGGGGGTCCCCCAGCACACAGGGAGCCGGGCCCCCCAGAACACAGGGAGCCTGGCACCCCCAGCACACAGGGAGCCTGGCCCCCCCAGCACACAGGGAGCCTGGCCCCTATGTCAGGAACAAAAACACAGCACCCAGGGGCCCACAGCAGAGGGGACCCCGGGGCTGCTCTGTGTGCCCGGGGCTGCTCTGTGTGCCCAGGGCTGCTCTGTGTGCCCGGGGCTGCACTATGTATCCAGGGCTGCGCTGTTTGTCTAGTGCCCACTGCTCTGCAGATCATGTATTGTGTCCAGTGCTCAGCTATTCTGCTGCAGTTGTGTGCATGTGATGGGCAGGGGCTGCAGAGCATTGCATCCGATCCCACCAGCCCTGCTCTGTGCACTAGCTGCTGCATTGCACTGAGCACAGGTGTAGACTGGAGGACTCTGCTGCCGCCGATGGGCTCTGCTGTCTGTGCTCTGCTGTCCGGTGTTCTTTGCTGTCACTGTGTTCTGCTGTCAGTGGGCTCTGTTGTCTGTGCTCTGCTGTCCCTGTGTTCTGCTGTCAGTGGGCTCTGCTGTCTGTACTCTGCCATCCGGTGTGCTTTGCTGTCACTGCAAGAGAAAAATTGTTGTGCTAACTGCATTTTTTTTTTTTTTTTGCTGCGGATAACGTGTGTTTTTGTTTTAATTTTGGTTCCAGGCTCTACCAAATTAATGTTTCTGGGATAGAGGGCGATAGAGAGAGAAAAAAGAGAGTAAGCGAGTGCACAGAAAGGAAGGTGATGGGGGAGAGAGACAGTGTACAAGGGGGAGATAGGCACAGATAGGGAAAACAGCGCACATGGGGCAGAGACATCATACAGGGAAGAGACAGACGCAGGGAAGAGGCATAGCGCACAGAGAGGGGGAGACACCGCGCACAGGAGGAAACAGGCACAGAGAGGTGAGACAGCACACTCGGGGGGAGAGACATCATGCAGGGAAGAGACACAGCACACGAGGAGACAGGCACAGGGTGGGGAGACACAGCGCACAGTGGAAGACAGGCTCAGAGAGGGATTATATTTGTGCAGAATATATATATATATATATATATATATATATATATATTTATATATAACAAGAAAAGCTGCACAGCACTCGCAGACCAGTGTGAACTGGTGCAAGCAAAGATGCAGAGTCAAACAACTTGATAAAAATCCTTGCAGCACACAGCTACTATCAATGATGTAAAAGTACTATAAGCCATATGTGCTTGAGAAAAAAATTCAAAAACTTAGGTTTTTTCAAAAATCTTTCTTTTAATTCTGAAGTTCTTAGTACATACATTGGCCAATGTCTGCTTGCTCATCAACTGCGACAAAGTGACTTCAGGCATGATGAGTCCTTTTCAGTGGGCAAACACCATCTATACCCTCGATCACCTGTAGGTTAATGAGGGTGCACATTGCAGCTAATGTTTCTGGGAGAGAGGGCGATAGAGAGAGAAAAAAGAGAGCAAGCGAGTGCACAAAAAGGAAGGTGATGGGCGAGAGAGACAGTGTACAAGGGGGAGATAGGCACAGATAGGGAAAACAGCGCACATGGGGGAGAGACATCATACAGGGAAGAGACAGACACAGGGAAGAGGCATAGCGCACAGAGAGGGGGAGACACCGCGCACAGGAGGAAACAGGCACAGAGAGGTGAGACAGCACAATCGGGGGAGAGACATCATACAGGGAAGAGAAAAACCAAGAAATTGTTGCGCCACACTGTGCAAATTAGCCGAAGCAAGGGGTTATATTGATATGTCACTCACCTTTTCTAGTTGCGCCCCCTGCACAACTAGGTTGATGATTTGAGGTGAGATTTCACCGCAGGCATAAATCCGTTGCTACGTGTAGAGAAGCCTTTCCTTATGGAACTTCAACGTCTCTCCCAGAGATCACGAGCCCAGGGAAGGGCAGCTCCTCTGTGTTGACCAATTCCTGTCCCAGAGCTGCTCTCAAACCACACTCCCCAAAGGGAGGATTTGAGCATGATATGAAGTAAAAAGGTATGATAAAATGAGCGCTAGGGACAGAAACAGGCACTGGGCTCTTATCGAATATTACCTTTCAAATTTATTGTGAACAGTAGAAGTTACAGGTCTCCTCGCCACAACATGTTTCGACACTAAAGGTGTCTTTCTCAAGTGGAACCACTTGAGAAAGACACCTTTAGTGTCGAAACATGTTGTGGCGAGGAGACCTGTAACTTCTACTGTTCACAATAAATTTGAAAGGTAATTTTCGATAAGAGCCCAGTGCCTGTTTCTGTCCCTAGCGCTCATTTTATCATACCTTTTTACTTCATATCGTGATCATACAGGGAAGAGACACAGCACACGAGGAGACAGGCACAGGGTGGGGAGACACAGCGCACAGTGGAAGACAGGCTCAGAGAGGGATTATATTTGTGCAGAATATATATATATATATATATATATATTTATATATATAACATGCAACCAGTATGTGTTAAAGGGGCCCACTGAGACTCTTTCGCCCGGGGCCCGCAAAGACCTGGAGCCGGCCCTGCCGGTGCTGCGCTGTGTGCCCGGGCTGCGCTGTGTGCCCGGGGCTGCTCTGTGTGCCCGGGGCTGCTCTGTGTGCCCGGGGCTGCTCTGTGTGCCCGGGGCTGCTCTGTGTGCCCGGGGCTGCTCTGTGTACCGGGGGCTGCTCTGTGTACCGGGGGCTGCTCTGTGTACCGGGGGCTGCTCTGTGTGCCCGGGGCTGCTCTGTGTGCCCGGGGCTGCTCTGTTTATGTCTAGTGCCCACTGCTCTGCAGATCATGTATTGTGTCCAGTGCTCAGCTATTCTGCTGCAGTTGTGTGCATGTGATGGGCAGGGGCTGCAGAGCATTGCATCCGACCCCACCAGCCCTGCTCTCTGCACTGCCTGCTGCATTGCACTGAGCACAGGTGTAGACTGGAGGACTCTGCTGCCGCCGGTGAGCTCTGCTGTCTGTGCTCTGATGTCCGGTGTCTTTGCTGTCACTGTGTTCTGCTGTCAGTGGGCTCTGTTGTCTGTGCTCTGCTGTCCCTGTGTTCTGCTGTCAGTGGGCTCTGCTGTCTGTGCTCTGCCGTCCTGTGTGCTTTGCTGTTACTGCAAGAGACACAAATATTGAAGGAACTCCGGAACCAGACTTCTTGCAGTTAAAATTCCAGATCTTTATTCAGACATCCTTAAAAGCATTAGTGGGGTACGCAGCCCCCTACCTCCACGCCTGACACGTTTCGGATACAAAATCCTTATGGCGGGTTTACACGTTGCAATATCGGAGTACAATTTCAATGAAAAGTCATGTGGTTCGATCGTTGGACCCGATATCGTTCCTGCGTTGTATGGTGTGAACGTCCAATACGATGCAGGAACGATGTCAATGCGATATCGGGGATTGAATGAGCGTGCTATTCAATGCTCCGATATTGAATGGAGATTGGAGCCGGTTCGTGCTGTGTGACAGCCCAACTACGATGCGATGTTCAACTTCACCCATTCACTCCCATGTTAAATGGTCGTTCACATTGGCCCCCCTATCCTGAACTCACAAATGGCTTACTGAGGGTTGGATGCGGTGGTGGAACGAAGGTGCATGAGGCAGGAACCATGGAGGATGTAGGCAAGGAGTCAAGGCTGTGGAACCAGAGCTGGGACTGTGTTGCAGCGGTGTGTGTTGGCGGCCACCATTTTCCATGTTCCTGCAGGCATTGTAAAGCTGTGTCTCAACCTCTACCCTCCAGGACTTACAGAAACTGGCCACAGAGAAGGCACATGTGCAGATCAAGATGCGCGGCCATTTTCTGGAAGTCCTGGACAGTAGAGGCCAAGGCGCAGCTTGCCAATGCCTGCAGGAACACGAAAAATGGCAGCTGCCACCGCCCACTGCTACGACATCCCTGCAGCTTTGTCCTATTGCCCGCGTCCTCCGTGGATCCTGCCTCTTGCACCCTCGCTCCACCTCCGCAACCCCTATTTGGTGAGCAATAGGAAAAAAAAATACAATATTCAGAATCAGATTATAAGACGCACCCCCGTTTTCTCCCCAGTTTGGGGGGGGGGAAAGGGGAGGTGCATCTTAAAATTCAATAAATACAGTACCTTATTTTTTGTGATAATAAATTAAATGGAACCTGACCTCAAAAAATGTGTCCCCAGCCTCTATATACCTGTCCCTGCACCATGCTACTAGATTTCTAGCCATCCCTTTGTGTTTTTAAATCGATATAGTAAAGTTTAGAAAAGTTGTTTTTATACCTTATGATGTGCGGCTTCTCTTTATTTGAGAAGCCGCAAAAGGCGTTCCTTTCTTGTCCTCCCCGCCGCCTGCTTGTTATTTATTCACGCCCCTATGGGCGTGCTACAGAGCAGGGAGACTGTGTGTGTCATGTAAGGGGCGCTAAAGCCGCTATGACGTAAATCGCGTCATATCCGGCTTTACCATGTCAGTACACCCATTAGGGTGTACTGCCGACCTGGCGATGCCGAGTGCGCATGCTCGAGGTGTGTTCACTGTACACCTAATCGGTGTACTGACGTGGTAAAGCCGGATATGACGAGATTTGCGTCATAGTGGCTTTACCGCCCCTTACATGACACGCACAGTCTCCCTGCTCTGTAGCACGGCCATCGGGGCGTGAATAAATAACAAGCAGGCGGTGGGGAGGTCTAGAAAGGAACGTCTTTTGCGGCTTCTCAAATAATGAGAAGCCGCACATCATAAGGTATAAAAACAACTTTTCTAAACTTTACTATATTGATTTAAAAACACAAAGGGATGGCTAGAAATCTATTGGCTTGGTGCAGGGATAGGTATGTAGAGGTTGGGGGCACATTTTTCGGGGTCAGGTTCCCTTTAAGTTAAGAGGATGCCCATACATCCCAGAATATAGAATGCGCAGTTTATAGAGGAATGAATGCATGCCACATATAAAATGATGCATTTTGAGTATCCATATCCTGCTATGGAAAGAGTACGAACTATCGCAAAATTAACACGTTTCATAAAAATAGATATACTCTACTTAAATTGGATCTAGAAAGATTACATGCCTAATAAAATGCCATGTTTTGTAAAGTAAGAAATCTTCGCAACAAGAACCATTCACAAGATTTTCCACCTTTAATGTTACCCATAATTTGAACAAATGCATGGAGAAACAAACTGAAGTGTATTTGAATGGGAAAAAAAAGAGAAAAATAAAGAGCTAAAATAATGTGATTGCATAGATCTGCACACCCTTAATCTAATTCTTTGCTGCTGAAATATCTTTTGAATTTATGACAGCATTTTTGGGTCACAGTCTTATTATATGGCACATCTAGAATTAGCAATCTTTGCCTGCTCTTCCTTGCAGTATCTCCACATCTGATAGACTGTGGGGCATCTCGTGTGTACAGCGCCTTCTTCAGGTCAACCAGACACTTTATATTGAATTCAGGTCTGGGCTCTGTCTTCCGGTAAAGCCATTTATTTGTTGATTTGGAGGTCAGATATGGCCGTTGTTGTGCAGAAAGGTGAAAATCATATTCAGCTTTTTAGCCAGGGCCGGAAGGTTTTGTTGCAAAATTGACATTTATTTGGAACTTTTCATAATTTCCTCCCCCTTGACTGTAGCCCTAGTTCCAGTTGCCAAAAAACTGCCCCACAGCCTAAGGCAGCATCCATAATGATTCACTTTGGATAAGGTGTTCTTTTGGTGATATGCAGTGTTGGCTTTGTGCCAAATATACCTTTTGGAATTATGGCCAAAAAGTTCAACCTTCATCCCATCAGACCATAACACCATTTCCCACATACTTCTCAAAGACTTCATGTAGGTTATGGCAAAACATACCCGGGCTTGGATATTTTTTCTTACAAGAAAAGGCTGCTGTCTTGCCGCCTTACCCCATAGGCCAGACATATAAAGAGTATGTGAGATTGTTCTCACTTGCAGCACACAACTAGTACTGGCCATAAATTCCTGCAGCTCCTTTAAAGGGAACCTGTCACCAGTGTTCCTGACAGCAATCAGAGACTGACACCTAATATTGTACTAATTTATGCAGAGATAGCTGTCAATCTCTGATAGGACCGTCCACTTGACTGAAAATGCCAGAAAGAGATGAATGTTACGTTTGTCTCCCGTGCCTTGGACACATGTGACAAGTTTGGAACCAGAGTCACTTTGGCTTGAGAGACTCTGGAGTAAATGAATGGTTACTCTCCAGTGACAGCCTTTCTGTACTTAACTCCTGCCATAATGTGCCGTGTACAAGATGTGAGCACTGCTGTCCAACAACGCGCTCACAGTATACGTGATGCAACATTCATATGTGATATCAGAGAGTACTTGGTTGCTGTGGTGAAGAGTAAGACCAGAGAGGAGCACTAAAGTGGTAGTCTTGATATGACAATGGATTCAACAGGCATCTAATGCTTAGTTTCATTAATTTTCTCATTCCCCTTTAACTAGGGATGGGCGAATCTACTCGCTAGGACTCGTTACTCGGCGAGTAGTAAGGGACTCGCAGGACTCGGTACTCTGCGAGTTTCCCAGTGATTACTCGCACGAGTCCAATGCAAATCAATATCAATCCTAGTTTTGTCAGAAACGCTGACAAAACTAGGATTGCCATTGTTTGCATTAGACTCGTGCGAGTAATCACTGGCTACTGTGCCAGTGATAGCAGGGAAACTCGCAGATAACTGCTGTTTCTTTGCAGCCGAGTCCAGCTGTCTTCTCTGTGCAGCTCCAGGGTCCTAGAGCCCGCCTGCTCACAGACATTATGTAGCAGTGCTGAGATTGTTCTCAGTCTGCTCATTCCCTGTGTACAGACATGAATGTCTGTGCACAGAGATGATGTAGCAGAGCTGAGATTGTTCTCAGTCTGCTTATTCCCTGTGCATAGACATCTATATTTATGCACAGGGGATGTAGCAGAGAGGACATCGCGTTTTGGACTGCGTCGGACGGAAGAGGATTTTTTTAATTAAAGATGGAGTCCCTAATGGCTTTTTTTTTTATTTCTAATAAAAATTTTTCCTTGTGTTGGTTTTTTTTAAAACAATTTAATAGAAATTCATGGCGGTCATGTCTAATATTGGCGTGACTGCCATAAATTTCGGGCTTAGGGCCAGCTAATAATACAAAGCTGGCCCTAACCTCTTTATTACCCAGCGTGCCACCGCTACCAGGGCCGCTGGAAGAGCGGGGTTCAGCGCCAGAGGATGGCGCTTCAATGAACGCGCCATCTTCTGGGGCGGCTGGGGGCTGCAATTTGCAGCGGGGGGTGCCCAGAAAGCTTGGGCATCCCTGCGCTGCGGATTCCAGCCCCCAGCTGCTTAGCTGTACCTGGCTAGACATAGAAATTGCGCGGAGCCCCACACATTTTTTTTTTATTATTTCATGAATTTCAGAGTCAGAGTCTCAGAGTCAGAATCTCAGAATTTCATGAAATAATTAAAAAAAAATGTGTGGGGCTCCGCGCAATTTCTATGTCTAGCCAGGTACAGCTAAGCAGCTGGGGGCTGGAATCCGCAGCGCAGGGATGCCCAAGCTTTCTGGGCACCCCCCGCTGCAAATTGCAGCCCGCAGCTGCCCCAGAAGATGGCGCGTTCATTGAAGCGCCATCCTCTGTCGCTGAATCCCACTCTTCCAGCGGCCCTGGTAGCGGTGGCACGCTGGGTAATAAAGAGGTTAGGGCCAGCTTTGTATTATCAGCTGGCCCTAAGCCCGAAATTTATGGCGGTCACGCCAATATTAGACATGACCGCCATGAATTTCTATTAAATTGTTTTAAAAAAAACACAACACAAGGAAATTTTTTTATTAGAAATAAAAAAAAAAGCCATTAGGGACTCCATCTTTAATTAAAAAAATCCTCTTCCGTCCGACGCAGTCCAAAACGCGATGTCCTCTCTGCTACATCCCCTGTGCATAAATATAGATGTCTATGCACAGGGAATAAGCAGACTGAGAACAATCTCAGCTCTGCTACATCATCTCTGTGCACAGACATTCATGTCTGTACACAGGGAATGAGCAGACTGAGAACAATCTCAGCACTGCTACATCAGGTAGCAGGCAGGCTCTAGGACCCTGGAGCTGTGGCAGCCAGCACACTGAGGAGACAGGACTCTTATCTGTGCGAGTTTCCCAGCGATTACTTACAAAGTAAACGAGTCCAATGCAAATAAATGACAAAACTAGGATTGCTTCAGGCTGAAGCTTCCGAGACACATCTGCGATTTGTAAATCTCACACTACTCGCTATTACTCGCTTCCCCATTCATTAACATTGGACTCGCTAGACTCGCAACGAGTAGCGAGTCCTGTGCTCGGACTCGCTAGAGTCAAGCGATTCCGAGTAATTTAGGATTCGCCCATCACTACCTTTAACCCTCCTTTTTTCACAACTCAAGAAAACCACTTTATACATTTATTTGCAATTCATGTTTTACACTTTCTACACCGTCAGCTTCTTCATACATAATCATACTGCTCCCCCATTTTGCACTAAACTATATGTGGCTGTCAAGGATAGTACCATCCTGACACCCCATAATAGTACCGACTGAAAGGCTTATTTATGATTCTCCACTGAGTGTCTTAATACAAAATAGTGGTGACCGACCTTCTGAAACATGAACCTAAGAAGATGCTGACTTCAGCACAGAATTGGAAAACTGCTATCCCGGTAGACTGATATCATTATCTAGTGGTCTTTGCTTTGTGGTCCTCGGTGAGAATGTGAATTGTTTTTTCACCAATACTTTAGTAAATAATCAAATTTTGCAACATGACTTGCAATTTTAAAACACATTTGATATTGTTAAAAAAATATTTGCAAGGTTATATTATTGAAAAAGTAATAAAAGTGTTATTCTTGGCAGGTGACTGTATTAGTACATCAGAGGGACTTCTGACTCATTCAGACTTTCAATCATATGATTTTGGTGAGCCACAAGACACATATGAAGAACGTTGCATTATCCCAGCTGAAACCTCAATGCTTTACAGCAAGGATCTACCAATTGATCCTTTTAGACAGGTCCTATCTTCTGATTCCTCACCGGCTATTATGATAAAAGTTACAGAAGGAATGTTAGAACTACCGAAGAAAAGACATTTTCATGTTCAGAGTGTGGGAAATATTTTAATTGTCAATCAAGGCTTGTTGTACATAAGAGAACACACACAGGGGAGAAACCATATCCATGTCCAGAATGTGAGAAATGTTTTGCAGTAAAATCAAAACTTGTTAGACATCAGATAACTCATGCAGGAGAAAAGCCATTTGCATGTTTAGAATGTGGAAAGAGTTTTTACCAGAAATCTGATCTTGTACATCAGAGAACTCACACAGGGGAGAAGCCATTTGCATGTTCAGAATGTGGGAAATGTTTTGCAGATAAATCACCTCTTATTATACATCGGAGAACTCACACAGGGGAGAGGCCATTTTCATGTTCAGAATGTAGGAGAACTTTTAATCACAAATCAAATTTTCGTACACTTCAATTACATGTCAAGTTTTGTCAGACATCAGAGAACACACACAGGCGAGAAGCCATTTTCATGTTCAGACTGTGGGAAAGATTTTAATCAGATGTCAAGTCTTCGTTTACATCAGAGAATTCACACAGGGGAGAAGCCATATTCATGTTCAGACTGTGGGAAAGATTTTAATCTGATATCAAGTCTTCGTTTACATCAGAAAACTCACACAGAGGAGAAGCCATATTCATGTCCAGAATGTGGGAAACGTTTTGTGTGTAAGGCTGAAGGCACATCATCCGACATGATCCCAGTGCCTCGCACGAGTGCAATGCGAGATAAACTCGCATTGCACTAGGACAAGTGGTTCTCTATCATGTCGGGCACACTGGTGCGCATTTTAAGCATTGAACTCGCAAAGCGAGTTTCAGTCGCGGCATGCTGCGACTGCATGCGAGTTGTACGCATGAGATATCAATAAAAATCAATGGGTGCGTTAAGCAGGTACTGAGGCTGTGATCCCGGCTGTGATCTCTGTGACAGCCGGGACCTGTGTGCGGCTTCACACGCCGCGCTGCTGGCGTTGGGAGCGGATGCCCTCCCCCTCCTCAGGCCTTCCCCTTCTCAAGATGGCCCCCACCTGTCACTACCCCCCACGCCCGATGACGGGACCTGATTGCGGCTTCACCCGCCGCGATGCCCTCCCCCTCCTCAGGCCTCCCCCACCTCAGGCCTCCCCCTCCTCTGGATGGCCCCCACCTCCCATGTCGGGTCGGTTCGTGGCTTCAGCCGCCGCGCTGCTAGCGGCGGTTGAGGATGCCCGCCCCCCCAGATCCCCGCCCCCTCAGATCCCCGCCCCCTCCTCACCCCCCCTGCCCCCTCCTCACCCCCCCCCGTGTCCGATTTCACCGCTCCTCGATCCCCGTGTCCGATCCCGCCGGTGTAGCCGCCGCTCTGCCTCCTCTCCTCGCTGGAACGCCCTCCTCCAGTGCTGCTCCGCCCTGAGGTAAGTACCGTATGTATGAATGAATGAATCAATCAATGATTGAGTGAGTGGGTATGTGGATGTGTGGGTGCGTGGGTTAGTGGGTGTGTGAATGCGTGGGTGTGTGGGTGCATGGGTTAGTGGGTGCGTGGGTTAGTGGATGTGTGGATGCGTGGGTGTATGGGTGTGTGGATGCGTGTGTGGATGCGTGGGTGCGTGGGTGTGAGGATGTGTGTGGATGCGTGGGTGTGTGGGTGCGTGGATGCGTGGGTGCGTGGGTGTGTGGATGCGTGGGTGTGTGGATGCGTGGGTTAGTGGATGTGTGGGTGTGTGAATGCGTGGGTGTATGGATGCGTGGGTTAGTGGATGTGTGGGTGCGTGGATGCGTGGATGCGTGGGTGTGTGGATGCGTGGGTGTGTGGGTGCGTGGATGTGTGGGTGCGTGGGTTAGTGGATGCGTGTGTTAGTGGATGCGTGGGTTAGTGGATGCATGGGTGCGTGGGTGTGTGAATGCGTGGGTTAGTGGATGCATGGGTGTGTGGATGCGTGGGTATGTGGATGCGTGGGTACGTGGATGCGTGGGTACGTGGATGCGTGGGTACGTGGATGTGTAGGTACGTGGATTAGTGGATGTGTGGGTGCATGGGTTAGTGGATGCGTGGGTTAGTGGATGCGTGGGTTAGTGGATGCGTGGATGCATGGGTGCATGGATGGATGTGTGCGTGTGTGTGACTGCATGTGTGGATGTGTGCACGAATGGATGTGTACATGCGTGGATAATGGATGGATGGATGCAACAAGGTATCAAGTGTCCTCTTCTAGTCTCAGGGATCATAGTCATGGTGCACTGTATGACAGATCATTGCCATACAGTGCACCATAACTCTGACCCCAGAGACTGTAGGAAGAGGACACTTGATCCCTTGCTGCAATCTCTGGAGCAGAGGCGATCGAGCATCGTGGGACCTTCGTTGTGGACTACGTCGGAGGCGATCGAGCGTCGCGGGACCTTCGTTATGGACTACGTCGGATCTTTCTAATAAAGATGGAGTCTGAATTTTGTTTGTGTTTTTTTCCAAATAAAAATATTTTACTCTGTGTGTATTTATTGACTACTTACCAGAGATTCCTAATGGCGGGTCTAACATTGGCCCAATATTATGAATCTCGGGCTTAGTGCCAGCTGCCAATAAAAAGCTGGCATTAACCCCTTTATTACCCAGTTTGCCACCGGCACCAGGGCAACTGGAAGAGCATGGGTACAGCACCAGAAAATGGCGCTTCAATGAATGCGCCATTTTCTGGGGCGGCTGCGGGCTGCAATTCGCAGCATGGGGGGCCCAGAACGCTTGGGCCTCTCCATGCTGCGGATTCCAGCCCCCAGCTGCCTAGTTGTACCTGGCTGGACCAAAAATATGGCGGAGCCCCACGTCATTTTTTTTTTCTAGAATTTGTTCTAGAAATAAAAAAATGGTCTTCGCTGTATTTTTGGTTGCCAGCAAGGTACAACAAGGCAGCTGGGGGTTGGTGGCAGTCTGTAGCTGCCAAGTTGTACCTGGCTGGACCAAAAATATGGCGAAGCCCCACGCCATTTTTTTTAATTACTTCTACCAATAAAATGACATGGAGCTTTGCCATATTTTTGGTTGCCAGCCAGGTACAACTTGGCAGTTGGGGGGCTGCAATCCTCATCATAGAGAGATCCAAATGTTGTGGGCCCCTCACGCTGCAAATTGCAACCCACAGCCACCTCAGAAAATAGCGCATTCATTGGAGGTGCCATTTTCTGGTGCTGTACCCCAACTCTTCCAGTTGCCCTTGCGCTGGTGGCAATGCTGGTTGCACACAGGGGCTCTCCATGCGCGACATGGTGTCCGTTAACAATTGTTAGCGGACACCATGTTGCATATGGAGAGCCCCTGTGTGCCTAAACATTGGAGCTCCCCCACAAGTGACCCCCATTATGCATCTGGATTTGTTCCTTGGGGGTCTAGTTTCCAAAATGGGGTCACTTGTGGGGGAGCTTGAATGTTGAGGCACACAGGGGCTCTCCATACGCGACATGGTGTCCGCTAACAATTCCAATTGTTAGCGGACACCATGTCGCGTATGGAGTGCCCCTGTGTGCCTCAGCACTGGAGCTCCCACACAAGTGACCCCATTTTGGAAACTAGACCCCCAAGCAACAAATCTAGATGCATAATGAGCACTTTGAAGCCCCAGGTGCTTCACAATTTGATCCGTAAAAATAAGATTTTTGTGGAAGAAAAATATTTTTTTCATTTTTACGGATCAATTTGTGAAGCACCTGGGGCTTCAAAATGCTCATTATGCATCTAGATTTGTTCCTTGGGGGGTCTAGTTTCCAAAATGGGGTCACTTGTGGGGGAGCTCCAATGCTGAGGCACACAGGGGTTCTCCAAACACGACATGGTGTCCGCTAACAATTTGAATGGAAATCAGCTCAAATTGTTAGCTGACACAATGTCGCGTTTGGTGAGCCCCTGTGTGCCTAAACATTGGAGCTCCCCCACAAGTGACTCCATTGATTGACAAATAAGTGGCAGCAAATCAGTGCAGTCTTGACACCAGGAGAAGGTGCTAGTCTGTCGGATCGCAGTAGGAATGAAAAAATCTCACTAGCACCCCACTAGCACCACACTAGCACCGCACTAGCACCGCACTAGCACCGCACTAGCACTACTACACGCATCAAACTCGCATCAGTATTGCGCTTCAAAAACGCGCCGTTTTAGAGGGATCAGTGTGCCTTCAGCCTAAGGCTGAAGGCACACTGATCCCTCAAAAACGGCGCGTTTTTGAAGCGCGATATTGATGCGAGTTTGATGCGTGTAATAGTGCTAGTGCGGTGCTAGTGGAGTGCTAGTGGAGTGCTAGTGGGGTGCTAGTGCGGTGCTAGTGCGGTGCTAGTGTGGTGCTAGTGTGGTGCTAGTGTGGTGCGTTTGAGATTTTTTCATTCCTACTGCGATCCGACAAACTAGCACCCTTCTCCTGGTGTCAAAACTGCACTGATTTGCTGCCACTCATTTGTCAATGGGGTCACTTGTGGGGGAGCTCCAATGTTGAGGCACACAGGGGCTCACCAAACGCGACATGGTGTCAGCTAACAATTTGAGCTGATTTCCATTCAAATTGTTAGCGGACACCATGTCACGTTTGGAGAGCCCCTGTGTACCTCAGCATTGGAGCTCCCCCACAAGTGACCCCATTTTGGAAACTAGACCCCCCACGGAACAAATCTAGATGCATAATGAGCACTTTGAAGCCCCAGGTGCTTCACAAATTGATCCGTAAAAATGAAAAAAATATTTTTCTTCCACAAAAATCTTATTTTTTTATTTTTACGGATCAAATTGTGAAGCACCTGGGGCTTCAAAGTGCTCATTATGCATCTAGATTTGTTCCTTGGGGGGTCTAGTTTCCAAAATGGGGTCACTTGTGGGGAGCTCCAATGCTGAGGCACACAGTGGCTCTCCATACGCGACATGGTGTCCGCTAACAATTCCAATTGTTGGCGGACACCATGTCGCGTATGGAGAGCCCCTGTGTGCCTCAACATTGGAGGTCCCCCACAAGTGACCCCATTTTGGAAACTAGACTCCCCCAAGGAACAAATCCAGATGCTGCCACTCATTTGTCAATGGGGTCACTTCTGGGGGAGCTTCAATGTTTAGGCACACAGGGGCTCTCCATACGCAACATGGTGTCCGCTAACAATTGTTAACGGACACCATGTTGCGTATGGAGAGCCCCTGTGTGCCACCAGCATTGCCACCAGCGCAAGGGCAACTGGAAGAGTTGGGGTACAGCACCAGAAAATGGCACCTCCAATGAATGCGCTATTTTCTGGGGTGGCTGTGGGTTGCAATTTGCAGCGTGGGGGGGCCCACAACATTTGGATCTCTCCACGATGAGGATTGCAGCCCCCCAACTGCCAAGTTGTACCTGGCTGGCAACCAAGAATATGGCAAAGCTCCATGTCAGTTTATTGGTAGAAGTAATAAAAAAAATGACGTGGGGCTTCGCCATATTTTTGGTCCAGCCAGGTACAACTTGGCAGCTACGGACTGCCACCAACCCCCAGCTGCCTCGTTGTACCTGGCTGGCAACCAAAAATACAGCGAAGCCCATTTTTTTATTTCTAGAACAAATTCTAGAAAAAAAATTACGTGGGGCTCCGCCACATTTTTGGTCCAGCCAGGTACAACTAGAGAGCCGGGGCTGGAATCCGCAGCATGGAGAGGCCCAAGCATTCTGGGCCCCCCATGCTGCGAATTGAAGCCCGCAGCCGCCCCAGAAAATGGCGCATTCATTGAAGCGCCATTTTCTGGCGCTGTACCCATGCTCTTCCAGTTGCCCTGGTGCCGGTGGCAAACTGGGTAATAAAGGGGTTAATGCCAGCTTTTTATTGGCAGCTGGCACTAAGCCCGAGATTCATAATATTGGGCCAATGTTAGACCCGCCATTAGGAATCTCTTGTAAGTAGTCAATAAATACACACAGAGAAAAATCTTTTTATTTGGAAAAAAAATCAAACAAAATTCAGACTCCATCTTTATTAGAAAGATCCGACGTAGTCCACAACGAAGGTCCCACGATGCTCGATCGCCTCTGCTCCAGAGATTGCAGCAAGGGATCAAGTGTCCTCTTCATACAGCCTCTGGGGTCAGAGTTATGGTGCACTGTATGAAAATGATCTGTCATACAGTACACCATGACTATGATCCCTGAGACTAAAAGAGGACACTTGATACCTTGTTGCATCCATCCATCCACCCATCATCCACGCATGTACACATCCATTCGTGCACACACCCACACATGCAGTCACACATCCATCCATGCACGCATCCACGCACGCACCCACACATCCACTAACCCACGCATCCACACATCCACTAACCCACTAATCCATGCACCCACACATCCACTAACCCACACACCCATGCATCCACACATCCACGCATCCATACACCCACACATCGACACCCACACATCCACTAACCCACGCACCCATGCATCCACTAACCCACGCATCCACACACCCACTAACCCACGCACCCACACACCCACACATCCACTAACCCACGCATCCACTAACGCACACATCCACGCACCCACTAACCCACGCATCCACTAACGCACACATCCACGCACCCACTAACCCACGCATCCACACATCCACGCACCCACACATCCACTAACCCACACATCCACTAACATACACATCCACTAACCCACACCCACTAACCCACGCACCCACACATCCACACACATCCTCCCACCCACGAACCCACTAACCCACACACCCACGCATCCACACACCCATGCATCCACACACCCATGCATCCACGCACCCACACACCCACGTACCCACACACCCACGCATCCACACACCCACGCATCCACACACCCACGCATCCACACACCCACGCATCCACACACCCACACACATCCTCACCCACGCATCCACACACCCACGCATCCACACACCCATGCATCCACACATCCACTAACCCACGCACCCACTAACCCAGGCACCCACACACCCACGCATCCACGCACCCACACATCCACTAACCCACACACCCACGCATCCACACACATCCTCACACCCATGCACCCACTAACCCACGCACCCACACACCCACGCATCCACTAACCCACGCATCCACTAACCCAAGCATCCACACACCCACACACCCATGCATCCACTAACCTACGCATCCACACACCCACGCATCCACTAACCCACGCATCCTAACACACGCATCCACTAACACACGCATCCACTAACACACGCATCCACTAACACACGCACCCACACATCCACGCACCCACACACCCACGCATCCACACACCCACGCATCCACACATCCACTAACCCACGCATCCACACACCCACGCACCCACACACCCACGCATCCACACCCACGCATCCACGCACCCATGCATCCACGCACCCACACACCCACGCACCCACACACCCACGCATCCACACACCCACGCATCCACACACCCACACATCCACACATCCACACACCCATGCATCCACACATCCACTAACCCACGCACCCACTAACCCAGGCACCCACACACCCATGCACCCACACATCCACTAACCCACACACCCACGCATCCACACACATCCTCACACCCATGCACCCACTAACCCACGCACCCACACACCCACGCATCCACTAACCCACGCATCCACACACCCACGCATCCACACACCCACACACCCATGCATCCACTAACCTACGCATCCACACACCCACGCATACACTAACCCACGCATCCACAACACACGCATCCACTAACCCACGCATCCACTAACCCACGCATCCACACACCCACGCATCCACGCACCCACACACATCCACTAACCCACGCATCCACACATCCACGCACCCACGCATCCACACACCCACGCATCCACACACCCACGCATCCACACACCCATGCATCCACACACCCACACACATCCTCACCCACGCATCCACACACCCACGCATCCACACACCCATGCATCCACACATCCACTAACCACGCACCCACTAACCCAGGCACCCACACACCCACGCATCCACACATCCACTAACCCACGCACCCACACACCCACGTATCCACGCACCCATGCACCCACACACGCATCCACACACATCCACACACCCCGCATCCACACATCCACTAACCCACGCATCCACACACCCACGCATCCACTAACCCACGCATCCACTAACCCACGCATCCACGCACCCATGCACCCACACATCCACTAACCCACGCACCCACACACCCACGCATCCACGCACCCATGCACCCACACATCCACTAACCCACACACCCACGCATCCACACACATCCACACACCCACGCATCCCCGCACCCACACATCCACATACCCACGCATCCACATACCCACGCATCCACACACCCACGCATCCACTAACCCACGCATCCACTAACCCACGCATCCACGCACCCATGCACCCACACATCCACTAACCCACGCACCCACACACCCACGCACCCATGCACCCACACATCCACTAACCCACACACCCACGCATCCACACACATCCACACACCCACGCATCCACGCACCCACACATCCACTAACCCACGCATCCACATACCCACACATCCACGCACCCACACATCCACTAACCCACACATCCACTAACCCACGCATCCACACACCCACACATCCACTAACCCACACATCCACACATCCACTAACCCACACACCCACGCATTCACACACCCACAAAACCACTCACTCATTCAATCATTGATTGATTCATTCATTCATACGGTACTTACCTCGGGACGGAGCAGCACTGGAGGAGGGGCGTTCCAGCGAGGAGAGGAGGCAGAGCGGCGGCTACACCGGCGGGATCGGACACGAGGATCGAGGAGCGGTGAGACCGAACACGGGGATCGGGGGGGGAGGAGTGGGAGGTCATCGGCATCCGCCCCCGCCCCTGCCACTGCCACTGTCCCCAGCAGCGCGGCGGCTGAAGCCGCAAACAGACCCGACATCGTGGGGGCCATCCAGAGGAGGGGGAGGCCAGAGGAGGGGGAGGCCAGAGGAGGGGGAGGCCAGAGGAGGGGGAGGTCATCGCGGCGGGTTAAGCCGCAATCAGGTCCCGGCATCGGGCGTGGGGGGCAGTGACAGGTGGGGGCCATCTTGAGAAGGGGAAGGCCTGAAGGAGGGGGAGGGCATCCGTCCCCAACGCCAGCAGCGCGGCGGGGGAAGCCGCACACAGGTCCCGGCTGTCACAGAGATCACAGCCGGGATCACAACATTGATTTCTATTGGTAGCTCATGCGTGCAACTGGCATGCAGTCGCAGCATGCCGCGACTGAAACTCGCTTTGCGAGTTCAATGCTTAAAATGCGCACCAGTGTGCCCGACATCATAGAAAATCACTTGTCCTTGTGCAATGCGAGTTTATCTCGCATTGCACTCGTGCGAGGCACTGGGATCATGTCGGATGATGTGCCTTCAGCCTAAGCATATTTGCTTAAACATCAAAAGCGTCACATAGAAAAGAAGCCAGATCTTTGTTGAGATTGTGGAAAATGCTTTTCTTTCAAAACAATTCTTGTTAAACATTAAAGCATTCACATAGATGAAGCTATTTTCATACCTAGACTGTAGGAAATGTTTTATTTGAAAACAAAATTCTGTTTATCAGACATTAAAACTTGTTACACATAAAGGTGTGAAGCCATTAATCGGGAACTGTTAGCGATCAAAAATCCATGCTATGAACCGGATTAGGAAATTTCACCTCCTGACTCCCAACAAACCTGGTCTCGAGGGTCCAGAGGCCTCTCGTAAAGGCGGGGGGAGGGTACTGACACATCCCCACCTGAACCTGCTACTACAATTCCTGCCTCTAGGCACCATTGCATACACCCTGTAATTGGTGCTAGTGATAAAGGTGATACATCCTCAGCAGTGCCTGCTCCTGCAATTCCTGCCACTAAGCACTGCCGTATGCACCCTGTAAGTGGTACTAGTGATAAAGGTGAGACATCCTCAGCAGTGCCTGCACCTGCAATTCCTGCCACTAGGCGCTGCCATATGCACCCTGTAAGTGGTACTAGAGATAAAGGTGATACATCCTCAGCAGTGCCTGCTCCTGCAATTCCTGCCACTAGGCGCTGCCGTATGCACCCTGTAAGTGGTACTAGTGATAAAGGTGATACATCCTCAGCAGTGCCTGCTCCTGCAATTCCTGCCACTAAGCACTGCCGTATGCACCCTGTAAGTGGTACTAGTGATAAAGGTGATACATCCTCAGCAGTGCCTGCTCCTGCAATTACTGCCATTAGGCACTGCCGTATGCACCCTGTAAGTGGTACTAGTGATAAAGGTGATACATCCTCAGCAGTGCCTGCTCCTGCAATTCCTGCCACTAGGCGCTGCCGTATGCACCCTGTAAGTGGTACTAGTAATAAAGGTGATACATCCTCAGCAGTGCCTGCTCCTGCAATTTCTGCCACTAGGCACTGCCGTATGCACCCTGTAAGTGGTACTAGTGATAAAGGTGATACCTCCTGCTCCTGTGTACGGCAATACCCCATATGTGGTCAAAAACTACCTTTGAGGAACAGGAAAAAGCTCAGCAATAAAGGAGCGTCATATATTGCAGATTTTGCTATTCTGGTTTGCTAGTGCCATGTCCCTTTTGCAGAGCCCTGAGGTGCCAGAACAGCAGAATACTCCTATAAGTGACCTTATTTTACAAACTACCATATACCCCTCAATGAATTCATCTAGGTATGCGGTGATCATATAGACAGCACAGATGTATCACAAAGCTTTATCATGTTTTTACCACAAATATAGATTTAGCCCCAGATTTTACATTTTCACATGAGGAAATGAGTAAAAATGACACCAAAATTTGTCACACAATGTCCGCCGAACCTGGCAATATCACAAATGTACACCTGTAATATACCAGTTTCAACCGTTTCATGACCAATGACGCATAGGTATGCCATTGGTCGTGTCCCTAAGGGCCACGTCACACACACAGATATTTGTGCAGATATTGTTTGCAGATCTCTGGTTGCTGTGAAATCATGGACACATTGTTACATTTGTACACAGCCACAAAATAGATCAATGTGTCCATGGTTTCACTGCAACCAGAGATCTGCGAACAATCTCTGCACAATTATCTGTGTGTGTGACGTGGCCCTAACTTTGATGAGAACTCACATACCGTAATTTCCCGCACATGTCGGCTAATCTGATCAGCTGACAGGTGTAGCTAACAGGCAAGGGTGCATCTGATCCATTCGCGCTTGTTAACTAGTTGAATCGAGGAGCCAAATTGTTACAGCGTGATCTAACACGCGCCAGCGGGGATCATGCTATTCCCCTTCGCCGTCAGTGACCCCATAAGGCGATCATAGGGCTCCGGTGTGTTGCCATGACAGCGAGGGGTCAGATGACGACTCCTGTCACTGTCACGACAAACTTCCTGTGAATGCCAGCTGAGTGACAGTGTTTTTTTTTTTTTTTTGTAAATATATCTTTATTAGTGTTTTCATTATAACAACATAACATTAATCCACAATCACATATGTCAAAAGTTGACATGGAGGGTTGCACAGATACATTCTAAACAATATCCTACATGGCTCGATCAAGTATTCAAAGACCTCTATGGTCTATGGGTACGCCCCATCCACAGTTAAATTATAACCCCTCTTCGCTTCCGTGGAAACTAAGGAGGGGATTCCCCTCTCAACAGGAGATGTTTTTTTTTTTTTAAATTCTTTAACACCTTATGTAATTTGTAATTTGCATCGTAAAATCGTGCACCTAAGAGGATAAGGTAGGGGGGGTATGAGTAAGGAGAGAGATGGGGCAAGTAAGCAGAGGAAGGGAAGAGGGACTAAAGTTCCAGAAGAAAGAGTAGAACCAGGAATAAAGAGTTGATGGGTAGAGAAAGGAATTGTATTATATTATACTCAGGGCATCACGTGCCATCATACTGAATAAAATGGGGGCAATAGGTCGTACAAGTGCGTCCATGTTCAGGAAAGTAGATCTCTGAAGTTAGGAGCGTCTCTAAACAAGATCCACTCCGTCCAGGTGGATATATATATTTGCTGAGTCTGGGAGAAGTCAGCAGAGATCTCCTCATACCGTCGGAGGGTTTCCATCTCAGCGTACCATTCCAGAATAGTAGGGGGAGATTGCTCTCTCCAGTGTCGGGGAATCACGTTGCGGGCTGCGCTAAGGCAGAAGCGAAGGATATCTGTCTTTTGGCTTTTCCACGAGCCAGGGAGCAGAGAGAGCAGGGCCATCTTGGGGGAACCCACCAAGCATTTACCTGAGACCAGGTTATAGTTACGAAATACCTTTGACCAAAAGTCGCCGATCAGGGGGCAACTCCACCACACATGGAACATTGTGCCTACCTCAAGACCACACCTCCAACAAACGGGAGAGCCGGAAGGTGAGAACCGATGCAACCTGTCCAGGGTGAGATACCACCTAAGGCGTATCTTGTAGCTTTTCACCAGGCTTCACAGGACCCAGAGTGCCATCGAAAAACAACGCTCCCATTCTTGGGTCGACAGTGTCCTTCCCAGTTCAAACTCCCAGGCCCTCTGATATTTGTGGGCCTCCGTCCCAGTCTCCTTGGACAGTACAGAATAGATAGCCGAAATCCCTCTGGGGGGGCGGCCTGAGCTACAGCAAAAATTCCCTCAAGAGGGGATAGGGAATCATTCAAATCCTTCCAAAGGGTCAAGGAGTTCAAGAAGGATCTTAGTTGCAAGTATTCTCCGGCGAAGAAGCCTGCAAGGCAGCAAAAGGAGGCAGCTCTCCCGCGATCAGTAACTGACCAATGCGGGTATCATCCCCCATCCGCCATAGCAAAAAACCTCACTGAGTCACACCCGGAGGGAAAGCAGGATTATGAAGCAAAGGGGTTAAAGAGCTGGCAAATTTCGTCCCCACCCATGCCACACGCCACGCCTTCAGTGCTTCAGTAGTTAGGGAAGAGAGTTGATCAGAAGAGGTCATAGCCTCAGCGGGTATTCATTGCAAGTAGCAAAGAGGAATCGAGACACCTGACTGTTCAACCTGCACCCACTGTTTGTCCGCGGCTGTGAAATGCCAGTCAAGTAGCCGAACCAGTATAGCGGCCATGCAATAGCGCCTGAGATCCGACAACCCCATGCCTCCCCTTTCCTTCAGTGCAGTCAAGACCTTGAAGCACACACGCGGCTTCATACCGTTCCAGACAAACCTAGAAATCAATTTGCGTAGGGTGTGAAATAACGGACCGCTTGGCCATACGGGCACGGCCTGAAACACGTACAAAAATCGCGGTAAGATATCCATCGTGACTACATGAAGTCTCCCCAGCCAGGATATCTTCAGGGTCTATAAGATTCCAACATAGCTCCCACCCTGTCCAAGATGGCTTTATGATTTAAGTGGAAGGCGTCTTTCAAATCAGCGGGCAGGTTTATTCCCAAATACAATATGTGTCCCGGTCTCCAACGGAAGGGGAACTCCTTGGACAGAGAGAACTCCTCAGCGGAAGACAAGGAGACATTCATCGCCTCGGATTTGGAGTAATTTACTTTAAAATGACTAAGGTCTCCAAACCTTTCAAACTCGTGCAGCAAAGCGGGGAATGTCTCTCGGGTGAGTGGCGTACAAAAGGACGTCATCAGCGAACAACGCTGTCTTGTGATGGATATCCCCCACCGATATCCCGTGAATGGCGCCATTGTCTCTTATGGCTTTAGCCAAGTGCTCCATGACAATGACATAGAGCAAGGGAGAGAGCGGGCAACCCTGTTTTGTACCATTCCTCACCGGGAACGATCCAGACAGGCAACCATTTATGCACACCCTCGCGGACGGGCAAGAATACAGTGAGGAAACCCCATTCATGAACCTCCTGCCCAGGCCGATGTGTCTCAACGCCTCCCAAAGGAACCCCCAGTGGACCCTGTCAAAGGCCTTTTCTGCATCTATGGAGAGCAAACAAAGAAGGGACTTCCACACCTTAGCCTTCTCGATCAAAAGTAAGGATCTAATAATGTTGTCCCGCGCCTCCCGGCCTCTAACAAAGCCCACTTGATCCAGGTGGACAATTGAGGGGAGTATCTGCGATAGTCTATCTCCCATGATCTTTGCGAGCAGCTTAACGTCCACATTAAGCAGAGATATTGGTCTGTAATTCGCCGCCTCAAATGATCTTTATTTGGTTTAGGTATCACACAAATATGTGCCTCCAAAGCCTGAGGGGGAAGAGAGTCACCTTCCAGTAGGGCCCGGAACGATGAAAGCATATGGGGCATCAATTCGCCGAGCATAGTCTTATAGAATATAGGCGTATATCTGTCAGGGCCAGAGCTTCTCGATATCGGAGATGCCTTGACCACGGTCCTCAGCTCCTCCTCAGTAACCTCCCCCTCTAGAACCCCGACATCCCCATCAGACAAAGACGGTATATTCACCCTGGAGATGTATGACTGGATCTTAGAACGCAAGGATGCATGGTGCATATCGGAAAACTTTCCTTTCAGGCCATACAAATCAGCATAGAATTTTTTAAACACCTCGGCTATTTCCTCTGTACTATGGGCCATCCTACCCGCAGGTGTTCTTATGGAGGGAATGTATGTGGGGCTTCCTCGGGGGTGCAGCAACCTAGCCAAGGGTCGCCCACAATAGTTGGCTTTTTTATAGAAAAACTTTCTCGACTGCTCTTTATATCTTTTGTATTTACTGTCCAAGAGGTTCCTTAACTCCAAACTTTTAGAGGTCAGGTCTACCAATACCTCTTGACTTCTTGTGGACTTATGAGCGGTCTCCAGGTGGATGATCTGAGACATCAAGTCGCCAAGCCGTTCAGACTCATGCTTCTTCACCCTTGCCCCATGCTTAATTAATGTACCCCTTAGGATGCACTTAAGAGCTTCCCATTTGATAGTCGGGGGGACTCATCTGATTCGTGAGTCTGGGAGAATGTTTTGATGTCAAATTTCAGTTCCTCTAGCAGAGTGCATTGGTTAAGAGGTAGTCGTTTAGCCTCCAGGACCATTCCTTCCTAGCCAGACCGGGAACCTCCATGGATAAGAAAATGGGACTATGGTCCGAGAGCACAATGTTGCCTATAGAGGCCTTAGGCGTCCACGAGAGGATCCCATTACTGACAAGGAACAGATGATTTCGACTATAGGAGTCATGGACCCCACAGTAAAAAGTATAGTCCTTAACGGTAGGGTTAATGATCCTCCAGATGTCAACCAATTGGAGCTTGCATAAAACTCTCCGGAGGGCCATCACATGCCTGCATGGAGCCGCCCCCCGACCGGAAGAGGAGTCCAAGTTTGGTTCAAAGACGAAGTTAAAGTCACCCCCAATAATGACTCGCCCTTCCGCGAAATCTGCTAACCTCGTCAGGAGGGATCTGCATACCCTCGTCTGCTCCCTGTTAGGAGATACCAATTGACCAGGTTAACGCGGTTCCCGCTATCACCAGTTTGAGAAAAATGTACCTCCCTCCTTTATCGATCACCGAGTTCAGACTCGTGTAGGGCAAGTTCTTGTGAAGGGCTATAGACACCCCCTTAGTTCTGGACTCGGAGTTCGTACTATGTATCCATTCCGAGTAATGGCCGCCTCCGAAGGTTGGAACACACCCTTCTTTGAAATGCGTTTCCTGAAGGAACAACACCTGCACGCCCCTTTTTTGCATGTCCGTAATGACATGAGTACGCTTTTGGAGGGTATTGAAACCCCTTACATTCAGGGACCCTATCTGTAGGGCCCACCAGCCATATCGGATGTGGAGTACAAGATTCAACAGAGCTCTTTATCCGTTTCTCGCCCAACAAAGCAGGAAAAAGAGAGAAAAGGAAGGAAAAAGAGAAGGGGAAAATAGGTGGACTTGCAAACTACAATAGGTCTTTCAGGTGGGGAATATGCTTTACAGATGAGCCACCCTCAGAAAAAGAATACGGCGTCCCCGTGGAAGGTGTCCTTTCCAAATGGAAAAGAGGTTTTACTCTTGTGAAACACTGGGTAAATACCCTAAAATTAGTCAAGAAACAGAAAATAAACTTCACACAGCTTGAGAGAAACTATCCCCCTGGCCAGCAACGTAATGTAAGCATAAAAAGTATAAAATATAACACCATAATATCAACAGCCCGATGATCAATAACCTCATGCAATGGGGCGATATCCGTTCAGTTCTACATAAAGGGGGGGAGACCCCACGTCCCATATTGTAGCAGAGAAGGGAATGCCAACAGTAGAAAATTATATATCCTGCAAATGCACCGTTACCTGGGAGAGGGATCAGGGAAGGGCTGAGGGATCAGGGAAGGGCTGAGGGTAGGAGGGAACCTCAGGGGGGGGGGGGGTGAGGGGGGTGGAACGGGAAGGGGGAAAGGAAGAGGTAGGGGGGAGAGGCAGGGAGGGGATGTGGAATGGAAGGGAAGGGAGAGAACCAGTTATAAGCATCTTTTACATCACTACACAAATCTTACGAATTTGATCTGGCTATGCACCCACCCGAGGGGGGAAAGTAATAGGAGATGAGGAAAGAGAGAGAGAAAGAAAAGAAAAAAAAAAAAAAAAAAATTTTAAAAGAGAGAAAAAGGGGGAGAGGGGAATGGGAAAAGAGGAAAGGGGGGAAGAAGCGGGGGGAAAAGACATACCCTCAGGTGGGATACACAGGCATATTTTGGTAGGACCTGATTGTGAAAAGGACTATATCATAGACCGTCTCATCAGGACATATGCAACAATAGGAATAATCACTTCCATGCGAGAATTCTATTAAATCATTTCAAAGAGAGAAGAAAAGGAATGTGAATAGGGATGAGCGAGTCTACTCGCTAGGACTCGTTACTCGGCGATTCTTAAGGGACTCGCTGGACTCGGGAATCGGCGAGTCTTTTAGCGAATACTCGCTCAGTAACGAGTCCAATGCAAGTGAATGGCAATCTTAGTTTTGTCATAGTTTACTTTCTCTCACTCGCTAGACTCGCTAGACTCGCTCTATCACATCGCTATATAGCTTGAATCTCCCCAAACAGCAGCGAGTCTGAGCGAGTCTACGAGTCCGAATCCTAGCGAGTCTGCGATTCCGAGTCCTGTATTCTCTATTCGGGACTCGCGAATCCAGAATCTTTTATGTTACTAGTCAGCATTGCGTGTTAGGTCAGAAAACTTGTGAAGATAGCCAATCATAGTCAGTAATGGCATAGCAGCTTTGGTTGTGTCAGGACTATGATTGGCTGCTGTCCATCGTGATGTATGACAGGCAAGGCAGTATATAAGGCTTGCCCCCGCCATTTTGGGCACATTGCTGAGAAGAGCTGACCTAGTGCAGGGAGACTTGGAGCAGATCTAGGGACAGTTAGGCAGTGTAGGACTCACATATAACCCAAAAGTTCTTTTCAGAACTAACAGGACGGAGTGTAGGAGTCAAGATTCCTCACACATAACCCAAAAGTTCTTTTCAGAACTACCAGGACGGAGGATTGCTGTACAGGACTGTAAGGAAGGGAGATAGGAGCAGCCTTACAGTGAATCCAGCACCATCCTCAGAGCTTAGTTCACCCAGCTTTCCGCAGAGCTGTAATCCTAAGCTTTTTCTTATTTTTGGCACTAGTCTACCAAATAATTTTGGTGCCATTTTTCCACAAAAAATTTCCTGTGCCAGTGCGTAGCTGTACGGTGTCCTGCCTGCAGCTCGCACGGTACTTGTAAACTTGCACGCAGCCAGCACCGCAGCCTAAGTGTGCCTGGTTGTGCGTACTAAACAATTTTTTCCTGTGCCAGTGCGTAGCTGTACGGTGTCCTGCCTGCAGCTCGCACGGTACTTGTAAACTTGCACGCAGCCAGCACCGCAGCCTAAGTGTGCCTGGTTGTGCGTACTAAACAATTTTTTCCTGTGCCAGTGCGTAGCTGTACGGTGTCCTGCCTGCAGCTCGCACGGTACTTGTAAACTTGCACGCAGCCAGCACCGCAGCCTAAGTGTGCCTGGTTCTGCGTACTAAACAATTTTTTCCTGTGCCAGTGCGTTGCTGTACGGTGTCCTGCCTGCAGCTCGCACGGTACTTGTAAACTTGCACGCAGCCAGCACCGCAGCCTAAGTGTGCCTGGTTCTGCGTACTAAACAATTTTTTCCTGTGCCAGTGCGTAGCTGTACGGTGTCCTGCCTGCAGCTCGCACGGTACTTGTAAACTTGCACGCAGCCAGCACCGCAGCCTAAGTGTGCCTGGTTGTGCGTACTAAACAATTTTTTCCTGTGCCAGTGCGTTGCTGTACGGTGTCCTGCCTGCAGCTCGCACGGTACTTGTAAACTTGCACGCAGCCAGCACCGCAGCCTAAGTGTGCCTGGTTGTGCGTACTAAACAATTTTTTCCTGTGCCAGTGCGTAGCTGTACGGTGTCCTGCCTGCAGCTCGCACGGTACTTGTAAACTTGCACGCAGCCAGCACCGCAGCCTAAGTGTGCCTGGTTGTGCGTACTAAACAATTTTTTCCTGTGCCAGTGCGTAGCTGTACGGTGTCCTGCCTGCAGCTCGCACGGTACTTGTAAACTTGCACGCAGCCAGCACCGCAGCCTAAGTGTGCCTGGTTCTGCGTACTAAACAATTTTTTCCTGTGCCAGTGCGTTGCTGTACGGTGTCCTGCCTGCAGCTCGCACGGTACTTGTAAACTTGCACGCAGCCAGCACCGCAGCCTAAGTGTGCCTGGTTCTGCGTACTAAACAATTTTTTCCTGTGCCAGTGCGTAGCTGTACGGTGTCCTGCCTGCAGCTCGCACGGTACTTGTAAACTTGCACGCAGCCAGCACCGCAGCCTAAGTGTGCCTGGTTGTGCGTACTAAACAATTTTTTCCTGTGCCAGTGCGTTGCTGTACGGTGTCCTGCCTGCAGCTCGCACGGTACTTGTAAACTTGCACGCAGCCAGCACCGCAGCCTAAGTGTGCCTGGTTGTGCGTACTAAACAATTTTTTCCTGTGCCAGTGCGTAGCTGTACGGTGTCCTGCCTGCAGCTCGCACGGTACTTGTAAACTTGCACGCAGCCAGCACCGCAGCCTAAGTGTGCCTGGTTGTGCGTACTAAACAATTTTTTCCTGTGCCAGTGCGTAGCTGTACGGTGTCCTGCCTGCAGCTCGCACGGTACTTGTAAACTTGCACGCAGCCAGCACCGCAGCCTAAGTGTGCCTGGTTGTGCGTACTAAACAATTTTTTCCTGTGCCAGTGCGTTGCTGTACGGTGTCCTGCCTGCAGCTCGCACGGTACTTGTAAACTTGCACGCAGCCAGCACCGCAGCCTAAGTGTGCCTGGTTGTGCGTACTAAACAATTTTTTCCTGTGCCAGTGCGTAGCTGTACGGTGTCCTGCCTGCAGCTCGCACGGTACTTGTAAACTTGCACGCAGCCAGCACCGCAGCCTAAGTGTGCCTGGTTGTGCGTACTAAACAATTTTTTCCTGTGACAGTGCGTTGCTGTACGGTGTCCTGCCTGCAGCTCGCACGTTACCTTCCATCTGTCTTAATATATCTTAGCCTCTAGTGTGTACCTTTCACGAAATAGTACCTGCTACTTGTTTTACAAGCCCCCAGAAAGCCACCAGAAATTATAAAATGTCACACAAAAAACCAAATCCCAAAAAAAGTCTTGCTAAGGGACAGGGAAGAGGTACAGGCATTGGTAGTCGTGGCCAACTATCCACCAGTTCGGGCAGACAGACGAGGATTGATCGATCGTTCCTCCTGTCTAACTTTCCCCGTCAGGAAAGTAAACGAGTATTGAGGCCGGAAGACGAACAGCATCTAACGTCTTGGCTGGCAGACAAGACCTCAACAACAGGTTCTTGCAGCACTCAAGGTTCCTTGAGCACTGTGTCTACTGTTGGTACATACCATGCTGGGTCATCTAATCCACAACCTCTTCACAGTTCCTCAGACCAACAGCAGCCCCATGAAAATGTTGACACAGACATGGGTCACTCAGATGACTTATTTGGTACATATAATCCTTTACATGAATCCGGTTTGCCAGACTCCGTAGTAGATGAGATACTTGACGAAGAATTGTCCAATCATGGACAAGTTTTAGAGACACCCCGGCCACATGAACGTGTCTTTCAGCAAAGTCTTAGACCGTCTCAGGAGTTGGAGGATGATGATGATGAGACAGTGACACACTTGTCATCTGGGGAGCAAAATCTATCTTGTTATCGGGAAGATTTAGAAGAGGAAGGGGTTGATGATGAGACAACTGATCCCACGTGGAATGTTGCGATGCAGAGCCAGCAGAGCAGCACGGAGGAAGAAAGTGTGTATGTCCCACCAACAAAGGCACCAAGGCCTACTCCTCCCACCAGAACTGAAAGAGTCACCACTGTTGCCCAAAATGTGTCCACTGTGGCTCAAAATTTGTCAACTGTTGGACAAAATGTTTCAAATGTGGGCCTCAGTAATCCCTCAGGGAGTACAGTCAAGCCTAGAGGTCGGTCAGCCACTGTGTGGAAATTTTTTAAAGATGGGCCTTCTCAAGAAAATGTGGTCATCTGTACCATCTGCCATGCAAGGCTAAGCAGAGGCCACGGGAAAGGAAACCAGAGCACCAGCAGTATGCGGAAGCACATGGCTGGTCAGCACCCTATTCAGTGGTCAAAAGTGCAGCCTTCCACAACAGTGTCATCTGACCCAAAGACTGCGACGGTAACTCAGATACGTCCGTCACAATCAAGTGTTGCTGAAGCTGGTCCAGCTGATATGTACTCATCACAAGCAGCGGTTGCAGAGAGACTGAACACGAGTGCAGACAGTTCTCGGTCATCAACATCCTTACAGTTATCAGTGACACAGCTGTACGAAAGGAAGCAGAAATACCACTCTTCCCACCCATTAGCCAAAAAAATAAATGCCCAGATAGCTAAGTTGTTAGCAGTCGAGATGTTGCCGTTTAGGCTTGTGGGTACAGACTCTTTCCGTGAGCTTTTGGCTGTGGCAGTACCACGCTACTCGGTTCCAAGCCGCCACTACTTTTCACGTTGTGCCGTCCCCGCGTTACATGAGCATGTCATTAACAACCTCAAGCGTGCCCTCACCAACGCTGTAACCGGGAAAGTACACCTTACTACGGACACGTGGACAAGCAGTTCAGGACAGGGCCGGTACATCTCGCTCACCGCGCATTGGATCAACGTTGTGGAGAGTGTGCCAAACGATGTTAGTGTAACATCAAACATCCTACCCACGCCACGGATAGCTGGCACAACCTCATTCAGGGTCTCTGCATCATCCTATATGTCCACTACCCCATCTTCCGCTTCCTCGACCAATCCTCAATTGCCCTCAACATCACGGCCAAGTTGGGAGGTTTGCTGCAGTGCTTCAGCAAGACGCCAACAGGCTCTGCTGAAGCTGATCTGTTTAGGTCACACACCGCACACTGCAGTAGAGCTGTTGAAAGGTCTGAAGGAACAGACAGATGAGTGGCTATCCCCACTCCAACTCCAGACCGGTCTCGTGGTGAGCGACAATGGTCGTAACCTAGTGGCTGCACTAAAGCTCGGAAACCTTGTGCACGTGCCTTGCATGGCTCACGTGCTGAATCTAGTAGTGCAGAAATTCCTGCGTACATACCCAGAGCTATGTGACCTACTGGAGAAGGTGCGTCGAGTTTGTGCACATTTTCGTCATTCGTCAACAGCGGTTGGAAAACTTTCATTGCTTCAAAAGCAATTGAATTTGCCCAACCACAGACTCATTTGTGACATGCCGACACGATGGAACTCGACATTCCATATGTTATCGAGGATCAATGAGCAGCAGAGGGCAATATCCGAGTATCAGTTGCAACATGCCCGTCAGACCGGCAGTCAGCCACGACATATTAGTACAATGGAGTGGGTGTGGATCGCTGACACATCTGAGGTTCTTGATAATTTTGACTACTGCACAAAACTGGTGAGCGGTGATCAGTCCATCATCAGTGTCACTATACCCATGCTGTGTCTGCTGAAAGAATCCCTCATTAATCAGAAAAATGAAGCATTGAGAGCCCAGCAGATGGCTATGGAGCCAGATTTAAACAGCGCAGTACCTAGCCAGCAGAGCCAGTATGACCAGGCAACTATGGCTCCTGAGGAGGAACAGGAGCAAGACGATGAAGAGGATTTATTTTTTGTTGGTGCCGATGTCAACCCAGATGGTACTCACAACCCCAGCTTTGTGTCTGTCCACCATGGGTGGCCTGGAGAGGAGGAGGCGGAGACAGACTTTGCGGATACAATGGGTATTGAACATCGTTCTGAGGACACTGAAGACATGACTCTATGCAGCTTAGGACACATGGCTCACTTCATGTTGACTTGTCTGCTAGAAGACCCACGAGTGGTTAACATATTGCACAACGACCTCTACTGGTTGGCCACCTTTCTGGACCCACGTTATAAAGATAAATTCACCTCGCTGCTGTTTCAGTCACCACGTGGCTTGACAATTGACTATTTCAAGAGGGTTCTTGTGGATAATATGCTTCGAATATCACCGTCAGACAACACTCTGCCCATGGTTAGCAACTCTGTGCAACAGCAGCCTTTGGTCGGGGCACAATCATCCACGCTGTCCAGAAGAGATGCTGGAAAGATGTCCGCAAAGTGGGCTATGTTCAATAAGCCATCGAACCTGCAGCGCCATGTTGCTCCAGTAACCATCTCTCGGAGACAGAAACTTACCAACATGGTACAAGAATACTTAAGTGACAGTACCTGCTTCCTGACTGATGCCGCAGTCCCGTTTAATTACTGGTCTCCAAGCTCCACACTTGGACAGAGCTCTCGTTGTATGCCTTGGAGGTGCTGGCATGCCCTGCAGCTAGTGTGACATCAGAGCGGGTTTTCAGTGCCGCTGGGGGTATCATAACTGATACCAGGACACGTCTTACTCCAGAGAATGCAGACAGGCTTACTCTAATAAAGTTTAATAGGAACTGGATTTCACAAGACTTCTTGAGCCCTGAAGACGACAGTACTCAGAGCTGAAGTGCCACGTTCAACATCAATATGATATAATTAATCATTGTATTATATTGTGTCTTTTTGGTACAAGCAGTATGTACAAGACCAGTAACGATTTGCGTAACCATGTTCCTGCAACCTGGTAATGAGGCTGCTTCATCTTAAACCAACACTACACCTTAACTTCGGTTTCATTAACCATCACAACACCTTTTCACAAGTAATCAACCTTTATTTTCTGTTAGCAAACATTTAAAAGCCCCTTGGGCTAATTTTTTGAGCCACCCTGGCTAAGAAGCTGATCATGGCCCTTAGGCCTGCATTTATAACCAAAATGCAAAACAGCCCCTTGGGCTAATTTTTGGAGACACCCAGCCTAAGAGGCTTATCATGGCCCTTAGGCCTGCATTTACACTCAAAATGCCAAACAGCCCCTTGGGCTAATTTTTGGAGCCACCATGGCTAACAAGCTGCTCATGGACCTTAGGCCTGCATTTATACCCAAAATGCAAAACAGCCCCTTGGGCTAATTTTTGGAGCCACCATGGCTAACAAGCTGCTCATGGCCCTTAGGCCTGCATTTATACCCAAAATGCAAAACAGCCCCTTGGGCTAATTTTTGGAGCCACCATGGCTAACAAGCTGCTCATGGCCCTTAGGCCTGCATTTATACCCAAAATGCAAAACAGCCCCTTGGGCTAATTTTTGGAGCCACCATGGCTAACAAGCTGCTCATGGCCCTTAGGCCTGCATTTATACCCAAAATGCAAAACAGCCCCTTGGGCTAATTTTTGGAGCCACCATGGCTAACAAGCTGCTCATGGCCCTTAGGCCTGCATTTATACCCAAAATGCAAAACAGCCCCTTGGGCTAATTTTTGGAAACACCCAGCCTAAGAGGCTTATCATGGCCCTTAGGCCTGCACTTATACCCAAATTGCCAAACAGCCCCTTGGGCAAATTTTTAGAGCCACCATGGCTAACAAGCTGATCATGGCCCTTAGGCCTGCATTTATACCGAAAATGCAAAACAGCCCCTTGGGCTAATTTTTTGAGCCACCCAGGCTAACAAGCTTATCATGGTTTGGGAGACACCCTGGCTAACAAGCTGCTCATGGCCCTTAGGCCTGCATTTATACCGAAAATGCAAAACAGCCCCTTGGGCTAATTTTTCGAGCCACACAGGCTAACAAGCTTATCATGCTTTGGGAGACAACCTGGCTAACAAGCTTTTTATGGCCCTTAGGCCTACATTTATAACAAAAATGGGAAACAGCCCCTTGGGCTAATTTTTTGAGCCACCCAGGCTAACAAGCTTATCATGCTTTGGGAGACAACCTGGCTAACAAGCTTTTTATGGCCCTTAGGCCTACATTTATAACAAAAATGGGAAACAGCCCCTTGAGCTAATTTTTTTAGTCAACAAGCCTATGCTTGCATCGTCGGCGTTGCTTGTACTATCATCCTGCTGTAGCCTGGTGAAGGGTCCCACTGTACGCTCTGTAGAAAACGCGTAGACGCGATGTGTAGCAGGTAGATGTCCCAGCCTCTCACATGTGTGTTCCTAGTCTTGTTGCCATAGCGAGGCATTAAGTAACCCCCCAAACACAGGCACTGTTTATTTGTCAGCAACATTTGTATGTGGAGTCATGATTTTACACTTAGTAACCAAGGTGACTTCATGCTCCATGCGGCCCGTACAGTACTTGCTAATGATGCTCTCTCTCCCCTGTCCCCCACGTCAAATGTCTCGGGTAATCCTTGACTCCTCCCTCTCCTTCAAGGCCCACCTCGAGTTCCTAACCAAGTCACTGTGACTCCAACTCAAAAATATTTCAAGATTTTGCTCGTTACTCAACCCTCACACTGCTAAAACACTCATTAATGCCCTCATCATCTCCCGCCTTGACTACTGGAACCTCCTTCGCACAGGCCTCCCTGCCAACTCTCTTTCACCTCTCCAATCTATACTAAACTCTGCTGCCCGACTAATCCATCTGTCCTCACGCTACTCCCCTGTCTACCCCCTCTGCCAAGCCCTTCACTGGGTCCCCGCCCCACAGAGAGCTCACTTTAAAACACTGACCATGACATTCAAAGCCTTACACAACCTATCCCCACCATACATCTCCGACATGATCTCCCGATACCATCTCTCACGCAACCTGCGTTCATCCCAAGAACTTCTCCTACACTCCCCCCTCATCTCCTCTTCCCACAACCGCATACAGGATTTCTCCCGGGCATCCGCCATGCTCTGGAACTCGATGCCCCACCTCATCAGTCACTCGCCTACCCTGGGAACCTTCAAGAAACACCTAAAGACTCACTCTTCCGAGAGGCCTAAAACCTGCCATGACACCCCGCTACACGCCCCACGACCGACACCTTCCCCACCCTATTGTATCCCCACCCACCCCTCGTAGAATGTGAGCCCATGCGTACAGTGTCCTCTCCTCTTGTACCTGTATGACCTTATTGTCTATGTTTATTGTACTTGTCCTTGTGTACGTTATCCTCATGTAAAGCGCCATGGAACCTATCGGTGCTATATAAATAAATAATAATTATAATAATGATGATGACTTTAAGCCCACCCACAAAACAACCTACACATCCATTCCCTGAAAAAAGACAGACACAAAGCAGTTTTTGTAAACTGGGTATTATTCCGCCATAATGGCAAAGATGTCAGATTTTTTTTTTTTTTTTTTTGGTTATAACTTAGTAAAAACAAATAATAAGATAACAAAGAAATTGTGCAATGCACAGGAACAAAAAATAAACAAAAAAAAAAAGGGGTCTACAGCTGGTGGTAGGTTGCCGCATCCTCCGGGCTTGCCTGTAACGTGGCACCATCACCCTGGTCGTTGAGGAGGTCCAGGGCCCCATGCAGTACCTCACCCAGTGGTTGGAAGCCTGTAGGCTGGGGCATCTGGCCGGTTGGCCTTGGCTTGGTAGGCCCCTCATTGTTGGACACCACCTCTGGGTCGCCAATACCTGTCCCGGGGTGTGGCCCTCTCCAGGATGTTTGATCTGCTGAGCCTCCACTCCTCCAAAAAAGCAAACACCTGCCCAGGGTTGTTTGGGGGCCTACACGCATCGAGGACAATGTGTATTGCTGACCATGCCCGCAGTCGTCTCTCGAATGGAATGTCATCCAAGAACGGTATGAGACTGCGGGCAAAGTCAGCACTACACTGTCCTCTGCGGTCTTGTGGTGCCCCCGGGATCAGAGCAGGGCTGCTGGGGTTCCAGTGACTCCCCACACTGCTGCTGGCAGTCGGCACTGGAGGGCGCTGGTGTGGCCCTTCATCCTCCTCTTCTTGTATCTGCGGCCCCAAAGGTGGTGGTGGTGGTGGTGGTGGTGGTGGCGGTGGTGGTGGCGGAGGTGGTGGTGCTACTCCCTCCTCCTCATCTGGTGGGGGTTGAGGGGCCTCCCTCCCCTCCTCAGGCAGCTCTGCTGGCGGGTGACGACGCCGCCTCCGATAGTGAGCAGCTCTGTGGGTAAATATAAAAAACATTTGGTGAATGGGTTGCGTTTGGAAACAAAACCATAGGCCAAACATAACATGTGCACGCTTTTTTGACTCAGTGTATCTGTGTATTCTGTGTCTTTTCATTGTTGCCCTTAAGATGGAATTGCAGCAAATAAATTAATGACATTTTTGGCTCATGCCTCAAACTATATTCTATGTGTGGGTAGTGTTGCTCCACGATTTTTTGCCATTACATTACAAATTTTAAAATTTGTCCGCACTATTACACTGTGCCCTGCCTTAGGCAGGACAGCTATTTAGTCACTTGAAGACATATTAGTGGCCACAACTATTGTTTAGACTTTTTGTGGAAACTTTATGTGGACAAAGCTATAGCCTGACACTGTGAGGCTAACACATTATTCAGGGTTGTTTGCCATCAGATGGACACAAAAACACACAGTGTGGACGGCCTTGGTCTCAATGCACATAACCCAGATCTATAGGGCAGGTGAGCAAGACAGGAAATGGAGTCATGCAGCATAGGTGACACATGAGCATTTGGCGTTAGTGGCCTACACTTCTTTTTGCTGCCATGTATGCTAATCAGGAATATCTTGGTAAATAAAACACACCAAACAGATGGCTTGGGATTTGAAACGACTGTAATGGACATAGAGTATGGGGTTGTTTTTGAGCAGCAGGTCACACATCGTTGGTGCCAAACAAGGTGGTATGCACAGATGGACAGTTTTACAATTATTCCAACGGGGCCGAACAAAAAACCGGGAGCAGCAAGGACAAACCTCGGGTTTCCTAAAGGACGTTGGACATAAAAGCCTGTTGCACTTAAAATATGGCCCTCTTTAGTTTGATTTTATACAGCATTAATACACTATGTTTTCCGGAGGATTCGTAATGTGGCCATGAGTTAACGACAAAAAAACTAAAATTGACATGTGGGCCCTAATATCTACACCATCACCTTGCAGCCCCAAATAAACCCATGGGAAAACTGAACCACACGTATTTGTAGTGATACAGGGTGTGTTCTGAAATGTGTGTGAATGTGTCAACAATCTGGGATGGTGTACAAACAGTTTAGTGCAAAAGGGGTATATCCTTGCAACGTTATTTAGCCGAAAAAAAAACACCCACAACTAAATGTGTAGGGATGTATGTGGCCCTTATGCAAGTCGAGGCCATTAGGAACTGATACAAATGAGGCTTATGACAGGCAAACCAGACAAGGCCACACACCTTAGAGGCCATTGCAGGGAAGAACATGGCTTTGTTCCACAAACATGCCAACAATAACAGCTAATTGTGAGGTCACGGAACATTGTGTCTGCCCACCCTGCTTATTTGTCCCAACGTCACAATGTGACTATAAATGTGTATGTCCTGGATCATTGCCAAAGGTAATAGAAATCTGTTGCACCATGGCAGAAACAAACCCCAGTGTGGGTATGTAAACCAGCACACTCATTATAGAGCTTCATACGTACACTGTGTGCCCTCGTGGACAAGGTCCTCTCTTCTTGTACCTGTACGACCTGATTGTCTTACTTTACTGTTTTTTGTAGTTAACCATTATCCTCATGTAAAGTGCCATGGAACCTAATGGCGCTATATAAATAAATAATAATAATAGTAGACAACAGTGCTGCAGACACATACCTTGGCATACGGGCCACCGGTCCAAGGAAGGACAGCCGGTCATAGTGTTTGTAGATCGGCTCATTTGCTACTCCCGGGTCCCCCTCTGCGATCTTGCGATGCTGTTTCTTATGCTGATCGCGGCAGCTCTTCCAGCGTTTTTGAAGATGGTCAACTGTGAAATTATTTCAAACCGGGTTTAGACATGTGTAATATTTGAAACACCAAAGGTTTGTGTACAAATCAACAATAACATTTTATTCATGTTGTGTGTGTAATGTGTATACAAGGCACAGTGACACGACAGTGTCGAACATCATCAACAGCATTACGGACATTGAGCTCATGTGGACACTATCACAAATGAGGCAGGACACATGTCGACGCATCGAGAAGGTAATAGTGCGGGCACCAGACTCTGCTCATTAGTGGTATTAATATACACCCAACCCCCTGGCCGTAAGAGCCAGGAGCACCAGCCTTAAACTAAGTGTACTGTTGTGACCCATCCAAATATAGGCAACTATGCGACGGCGCATGATACACATTGAGGGTCCTGTATACCCTGCTATGGGGGCCTGTATACCCACGAGGACCCTGTATACCCACTGCTGGGGGCCCTGTATACCCACTGCTGGGGGGCTGTAGACCCACTGAGGGCCCTGTATACAGGGACTGACTGGCACCCTACAGTTTGGGTGCCAGCCCTCCCTCACCGGTCCGACACAGGTGAGGACGGGGGTGGGGGGGAAGTGATGACTGGCGGCCGCCTCACAGTCACCGCAGCTCCCGCAATCTCCTAGGGCTCGCTCCCATCCGCAGCCGCGCGCTGATGACGTCATCGCGCGGCCAGGAGCTTGCGGTTCCGCCTGCTGCTTCGGGGTCATGCGCTGCTTCATGCTCCTGCAGCCGCATAACCCGTGCGGGCGGAAGCCCTTTTCATGGTCCAGGCGGCCCAAAATAGGGGAAAATACGCCGGCCTGGGAGGCAATTGCCCCCCAGGCACCTGGGCCAGTCCGCCCCTGCCTGTATACCATAATATGGGGGCATGTATACCCATCTGGGGGCCTGTATACTCTGCAGGGGGAGCTGTATACTCTACTGGGGGGCTGTCTACCAGTGATAGCCGCTGTATACCAGGATGGCGGTCAATATGTTTTCACAGTTTTTGGGGGCAAAAATAGGGGGTCGGTTTATACACAGGTCGGCTTATACACGAGTATATATACAGTAAATCCAATATATAACGGGTGAACTCATTTAACTTACTCATATTGCTCTGCTCATCATGGCCACTCAGATGGAACGCAGGGAACATCACTTGGGCGATCTCTCTCCAGGCAGTAGTCCTCATGATGTTATCACCATAGTCAGGGTCTGTTGGGAGCCATAGCAGTGGCCGAGCCTCCACCAGAGGAATCAAAAGAAGCGTGTTGACAGTGACACGGCCGGCCATGATCTCTCTGGGGAATGGATTGCTCTGTGTGTGCGCCTGTCAGAGCGAGTCGTTTCCTCTTTGTGTGTGCACAGGAGAATCGCTTCCCCTAGCATCATCGGCTCCAAATAAGAGAAAAACCAGCGAGTTTGGACTCGCTCACTTTCAGAGACTCGTCAGCGATTTGTAAATCACATTATTCGCTATTACTCGATTCCCTATTCATTAACATTGGACTCGCTGGACTCGCAACGAGTCCCGAGTCCTTGACTCGGACTCGTTGGGGTCTAGCGAGTCCGAGTAATTTAGGACTCGCTCATCCCTAAATGTGAATTCAAAGGTAATCAGGAAAGTCAACCATCTCCAGACCGCCTCTCCTCGCTTAACCTTCTCCGCCGGCGGTTCCTGCCCCGACCATTTCCTTTCCTGCGAGGATTCCGTGGAGGACGAGGCCACGGCTGGGAGACACCATTGAATGAGGAGGATGGCCAATCCGGGAACAGGAGGCCCGGATCAGGGATATCCAAAGCGTCCAGGAAAGCCCTGTAGTTCCCCGGGATGGAACAAGGAGATCAACTGGTTATCTCGGTGAACCTGCACACGAAAGGGATATCCCCAGGAGTACACCAGTTGATTTTGCCTTAGTAGATTCAACAAAGGCCTCAAACCACATAGTTTTTGAAGAGTCCTCCTAGACAAGTCGACTAAGAATTGCAGTTGGCATCCTTGAAAACAAATTTCTTCACAATGCCTTGCTTTGTTGAGGACTTCTTCCTTGACCTAGTATTTGTGAAATCTACATATAATGTCACGAGGCAATGCCCCCTCTTGGGGTAGTGGGCCCAGGGATCGGTGAGCCCTGTCAAACTCGATGACCGAATCATCTGGGGCGTTTTGGACGGAGTTGAATAGGCTCTGCAGAGTGGATACTATCTCAGCTGGGGAAACCGATTCTGGGATACCACGGACACTTATATTTTTCTTCCTCTCCCTATTCTCGAGGTCCTCCATAGAGTCCAGGAAGGCTTCCTGTTGGGATTTCTGAACAGCTACGACCTCCTCTAATGCTTTCACTCTCCTTGTTAAGTCCTCAACGGTGGTGTCGGTCGGAGTAACCTTATGAGATATCGCGTGGACCTCGTTGCGGAATGTCGCTGTAGTATTTTTAAGGGAGGCCTCCACCTTGGAAATAAAATCTGATATCTCTTCCCTGGTAGGAATGTTCAAGATGCGTGCTCTGAAGGACTCCCACATGTCCCCATCAGGGGTAGTGAAGTCTCGGGATGACTCAATCGGTTCAGTGTAGGAATCCAGGATGGGAGGGTAGATCCCATTCCTTTATCTTTGTTATTGAGGGACTTGTGGGGACCTGTATCAGCTACCACACTGGGAGTCTCCACAAGTGCTGAAGCAGGTGTTGTGTGAATTGAAAGCAGCATCCCCTCCTGCGATGGTCGACCCTGCCAGAAAGGCATACTATGTTTAGGGCAGGCAGGTGGTGTACTGTTTAATGAGACAGAATTGTGCTCTGCACCATATCCATGATGTGCCAGGGCCCTGGGTGTTTGGAGCATATCAATCTCCATGGCTGCTGCACTGCATTGCACTGATCCTCTTCCCATGTCTGCTCTCACTCCCTGGGATCCCCCTGCATGTTTGTGGACTTCTACTGCAGGGGCACCCTCAGTGAATTCCCTGCCCGCCTGCTTACCAGGGTCTAGCAGCTCACGGGCCACGCCTCCCTGACGAAGCCGCTTTTCAGCGGCGATACGCGTGGGACACAGATCCCCTGCTTCTGATTTGCACTCTGCCCATGGCACAGGACGTCCAGGCACCGATCTGATAATTACGTTATTGGAAAGACCCAGGGTACCGGCCTACCATGGACAAAATAGGTCTGGGTGAGAGACCCCTTTCCCTGTGAGTTTCATAACCCCACTTGGGGAGATATTTAACCTTTATAGCATGGTGCCTATTTGATTCGCCTGTTGCTAGGGAGAGTATATACAAGGCTCTATCTGTATCTATGGGTGATATACGCTCTCTTGACATTACATTCATTACATAGCACTCTTGTTATTTCCTGGTTATGTGATTTATGTATCTGCTTTATTTGGTAATTGTGTTGAGTTACGTACCATGGATACTATGTATTTACCTATGTATTGAGGGATCACTTGATTTGTTAATTCATTCAGATATATGCAGGGGACCCATCTCCTATTGGAATGTGGTTTGATGATGTTTTAAAATGTATGTCGTTTGGTCCTTAAATAAAATTTTGCATATTGATATATATCTTGTGGTGGTGTGCTGCTATATGATTTGTCAATTCTTTCTCTACGATTGCTATTCAAAAGTACAACTCATACCGCAAAAAATAAGCCTTCATTTGGCTATATTGGCGAAAAAATAAAAAAGTTATGGCTCTTGGAAGAAGGGGAGGAAAAAATGAAACTCGCCTGGGGGTGAAGGGTTAAAAAGGAATATGTCATCAAAAAATTTCAAAAGTTTGGGATCATTTAGAAATTTCCTTATTTTTGAAAGAAAAGCACATTTTTTTTTTTTCAATGAAGCTAACATTAAATTAATCAGAAATACACTCTATTCATTGTCAATGTGGTAAATGACTATTCTAGCTGTAAACATCTGGTTTTTAATGCAATAACTACATAGATGTATAGAGGCCCATTTCCAATAACCACCACTCCAGTGTTTTAATGGTATATTGTTTTCTAATTGTGTAAGAAGGGCTAATGGATGTTTGGTAAACCCTAGAATACTCTTGTACAAGTATGTTAGCACAGCTGAAAATGGTTTGGCTGATTAGAGAAGCTATAAAATTAACCTTCCTTTGAAAAGGAGGTTGAGAATCTGGAGTATTACATTTGTTTGTTCTATGAAACTCTCAAAATGGCCAGAAAAAGAGAACTTTCATGTGAAACTCGACAGTCTATTCATGTTCGTACAAATGAAGGCTATTCCATGCGAGAAATTTCCAATAAAACTGAAGATTTCCTACATCGGTGTGTACTACTCCCTTCACAGAAGAGTACAAACAGGCTCTAATCAGAGTATAAAGAGAAGTGGAAGGCCCTGCTGTACAACTGAGCAACAAGACAAGTACATTAGAGTTGCAAAAAATCAGTGCAAAAAATCCGCACAGGAATCACACAAAAAGCTCTCTGTTTAGAATAAATATTTTTTCCAGTTTGTAGCAAGTGCTATCAAAAAAGTATCAAAAACAAGGCTATTGGTCTGTACGTTTTTTGCAAAAAATATACGTAAGCTGCCTCACCTCGTCACGGTTGCCCTAACGAGGCAGTCCCTAGCTGATGTGTGCATTTAAAACCTGAGTGTGTGAACATACCTCCATCCAGGCTCCAGCCAGGACTCCACTCTGTGGGCTTTTTACCTGTGAAACAGCTTGTGTGTGGACTACTCATAGGGGAAGGGTGGGTCACTTCCCTTTCCTGCGAACAGGAGAAATACATTCACCAAACAATAATGAGTAGTCCAACAGCTGATGTGTGCTTACGTATATTTTTTGCAAAAGACGTACAGACCAATAGCCCTGTTTTTGATAGTTTTTTGATAGCACTTGCTACAAACTGGAAAAAATATTTATTCTAAACAGAGAGCTTTTTGTGTGATTCCTGTGCGGATTTTTTGCACTGATTTTTTGCAGATTTTCTGGTGGTGGATGAATGAAGTACATTAGAGTGTCTAGTTTGAGAAATCAATGCCTCACAGCTCCTCATCTGACAGCTTTATTAAATAGTACACGCCAAAGGTCTGAAATGCTGTAATTGCTACAAAGGGAGCATTCTTTGACTAAAGCAAAGTTTTAAGGATAAAATCATTATTTCAAATAAAAATCATTATTTCTAACCTTGTCAATGTCTGGACTATATTTTCTATTCATTTTGAAACTCATTTGATAAATAAAAGTATTAGTTTTTATGGAAAAACAAAATTGTCTGGTTGACCCCAAACTTTTGAACGGTAGTACTCGGATCTCGGGCGTACTGATACTGGGATGTCACGGGTGGTCGGTACCCGTGTCCGTGCCCTTGGGGAGAAAAAAAGGGGAAAGAAAATAATAAAGTTGTCAGTTGTGACCCCACCTGTAGGTCCAGTGATGGCACCGGTGTTGCTGGAACCTCAGGGGTGATGGGCGGTAGCAAGGTGTTGTGGCCCTCTACAGGTAGAGCGGGGTCCCCGGGGCTGTAAGGAGTATGATGGTGGCGTAGGGCAGTGCAGTCGTTACGATGCGGGACTGGAATGGGGTAGCGCAGTCTCTGTGGCATGATGCAAGTAAATCACAATTAATCAGTAGGGAACACAAACATGTTGCTCACTCTGCATGCGTACTTTACTCCGGTAATCTGTAGTCTTACAGGGTATGCAGTTGTTTCAGCTAGGGTAGTGGACCAGGTGGTCCTAGCAGCAAGTAATGTCCCTCTGAAGCTCCAGTGATGTTCCTTCTCTATACTTGCTCTGTCCAACCTCTGCATTCTCCTTCTTCCTTGTGCTGCCCTGCACGAATCCCACTTTTTGGACCAGGCCTGTCGGGTGATATAGGATACCTCTTTCTCTCTAGAGGAGCCCAACCTTGTTTGGTCCTTTTGGTGGGGACCGTGCGTAGGTCAGGCTGTTGGATCGTGCTCCTATGAGCACATCGACCACACCGGTAGTTTGCGGTTCAGGGATGGACCTCTGCACCACGCCGGAGCCGGTACCCAACTTTGGACTGGGCCAGGGCATTTGGTCACCCTCTACTTTGCCCCTCTCTGTCTAGGTCACCAGGTTGAGGTGCCCTCCCCGTTACTTCTCCTCTTTTACACTGTTTCTACTTCTCACTTCTTTTCTCTCTCCTACTGTACTTCTGACTCTCTTCTCACTGTTCTGTCTTTCCGCACTCACTTTATAACCTAGCTTCTCCTCCCACCGGGACCTGTTACCCTAGTAATGGGTTGTCTGATTGTCTGATTGGTCCCCTATCACTAGGTGTATGTATGTGATTGTGGAGCTTCAGGCTTCTATTACCCCCTACCAGGACAAAGCATACTGCACATTCTGTTAGGGGTTCAGTAACCCTTTTGTAGTGCGCTGACTAGCAGGTCGCTACACAAATATGAGAGGATGGTCCAAAGGTGTGGGACATATATGTACGGTATCAAGAAGGGGCCCAGGGTAGGCCACATATATACCAGGATGGAGGTACATATATATGGGCAGCACAGTGGCTCAGTGGTTAGCACTGCAGTCTTGCAGCACTGGGGTCCTGGATTCAATTCCCACAAAGGGCAACATCTGCACGGAGATTGTAAGTTCACCCTGTGTTTGCGTAGGTTTCCTCCGGGTTTTCCAGTTTCCTTCTACACTTGAAATATATACTGATAGGATGTTTAGATTGAGAGCCCCAATGGGGACAGTGTTGCAAATGTGTGTAAAGTGCTATGGAATTATTAGCGCTATATAAATGAATAACTATTATATATCAAAGAAAAAACAATCTGGCAGCACTACCAGAGCAATCTGGGTGCAAAACCTATCAAGGTGATGTCTAAACCTTAGCAACAGTCAAAGGCAAAAAAAAGGCAGCACTCCAACACAAATTGTAATGAAAACATTTGTGGCTTTAGTGATCCTTATGTGGCAATGTTTTGGTGGATTTCTCCACCTTTCTCAAGCAAGATACAAGTGAAAAGTGAATTCTTAAATAGTGTTACTACAGTCATGGCCAAACGTTTTGAGAATGACACCAAAATGATATTTTCACATGATCTGCTGCCCTCTGGTTTTTATTTGTGTTTGTCTGATGTTTCTATCACATACAGAAATATAATTGCAATCATATTATGAGACCAAAAGGTTATATTGACAGTTAGAATGAGTTAATGCAGCAAGTCAATATTTGCAGTGTTGACCCTTCTTCTTCAGGACCTCTACAATTCTCCCTGGCTGCTCTCAGTCAACTTCTGGACCAAATCCTGACTGATAGCAGTCCATTCTTGCATAATCAATGCTTGCATTTTGGCAGAATTTGTTGGTTTTTGTTTGTCCACCCGTCTCTTGATGATTGACCACAAGTTCTCAATGGGATTAAGATCTGGGGAGTTTCCAGGCCATGGACCCAAAATCTCTATGTTTTGTTCCCTGAGCCATTTAGTTATCACCTTTGCTTTATGGCAAGGTGCTCCATCATGCTGGAAAAGGCATTGTTGGGCGCCAAACTGCTCTTGGACGGTTGGGAGAAGTTGCTCTTGGAGGACATTCTGGTACCATTCTTTATTCATGGCTGTGTTTTTAGGCAAGACTGTGAGTGAGCCGATTCCCTTGGCTGAGAAGCAACCCCACACATGAAGGATTTCAGGATGCTTTACAGTTGTATACACAAGATCCATAAGGCTTTTTTAGAACAAAGGCTGTACCAGTGTTACTACTGGTTTACAGCTAGCAGCTCATTATATACATATGAAAACAGGAGAACAATATGAGCATAATTGCTTATAAAAAATATATTTATTAGAGGAAAACAACCAATTTATGAGTAGGTGAACATAAAAGCACAGCACAGGACATTGGTATCATAGTAGTTACAAGCATAACAGGGCTTTGTATACAGCATAGATGTTAAGGCATAGTAGTCACATGACATCAGTTATATGCAGGGTAGGTATAACAGACATGATAAATCATTACTAACAGATTTCTGCCCTAAGACCTGCAAAACCTGGGCTTGAAGGCCTCAATTGCCTCACACCATGCAGCGCATTCCCTTAAGCCAAAAGTAGCAGCATACCAGTATAGTGCCTGTGTGCAGAGAACAGGGGAGACCCCCTTGTGCCGGACCCCAAACGCACGTTTCGCGTATTGATATTACAGTGCTTCGTCAGTGGAGGTACCGGGACACTCCACAGGACGCTCATTTATACCCACAACTGCACCTGCTTTGATGCAGTCTGATTGTTCCTCTGTAATTCGGCGCGTGCGCACACGCCGCCGGCGCCGATACGCCACATCCGGCGCTCAGCCCGCCGCGTCATCACCGCCGCCGGATATTACATCCAAGCGGCGGTGACGCGCTGGTTGGGTGTTTAGAGCATCGTCATGACGACCGGAGCCGTGCGGAAGTGTGGACACGCGCACAGGAGGTTCCAATGCAATATAAACATCACGTTTCCATAAGAAAATATAAAATATAAAAAGGCAGGGATTAAATAGAATAGCATAGTAACAACATGAAAACATTAGATGATCCCGCGATGTTTTTCTAATTGCACATCGATTTTTCTTCATGGGTACATAGAGCTGTCACTGTAGAGGAAAAGAGACCCAGTGAATATAAAAACAATATAAAACCAGCACATGATGCTTTTCTAGCCCAAGAGGAAAGGGGAATGGGATATTGTTTTTTATAAAAACATATGTTCTCACTACTATTAGGAATGGAGCCAATGGAGAGAACAATCCAGGATCTGTAACATAGGGTACGCAGACGGGATAACAATTTTACAAATAAGAGGAGAAACTGAGGGACTCATTCAGACCCTTTGGACACACCGTGTCCAGCATCACAATCCACTTTGATTCTCTCTGGGCGAGCAATTTCTTTAAATCACCGCCTCTAATCCCCCCGTGTATTCTATCTATACCCATCACTCTCAGACTTTTAGGACTACAGTCATGAAATTTATGAAAATGACGGGGTAGGGTTTTTAGTTTGGTGATATCTTTAGTTTTGCTAGCACTACCAATTTCTCTGATGTGCTCACCAATTCTCACTCGCAGTTCGCGTGACGTCAAACCCACATATATTTTCCCGCAACCACATGTGGCATAATAGACCACATGTGTGCTGCTGCAGGTAATATAGTGGTTGATAGTATAGAATCGGATCTAATTGGTAGTGGTAGCAAAACTAAAGATATCATCAAACTAAAAACCCTACCCCGTCATTTTCATAAATTTCATGACTGTAGTCCTAAAAATCTGAGAGTGATGGGTATAGATAGAATACACGGGGGGATTAGAGGCGGTGATTTAAAGAAATTGCTCGCCCAGAGAGAATCAAAGTGGATTGTGATGCTGGACACGGTGTGTCCAAAGGGTCTGAATGAGTCCCTCAGTTTCTCCTCTTATTTGTAAAATTGTTATCCCGTCTGCGTACCCTATGTTACAGATCCTGGATTGTTCTCTCCATTGGCTCCATTCCTAATAGTAGTGAGAACATATGTTTTTATAAAAAACAATATCCCATTCCCCTTTCCTCTTGTGCTAGAAAAGCATCATGTGCTGGTTTTATATTGTTTTTATATTCACTGGGTCTCTTTTCCTCTACAGTGACAGCTCTATGTACCCATGAAGAAAAATCGATGTGCAATTAGAAAAACATCGCGGGATCATCTAATGTTTTCATGTTGTTACTATGCTATTCTATTTAATCCCTGCCTTTTTATATTTTATATTTTCTTATGGAAACGTGATGTTTATATTGCATTGGAACCTCCTGTGCGCGTGTCCACACTTCCGCACGGCTCCGGTCGTCATGACGATGCTCTAAACACCCAACCAGCGCGTCACCGCCGCTTGGATGTAATATCCGGCGGCGGTGATGACGCAGCGGGCTGAGCGCCGGATGTGGCGTATCGGCGCCGGCGGCGTGTGCGCACGCGCCGAATTACGGAGGAACAATCAGACTGCATCAAAGCAGGTGCAGTTGTGGGTATAAATGAGCGTCCTGTGGAGTGTCCCGGTACCTCCACTGACGAAGCACTGTAATATCAATACGCGAAACGTGCGTTTGGGGTCCGGCACAAGGGGGTCTCCCCTGTTCTCTGCACACAGGCACTATACTGGTATGCTGCTACTTTTGGCTTAAGGGAATGCGCTGCATGGTGTGAGGCAATTGAGGCCTTCAAGCCCAGGTTTTGCAGGTCTTAGGGCAGAAATCTGTTAGTAATGATTTATCATGTCTGTTATACCTACCCTGCATATAACTGATGTCATGTGACTACTATGCCTTAACATCTATGCTGTATACAAAGCCCTGTTATGCTTGTAACTACTATGATACCAATGTCCTGTGCTGTGCTTTTATGTTCACCTACTCATAAATTGGTTGTTTTCCTCTAATAAATATATTTTTTATAAGCAATTATGCTCATATTGTTCTCCTGTTTTCATATGCTTTACAGTTGGCATGAGACAAGACTGGTGGTAGCGCTCACCTCTTCTTCTCCGAATAAGCTGTTTTCCAGATGTCCCAAACAATCGAAAAGGGGATTCATCAGAGAAAATGACTTTACCCCAGTCCTCAGCAGTCCACTCCCTGGACCTTTCCCCCAGTCCTTAGCAGTCCACTCCCTGTACCTTTTGCAGAATATCAGTCGGTCCCTGATATTTTTCTGGAGAGAAGTGGCTTCTTTGCTGCCCTCCTTTAAACCAGGCCTTGCTCAAAGAGTCTCCGCCTCACAGCGTGTGCAGAAGCACTCATACCAGCCTGCTGCCATTCCTGAGCAAGCTCGGCACTGCTGGTAGTCCTATCCCGCAGCTGAAACAGTTTTAAGATACGGTCCTGGCGCTTGCTGGTCTGTCTTGGGCACCCTGGAGCCTTTTTGACAACAATGGAAGCTCTCTCCTTGAAATTCTTGATGATGCGATAGATTGTTGACTGAGGTGCAATCTTTCTAGCTGCGATACTCTTCCCTGTTAGGCCATTTTTGTGCAGTGCAATGATGGCTGCACGTGTTTCTTTAGAGATAACCATGGTTAACTGAAGAGAAACAATGATACCAAGCACCAGACTCCTTTTAAAGTGTCCAGTGGTGTCATTCTTACTTAATCATGACTGATTGTTTGCCAGCTCTGTCCTCATCAACACCCACACCTGTGTTAATGGAACAATCACTAAAACGATGTTAGCTGCTCCTTTTAAGGCAGGACTGCAATGATGTTGAAATGTGTTTAGGGGGTTAAAGTTCATTTTCTAGGCAAATATTGACTTTGCAAGTAATTGCTGTTAAGCTGATCACTCTTTATGACATTCTGGAGTATATGCAAAGTGCCATTAGAAAAACTGAAGCAGTAGACTTTGTTAAAATTAATACTTGTATCATTCTCAAAACTTTTGGCCATGACTGTACAATACATGTCTCATCAGCTAATTGAATAAATCAATACACATGTAACATATGAGGCGAAGCAACAATAGATAACACTGGCCATGTAGTGACATAAAGTGCAGCAGTTTTTGGCACTTGTCCAAGATCGCATAGGAGATGTCACACAGGGAGATATCGGCAGGCAACGCAACTAGGCTGTTGTCCTCAACTTTTGTGCGCTGGGTATGAGCAACCCAGGGACCGAGCATTAACATTGCAGTGAATACGGGAAATTGCAAATAAGATCATAGTTGCGCTGTCACACAGCACGATCCTGCCACATTCCATATGCAATATCGTACGGTTGAAGGGCTTGCACAATCTTCTTGCAATATCGTAGCTACGATTTTTCCGAGTTGCATTGCCCATTTACACGACAGAATGCACGAAATATATCAACTGCAACGGCCACACCACGTGACTTTTTGTCGATGTTGCATTGCGATATCGCAACGTGTAAAGGTACCCTGAGGCATATTAAAGTGCATTATTAATAAATAAATGATTGGTAAGAAGCAGGGGTAAGAATATAAGGATAGTGGCTGTAGGCAAGAAATAGAAGGCAATTCATACCCACAGTCCTGCTCTCTCCCACATCAAGACACACACATGTAAACATAAAGCCTCCACTCATTCACATTAAGTTCCTTATAGAAATGACCAGTTTCCACATTATACTGCAGCCATATATGGCGGTTTAGGGCTCCGTTTAAAAATTACACATTAGAGAAAAATTATTATATAGTCTAATCTTACTGATTAGTGGTACCATCCATATGTGACGACCATCCGCTGTGAGGCCGAGCTGCTGGTAGGCAGCACCCCGAGAAACCCCGAGACCCTTAACCCCTATACAGGGATCTGGAATTACAGCGAAGCCCAGGGGGTAGCTGCCTATAGCAATAGAGCAGGGAAGGTCGCCAGGGAAAAAATCAAGACCCGAAAAACAAAGTCAGAAGTCCGAGTCAAAACTGAGAGGGCAGCGAAGGTACAAAATCATCAGGCTGTAGCAGAGTCAAAAATCCAGGCAAGGGTCAAGGGAAAAAACCAAGAGGGCAGCTGAGGTACAAAATCGATAGGCAGAGGCAGAAATCCAGGCAAGGGTCAAACACACAACTACACACACTATATCACTTAGGGAACCAAAACTATATCTGGCGGCCTGCAAGACATTCTCCAATGTATTTGAAGGGCGCGGTTACCTCCCATAGGCTGGAGCTCACAGCCTGATGACCTCATCCGGACCGCCCCTAGAACCAGGCCAGATGGAGATGCACGACTGGCTCCACCCACCCCACCTCTGACAGAACGCAGGCTGCGCCTAATGGACACCTCGGCAGGGCCCGCTCCTCTGCGACCAACACCACCCAGAGGGGAAACACAGCAACAGAGGCAGACGTCGTGGAAGCAGTTCCATATGAGGACAAGGCCCTCCTATCACCGGTGCCACCAGCCGAAGGAATCCGGCTCCTCCCAGCGGCCGAGGCAGGAACACCAGCCACCGAGTCCGATGGCGATGTGACACCATATTCTTATGGACATTTCTTTTTCCATTATCTGCAAAGAAAAAAAATTAAAATATGTTAATACATATCATGAGACCAACCCAGTCATACTTTACAAAAAACAATCACTCATACATCATGAATTCCATTGAGTCAACATCCCCATACCACGAGATTCATGGCATAGTATTAAACTCAACATTTAATCCAGTGGGCTTGAGAGTTCTCAATTCATAAGTCCACCTCATTTCTAGAGTTTTCAATGTTTTTACACGGCTGCCACCCATTCTATGCCTCGGTACATCATCTATGATGCGAAAACTCAGATCTTTCTCTGAATGTCCCATTTCGCTAAAATATTTAGGAACAGGCAAGTCCTTTCTTTTTTCCGATATCACATCTATGTTGATTAAGGTGAGTTTTCAAATTGCACGTCGTCTCACCAACATATTGAGGGCATGGACATTGCAGCATATATATCACATAATCCGAACAACAGGTTAGATAATGTCCAATTTTAATTACCTCACCTGTAGCTGTATTCGGGAAAGTTGGACCCTTCAATAACAGATGGCAGTTCACACAGGAAAGACACGGATAACATCCCTTCTTCTGTGAACCAGAAATGAATGTTTGCACATTTCTTTTCAATGAACCCACTTCGGAACTTACCAATCACCAAGATTCTTGCTTCTTCGATAAGCCATTATTTGAGGGTTTTGGAAATCCGTAATCTCAGGTATTCAACGTGGGCCAATGTTGTCTAATAATAACCGCCACTGTGTGGCGGATATTATTAGACATCATTGGCCCACATTGAATAGGGGTCTTCCTGAGATTACTGAGTTCCAAAGCCTTCCAATTAATGGTTTATTGCAAAAGAAAGAATCTTGGTGATAGATTGGTAAGATCCGATGTGGGTTCATTGAAAAAGAATGTGCAAGCATTCATTTCTGGTTCACAGAAGAAGGGATGTTATCCGTGTCTTTCCTGTGTGAACTGCCATCTGTTTTTAAAGGGTCCAATATTCCTGAATCCAGCTACAGGTGAGGAAATTAAAATTAGACATTTTGCATCATAGATGATGTACCGAGGCATAGAAGGGGTGGCAACCGTGTAGAGACATTAAAAACTCTGGAAATGAGGTGGATTTATGAATTGAGAACTTTCAAACCCACTGGATTAAATGTCAAGTTTAATAATATGCCATGAATCTCGTGGTATGGGGATGTTGACTCAATGGAATTCATGATGTATGAGTAAGTGATTGTAGTTTGAAAGTATGGCTGACTGGGTTGGTCTCATGATATGTATTAACATTTTTTTTCTTTTTTCTTTTTGCAGTTAATGGAAAAAGAAATATCCATAATAATATGGATGGTACCACTAATCAGTAAGATTAGAATATATAATAATTGACTTTCTCTAATGAGTGATTTTTAAACGGAGCCCTAAACCACCATATATGGCTGCAGTATAATGTGGAAACTGGTCATTTCTATAAGGAACGCAATGTGAAGGAGTGGAGGCTTTATCTTTACATGTGTGTGTCTTGATGTGGGAAAGAGCAGGAGTGAGGGTATGAATTGTCTACTATTTCTTGTCTTCAGCCACTATAAGATTACACACTCCTTATCAATAATTTATTTATTAATAATGCACTTTAATATGCCTCAGAGTGACTGTTTTTAGCATTCCTGAGCTATGGGCAAGCTTGCCCTTTTGTAAAATGGAGACCGGTAATGAACATGTGTGTGCATGCCCAAGCGCTCTGTGCCTATTGGCTAGACACGGGTGACGTCATAGACACGCCCAGAGAGGAAAGGAGGATGCGGACATAGCATGTATGGCGGGCGATCAGCATTCATGTACACTAAGTAAGAGTTTTTCTTTAATAACAGCTTTATCAGGTACCTCTATATTAAAATGGAATATTCTTTGCTGCAACCTCATGTGTATTTGAATCACAGCAAGCATTGCTGCACTTTATGTCACTACATGGCCAGTGTTATCTATTGTTGCTTGGCCTCATAAGTTACACGTGTATTGATTTATTCAATTAGCTGATGAGACATGTATTGTAGTAACACTATTTAAGAATTCACTTCTTAAATCAGGGGCGGAACTACACTGGTGCAGCTGGTGCAGCCGTACCAGGGCCCCGACCGGTTAGGGGGCCCCTTCAAGCCTGGAGGGGGGCCCCCAGCCGACCCCCGCAAGCTGCCGCCAGAGGAGAGGAGGGTCAGGCAAGGGAAGCAGAGAGCTTCCTGCTTCCCTTGCCTGATCCAGCCCCTCCTCTCCTCTGCTCATCCGGCCCCTAGCAGACATCCGGCGCGGCTCCCAGGTAGGAGAGCATCGCGCCTGCGGCTCCCAGTGGCTCCCAGCGGCACCCACCCCCCCCCCTTTCCGGGCCGAGCCGACGGCCAGCAGCACCCCTCCCCCCCCGGGGCGCGCCGACGGCCAGTAGCCCCACCCCCCCCGATCCTCTCCTGCACCAGGGCCCCCGGGGGTGATGGTCCGCCCCTGTCTTAAATGATATATGTATTAGAAAGAGGGCATATATAAACCAGGATGGGGGACATATATGCTAGGATAGGAGACAGTATTTACCAGGAGGGGACACATATATACCAGGGTGGGCCCAGACTGTGGACATATAAGATATACTTGTAAGTGGCCCAGGATAAGCAACATCTGTACAAGATTGGGGACATATTAATATTATTATTAATGGAATAATTGCAATGATTCCACTGTCATTAATTCTGCAAAAATTACGGTAAACTCGGGCGATCAATCTGCCAGGAATTCACCAAAAATGTCTCGCCTGTTGTACATGGATGATTTAAAGTTGTATGGAGAGTCTGAAACCGAGATCCAATCTCTGACCAACACTGTTAGAATTTTTAGTAATGACATCAGTATGAAGTTGGAGTTTGGCCTGGACAAATGTGCCACAGTGTCACTGAAGAAAGGGAAAATATTTGACAGTAAAGGCATAGAAATGTCTAATGGACAAACCATGAAATGCCTCCAGCCTGAAGCCTACAAATACCTTGGCATATTAGAGCTGCATAATATCAAGCACGGACATGTGAAAATTGTGGTTAGTAAGGAATATGTTCAAAGAGTCAGGAAAATTTGGAAGAGCAAATTGAATGGTGGGAATACCATCAAGGCCATAAACACCTGGGCCGTTCCTGTCATTAGATATTCTGCTGGAGTTGTGAACTGGACACAGATAGAGCTGGATGATCTGGACAGAAAAACAAGAAAACTGATGACAATCCTTTACTCATTGCATCCACATAGTGATGTTGACAGACTTTTCCTGACAAGAAAATCAGGAGGCAGAGGGCTTTTGCAAATGAAGCAAACTGAAGAAGAAAAGAAACATGAACTGTCAGATTATGTGAATGATAGTGGAGAACAAGCATCATCCATACATAAGATGGATGAAGCCCTGAGGAAACGTGCTGCACCAGGAAGGGTTAATGCAGCCAGTAAATAGCTTATAATGCGTTGCCACGGTGGTGACGTCACCGGGCAGACGCTCAAAAGCGGGAAGGCGCCCGCCAAAAACCTCTTTGAATTGATTGGCCCTCGCCCCTCTGAATGGGCTATATAAGGGGGGGCGAGTAACATGGGGGCCATTACAGCACACAACCGCTGAAGTCAGAAGAGCTCCTTCTACTATGGATTCCCTCTTGGACCAGCTCATTAGGAGGGCAGAGAGCAGTGGAGGCGAAGCCTGGCTTAAAAAGTCCCTAGCCAGTGCCAGCGGTCGTGGGAGCGGAGACAACGATCCTGCAGCCAGAAGCAGATCCGCACAAAGCAGCGCCCAGCCCGGACAGAGAAGACGTGCACGACAGAAGCGGGGGAGACGCGAGACCTACTCACCACCAGGTCCCCGTCGTGCATCCGGAAAGCAGAAGAGGCGATCCGGAACGAACCAGCAGCGGCCGCAGGGACTTAGATCCGAGGTGCACCCGGAAGTCCCAGATGACTCCGCCCCTTCCAGGGCGGGACTTGCCGCGTCTCCGGTTAACGCGAGCCTCCCAGCCTGCCCGATGGACGGCTTAATAACACAGGTCGGTACCATGAATGGCGGTCAATCCACAGAAGTTTCCCAAGTTGACCTCAGAAGGGGCAGTGTGGGCAGCAGCACCACTGATATCTTGGGGTGCTCGGCTCACAGTAGCTGGACAATTACCCCACAACAAGGCAATGCAAATGCCATCCCTAGTCCAGCAATCCAAGAGCTGGATACTCAACCCTTTTGCCCACAAAGCGGGTTGCCCCTATCTGGTCCCCCTCCATCATATGAACAGCTCATAGCTGCCTGGGCTAGTGCTCGCTCAGCTGCCACGGACAGCAGTGGGCAATGTGTTATGGGCCCACTCTCATCCAACAGCAGGCCAGAAGAGGCCAATCTTATCTTCCCCAGCCCTTAGCCAAGAGCTTGCATACCCCGCAGCAAAAGAGCTACACCAGCGGGGTAGCAGCGCTCCAGGCTTGGGGCTACACCGCTCCGCAGCTCAGCGGGAGCTCAGGAGAGATTTCGTCGGAGCCTGGACACCGAGACGACTATGTCAGTGCCCGGGGCCAGCTAGCCATGAATGGTTCGTCAGCAGCGACGGGGACAGGTGAGAACACTTCTATGTCTGTCTGTGACTTTTTACCCCCCCAATTGTTATCATCTATTACCGGTATAGTGCAGCAAGCTGTATCTACAGCATTGAAGCAGGATACCCGTAGAGGTGGGGTCCCCTTGATCGGACCTCAAGCGAAAAATAGAGTAGGGATACCAGAGTCATCCTTTAAGGAGGCTCTGCCATGCGAAATCTCACCTCTAGGTTTCCATTTGTCATTTTCAATTAAAGAAAAGATATGGGGGGAGAATTTGTGGACCTTTTCTCTCTCTTGCCGTCCCTTGAGCCGTTCAAATTCGATCGGCGGGACGATAAAGATGGCGAGGAAAAGAAGAAGGTCTACAAATCATTTACAAATTGGTTGCAAGGTTTTCTAATTTACTCTGCTGTGTTGGTGGAGAAATCCCAGGCGCCTTGCCCTGGGCTCTTCCAACACATCGATATCATCCTTGAGGCGTACCGTCACTTTGGCGGGGTGGCATGCAGGGCCGCACCGTTCATGAGCCAGTGTGAGTACAATGTATCAGGCGGCACCATGAGTCAGAAGACAGGGGCGGCATCGTGACCTGCAGACAGTCAGTCAGATAATGTGCTGAGTGCGATGTCCCCTGCTCCGGAGTCCTGCAATACAGTGTTTGCGGTTAGTCACTGTTTGTGTGCTCTGAAGATAAGAATGACAGCTGAGCTGTGTGTGATCGGGATGAGAGGGAGGAGGGGGGTTTAGGGAGGAGGAGGGCTGGGAGTGTGTGAGGCTTGCCTGGACTGGCTGTACACAGTGCACTTTCATTTCATTTTCTTTATAATATAAGAGCAGCAATTGGCTCTGTGACGCTGTCTCCTATCTGTGTGTCCACTCCCTGCAGCAAGGGAGTATGAGATGATTGGTCACTTCATTAGTCACTCTACCTCTGTGTATGTGTTCAGTGACTCCTGGCTGTGACCTGTCCCAGAGCAGCCAGTGCTGTGTTCAGATTGTTGGAGAAGAACTTGGAGATCATTACATCAGTAATTGTAAGCTACAGGACTGTAGCCAGCAGGTGAGGGGGAGACAGAGTGGCAAGTGAGTGTGAGGCTACCTTCACATTTGCGGACCCCTCCGCAGCGTTCTGCGGAGGGGATCTGCAATGTGAGCGCAGCACCGCCAGCCCCTATCTTTATAATGGGAGCGCACGGTGCTGCGCTTGACAGCGCATGACCGTGCGCACCCATTCACTGCCATATGTGATCTGTGCGCAGGCGGATGTCCGTGCACAAATCACCCAGTCTCGTCCGCACCAGAAATGCAACATGTCACGTTCGTGGTGCGGACGAGACTGTTTGATTTGTGCTCCGGCATCCGCCTGCGCACAGATCACATATGGCAGTGAATGGGTGCACACGGTCACGCGCAGTCAAGTGCAGCGCTGTGCGCTCCCATTATAAACATAGGGGCTGGCGGTGCTGCGCTCACATTGCAGATCCCCTCCACAGAACGCTTAGTGACCAGTAGCAGCATATGATTGCGGCCCTGAGTGTATAACATGGTGGCAGTAAGGGCCACGTCGCACGCATCAATTTGATGAACGATATCGCTTAAGCGACCTGCTTTTTTAATGGCTTAAGCGATATCGTTTGTGCGTCGCTGCGTGTAACCAAGCGATATTTCATTGAAAAATCGTCTGATTGTTTGATCGCAGATTTGTGAACCTGTTCACAAATCTATCATTGGTCGGCCGGTGGACACAGCCTCGCTGCATGTGACACCAGGAGACCAGCGATCAGCGAGCTCCCAGCACTGCATGGCCTATGCTGGGAGCTCGTATCCATAAACATCGGGTTACAAAGCGCCGCGCGGCGCATAGTAACCCGATGTGTACCATAGTTACCAGCGATCTCGCTGGTCCACATCGCTGGTGAGTCTGCCTGTGTGACAGCTCACCAGCGATGTGAACGATATTGTTAGCGATTGCTCGTGCATGGGATCACTAACAATATCGTTCATCAAATTGAAGCGTGTGACGTGGCCCTAAGTGTGAGGAAACAGGTGAGTGTGGCCCCCAGGACAGCATGAATGTTTTCTTTAAAGGAAACCTATCACCTAGTTTAACTATCACTACTGGTCCCTGCATCTTCCCAGCACATCCCTAACCATCCCTGTCTGACCTAAATGTGAATTATAATTGTTGAAAAAAACAATTTACACACTTACTTTTGTCCCCTCGTTCTGTGGGCGCTCCTAGACAGGTGGCTGATGGGTGGCCTACCCAGACGGGTCCATTTCCTCCCCCTCGCTGCTGGTATCATGCCCCAGTGGGTGTCATAATTCTTTCAGGAAAGTGGTTCAAATTTCATAGTCATGGATTCTCCTTCCGGGTATGACACGCTGCTGGACGGTTGTCATTTCTGGTCCGGTGCATTGAGGGGGTGTTTTGGTTATACTGGCCGGCTCCGGGGCATGTGCAGTGCACATTCCGAAGCTGTCCTGCAACCGATAATCACCCACAATGCACCGGATCGGAAATGACAACCGCCCAGCCGTGTGTCATACCCGGAAGGAGAATCCATGACTATGAAATTTGGACCACGTTCCTGAAAGAATTATCACACCCACTGGGGCATGATACCAGCAGCGAAGGGGAGGAAATGGACCAGGGAAGACCGTCCACCTGTCTACGACCGGCCACAGAACGGGGGACAAAAGCAAGCGTGTAAAACGCTTTTTTTCCCCCACATTTATAATTCACAATTAGGTGAGACAGGGATGGCTAGGAAGGTGCAGGGACAGGTAGTGAAAGGTTAGAGGGTATAAACTAGGTGACAGGTGGTTCCGTTTAAGTTTGCACACTCTGCTCAGCGAAGCAGGTGAAGAACCTGAGTCTGACCGCCATTACTTTATAATGTCTCAATGGCTGTGCTGTGCCGTTATGCCGAGATCATGTGGCAATGTGCTCAAGGCTGGGCTGCAACTGGGCAACATATAGTAGGTATTTTGCGAAAAATCACTGCATCTGGTCTTTTTTTTTCCAATATATCTTATCTTACTGTAAACAGTTAAAAGATTACCCAGCAGCCTGGCACACACACAGAGGCTGGTTTCAGACTGGCGTTCCCCTCCGCAGCGTTCTGCGGAGGGGAATCGCCATGTGTGCTCAGCCAGCGCAAGCCCCTATGTTTAGAATGGGAACGCACGGTGCTGCGCTTGACTGCGCATAACCGTGCGCACCCATTCACTGCCATATGTGATTTGTACGCAGGCGAATGCCTGCGCACAAATCACACACTCTCGTGTCGCGTCCCTGGTGCGGACGAGAGTGTGTGATTTGTGCGCAGGCATCCGCCTGCATACAAATCACATATGGCAGTGAATGGGTGCGCACGGTCATGCGCAGTCAAGCGCAGCACCGTGCGTTCCCATTCTAAACATAGGGGCTTGCGCTGGCTGCGCACATATGGCGATTCCCCTCCGCAGAACGCTGCGGAGGGGAACGCCAGTCTGAAATCAGCCAGACTGAAGCTGATATAGTGATAGATATGGGGGTGGTAGTCACTATAGAATCAGTGGGATATAATGCAAGCAGGGTAAGCATTTGGAGCAGTTTTTTTTTTGAAGGCAGGGCAGCCAGTCCCGTTTGCTAAAATCTGCAAAATTACTGTGTATTGCTAAGCTAAAAGCAATAGGCTATGTGGCAACTTAGTGTTTTTGCTGTGTTTTTTCATTTATTTATTTGAAGATTTTCCCAAAATCAGCAAAGTCTGTTGGATTTCTGAATACTGTGCCAACCTTCAGTTTTTTCCTTGTGTTTTTAGGTGCAGAAAAAAGAAGCAGCACCCTCATTCTTTGTGCATTTTCCCCTACATGTTCCATATAGACGATTAAAGGGAAACCGCTGGGCAAAAAAGGTACCAGCCCCGGACCGGATTGTGCCGCAGTGTGAAGCCGCCCTAAGAGTTAACTGGCAGGCCATTGCTAACTACCTGCTTATTGTGCCCACTGATCTCTGCCAGATCAGAGAATTCACAGACCATTCCTGCTGGCCATTCTGCGGCTTCCACTGATGTCAGATTGTCAGAGTAGCTTCTTTTCTGCTCTGCTCTGTTGATGGAAAGTGACTGCGAAGTTCCAACATGATGCTGATTGACAGTCGACTTTTCACTGCCTTAACTGCAAAAAGCTGTCTGAGGCTACGTTCACACATTGCACTTTTTTGTGCGGGCGCTTTCTGCAGCGTTTTGCACCCGCGCAAAAAAAGAAGCAGTGCATTCAGACTCCACGCTTTTTTACGGGCACAGGGGAGGAGTTATGTCACAGAGGGGAGGAAGAATCCTGTGTTCCTCCCTCTGTGACATGTGTAAAAGCCCCATTTGATTTCATAGTGTATTAATATACACTGCAAAATCTTAATAAAAGGAATCCAAATGTGTTTAAAATAATAAAGAATGAATACTTACCCTTCAGCAGGTGTTCGGGGAGCCGGGCGCAGCTGCAGGTATCAACCTACAAGGACCTTGCGTGATGTCATTGCCCACTGTAATTGGCCGCTCGTGGTCATGTGATATGACGTCATAGCATGTTACATATCATATGACCGCGAGCGGCCAATCACAGTTGCCAATGACATCATGCAAGGTCCTTGCAGGTTGATACCTGCGGTTGTACCAGCTCGTAGCTCCCTGAACACCCGCCGAAGAGTAAGCATTCATTCTTTATTATTTTAAACACATTTGTCTTTGTTTTATTTTGATTTCACAGTGTATATTAGTACACTGCGAAATCAAATAGGGGCAGTCACACATGTCACAGAGGGAGGAGGAGCAGGATTCTTCCTCCCCTCTGTGACATCAGATCCAGCAGCGCCGCCCCCTATGGGAGAAATTGCGGGCACAGGTGTGTAAAGAGTTGACATGTCAATTAGGCAGCAGCGTTTTCTCCCATAAAATTGCTGCTTATAATTACGCAGTGTCTGCATGGCAAAGTGAATTTCACATTCACTTTGCCGGCAGACGAAAGGCACATAGCACATTTTTCAAAAGAACACGCAAAAAAGCACTCAAAAATGCGCAATGTGTGAACATAAGCCTGACAATCTGCATACACAGCCTGACAATCTGCATGATGCCAGCATTCACACCCCATTGGCATAGCAACCCGGAAGAGGAAGAGCTGCTCTGTTAATGTGGGGCAGCAGACTTCCCTGCAGTAGAGTTTGCTAGTTTTTTGTGTCATAGAAAAAAATATATATATGTAGTCTTGGACAACCCCTTTAAATGCTAATGTATGTCACGTAAAGTAAAAACTATTCACGTGCTTATGTCCCACATCGGTAACATTCCAGCAATGTCAATGTTGTGTCTGCTGATGCTCATATTTGTCACGTGAAATGAGCTTTGGCAAATTATTTTTTGGTGTGGAATCCAGTGGAGGGCTGTGAACAGCCATCAGAGGGACATGGAATCCTGATGCTGAAGCCAGGTTTGAGACGGCGAAGGAACATTGAATCTTTCAAAACAGTGATGATCTCTAGCTCACCCCTACGAAAGATCCCACGCTCCTACTAAAGATTTATCCAGCTGAGAAAACCATGGCTCAGAGGTAAGTAATGGTAAAGGCAGCACAGGCAGATTTATCCAATGATGTGATTCAGTGTCTAAATCTGCCCATTTAAAAGGACTTTTACCCATTAAGAAAGGCAGATGCTTTATTTTACTGAGTGTCACATATGGATTCTCAAATAAGGAGCCTGTTTAAGAGTGTACGTTAAGAGTCTCTAAGATTTGGTATGATGTACAGTATGCACTTATAATATGCGTTTTAAATTTAAAAGTGTACACTATCTGCCGCCCCCTGACTTCTGATCACACTCACGCTGCTGCCGATGTGAGGAGGCCGTCACAGGTGATGTGCGCAGTGATAATCCTCCCTCTTCCCCCCCCCCCCCCCCCGCTCTTTACCATGGTCGGCTGCAGACAGCGTTCCTTCCCCCCCCCCCCCGCCGCTCTTAGTTCACCTGGGGGGGGGGGCGCCATTTTGCAGTTCGCCTCAGGCAGCAGAGAGGCTTGGTTCACCCCTGGTGGCGTGGCTAGCGTATGATGAAGCTTTTCGTCAGAAGCTGGCCATCCACCCATCGCTGAAATGGGGAGTCAAAGACGTCGGTCTTTGGCTCCACATGATGGTCCCTCAGAGACAGGTAGTAACGAAGCAGGCTCCAACCCCGTCATCAAGAAAAGGCACCTGCTTCGCTTATAATGAGTCTTCCTACCGATGGTTACAAAATTGTAGATACAGGCACGAGTGCTCGACGTGTTCAGGCTCTCATCCTGCATCTAAATGCTTTAAAAAAAACAAGCCAATCAAACAGCAGAGAATCCTTTCTCAAAAGCGGAGACTCCAGTGAATCTTCAAAAAATGCTCCCATGGCTAAAACAATATCCTGACCAAAAAAGGGCGGATTTGTTGCGCAGGGGCTTCGAAAAAGGTTTTTTATGTTCCGCCTTTTCTTGGCTCCGGGTGCTCTACAATCAAGAACCTCCCTTCGGCAAGAAGATTCCCATGGGTAGTCCGGGATAAGATCAATAAAGAATTAAGAGCAGGCAGGTGTGATGGCCCGTTTGCTATACCCCCATTTACGAACTTTAGGATTTCTCCATTAGGGGTAGTTCCCAAAAAAGATCCCGGCTCGTTCAGGCTGATACACCATCTCTCTTTCCCTGAAGGTGCATCTCTGAATGATCAGGTAGACCCGAGCGTGTCTTCAGTATCTTACACATCATTTGATTCTGCATTAGACATCGTTAAAAAGTTTGGCAAGGGAGCATTACTTGCGAAATCTGACATTCAGTCCGCATTTCGCTTACTCCCAGTAAATCCAAAAGGTTTCCCGTCTCTAGGCTTTCAATTTGAGGGTAAATTTTATTTCGACAAATGCCTCCCTATGGGATACTCTCTGTCGTGCAAGTATTTCGAAGCATTTTCAACTTTCCTCCAGTGGTGCGTCACAGTGAGCTCTAACACGGGCGCTGTGACGCACTATTTGGACGACTTTCTATTTGTTGGCCCCCCAGATTCGGACTTGTGCATGAGAGCTCTTAACAGATTTTTGACACTAATGTCTGAATTTGGGGTCCTAATTGCTTCAGAAAAAACCACCTCCCCAGCTCCCGTTATTGAATTTTTAGGCATTTTAATAGATTCCGACAAAATGGAATGTCACCTCCCCCAATATAAATTGGTATCCTTGAGAAGGTTGATTAAAGATTTTCTTTCCAAGCCTAACTGTACCCTAAGGGATGGCCAGAGACTGGCAGGGAGCCTAAACTTCGCCCTCCGGGTCATCCCGTCCGGTCGCCCGTTTCTTAGGCGACTTTATGAGAGCATGGCCGGAGGGCTGGAGTCCGCTCCCATCCCAGTCTCACAGTCGATTAGGTCAGACTTGGAGAGCTGGGATTCCTTTTTGTCCAGCTTTAATGGCTCAGCGTATTGGCAGCAAGACTTTATGGAAGCATCCACCTTGGAGCTGGATTTCTTCACATCCAACTCGGGTATGTGGATCCGTTTTGGGCCACAATGGTCGTTTTCCCAGTGGCCCCTGAACTTAGTGGATAATCCTATGAGGACCTCAACCCTTGAAGCCTTGCTATCAATATCGTCCATTATATTATGCTGGGGTTCCCAACTTGCCAACCATAGGATATTATTTAAATTCCAGGACTCAGGGCTAGCATTTTTAATCAATTCACTCTCTGCTAAGGGAAATTAACATCAGCTTGCATGAGGAATTTAACCCTTTCCTTATTGCAAAGGAATATTTGGTTGAAAGCACAAGTCTCTTCGGCCGGCACTAATAATTCGTTTAATTCTAATCCTTGTAACGACTTGTCACAGCTCCAAGAACGTTGGCCGATAGCAGCTCATCAGGGTGTCAAATTCCCGGCCGAAGTATGGGAGAACCTTTATCAGTGATGCATCTCTACATCAAGCAATCAGTTGCCCCACGGACTTGGGGAGCTTACAGCGCCTCCTGGTGGTCGTGGGCGCAATTTTGTAACACACATAAAACTTGCCCACAAAAAGCCCCGGCAGAGACCGCAGTCCCCTTCGTAGAGTCATTAATTAGTCAAAAAATGGCTTATTCCTCAATAAAGAAAACCCTCGCAGGGATATCCTTTTATAGAAAGCTTTACGGGGCTCCTCCGATTAGCAACCTTTTTGTAATAAGACAAATTTTGAAAGGATATCAGAAATCGTTCATCCAACCTGATAAAAGACATCCTATTTCTTTATCAGATCTCTCCCGATTGTGCTCATGCCTGAACCGAGTATGTTCCAGCAGTTACGAGGCTGCACTATTTAAGGCGGCATTCGTCCTGCTATTTTTCTCGGCCATGAGGATAAGCGAGGCAGTATCTGCAAATAAGGCATGTCCATCGGCCTGCGTATGAGTGATGTCTCCATCTTCCCTTCTGTGGTGGTTATCTTTATTCGTAGGTCTAAGACCGATCAGTTGGGGAAGGGCCAGGCCATCACTCTTAATGCAATCCCTGGCGACACACTCTGCCCGTTAGAGGCAATTAAGCGTTGGGTAGCGGTCCGCGGAACCTCCCCGGGTCCGCTGTTCTCTCATGAAGACGGCTCTCCAACGACTATTTTCCAATTCAGAGCCGTTTTAAAGAAGTGCCTCTCAGCGTCTAATTTGGGCGAGACTAAAATCACCTCACATTCCTTCAGAATTGGGGCGGCGACCCTTGCCTCCCAGCTGGGAATGCAAGAAGAAGGAATCAAGGGCATTGGGCGGTGGAAATCCAATGCTTACAAAAGTTACATCCGCCTTGATATGACCTCCCAGTAATTATTTTATACTTTGTCCCTTAGGCTGTAAAATTATATGGATTATCGGACACTCTTTTATATTCTGGGCTCACAAGAGAGCAAAGAAAAGGAGGTATACCGAGAATCTATCTTTTGATATCGAACAAGTACAAGTGTTTTGGCATGGAGTGAGAGGCCTAAGATGGCATAATATAATTCCAACTGTCTTAGAGTTAATGGAAACTTTACCTCGGCCAGACTTGGTTGTCTGCCACGCGGCGGGAAACGACCTCGGAAAATGCTCAACTATGGACCTCCTATGGAGGATGAAATCAGACTTTTGTTGGTTGAACCAGGAAATTCCTGGAACAACTTTCGTTTTTTCCGAGGTCGTTCCTCGCTTAGCGTGGAAAGTGCACGGATCCATGTACCTGGATAAAATCAGAAAAAAGGTTAATAGGGAGATGCAGAAGTTCCTTCCTTCCATTGGCAGTTTTTCTTACAGGCACCTTGACCTGGAGGGATTTGTGGACGGATTATATAGGCGGGACCTTGTGCATCTCTCGGAAGTCGGCCTCGACATTTTTAATGTCGGGGCACAGAGCATTGTGGAGGAATGGTTGGGGGGGGCCGCTACCGCAAGGGTAACGTCCTGTTGGGTCGCCCAGCTATGCTGGGTGGATCGGTTATGAATTACATCAATACTACTTGTAGTTGTATGGTTTACATTTCAAAGTTATGAAACATGAATTTATATGGTTTACGTTCCAAAGTTATGAAAAACGAATTGGAATATGGATAATGTGGAACGATCAATTTTCTGTAATGAAAGGTACGCGGTAACCCTTAATAAAACCCAGCATGTTATCCACCACAATGCTCTCTGTCTTTAATTCACTAGTATCAAAGTTAGATAAGAATATTAATAAAGTGCGCGCTGTTGCCTCACAAGCATCATCCATACATAAGATGGATGAAGCCCTGAGGAAACGTGCGGCACCAGGAAGGGTTAATGCAGCCAGTAAATAGCTTATAATGCGTTGCCACGGTGGTGACGTCACCGGGCAGACGCTCAAAAGCGGGAAGGCGCCCGCCAAAAAACCTCTTTGAATTGATTGGCCCTCGCCCCTCTGAATGGGCGATATAAGGGGGGGCGAGTAACACGGGGGCCATTACAGCACACAACCGCTGAAGTCCCGCCCGCCCCATAAAAAAAAATACATTTTGCAGCAGGTTCAATGTTAGCTGGTGTTTATTAGAGGGAAGGTCGCCCAGCTATGCTGGGTGGCTCGGTTATGAATTACATCAATACTACTTGAAGTTGTAGGGTTTACGTTTCAAAGTTATGAAACATGAATTTATATGGTTTACGTTCCAAAGTTATGAAAAACGAATTGGAATAATGGATAATGTGGAACGATCAATTTTCTGTAATGAAAGGTACGCGGTAACCCTTAATAAAACCCAGCATGTTATCCACCACAATGCTCTCTGTCTTTAATTCACTAGTATCAAAGTTAGATAAGAATATTAATAAAGTGCGCGCTGTTGCCTCACAAGTCTTGATGGAAGTTAACAACAGAAAACTGCTTAAAGGAATCCTGTCACCTCCAGAACGCCTCCTAAGCTAGCAAAACATGTCCCTGCACCATCCCATCACTAATCTCACACTCCTTTTGTCTCCTAAAAGCATCCTGTGAAAGTGCATAAAAACGTTTTAATACTTACTCATTAGTGATTATAATTAGCAGGGGCTATATTCTTTAGTCACCAGGGCTGAATGATCCACCCTCTCTCTGTCTGTTTGCTCTGCTTGTGCAGGCTTTGCCCTCCCCCCTCTCTTATGAGACGGATTTGGAGGTGACAGGATCCCTTTAAAGTACAACAGACAAAAAAGGAATACCGTAAAAACACAGCAGAAGAGAAAACTGGCAAAAGAAAGCTCTGCATGGACAAAGGGTAAAGTCAACAAGGAAAAGACCTAGTTGTAGCTTACTAATGGAACATTAAGTAAAGGAAAACAGATCCGGGGGGGGGGGAGGGATAGTAGCCATTGTGATAGCCACTAATTGTCCCATTGAAATCCCTGCCTCACATATTGACGCCAAAGGGAGATACATAGTCTTAGAAGCCCTTGTGGGAGGTACCCCTCACGTATTAGCTAATAATTATGCCGCTATAATGAACGTGGCAAGAAAGCACACACCAACTGAAAAATGTACTGTAGTTTCATGCCCGCAAGCCTTGCGAGACCCTGGTGGGACCACGCAATACCATCCCGATGCTGTAGCTGACATCTTTTATGACTTCTATAATAAATTATACAATTTACAGGCCCAGTCAGGCGACAGGATACCTGTCCTCTTTGGAACTCCCTTCGTTACCCAGGGAGGTGATAGATGCACTTAACAGTGCGATCTCTCCTGACGAGATGGAGGAGGTCCTGGAATCTCTAGCCCAGGGCAGCGCCCGGCCCAGACGGCCTAACCTATCTTTACTATAAATCATTTGCCAAAGTACTACTTCCTCATGTGTCCTCACTATTCAACTCCTTCCTTCAGGGCGACTCAATCACGCCCACAATGCTCCACTGCCACCTAATACTACCGAAGCCACCCAGGCACCCCTTAGACTGCACAAACTATAGGCCAATAGCTCTCTTAAACTCCACCTTGGAAATGGAAGTCTCCGCCCAGGAGTGGTCGGTCATTTGGAGAAACGCCGCTAAAACCTCGGCGTGTACCCTGTATAAAGAAAACATCTATAAAATGTTTATGTTTTGGTATCACACCCCAGAGTTCCTCCATGGGCTAGACCCGTCCATCTCCCCGACTTGCTGGAGTTGCGGGGGGGAATAGGATCCACACTACATATATTTTGGTCATGCCCGAAGATTATCCCCTTTTGGGAACATGTCAAATCTATAAATAAAGTACAATTCGCTGACATTGACTTAGACCCCTTAGTGTTTCTCTTGGGCTCTGGGGCACCGGGAATGGGTAAACTGTCTTCCAGACTAATCTCCCATATTCTCACTGCAGCTAGGTGCCTTATTGCGTGATGCTGGAAACAGTCGAGCGCGCCATCACTCCAGAGCCTCAAGAGAAGAATTTTAGTTGTTAGACGCATGGAACACTTTACAGCCCTATTAAACGTCTTGGTCAGGGCCGGCGTCAGCACCCGGGCAAGTGCCTGGGCCCTTCACAGCTCAGGGGGCCCAGTCGCAATCAGGGACAGGCAGTCCTGATGGGAAGGGGCCCATTAGTGACAGAAAGCCCTGATGGCGGGGGCCCCACAGTAGAGTGCGGCTTGCGCTGTAGCGATATGCGTCCACATGGCTAATTTGCATGCAATGTAAATTAGCCATGTGGAGGCACAAGCAGGGCAGCGGCGCAGGTGGCAGTGTCCATTGATCTCTGTGCGCGCTGCCTGTCATTTCCGGGTTCAGTAGAGCTCAGCTGACAGAGCGTCTGAGCTCCCCCTGACCTGGAAGTGCTGACTCTGCAGCGGGTACGGTGTGAGGAAGTTTCTCATCACATTGCCGGCATCTGTGCAGAGTGCACATCACAATGCCGGCATCTGTGCAGAGTGCACATCACCGCTAAGGAGAGCAAGGGATCCTGGAGCAGGTAAGCACCAGAGGGCTGAAAAGAGCAGACAGCCTGGGGGGGCACATGGGGGGCCACAGGAAGGGGGAGCATCACAGAATAGTGCCACAAAGTGGGGAGAAGCAGTATTAATGGGGGTGTCCACATGAGGGGAGAGCATCACCAAAAAAAGGTGCTACAGAGGGGGCTGGGGAGAAGCAGTATAATGAGGGGGCCCGCATGAGGGGATAGCATCTCAGAAAAGTGCCACAACGGGGAGAGAAGCAGACTGAATTGGGGTGGGGGGGACATATAGGGAGAAGTATAAATTGGGAGGGTCACATGTGGGGGAGAAGCAGTATGAATCAGGGAGGCACATAGGGGGAGAAGCAGGAAAGGGGGGAACATATATGGGGGAAAGCAATATGAAATGTGTGGGCATGGGGAGGGCTAAATATATTACATGGAGGATGTGCTGGGCTATATATATATTACCAGCTGTGCCTGGCTATATATACTATTTGGAGGCTGTGCCTGGCTATATACTGTATACTATTTGGAGGCTGTGCTGGGCTATATATATACTACCTAGAGGTTGTGCCTGGCTATATATTTTATTTGGAGGTTGTGCCTGGCTATATATTTTATTTGGAGGTTGTGCCTAGCTATATATTTTATTTGGAGGCTGTGCCTGGCTATATATACAATTTGGAGGCTGTGCTGGGCTATATATATATACTACCTAGAGGTTGTGCCTGGCTATATATTTTATTTGGAGGCTGTGCCTGGCTATATATACTATTTGGAGGCTGTGCTGGGCTATATATATATTTTATTTAGAAGCTACAACACTGACACAGCCTCCAAATTATATGTACAGCCCAGCAGCAGCCTCCAGATAATATATATAGCTCTGCACAGCCTCAATATTTTATCTACAGTCCACCCTGGAGCATCTATATTATATACTAGATGGGTGCCCGATGCACAATGCATCGGGATTCTAGCAGAGCGAGTCTCTGACTCGCAATGGCCGCTTCGCGGCCAATGCTTCGCGCTGCTAAGGCGACTCGCCATGCCCGCTGCGCGGGCATAGCGAGTCGCCTTAGAGCTGCTCGCAATGGCCGCTGCGCGGCCAATGCTTCTTTCGTATCCACATGACCACGCTGAATCGCAGCGAGTGTGGACTCAAAAGGTTGCGCGAAATCCATTCGTGATTATATAATAGACTAGATGGGTGCCCGATGCACAATGCATCGGGATTCTAGCCGAGCGAGTCTCTGACTCGCAATGGCCGCTTCGCGGCCAATGCTTCGCGCTGCTAAGGCGACTCGCCATGCCCGCTGCGCGGGCATAGCGAGTCGCCTTAGAACTGCTCGCAATGGCCGCTTCGCGGCCAATGCTTCGCGGTGCTAAGGCGACTCGCCATGCCCGCTGCGCGGGCATAGCGAGTCGCCTTACAACTGGTCGCATTGGCCGCTGCGCGGCCAATGCATTTTTCGTATCCACATGACCACGCTGAGTCGCATGCGACTTTGGTGCGCGAAATCCATTCGTGATTATATAATAGATACACAGCCAGCAGCTTTCATCTAAATATTCATGAATCATGGTATGTTAAAGGGGCCCTCTGAGACTGTTGCCAGGGCCCACAAAAACCTGGAGCCGGCCCTGGCTGAGTGCTCCCTTAGCACAGCAAGTGCACATGGCTCATTTGCATGCGATGCCAATTAGCCAAGTGGTGACTGGAGCTGCGGAGCTTCCTCCTTCCTGGTCTGGTGTGGCAGCACGGCCGCCCCCACATCTTTCTGCCATACCTTTGCTGTACAGCGTTGATTACCTCAGTGTGTGGGCCTGCAGCATAGAGGAGGATATGTTCTGTGCCCAGCGGGGCGACCCACAGGCTCTTCATCTGCCCGCACACTGCCTAGCACTGCCCCTCTCTCAGCTGGGCATCCTCAGAGCAGTGATCAGTTGTTTCTGCGCCATCTCTGAGGAATTGTACTGTGAAGTTTTGTTGCTGCGTCATGACTTCAAGTTGTCCCTGAGACCCTGACCGACATCTAGCAGCAGAGGGTGAAGGTAAGTGCCAGTGTGGAGGCTGTGCCCTGCTGCTGCCAGTGTGGAGGCTGTGTATGGCTGGTGCCAGTGTGGAGGCTGTGTATGGCTGGTGCCAGTGCAGAGGCTGTGTATGGCTGGTGCCAGTGTGGAGGCTGTGCCTGCTGGTGCCAGTGTGGAGGCTGTGTATGGCTGGTGCCAGTGTAGAGGCTGTGTATGGCTGGTGCCAGTGTGGAGGCTGTGCCTGCTGGTGCCAGTGTGGAGGCTGTGTCTGCTGCTGCTGCCAGTGTGGAGGCTGTGCCCTGCTGGTGCCAGTGTGGAGGCTGTGCCCTGCTGGTGCCAGTGTGGAGGCTGTGTCTGCTGGTGCCAGTGTGGAGGCTGTGCCTGCTGTGCCAGTGTGGAGGCTGTGTCTGCTGGTGCCGTGTGGAGGCTGTGTCTGCCTGCTGCCAGTGTGGAGGCTGTGCTGCTGGTGCCAGTGTGTGGAGGCTGTGTCTGCTGCTGCCGGTGTGGAGGCTGTGCCTGCTGGTGCCAGTGTGGAGGCTGTGTCTGCTGGTGCCAGTGTGGAGGCTGTGGTCTGCTGGTGCCAGTGTGGAGGCTGTGCCTGCTGTCCAGTGTTGGAGGCTTGTGCTGCTGCTGCAGTGTGGAGGCTGTGCCTGCTGCTTGCCAGTGTGGAGGCTGTGTCTGCTGGTGCCAGTGTGGAGGCTGTGCCTGCTGTGCCAGTGTGGAGCTGTGCCTGCTGTGCCGAGTGTGGAGGCTGTGCCTGCTGGTGCCAGTGTGGAGGCTGTGCCTGCTGCTGCCAGTGTGGAGGCTGTGATGCTGGTGCCAGTGTGGAGGCTGTGTCTGCTGGTGCCGTGTGGAGGCTGTGTCTGCTGGTGCCAGTGTGGAGGCTGTGCCTGCTGCTGCCAGTGTGGAGCCTGTGTCTGCTGGTGCCAGTGTGGAGGCTGTGCCCTGCTGCTGCAGTGTGGAGGCTGTGCTGCTGCTGCCAGTGTGGAGGCTGTGATGCTGCTGCCAGTGTGGAGGCTGGTCTGCTGGTGCCGTGTGGAGGCTGTGCCCTGCTGCTGCACATGTGGAGGCTGTGCCGTGCTGGTGCCAGTGTGGAGGCTGTGCCCTGCTGGTGCCAGTGTGGAGGCTGTGCTGCTGGTGCCAGTGTGGAGGCTGTGCCTGCTGCTGCCAGTGTGGAGGCTGCTGTCTGCTGGTGCCGTGTGGAGCTGTGCCTGCTGCTGCCAGTGTGGAGGCTGCGTCTGCTGTGCCGTGTGGAGGCTGTGCCTGCTGCGTGCCAGTGTGGAGCTGTGCCTGCTGGTGCCAGTGTGGAGGCTGTGCCTGCTGGTGCCAGTGTGGAGGCTGTGCCTGCTGGTGCCAGTGTGGAGGCTGTGTCTGCTGGTGCCAGTGTGGAGGCTGTGTCTGCTGGTGCCAGTGTGGAGGCGTGGTCTGTCTGCTGGTGCCAGTGTGGAGGCTGTGCTGCTGCTGCCAGTGTGGAGGCTGTTCTGCTGGTGCCAGTGTGGAGGCTGTGCTGCTGTGCCAGTGTGGAGGCTGTGTCTGCTGGTGCCAGTGTGGAGGCTGTGTCTGCTGTGCCAGTGTGGAGGCTGTGCCTGCTGGTGCCAGTGTGGAGGCTGTGCCTGCTGGCAGTGTGGAGCTGTGCTGCTGTGCCGTGTTGGAGGCTTGTGTGTCCTGTGGTGGGGGGCTGGTTGCTGCAGTGTGGAGGCTGTGCCTGTGGTGCCGTGTGGAGGCTGTGCTGCTGTGCCAGTGTGGAGGCTGTGCTGCTGTGCCAGTGTGGGCTGTGTTGCTGGTGCCAGTGTGGAGGCTTGGCTGTGCTGGCCAGTGTGGAGGCTGTGCCTGCTGGTGCCAGTGTGGAGGCTGTGCTCTGCTGCCAGTGTGGAGGCTGTGCTGCTGGTGCCAGTGTGGAGGCTGTGCCTGCTGCTGCCAGAGTGTGGAGGCTGTGCCTGTGTGTGCCAGTGTGGAGGCTGTGCCTGCTGGTGCCAGTGTGGAGGCTGTGCTCTGCTGGTGCCAGTGTGGAGGCTGTGCCTGCTGGTGCCAGTGTGGAGGCTGTGCCTGCTGGTGCTGCAGTGTGGAGGCTGTGTCTGCTGCTGTGCCAGTGTGAGGCTGTGCCCTGCTGCTGCCAGTGTGGAGGCTGTGCCCTGCTGCTGCCGGTGTGGAGGCTGTGCCCTGGTGCTCCAGTGTGAGGCTGTGCCTGCTGCTGCCAGTGTGGAGGCGTGCCCTGCTGCTGCATGTGGAGAAGTGCCTGCTGCTTCCATGTGGAGGCTGTGATCTGCTGGCCATGTGGAGGCGTGTGCTGCTGCTGCCATGTGGAGGGCTGTGTCTGCTGCTGCTGCCAGTGTGGAGGCTGTGTCTGCTTGGCTGGCCAGTGTGGAGGCTGTGCCTGGCTGGTGCCAGTGTGGAGGCGTGCTGGTCTGCTGGTGCCAGTGTGGAGGCTGTGCCTGCTGGTGCCAGTGTGGAGGCTGTGCCTGGCTGGTGCCAGTGTGGAGGCTGTGCCTGCTGTGTGCCAGTGTGGAGGCTGTGTCTGCTGGTGTGCCAGTGTGGAGGCTGTGCCTGCTGCTGCCAGTGTGGAGGCTGCTGCTGCTGGTGCCAGTGTGGAGGCTGTGCCTGCTCTGCCAGTGTGGAGGCTGTGCCTGCTGCTGCCAGTGTGGAGGCTGTGCTCTGCTGGTGCCAGTGTGGAGGCTGGTCTGCTGGTGCCAGTGTGGAGGCTGTGCTGCTGCTGCCAGTGTGGAGGCTGTGCCTGCTGGTGCCAGTGTGGAGGCTGTGTCTGGCTGGCTGCCAGTGTGGAGGCTGTGTCTGCTGGTGCCGATGTGGAGGCTGTGTCTCTGCTGCTGCTCAGTGTGGAGGCTGTGCCTGCTGCTGCCAGTGTGGAGGGCTGTGCATGCTGCTGCCAGTGTGGAGGCTGTGTCCTGCTGGTGCCAGTGTGGAGGCTGTGTCTGCTGCTGCCAGTGTGGAGGCTGTGCCTGCTGCTGCCAGTGTGGAGGCTGTGTCTGCTGTGCCAGTGTGGAGGCTGTGTCTGCTGTGCCAGTGTGGAGGCTGTGTCATGGACTGTGCTGCTGTGCCAGTGTGGAGGCTGTGTCTGCTGTGCCAGTGTGGAGGCTGTGTCTGCTGTGCCAGTGTGGAGGCTGTGTCTGCTGTGCTGCCAGTGTGGAGGCTGTGTCTGCTGCTGCCAGTGTGGAGGCTGTGCTGCTGTGCCAGTGTGGAGGCTGTGCCTGCGGCTGGTGCCAGTGTGGAGGCTGTGCCGGCTGGCTGGTGCCAGTGTGGAGGCTGTGCCCTGCTGCTGCCAGTGTGGAGGCTGTGTCCTGCTGCTGCCAGTGTGGAGGCTGTGCCTGCTGCTGCCAGTGTGGAGGTGTGCTCTGCTGCTGCCAGTGTGGAGGCTGTGTGCTGCTGCCAGTGTGGAGGCTGTGTGCTGCCATGTGCTGCTGCTGTGCCAGTGTGGAGGCTGTGTCTGCTGCTGTGCCAGTGTGGGAGGCTGTGTCTGCTGCTGCTGCCAGTGTGAGGCTGTGCCTGCTGGTGCCAGTGTGGAGGCTGTGCCTGCTGGTGCCAGTGTGGAGCGGGTGCCTGGCTGGCTGGTGCCAGTGTGGAGGCTGTGCCTGCTGGTGCTAGTGTGGAGGCTGTGCCTGCTGGTGCCAGTGTGGAGGCTGTGTCGCTGTGGCTGCTGCCAGTGTGGAGGCTGTGCCCTGCTGTGCCAGTGTGGAGGCTGTGTCCTGCTGCTGCCAGTGTGGAGGTGTGCCCTGCTGCTGTAGTGTGTAGGTGCTGACCTGCTGCTGCCAGTGTGGAGGCTGTGTCTGCTGGCCAGTGTGGAGGCTGTGCCCTGCTGTGCCAGTGTGGAGGCTGTGCCTGGCTGGTGCCAGTGTGGAGGCTGTGCCCTGCTGGTGCCAGTGTGGAGGCTGTGCCTGCTGGTGCCAGTGTGGAGGCTGTGCCTGGCTGTGCCAGTGTGGAGGCTGTGCCTGTGCATTGGACTGTGCTGGTGCCAGTGTGGAGGCTGTGCCTGCTGTGGCTGCTGGTGCAGTGTGGAGGCTGGTGCTGTCCGGTGGGTGCCTCTGCATGTGGAGGCTGTGCCGCTGGGCCAGTTGAGCTTCTGCGATAGTTGCAGTGAGCTGTGCTGTGGCCATCGGCTGGAGGCTGTGCTGCTGGTGCCAAGTGTGGAGGCTGCCTGGAGGTGCAGTGGGAGGCTAGCCTGTGGCATGTGGAGCTGTCCTGCTGTGCCATTGGAGGCGTGGTCTGTTGTCATCTGTGTGAGGCTGTCAGAGTGGCGCATGTGGCTGTGCCTGCTGCTGCAGTGTGAGGCTGTGCCTGCTGGTGCCAGTGTGGAGGCTGTGCTGTGTGCCAGTGTGGAGGCTGTGCCTGCTGGTGCAGTGTGGAGGCTGGTCTGCTGTGTGCCAGTGTGGAGGCTGTGCCTGCTGTGCCAGGTGGATGCTGCCTGCTGCTGCCAGTGTGGAGGCTGTGCTGCTGTGCCAGTGTGGAGGCTGTGTCTGCTGTGCCAGTGTGGAGGCTGTGCTGCTGGTGCCAGTGTGGAGGTGTGTGCCCTGCTGGTGCCAGTGTGGAGGCTGTGCCGCTGCTGCCAGTGTGGAGGCTGTGTCTGCTGCGTCCAGTGGAGGGCTGTGCTGCTGGTGCCAGTGTGGAGGCTGTGCTGCTGCTGGCCAGTGTGGAGGCTGTGCCTGCTGCTGCCAGTGGGAGGCGTGCTGCTGGTGCCAGTGTGGAGGCTGTGTCTGCTGTGCCAGTGTGGAGCTGTGCTGCTGTGCCAGTGTGGAGGCTGTGCCTGCTGGTGCCAGTGTGGAGGCTGTGCTGCTGGTGCCAGTGTGGAGGCTGTGCTGCTGTGCCAGTGTGGAGGCTGTGCCTGCTGGTGCCAGTGTGGAGGCTGTGCCGCTGTGCCAGTGTGGAGGCTGTGCCTGCTGGCCAGTGTGGAGGTGTGCCCTGCTGGGCCAGTGTGAGTGTGCTGTGCCTGCTGGTGCCAGTGTGGAGGCTGTGCCCTGGTGCCAGTGTGGAGGCTGTGCCCTGCTGCTGCCAGTGTGGAGGCTGTGCCTGCTGGTGCCAGTGTGGAGGCTGTGTGCTGGTGCCAGTGTGGAGGCTGTGTCTGCTGGTGCCAGTGTGGAGGCTGTGCTGCTGTGCCAGTGTGGAGGCTGTTGCTGGCTGCCAGTGTGGAGGCTGTGCTGGCTGTGCCAGTGTGGAGGCTGTGTCTGCTGGTGCCAGTGTGGAGGCTGTGCTGCTGGTGCCAGTGTGGAGGCTGTGTCTGCTGTGCCAGTGTGGAGGCTGTGCCTGGCTGGTGCCAGTGTGGAGGCTGTGCCTGCTGCTGCCAGTGTGGAGGCTGTGTCTGCTGCCAGTGTGGAGGCTGTGCCCGGCTGGTGCCAGTGTGGAGGCTGTGCCTGGCTGGTGCCAGTGTGGAGGCTGTGCCCTGCTGGTGCCAGTGTGGAGGCTGTGCCTGGCTGGTGCCAGTGTGGAGGCTGTGCTTGGCTGGTGCCAGTGTGGAGGCTGTGCCTGGCTTGGCTGGTGACAGTGTGGAGGCTGTGCCTGGCTTGGCTGGTGACAGTGTGGAGGCTGTGCCCGGCTGGTGCCATTGGAGGCTGTGCCCGGGAAACAGCTTCTCACAAGTTGCGTAGACAATGGCTGTGCCCACGCAGGACTTCTCTAAAAGTATGCTGCACATAGAAGGTCTGGATCCGGAGGCATAAGCGAGGCTGTGTGCTGCCCCTGGCATCTGGGGCAGGGGCTGATTGTCATCTGTGTGGGCACAGAAGTGGCGCTGTCTTCCATGTATGGCTACAGTCACATACATCTGCCCTAGGACACACCTGGCTGCACTAACACCTCTGCAGCATTTCCTATAGTGCCTGCTACTCTGTTATTCTTCTGAGAAATGGATGATTGACAGCAGGGTGTCACCAGTTTGGGGTGTGACCAATCAGCTGTCAGCCTGGGACAATTTGGACACACCCCTTCCACACTCAGGTGTCATTTTAGGCCGCTTTCACATTGACAATTCTGTTGCAGATTTGCCCAAATAATGAAAAAAAAAGCAGCATGGCTCTGGAGTTTTTAGAGGAGAGGGGGAGTTTTTTAAAAAATGTTTAAAAACTTTTCATTGAGGAACTAGACAAAGTCCGTTATAAGTGAAGGAGACTTTCTGGGCAACATTGGCGGCCGTGGTATGACGCTTTTGTTTTCTGTCAATTTCAGACAATTGCAGCAGAGTGAAGAGTCATCACCCAGCGACCTCATCACACTGGTGCCGCTGTGCAGGAAGGAAGCGCAGATCGGAGCCTGCTGCAAGGATGTGGTGGTGAAGCATCTGAGGAGGACACGAGCCCCGGGATCAGAGGGAAGGTGAGTGCTAGGGGATTATATGTACCAAGATGAGACCAGGATGGGGACAGATATAGCAGGAGGAGAACCACCATATTATATATTATGTAGAGGCTGCTGCTGGGCAATATATATAATATGGAGGCGAGGCTGTGCTGTATATAATGGAGGTTGAGCTGTGCTGTGTTTAGAATATGGAGGCTGTTCTGTATATAGTATTTGGAAACTGTGCTGTATGTATAATATGGAGGTGTTGCTGGGCTATATTTATTATTTTGAGGCTGCTGCTGGGCTGCCACAACCTCCAAATAATATATACAGCACAGCCTCCAAATATATACAGTTCAGCAGCCTCAAAATAATATACACAGCCCAGAGTCTCTTTATTATGTGTATACAGCCCAGCGCAGCCTCTAAATATATACTGCCCGCAGCCTCTATATTTTATATGCAGCCCAGCTGCAGCCTCCATATTATATATACAGCCCAGCAGTCTCCATGTTATATTTACAGCCCCACAGCCTCTATATTATATATACAGCCCACCCAGGAGCCTCTATATTATATATACACAGCCCGCAGCTTTTATATTATGATCATGAATCGTGGTAAAGGGGCCCTCTGAGACTGTTTCGTCCGGGGCCCACAAAAACCTGGGGCCGGCCCTGCCTTGGAGCCTAGGGGGACCCAAACGTCCCTTTGGCCTTCAGAAAAAGACTAATGCTATTATAGATTTGCAATAATAACCGCTACAGAAAGTCTATGCCATAGCAAAGGCAAGAGATTGGTTGTGTTGGTCAGTTGAGCGCTGTAGCTAACTGGTGTCATCATATGTTTAGGATGTCAGGACTTCTGATGAGCACCAGAATGGCGGCGGGACTCAACAGATGGAGGAACAAAAGAGGTAAACAGTGGCTGTCATTTACCACGAATTTTCTGGGGAAGAGACGATTATAAGTAAGGCTGCGTTCACACATTGCGTATTTTTGTGCGCTTTTTTACGCACACTTTTCAAAATACACAATGTGTTTTGTGTCTGCCAGCTAAGTGAATCGAAAATTCACTTTGCTGTGCAGACACTGTGTAAAAATACACAGCGCTTTTTCTGGGAGAAAATGCAGTTGCGTAAAGAATTGACATCTCAATTCTTTATGCAGGAGCTCCTGCGTTTTCTCCCTCTGACGTCACAGAGGGGAGGAAGAATCCTGCCTCCTCCTCCCCTCTGTGACAGCTGTGACCGCCCATTAGATTTCCCAGTGTATTAATATAAACTGCGAAATCTAAATTAAACAAAGCCAAATGTATGTAAAATAATAAAGAATCAAATACTTACCTCTCCGACGCCTTTTCCCGGTGTCCAGTGGCGATGCCAGGCTATGTGTGTTCTGCAAGAGTCTGCCGTGATGTCAGAGGGGCGTTCCCGAGCTGATTGGCCGCTCTCTGTCATGTGATACATATTGGGAAAAGGCGTCGGAGAGGTATTTCATTCTCTTTTATTTTACATACATTTGGCTTTGTTTAATTTAGATTTCGCAGTGTATATTAATACACTGCGAAATCTAATGGACGGTCACAGCTGTCACAGGCCTCTGTGACATCACCTGCGCTTTCTGGGGTAAAGAAAGCGCAGTGTGTGAAAGCCCCAGCGTATTTTGTTGCGCTTTTGTGCGGCCGAAAATCGCGGCAAAAAGCGTGCGCAAAAAAGAGCAACAAAATATGCAATGTGTGAACGTAGCCTAAAAAAGTTTTCTCTTCCCTTTTCAATGTGTCTCCAAAAGTCATAAATTTCACTTTTGCTGCCTGTGAACATTCGACCTGCAGACCGGAAAGTGACAGGTTGAAGTGACACAGAAAACCTTACAAGGCGAAGACTTAAGTGTCCTGTGCCGGCAGATCTAAGGGTACCTTTACACACGGCTACATTTGTAGCTTGTCACCAGGTAACTTACTGGTTGCAGTGAAATCATGGATACATGATTCCATTTGTACACAGCAACAAGATAGAACCATGTATCCATGATTTCACTGCAACCAGTAAGTTACCTGGTGACAAGCTACAAATGTAGCCGTGTGTAAAGGTACCCTAAAGGTACCTTTACACGCCGCGACGGCAGGTTGGATACATCCCGCTACTTCACGTGCACGAGCACGCTCACAAACGGTCAACGCATCACCTTTACACGCCGCGACAAGATGCGCTACGCCACGCTACATCTATAGCTAGCTACATCGCCGGGTGTCTCAAGTAGCCAGCTGTAGCTCATTTACACACCGCTATAACCAGCTACTATGGGCGTACCTGGTGCAGCAGGGCCAGTACATAGGCGTGCCACAATTGTGGATTACGAGCCGTCCGTACGCTGATAGGACGAAGCAATAACATCCTGATTGGGCAGGCAACGCAGGAGGCTGAGTAATACAGCACGCTCGAGCGATTGTGTAGTGTGACTCGTCAGCTCCTTAAATATGCCTCCCTATGCAGCGACTACCAATCGTCATGCAGCAGCTTCCACCAATGATCGCACATGGGGCGCGGTAACACGGAGCCATGGTCACGCCTTAGCTACATTGCAGCTACATCGCAGGCTGTCCCGAGTTCCCTTCCGTTGCTTCTTTACACGCCGATACAGCTCGCTACCATCGGCGTTGTAGCCATCAGTTTTCGAGCAGAGCTAGGAAACAGATGTATCTGTTGCCGGCTGTATCGTCACGTCTTCAGACGCCGCTACGACGGGCTACATTGGCGCTACAAGCTACATTTGTAGCCTGTAGCGGGATGTATCCAGCCTGCCGTCGCGGCGTGTAAAGGTACCTTTATGGTACCTTTACACGCCGCGACGGCAGGCTGGATACATCCCGCTACTTCACGTGCACGAGCACGCTCAAACGGTTACAAACGGTCAACGCACCCTCTTCACACGCCGCCACAAGGTGCGCTACGCCACGCTACATCTATAGCTAGCTACATCGCCGGGTGTCTCAAGTAGCCATCTGTAGCTCATTTACACACCGCTATAACCAGCTACTATGGGCGGACCTGGTGCAGCAGGGCCAGCACATAGGCGTGCCACAATTGAGGATTACGAGCCGTCCGTACGCTGATAGGACGAAGCAATAACATCCTGATTGGGCAGGCAACGCAGGAGGCTGAGTAATACAGCACGCTCGAGCGATTGTGTAGTGTGACTCGTCAGCTCCTTAAATATGCCTCCCTATGCAGCGACTACCAATCGTCATGCAGCAGCTTCCACCAATGATCGCACATGGGGCGCGGTAACCTGGAGCCAGGGTCACGCCTTAGCTACATTGCAGCTACATCGCAGGCTGTCCCGAGTTCCCTTCCGTTGCCTCTTTACACGCCGATACAGCTCGCTACCATCGGCGATGTAGCCATCAGTTTTCGAGCAGAGCTAGGAAACAGATGTATCTGTTGCCGGCTGTAGCGTCACGTCTTCAGACGCCGCTACGACGGGCTACATTGGCGCTACAAGCTACATTTGTAGCCTGTAGCGGGATGTATCCAGCCTGCCGTCGCGGCGTGTAAAGGTACCATTAGGGATGAATGAGAGCGATGGAAAAGTGGAAAATGTCTCATTGTGTAAGACCTCGTTCAGACAGCTGAAACGTGGGCGCATGTTAGGATCCGTATTACAGCTGCTATATCCAATTCTTATTTTTCTGTTGTTTGCGGATCTAAGACAGGCTTCACATTTGTGTTCGGCACTGCAGCGTATGCTGTGCATACCCATACACAGTGCTTTCATGTGAACACAGCAGAGATTGTCCGCATGTATTCACATGAAAATGTGATTGTGAGCCGCCCTGACAGCTAATCAGCGGCAGAGATCTCTGCCTTCCGGCCGCCGCCGCTGATCTCTTCCTCCCTGCTGCCGCTTGTTTAAGATAGCCGGCGGGAAAGTCAGCGGTGAAAACACTTAATCGCCGGCTTTCCCGCTATGCCAATGCAAATAATCAGCTGATGCGACAGCATCAGCTGTTCATTTGAATTAGCAGAGCAGGAAGCCGACTTCACTGCCGTCTCTCCCGCCGGTTATCTTAAATCAGCGGCGGCGGTAGGGAGGAAGAAAGAGGAAAGAAGAAGAAAGAAGAGGAAAGAAGAAAGAAGAGGAAAGAAGAAGAAGAAAGAAGAGGAAAGAAGAATGAAGAGGAAAGAAGAAGAAGAAAGAAGAGGAAAGAAGAAGAGAACTGCGGGACAGGATTCACCTGTAGATGACCTCGGAGGACGTCATCTTCCGCAGCGTCTGTGCGCTTGCCAGCAGATGGCAATGGGCACAGATTCACTTTCATTCATTGTTTGTGCGCAGCTGTCTGCATGCACATAAAGCAAGCACACAGCTACGCACAAAAAAATGCAACATGTTGCATTCGGCATGTGTATAAATTATGTGTAGTCGAACGCAAACGCAGCTGAGCGCAGGTACACACAGGCACTATGTGTTCCCATGTTAAACATAGGAGCGCATAGTGCCTGCATCTTGCTGCGCTCAGGAACGCTGCATTCACATCATGCACAAGTGTGAACTCAGCCTTAGTTCAGCTCTGCAGAACATGGTACAGTCTGGGTATTAGTGTTGGTATTTTCGGCAATGGAAGCATTAATACTGTGTATTCATTGGACAAAGGCTGAACGCTCTTCACATAGGTTGTCCTAGTCTTGGCTCGTTGTACAGCACTATGGCCGCTGTGTTGTGATCTAGTTTGGCCAGAAATCTATTAACAAGTATAATAAAGTGAAATCATTTGTCATATAGAAAGTTCTGCAACTTTTATAATTTCAACTCTTCACCATTTTGCTTTGATGTCAAATAATGGGAAAAATTCTTGTATAACATTGGTGTCTTGGCCTGAAATAAGAGGATCTGTATGTCAGCAATAAATTCTGCTAACTTGCTATGGATGCTTTGGAAAAGAAATCAGCAAAGGGCCCCTATGCAGAACATACGAGGCCCCTTCATTAAAGGGGATGTCCGGGACTTGCTGTCACAAGTTTGTCTTGCTTTAGGGAGAGCATTGACTAATCTGTGACCTGAAGGTTACAATGAAGTATGGATCGCAGGTTTATATCTGGTATTTAAATGTACCGTATATACTTTGTTTTGGTACTGCAGGGGTATTTCCTGTATGGTTGTTCCTTGTATCCTAAATCTCAGGTATAGCTTTTGTTGACCACTCCCCTCCGCTATAAAGAGTCATGTGCCTTATCAGCTGATGCCGTGATAGAATCTCATTCTATATGCTGACCACTTTGAAGGAGCCAGTCTCTGGAACATGCAGTGATGTCGTAACAATTGCAGCTGCGGAGCTTTGCTACAGTTGAGGAGTTTGGTGTTATATCCTTTAATGTCTGTTTTCGCTCTGTGTTCATTACCTTGTGTAGTATTATTGTAGAGATGAGACTATTGTCCTCGCTGGCCTGCACATTGACAAGTGAGAGCCTAGGCACGTGATGGTGATGGGAAGAAGGACCGGTATAGGGATGTTAGGGAGCTTAGTGTGCAGACACGGGTCAGTGACAGGAGGTGACCCCTCTCCCCTTTCTCTATCACAGTGTTTCCCAACTCCAGTCCTCAAGGCACACCAACAGGTCATGTTTTCAGGATTTCCTTAGGGTTGCACAGGTGTTAGTTTAATCACTTGTACAGGGGATAATTCCATCATCTGTCTAATGATAAGGAAATCCTGAAAACATGACCTGTTGGTGTGCCTTGAGGACTGGAGTTGGGAAACACTGCTCTATCACCAGGACCTTCCTACCATACAATCCCCGTTTCTCACCCATAATCCCCAGCGTAACACATAATTTGATGACCTTCTGCCTTCTGAGTTATGATTCCCCACAAAGACAAGCTCAAAAAAATTTAATTTGAGAATTAATTTAATCTACTGAGTTCATTGACATTGATTGGCTTCCTGGCTTGACCCCTTCCTCCATAGATCCCTGTGCAGCTGTATCAGTATGTCTGCTCCTGTATGTGGATAAGCTTGTGAGTGCAAAATGGATTTTTGGTGTTCCTCTCTAGGAAGGAACGGGTTGGTGCATACATATTAAGAATATTAATTTTTACAGCCCCAATTTATTCCACAGAACTTTACAACTCTGAGGCAACTTGTGCAGACAAGACATTAGAGTAACCCAGTATAAGAGATATCAAGAGCAGTGAGGTCACTCCTCCATGAGGAAATAGGGAGAACACAAAAGGGAACAATAAAAAGTTTGTTTTGTCCGCTCCAGCTATCAATGTGATCATTAAGGGCAAATAAATAATGCTGCATGAAGCGGTCACCAGCAGTATCTGTACAAGTACTATGAGCTGCGACGTTGCGTGAAAGAGAGAACCAAGGGATAGTTAAATTAGTGAGATGATGAGATAGTCTAACATGTGTTTTTGGGGATTGCTTGAAACTGTGGATACTGGGAATCAACCAGATTGTCTGGGGTAGCGCATTCCAGAAAACTGTTATAGCATAACGGAAGTCCTGGTGATGGGAGTGGATGGTTCGGATTATAGAGGATGTTAGTATTAGGTCATTAGCGATATGGAGAATACATGTGGAGTGGAAGACAGAGATGAGGGAGGAGATATTGGATAGTGCTGATTTGTAGAGCGCTTTCTATGTAAGGCCAGAGACACACTGAGTGAGAGGCATGCCAAATACTCGCACAAGTCTCACATGCCTCTTCTGGCACGGCCGCCTGCTCTCTGGTTGAAGCACGTCAGCCGCATGTGATTCTATACAGCTGCACACTCCGGCGGCCGTGACGGGTGAGGCATGCGGGACTTGTGTATCTTGCATGTAAGATAAGATAAGAAACTTTATTGATCCCGGAGGAAATTACAGTATTACAGCAGCGGAACAAAGATCAAGAACATTACACACTTTACAAAATAAGTCTATGGACAACAGATGTGGGTAGACTGGTACATGTACCTCACCCAGTGTGTCTCCGGCTTTAGAGTGATAAGTTTTATATTGAACTCTGTAGCGGATGGGCAACCAGTGCAATGGCTGGCTCATGATGGAGACATCAGTATAAGGGTTGTACAGAAGTATGATCCTGGCTGCTGCATTCAAGATTGGAGGGGGAGTTTAATAAATGGGAGGCCAATTAGTATGGAGTTACAGTAATCCAGGCAAGAAGTTTTAACCCCAGTAAGAGTAAGAGTTTTAACCCCAACTGCATGTAACATGTCATAAGCTTTACTTCTTGCTACATGTTGGTAACTACAAGGCTGTTATACTGACAATAGTCTTTATTCCTTCTGCCCTGATCTAAACTGGTGAGACAGAGGACATGATCTATTTTCAGTTTTGATTTCTGAACATCTTGGCCTAAGTGAATAGATATGAATATTCTCATTTAAGTGTCTACTTGATGAACCTGTTCCAGCGGCTTATTATAGAAGTGTTTACATTTATTTTGGGAAATTGCTACCTCCGATGTCTTTATAATGACTTTCTTTATTACGAAATGACATAAGCCTCTCCCCTCCAGAAAGAGGACTGTGAGGAGGAGGAAGAGGAAGGCGAATTGGCTGATCTTCAACACAGTGAAGATCTTATATATACATGTATGTATGTGTCTCAGATTTAATAGTACTGTGAGAAGGGAAATCAAAGTAAAATTAAGGGGGGAGGGTGTTTAACCCCTTCACCCCCTAGCCTGCTTTAACCTCAAATTTTCTCAAGGGTAACAGGAGAAAAAGGACCCCAAAATGTGTTGTGGAATTTCTACTGAGTATACTGATAGCCATATGTGGTGGAAATCTACTGATTACGCGCACGGCAGGACTCAGAAAGGAAGGAGCGACATTTGGAAAGGGAAAAATCTCCTAAATGTTGCAATCAATATCGATTGCAGCATTTAGTGGGTTAAAGAGAGCGGGTCTCAACTGTCCCGTAAGACAAACTCCTGCCGACAATCGCACGGACCCAGCTTCTGTGCCCCGCACAATCTCCATCATGTACCCATACATCATAGATCAGGAACTTTGTCTTTGCCGTTTTGCATCTGCAGATGTGCACCAGAGCACCTTTGTGTTAAATCATGTGATAGGTCATGTGATTATTAAAGGGAATCATTGTGCCATGTCACGTGATACATTGAAGCGTGGCTTTGTACACACCAGCATTGAGCTTCTCTGATGCCGCATGCGCGGCTTTGTATATTGATGCCGATGACGCTGTGGTGGTAAAGCATGTTGTCACACCCACAAGGGCCTGATAACATACTAAGTGGGGCAACTAGTGGGGGAACTAACACCGCCTCGGCCAGTCAAAGCCCTAATTAGCATATCATTGTCATGAGTTGACTGCTGCAGTCTATGTGCGCACTGTAGTTTTAATGGAAGTTTATTTCCTTTGCCACATTCGGAGTTAATGTGTAGATGTCACTGTGTTGCCGTCTATGGGTGAAGCGGCTCTCTAGGTGTAGGTGAGCTGCTGTTGCCTGTTGTCAGCTGATTTAGCTGTCCACTCCCCCAGCCTTTAAATAGACACCTCTTCCACCAGTTAATGTCCATGATAGAGTTTCACTCTACTTTGACTGTGTGAGCTGTTTGGGCGTCTGGTTTTGTTGCTGAAGCCCTCCTGCACATGAAGATAGCCATTTGGAGGGAACTTGCTGCTGCTACACTGGTCCGTAGGTGTAGGTCGAGAGTCTTAGCCTAGGGCTGGTTGAGGAACTGAGTGCAAGGGTGGTGGCCCAGACCTCCTCACCATCAAAGTTACCCCTGGGTACATGGTCAGACTATGGACTCCAGTCTATAGGGGCATACTAATTGACCATCATTATCATCCTGCTGTCCATCCCCTCATCCGCCATACCACCTCCGTGACAATCATACACGATCTTTAGAAATACTTTTTCTTCGAACAGAACTAGCGCTTGAATTGGGAATTTATTTCCCCCCCCCCCTCCTATTACCCTTATTTCCCCCCCTTCACCTTCTTCTTTTTCTCCTTTTCACTTTTCCATTGTTTTGCTTATTAGAGCTAATTACTGTTAATTAATTTTATCAACTTTGATACTGAAACGTACAAAAATTACATTGAAAATGTTAATGTTAATTTGATGTTAATTTGATGTTAAGAACACTAAATCCAATAAAAATATTTGAACAAGAAATACTTTTTCTAAACATTTGTCTATGTATGCAAAAAATCAGTGCAAAAAATCCGCACAGGAATCACACAAAAAGCTCTCTGTTTATAATAAATATTTTTTCCAAGTTTGTAGCAAGTGCTATCAAAAAAGTATCAAAAACAGGGCTATTGGTCTGTACGTTTTTTGCAAAAAATATACGTAAGCTGTCTCACCTCGTCACGGTTGCCCTAGCGAGACAGTCCCTAGCTGATGTGTGCATTTAAAACCTGAGTGTGTGAACACACCTCCATCCAGGCTCCAGCCAGGACTCCACTCTGTGGGCTTTTTACCTATGAAACAGCTTATGTGTGGACTACTCATAGGGGAAGGGTGGGTCACTTCCCTTTCCTGCGAACAGGAGAAATACATTCACCAAACAATAATGAGTAGTCCAACACTGATGAATGCGATTAATAACCGCATTCATCCACCACCAGAAAATCTGCAAAAAATCAGTGCAAAAAATCCGCACAGGAATCACACAAAAAGCTCTCTGTTTATAATAAATATTTTTTCCAAGTTTGTAGCAAGTGCTATCAAAAAAGTATCAAAAACAGGGCTATTGGTCTGTACGTTTTTTGCAAAAAATATACGTAAGCTGTCTCACCTCGTCACGGTTGCCCTAGCGAGACAGTCCCTAGCTGATGTGTGCATTTAAAACCTGAGTGTGTGAACATACCTCCATCCAGGCTCCAGCCAGGACTCCACTCTGTGGGCTTTTTACCTATGAAACAGCTTATGTGTGGACTACTCATAGGGGAAGGGTGGGTCACTTCCCTTTCCTGCGAACAGGAGAAATACATTCACCAAACAATAATGAGTAGTCCAACACTGATGAATGCGATTAATAACCGCATTCATCCACCACCAGAAAATCTGCAAAAAATCAGTGCAAAAAATCCGCACAGGAATCACACAAAAAGCTCTCTGTTTATAATAAATATTTTTTCCAAGTTTGTAGCAAGTGCTATCAAAAAAGTATCAAAAACAGGGCTATTGGTCTGTACGTTTTTTGCAAAAAATATACGTAAGCTGTCTCACCTCGTCACGGTTGCCCTAGCGAGACAGTCCCTAGCTGATGTGTGCATTTAAAACCTGAGTGTGTGAACATACCTCCATCCAGGCTCCAGCCAGGACTCCACTCTGTGGGCTTTTTACCTATGAAACAGCTTATGTGTGGACTACTCATAGGGGAAGGGTGGGTCACTTCCCTTTCCTGCGAACAGGAGAAATACATTCACCAAACACATCAGCTAGGGACTGTCTCGCTAGGGCAACCGTGACGAGGTGAGACAGCTTACGTATATTTTTTGCAAAAAACGTACAGACCAATAGCCCTGTTTTTGATACTTTTTTGATAGCACTTGCTACAAACTTGGAAAAAATATTTATTATAAACAGAGAGCTTTTTGTGTGATTCCTGTGCGGATTTTTTGCACTGATTTTTTGCAGATTTTCTGGTGGTGGATGAATGCGGTTATTAATCGCATTCATCAGTGTTGGACTACTCATTATTGTTTGGTGAATGTATTTCTCCTGTTCGCAGGAAAGGGAAGTGACCCACCCTTCCCCTATGAGTAGTCCACACATAAGCTGTTTCATAGGTAAAAAGCCCACAGAGTGGAGTCCTGGCTGGAGCCTGGATGGAGGTATGTTCACACACTCAGGTTTTAAATGCACACATCAGCTAGGGACTGTCTCGCTAGGGCAACCGTGACGAGGTGAGACAGCTTACGTATATTTTTTGCAAAAAACGTACAGACCAATAGCCCTGTTTTTGATACTTTTTTGATAGCACTTGCTACAAACTTGGAAAAAATATTTATTATAAACAGAGAGTTTTTTGTGTGATTCCTGTGCGGATTTTTTGCACTGATTTTTTGCAGATTTTCTGGTGGTGGATGAATGCGGTTATTAATCGCATTCATCAGTGTTGGACTACTCATTATTGTTTGGTATTTGTCTATGTATGCTACTACATGCTTGGACTGTAGGGCAGGGATTATAGATATGTGCACAGAACTGCTCACGGTTCTGTTAGACCAGGAGACCTGACAGGTTCCCTTTAAGATATCAGTGTCCCTATGAATTTTAGTTTTATTGCATACTAGTTGTGTGCGGTCTACATAACGTTTCATGTCAGCCTGCGACACGGACGGTATTCAATCTTTCTAGTTCCTCCGGAGTCCTGTGTGCTACCTGTTTGCGGTCTCCAGGATGTTCTATCCTGCCTGTGGCATCCAGTATCATAGCTACCTGTCTGTGGTCTCCAAAATATCTCCTGTCTGCCTGCGGTTTCTATCATCTTCACTGTCTGCCTGCATTTTCCAGTGAATTTGCTGTCTGTACCCTGCACATGTCACTGACCCCATGGTCCATGTGCCCACCTGGACCTTGTGCTTGGATGATCCACCTCACCTAACACATAAGTTGGACCACTGTGAGAAACTTGAGATTAACCCAAACTAAATTATTACCCATTTTATGTACACAGGCAAAAGTAGAAAATAAGACTCGGATACCTCATGGAGAGTTTAAAAAATTAAAATTTTATTTATTTTTATATATATTATTTATGTATATTTTATATATGTGCTGGTTACCTCCCATCACTCACCAAGAGTGTACAGCAACACTCAGGACAGGAAAAACCCCCAGTGGAGGAAACCTGTAGGGAAACCATGGCTGCTGTACTGCCCTTCCTCCGGGCATACTAAGGGAGGTCACCGCTATAATAAGTCTGTGTACAGTATATAGTGTGTGTAGTAGTGTGTGTGTGTGTGTGTGTGGTGGTATATGGGGAATGTGTGTTTTGTCTGTGCGTGATTATCCGTTTAACTATTCTTCATCCGGTTCTTCATCCGACATTCCTTCTAGATGATCTTCTCCTTGCAGGTCCAGTAGCGATGTTCACACTATGAGTTGCAGTTCAAATTACGCGCCAATATACCAAGCCATACTCCGCTTCGCTGATTGGTCGCCGCCAGCCAAGACGACCAATCAGCGAAGCGGAGCACAGCTTGGCGCGTGTTTTAAAACACTCTTCGCTGATTGGTCGTCTTGGCTGGCGGCGACCAATCAGCGAAGAGTGTTTTAAAACATGCGCCAAGCTGTGTTCCGCTTCGCTGATTGGTCGCCGCCAGCCAAGACAACCAATCATCTGAGAGTGTTTTAAAACACGCGCCAAGTGCGCTGATTGGTCGCCGTGGCTGGCAGCGACCAATCAGTAAAGCGGAGTACGGCTTGGCAGGGGTTTTGAATCGCGCGCCGCTCATTGGTTGCCGCTGATGGCGGCGACCAATCAGCGGCGTGGGATTCATATTTCCCAACAAGCCGCGCAGTTTCACTGATTGGTTGCCGCTGCTGGAGGCAGGATGGAGCCAGCGGTGTTGATGTGACACGGTGTCGGTGTGAAGTGGTATCTGCGGTGTGTGGTGGTGTCACTGATGTGCGGCGGTGTCGGTGTGCGGTGGTGTCGCTGTTCAGTCGCCGGGCGAGACTAATCAGCAGGGGCAGAAAGGAGCGGGACAGGATGGAGTGAGCGGGGCATTGGCGTTGTCAGTTTGCGTCGGTATCAGTGATGTGCGGCGGTGTCGGTGTTCAGTCGCCGGGCGAGACTAATCAGCAGGGGCAGAAAGGTGCGGGGCAGGATGGTGGCGGGGCGGGGCAGGATGGAGCCGGCGGGGCAGGATGGAGCCAGCGATGTCTGCGGTGTGCAGCGGTGTCTGTGTTCATTGGCCGGGCGCGACTAATCAGTGGTGGCAGGAAGGAGCGAGCGGGGCAGGATGGGCATGGGGGGGGCAGGATGAAGCCGGGGGTGGGCAGGATGGAGCCGGCAGGAGGGGGGGCAGAATGGAGCCGGCGGAGGAGGGGCAGGATGAAGCTGGTGTGGGCAGGATGGAGCCAGCGGGGGGAGGGGGGGAGTGGTCAGTATGGAGGTGATCGGGGCAGGATGGAGCCGGCAGGGCAGGATAGAGCAGGGGTGGGGACAGGATGAAGCTGGGGGTGCAGGATGGAGCCGGCGGGGCAGGATGGAGCCGGCGGGACAGGATGGTGCAAGCGGGGCTGGATGGACGAGCAGTCGGGGGCAGGATGGTGGCGGGGGAACAGGATGGAGCGATTGGTGCAGGATGGAGTCGGTAAAGGGGGCAGGATGGAGCCGGGGGGGGGGCAGGATGGAGCCGGGCGGGAAAGCAGGATGGAGCTGGGCGGGAAAGCAGGATGGAGCCGGGGGGGAAAGCAGGATGGAGCCGCCGGGGGAAAATCAGGATGGTGGCGGGGGAGCAGGATGGAGACAGCGGAGGGGGGACAGGATGGAGCCGGCGGGGGGGAAGCAGGATGGTGGCAGGGGAGCAGGATGGAGGCGGGGGGCAGGATGGAGCCGAGGAGGGCATGATGGAGCGATCAGGGCAGGATGGATCCAGGGGGGCAGGATGTAGCCAGGGGGGGCAGGATGGAGCCGGGGTTGGGGGCAGAATGGGGCAAGTGGGGCAGGATGGAGCGGAGCCGGGGGGGCAGAATGAAGCGATTGAGGCAGGATGGAGCCGGGAAGGGGGGGGGGGGCGGCAGGATGGAGCCAGGGTGGGGGTGGGGGCTAGATGAAGCCGGGGGGATGGAAGGTGGGGAGGCAGGATGGAGCCGGGAGGAAGGGCAGGATGAAGCCGGGGGGGGGGGGGGGAAGGAAGGGGGGAAAGGGGGGCAGGGTGGTGGCGGGGGTGCAGGATGGTGGCGGGGCATTTAATGTTCTTCTCCACTTACCTGTTGGGCGGATCGATGTTGCAGAGAGGGCAGGGCTGGGCGTAGTTCCTCCTCCACCAACGCACTGCCCAGCTGTGGTAGATGTTCCTCTCTCTTCCACGCCCAGTGGTCGGGGTCTTGCGCCATGATCTAGAATTAAAAATCATATAAGTTATTTTAATCACTACAGGATTTTAATCAAGGCTTATAGTATTCACGTTTTATATTACTAACCAGATCGCAGGTGTCCTCTTCAACCCAAGCTCGAAATCCCATCCTGGTTAGCAGTATGTCGCGCAGGTACAGGAGCCAATCCTTCATCACAGTCCACGTCCATCCGAAGGCCAGGCAGTAGATCGTCAGGTGAAGTTGCTCGTCCTCTTCAAACTGGTTGGCTAAAAGGCTGGAAGGAAAAATAATAAACACAAATAAATTACAAAAAGGCTATTTTGGATTGAGCCATGTTGTAAATTTATTTAATATTAGAAGCAACTCACAGAGATGGGTAGAAGAAAGTCCCATATTCCTCAGGGCGCAGTCCGGCTCTTCTGAAGTAGGCGAAGACCATGGCGAGGAGATACTAAAGATATGAAGGCTTTATGTTATACATGTATACAGGACATATATATGCTCAATATATCCTTATCTGTCCACTATTACAGCAATGTAAGACCTTTTAGCTCACTATGATGCAACTCCTCAGGTTTGGATAATTTTCTATCCATCAATACAATAATACCTTGTCCGAAACCTTAAGGCAGCTGTCCCAGGCTAGGAAGTTCTTGATGTCTTCATCTTCTACAAAAAGGATAGAAATAAGATTTCTTCACTAACATTTTTTAATCTACAACTTCTAAAATATAACAGTTTAGCAATAAAATACAGGAAAACAACATGATGGCTCCTTCCTCCCAGTGCCCGCAGCATTGCCGAGATGTCTCCTGCCTCCCAGTGCCCGCAGCATTGCCGAGATTGCTCCTTCCTCCCAGTGCCCGCAGCACCGCCGAGATGGCTCCTTCCTCTCAGTGCCTGCAGTACTGTCGAGATGGCTCCTTTTTTCCCAGTGCCCACACCATCGCCAAGAGGATCATGCATTGCCGGGACACCCATCGCACCACCTGCAGCATTGCCTTACTCCTGCCACTGCCATGCACCGCCGTTCAACAGCGCCCATACCCCTGTTTAAGCTGCAACAGGTTTACAAGACCCTTTCTGACATACTTGGAAGATGCAAGTCTTACCAAGCAGTGCGAAGAAAGCTGCCCGCTCTTCTGGCTGTGGGATGTCTTCGTCCATCTTCTTCTTCTTGGCCTCTTCTTTGGTGGTTGACTGGGAACTGTGATAGAAATAATTAGATATTTTAGTATTGGGCCTCATGCACATGTTGTATTATGGCTCCATATAGGTTCTGAACTCTAAGGAGCTGTAGTAGAAATCTATGGGCCCATATTGTATTTCTGTGTTCCTATCATTGAGTGGGAATTGCCAATTGATTTCTGAGTATTTTGAGTCATTCATGTCCAGTGTGCCGGCCGCGGTGCTGCTTCTGCGGAGTCATAGTGAGCTGTTTCATGTAAAATATGTGTCCAAAAGCGATTGTGAGCATTTTCTTAACAATGACCAGGCCTTTTGTTCTGATAAGTGTTTCTGCGTGGACTGATTTGACATTGGTTTCATGCTGTAATTGGCAGATAATGTGTAGTGGGGACTTGAATGTTCACTATGGATTTGCTGGTGTAAGTGTGTGGAGTATGAGGACTGCAGGGCTTTTAATAATATTAAAAATAATTTTTGGCATTCAAAGAGTTGTTGAGGGTTTAACCGTACGGCGCCCCGGCAGTCCCGGGCGAGGCAAGGCCTCTGCTGCAGAGCATCCATAGCTTTGTAGCATGCGCCCCGACTGGCTCCACAGTACAATAGTTCAGTTCACAGTTTCCCTCATCAAGGGCCAAGGCAGACAAAGAGTTAATGATGCTGAAAACAGTTCTTTACTATAACAGTCTCATGAAACACTGGCACATAGCTTCAACGTTACTTACATAGGGGTATTCACAATGACTGACTTTGGTGCAGACTGCTCCCGCCATCCCGGTACCTCTAGGCTCTCGCTCACTCCGTTCAGCACCACGGTATCCCGCTGTAAATTTATTTAGTCTCTACTGGCTGCAGCCCAACACTTCCCATGGGGATCTGCTTCAGTGGAACAGTTAGGGCCACCTTTTAGATAGACGTTCCTTTACCGCCTGCACCGTTACGACCCATTTACCCAGGTCTATGCTGAAGTTTACTACACACACACTGGAGTGATCAGTCGCTTCATGAGAAGCCGCCAAAGGATTAAGTGTTAATGCAGGGTGAGTGATTCTTGCCTGCGTCCTGGGCCTACTTTCCTGCTGCCCAGAATCACTCCCCAGTGTGACCCAGAGGGTCCGATCAATTCTAAACAAATGGTCTGAAGTTCCTACGGTTCCTCTTCTCCTTTACTAGGGGACTCCCTGCTATCTCTACACTGCAGGCCCGTTTTACAGACTGGGCCACACGTCTCTAAGGAGTATCAATAATTAATATTAACATCTTTCATAGCTAAAGGGAACCGGGGAGCAGTCTTTACCTAAACCACTAGGTAGCTATATACACATAATTAAATATACAACTCTTAAGAACTGACATAAAGACAATGCACCCTCCTGAGGATGTAGGAAAAAAGGTGTAAAACAGTCCGCGCTGCCAGATCCAATTTCACTCCAAAGAACACACGTGTAGGTGATGTTCAAACAGGTTATCTTTATTTTCTCCGACGCGTTTCGGTGCCCTCCTGGCACCTTCCTCAGGGTACCCTGAGGAAGGTGCCAGGAGGGCACCGAAACGCTTTGGAGACAATAAAGATAACCTGTTTGAACATCACCTACACGTGTGTTCTTTGGAGTGAAATTGGATCTGGCAGCGCGGACTGTTTTACACCTTTTTCCCTACATCCTAAGGTATATCCACGAGTGAGTGGCCGGTGGAAGTCCAGCAGCAAGCCATCAGTACATGATTACTACATACCTTCAAACCAGTTGTGGGTGTCACAACTGGCATAGGTGAGTGAAACTTACATATTACCTTGATATTGAGTGTCTCTAGTGATAAGGCACTATTGCGCCTCTTGTTCCCCTCCTTTCTTTTGTTAATGCACCCTCCTGGGCGGGGTGACAGCACCCTAGACCCTCCTACAGAGATCAGGGTGTATTTAAGAAAGTGGGAGATGTGTGCAGTAGCAATATATAGCTCAGGCATGTAGAAGTGCTTCAGCATAGTATTATTAATTATTTGTTTTTCTTTTTCTTTGTTTATACTGCAGAAAAAAAATTCTTGAAAAATATCAGAAATAAGAAATCAAGTCATGAGCCTTCACGTGTTAGGAGAGATGGTGTTGGCGCAGGCTCTTGACTTGATTTCTCATACTCCTCGGACTCTTGAAATTTACTTTACAAAGGCCCAGACGGGTCTAAACATCGTATATATTCTTCAAAAGATTCTATTTTCTGCTATAAAGAAAGAAAAAAGAATACAATATTTTTCGCTTCGTAAGATGCACCCAAAATTTGGTTAAGTAAAAAGAAAAAAAATAATTTTTAATGCTAAATGGGATCCGTCTCCAAGATGTCAATCCTTTCCAGGTTCCTCTGTTTGTTTGAAACCATCCTGATTAAGGTCCCGATGAATGCACTACAAATAGTCCAAACGCTGATTTTAAAACTTATCTGGCACTCTGGAAGGCACCGTATACCTGTATACATGTAGCATGATGCTGCCACCACCATGTTTCACTGTTGGGATTGTATTGGGCAGGTGATTAGCAGTGTCTGGTTTTCTCCACACATACCGCTTAGAATTATCACCAAAACGTTCTATCTTCATCTCATCAGACCAGAGAATCTTATTTCTCATAGTCTGGGAGTCCTTCATGCGTTTTTTGCAAATTCTATGTGGGTTTTCATATGTCTTGAACTGCGGAGAGACTTCCGTTGGGCCACTCTGCCATAAGGCCTGACTGGTGGAGGGTTGCAGTGATAGTTGACTTTGTAGAACTTTCTCCCATCTCACTACTGTATCTCTTCTCCCTCGATTGCTCAATTTGGCTGGATGGCTAGGTCTAGGAAGTCTTCTGGTGGTCCCTAACTTCTGCCATTTAAGGATTATAGAGGCCACTGTGCTCTTAGGAACCTTGAGTACTGTAGAAATTCTTTTACTACCTTGGCCAGATCTGTGCCTTAACACAATTCTGTCTCTGATCTCCTTGGGCAGTTCCTTTGACCTCATGATTCTCATTTAGTCGGACGTGCACTATGAGCTGTGAGGTCTTATATAGACAGGTGTGTGCCTTTCCAAATCAAGTCCTATCAGTTTTATTAAACACATCTGGACTCCAATGATGGAGTAGAACAATCTCAGAGGATGAAAAGGAAATGGACAGCATGTGACTTATATATGAGTGTCTGAGCAAAGGGTCTGAATACTTATGACCATGTGTAATTTCAATTATTCTTTTTTAATAAATTTGCACAAATAACTACATTGCTGTTTTTTTCAGTCAAGATGGGGTGCAGAGTGTACATTAATGAGAAAAAAATGAACTTTTTTGAATTTATCAAATGGCTGCAATGAATCAAAGGGGTTGGAATACTTTCTGTACCCTCTGTAGGGGCAGCCTAGTGATATATCCCCTAGTACACTCCTGGGGCCCATGGCCTTCACCAGAGACCTCTGGCATAACTCCAGAATTAAATTTAAATCCGCCTCACATGCCTCTTTCTTGACCCCCTTTTTTTTATACCCCTCACTTGTCGGTCTCGATGGGCACTGAGGCGACCCGCCGGTGGGCAGACGCAGGACTTTTTTGCTTCAGAGATTGGGTAGATCCTTTGACCAGGAAGCTTAGAACATTTAATCACCTACATTTTTCGTACCAACAAATTGCCCATTATTTCTGGTCCATGATGGGCTATTCTGTTACCCACACCCCCTCTAGATTTGAACATCTTTGCTCTAGGGGCAACTAGACCTACAGGTCTCATCTTCGACATATACTCCGTCCTGAGTGTGGCGCATCCCTATATCACATTTTTTGGACCTGCTCTAGAGTAACAGCTTTCTGGCGGGAAGTTGAGACCCTGATGGGAAGAGTTTTGGGTAGAGATGTCCCCCTAGACCTTTTGTCTTATCTGTTACATTTTTTCCCGCCGGGACTAGATAAATCAAGGACAAAGTTATTATTATTATTATTATTATTAGTGTTATTCTAACAGCCACTAAATCCTTGCTCTCCCTGTTCAGGAAGAGAGTGACAAATTTTACTTTGTCTGACCTTTATATCCAAATGAAGGATATCTACCTTATGGAAAGGATGACCACTGTGCTGCATAACTGTATGGACAGCTTTAACCAGACTTGGAACTCTTGGATTCTATTTGCTGCAAACTTAAATTTATGAAGATAGATGAACTCGCAACCCCACTTTGCCACTTTTGGGATTCTCTAGGGGCTGCTCTGATTATACCTGAACCCAGACAGAGGAATGACTTGTATATATTAAGAACAGGGTACACGGAGGGTGGTGGAAATCGGGATAGGCTGCAGGACCTGAGCTGGGGCTGTGTCACGGCGATGTCCGATGACGGCCACCATTCTCCTGTGTTCCTGCTTGCTTTGGCAAACTACTCCTCGTGCTCTAGTTTCCAGGACTTTGAGAAAATTGAGATCCGCAACCTTTTTCTTGAAGTCCTGGACACTAGAGTATGAGGAGCATTTTACCAAAGCAAGTAGGAACACGAGAAAATGGCGGCCACCACCGGACATCGCCGTGACACAGCCCCAGCTCCAGACCCGCAGTCTTGCCCCAATCCTTCATGGACCCTGCCTCTGACACCCCTGCTCCAACACCGCAGCCTCACTCTGTAAGTTTATTAAAACAAACAGAAAAAGAAAGAACAATATCCACATTATAAGACGCACCCCAATTTTCCCCTCAATTTGAATTGGGGGGGTGCGTTTTATAATCCGAAAAATACGGTAATTGATAAAACTATATTGAAGCACTTACACATACCTGAGCTATATATATATATATATGTGTGTTTACCGCACATATCTCTCACTCTCTTTGAGCGCCGAAATTATTTTTCATATTACTGTAATTCTCATTTGTTCTTCTGAGAACTAATTGAATAGTGAGGAATCAAACTTACCTCTCCTCTTCGTACAGGGCGATCAGTTCTCTCTTCCTCTTCCTCGTGGCCATCCTTCCTCTTCTTCCTGGAAAGTAATATACAGAACAGGTAAAACCCAAATATGCAATACATGACTCTTTCTAAAAGGATCCTTCAGAGAGAAATACTTCCAACCTAATGTCTCACTCTAGACATAACTAGAACAGCCTATATTTCCCATATTACATGTGTGGCCGGACTGCACCTCACCAGTATATATTGGATTGGGTCATGTCTTACATTACCAGACAGTAGTGTCGCTGCTTTTGGAAAACAAATATGGAAAAGCCTTTAACCAGTCATATAAGTTACAATGTTGCTATCCAACTAACTAAGCTTGATGATCCCCCATATAAATATCAGTATACTGTATTTTTTGTATTATGAGACGCAGTTTTGTTCCCCAAAATTTGGGGGGAAAGTGGGGGGTGCATTTTGTAATCCAAATCTACAGTTTCTGTACTTTAGGGGGGTGGCTCTGGAGTGGTGTCCGGAGGCTGGCTGCGGGCTGCAGAGGCAGCCCGTGGTCACGTGCCCCCGCTCATTAAACTCATATAATATGCACCGCATCCCGCTGTCCACCTCTCAGTGCTGAAACCTTGCTGAGAGATGGACGGGAGGGGAGGCGCATATTATATGAGTCTTCTGTCACCCCCCTATTGTGCACTCACACCCTCCATTCTGGATATGCCCCCCGTCACTCTATATGCCCCCATGCTGGCGCACAAAGTACAATAATAAAAACTGTATAACTTACTCTCCGCCGCTCCCTGCCTCTGTGGTGATTGGTATCCGATCATGTGACCGAGGCCCACAGACGTGACATCATCGCTGTGGACCCCACCCAGTCACATGATCGGATGCCGGGCAGAGAGAGAGGAAGAACGTGGCGAACTGCAGGCAGGGAGCGGCGGAGAGTAAGTTATACAGCTTTTATTATTTTACTGTGTGCGCCAGCATGGGGCATATAGAGTGACGGGGGGCATATCCCGAATGGAGGGGGTGAGTGCAGGACGAGAGGGCCATGTCCAGGATGGGTGGCTATGTAACGCCATTGTGGGCTATGTACCGGCATTGTGGGCTATGTACCGCGACTGTGGGCTATGTACAATCATTGCGAACTATGTACCATCACAGGGAGCTATGTACCATCATTGTGGGCTATGTACCGCCACTGTTGGCTATGTACCGTCACTGTGGGCTCTGTACCATCACTGGGGGCCATATCCAGAATGGAGGGGGTGAGTGCAGGACAAGAGGGCCATGTCCAGGATGGGTGGCTATGTACCATCACAGGGGGCTATCTACCAACACTGGGAGCTATGTACAATCACTGGGGGCCATATCCAGGATTGGGGGTATGTACCATCACTGGGGGCCATATCCATAATTAGGGCTATGTACCATCACTGGGGGTTGTGTATCATTACTGGGGGCCATATCCAGGATGAGGGGCTATGTACAGTAACTCAGGGCCATATCCAGCATGAGGGGCCTTGTACCAGGATGGGGGATATATATTATATATATATATATAACACAGGATAAGGGACATATATACTGATTGTAAGACGGACACTGGCATTGTAAGATGAACCCCATTTAACATTAAAACTTATATTATTTTCTCTTTTGCCTTCACCAAATTTGGGGATGTGTTTTATAATCCGGATCATCTTATAAAGTGAAAAATATGCTACATCCTGACCCTCCTTGTGTAGTAACTGATGATCCATTACAATACACTTCACAGTTTCACTGTATGTGTGATATCTCGTATCTTGCAGATTTTAAAATGTAGCGGATTATAAAACGCACCCCAAATTTGGAGGAAGTAAATAGAAAAAAATGAATTGTTAATGTTAAAAAAGGAGTAAATTTTATAAGATCTGAGAGAGCAGAGAGCTCGATCTGTGCCTGCCCTGCCTCCACTGTATGGACTTTAATTAAATGGCTTCAGAGGAGGCGCATGCGCAGATGGAGATTTTGGCAGTAATACACATATTTAAATCCCTTCAAAGGGCAAATTCATAACTAATTATCAAATTACATAAATCAAGCTATACAATAGTTTTATCCATGGTGCAATGACATATGGTGCAGCAATAAGTCATAACGTACTCTATGCAATAGTTAAGATTATGAAGGTGCTTGAGCCTATCGTGTAGTTAATCCTTATAAAGGTAGGACAGGTCACCACAGTTGGGATGATAATAGTGTGACCAAAGTACAATAATTCAGTTCTGAATAAAACAATATGTAAAAATTGGTTCTGAAAAAACCTGACACGTTTCTTCTGTAATGAATAATTATTACAGGTTCATCAGGGTCTATTGGATCTTTCAGTCTTTTTATAGAGCCACAAACTACTCCACAATATCATTTTTTCAGTGTTTGTTCTGCCAAGAAGAAGCCATTACTCCAAAAGGAATATATTAAAACCAAATTACCTTTTGCTAATGCACACAGGATCAAAGACCTACATTTTTGGAGACATTCTGTGGTCTGACTAAACTGAAATTGAATTGTTTGGCCATAATGACCATCGTTATATTTGGGCGAAAAAGTGAGAAGTTTGGAAACCTAAGAACACCAAACATGGGGGTGGCAGCATCATATTGTGGGGTTGTTTTGCTGCAGGACGGACTGGTGAACGTCACAAAATATATGGCATCATGAGTAAAGCGGATTATGTGGCAATACTGAAGCAACATCTAAAGACATCAGCCAGTAAGTTAAAGCTTGGGCAGAAATAGGTCTTCCGTATGGACAATGACCTGAAGCATACTACCAAACTGGTTACAAAGTGGCATAAGTATAACAAAGTCAATGTTTTGAAGCGGCCCTCACAAAGCCCTGATCTCAGTCCTAATCAAAATTTATGGGCAAAGCTGAAAATGCTGCGAGCTACAGACATGGCTCAGTTACACCAGTTCTGTCAGGAGGAATGGGTCCAAATTCCTATGAACTATTTTGTGGAAGGATATCAAAAACGTTTCACCCAAGTCATATGGTTTAAGGGCAATGGTACCAAATACTAATGAAATGTATGTAAACTTGAGACTTTGCAGAAAGTAATAAGAATGCCTTAATACATTCTCTCATTATTCTGGCATTTGACAAATATTAATAATTATAGTAAACCTAATGGACCTAAAACAGTAAAGGTTTATTCTGATTTCATATCAGATAGTGAGGAAGAAAAGTATATGTGTCTTTTTATATAGTGTATGTAAACATCTGGTTTAAACTACCGTATATAGAACTAACTGTCAGTATCTGAGATGAGACAAATGTGCAGTTTTCGCCATCACATAGTGACACTCACCTCTGTAGAGCCGCTGGCAGAGCACTGTCTCTCGATCCACAGGTAGTGCGCTGTCTCTTGATCCTCAGGTGGAGTGCTGTCTCTTGATCCTCAGGTGGCGCGGTCTCTTGATCCTCAGGTGCGGCGGTCTCTTGATCCTCAGGTGGCGCGGTCTCTTGATCCTCTGTTGGAGAGTGGTGTGCCTCAATCCACGTGAAGTGGAGATGGGTGTTCCTCAATCTACGCTAGGTGGAGAGGGCTGTTCCTCAATCCACGTGAAGTGGAGAGGGGTGTTCCCACTCCACGTGAGGTGGAGAGGGGTGTTCCCCAATCCCCGCGAGGTGGAGAGTGGTGTGCCTCAATCCACGTGTAATAAATATAGGGAATAATCCGAGAATAATCCAAGAATAATCCAAGAATAAGTCAAGAATAAAGTGTCGCTTTTGAGAGCAAAAGGAGCGGTCTTAACTCTTAATAGAGCAATCACTGACTGGCACCAACTGTCATTTTTTCTGTCTCTTTATGTTCAATCCTGCAATGTGATTGGTTGACAGTTGTGGCGCATGCCATGATGATGCAATCGGCAGTTTATATGAGAGACAGACAGTGCACTCTAATAATATTATAAGGGAGATACAATATATTACTTTCTAAACTATCTTTAGAGTAGGTCTCCTTATTCCTTGTTGTGTCATTTGGGCAAGCTGCGGTGATCTCACAACCATAATGTGACCGCTGCAGCCAATCACTGAATGACATCAGTCACATTTATTATAAATGATACAGAAATTTACATGTAGATAGAGATTAGCAGTTCAGCAACCTCCAGCATTTCACTTTATTATCATGTATTACAAGTTTATCCATAAACAAGATCAGCCACCTTGTAATGTGATGTCAGCGCTCAACAATATATAAATCAAAGAGAAGAGAGCAATAGCTAGTTTTGATAAAGTGCTTTTTTTATTAGTATTATTATTTATTATTATTTAATAATCTGGACAAGGGGATGAGGGACGAATACAGTGGGTCAAGGACCCAGAACACATGGGTACATTGTGGAAATTACAAGGTCATACAAAACTCACAATAAAAATTCAAAGTCATGGGGGAGAAAATTCTGCTTCCAGTATATATATACACAATGCTCAGTTGATTGTAACTATTGCACCATTTTAACACCACCAATACCACTATTTAAACAGTCTAAATACAAAATTTCTCTGTCTCATAGTACAAACCGTCATATACCATATATACAATATTAATCAGGTGACCCACTAGGACTATACCTCTATCAAATATCACAGTAATGTACAATATTGGTTGATGACTTTAGAATTAAGTATCACCGCTGCTATCATAAGGTGCATTCTCTAGTGCAATGTTCATCTAGGAGGATTACTGTGCCCAGCAGCCATCACTGGAATGGAGCATTGAACATAAGGCTGTAACTAACAGGCAGCTGAAAATACCCCCATATTTACCAGTACCGCAATGTTTCAGGGCCCAGGTGGAGGGAGACAAGTCAGGGCTGCAGACCCCGACGCCGTTTTGTGGCTAGGGCTGGGAGGGCTGTGGAGTCGGTAAGCCAAATATTCAACTCTGACTGTGACTCTGCAAACCAGACTCCACCAAATAGGACACCGACTCCGACTCCACAACTATGGCTGTGAAGTCAGTAAGCCAAACATCCGACTCCTCAATTTCCTGGACTCCGACTCCACCCAAAATAGACTCTGACTCCATGACTCCGACTCCACAGCCTGATAGTCAGTATATTATATAATATTAAAATGATTTTTTTTTTCACACCAGGTTCACAAAGAATCTGTGTCCTGATAAAATCAACCTCAGCACCCTGAAAGGAGAAGGTCAGTTGACTAACTTGGAACTTGATGAAGATGTTCTCCAGAACATGTTGGATTTACCAACCTGGCTCGCCATCAATAAAGTGTTCTGCAACAAAGCTGCTATTCGGGTAAGTTCATTTTTGATGGCTCCTAACAAATCCATCTGATTAGGCTGCACCAACTCTTGACCACCTACTATTTTCATTTATTAAACAACATATGTTGGGGTTTTGGGTTAAGGGTTTGGTGAGTAGAATCTTGTTGAGTAGCAATATTGAGAATTTTGAAGGATGGGTTTGGAGTAGTGATGAGCTAGCACTACAATGCTCAAGTGCTCAGTATTCAAAATGAACAGGTCTGATGCTCATTCTGGCACGACTCGGGTACCGAGTATAATGGATGTCAATGTGAAAGATGCTTGAGTTTCCCATTGACTTCCATTATACTTGATACTTGGGTTGAACTTGTTCGAGCTTCCAACCTGCTCGTTTCAAGTTTGCTACTGTAGTAGAGGACTAAGTGGCCTGTGTTTATCCATGAGGACCTAACAGTAGGACACAATCTGATCCCACCTTTTTGGTTTTCAGTTGTGACCTCAGAACGCTCATAAATTAATGACAAATGTTGACGCATCCGGCGATATCTACAGGTTCAGCCGATAGTCTAATGTCCATGACGTTGTTGCCCAACGTTTCGTCGGAGATGTCCATCGGGTATTTGCGATTGCGGATTGTTTTACATTATCGTCTTTATTTTTTGGCGGTGAATCACCTATTAATACGAGATTACTAATACCTTGCATTTACTTGTTTTGCAGATACCACGGACAAAGCTGAAGACTCGCCAATTACTCTGGTTTGTTTTTTCATCTATAATTTCAGAATGATTCCTGTGAAATGCTAAAATAATATTCCTTCTGCTTAAAGGGAATCAACCACCAGGATATTAACTATAAATTATAAAGATGGTGCCATACAGATGCTGAATGCAATTATACCTTTAGTTGATAGATTGCAGTGAAAAGAATATGAGTGGCATTGGCGCATGTGCAGATTGATTTTGTGTCTTCATCTGAGCATGCGCCGATGCCGCTCATGGTCGTCTCCGCAGTGTCTGAAGACCTGACCCACATAGTCCCACTCCTGCTGTACTAATTTCTGCAACTTTCATAAAACTATTTACTGCAATCAAATATACAATCTGGAAACTGGCGGTGTGATTTCATTCACCCTTCTAGCACCTGTATGGCACCTTCTTTATTTCATATGGGAAAATTCTAATGGTTGGTTCTCTTTTACTTTAGCTGATGTTATGGGGACTGTATCATTACCACCTTGGTGACGGCCCACTGCATATATACGTCGTCAAAACAGGGTCCTTATTCTGTTAGGACGTGAAAATAAGTCACAACAGAATAAGCCCTGGTTTGACGCCCCTGGAGCTAAAATCTGTGGGGTTTCAGCTACCGGGGGTAGCTGTGACCCTAGAGATTAAGAATTAGCTGGTGTTTTACCGGCACCTGTAATGGGATGACCGGTAAGCACCGTTTACCAATCATCACATTACATAAAGTGAAAGTGCTGGTAAAAATGATTTCACTTTGATCCGACGTGAAAACACATGTCGGAACAAAGTGAAAGCATTAACCCCCTAGCCCACCAAGACCCCCAGTGACCACACAAGGGGTTAACTGCAGGTCATCATCCCTGTGTGGTCACAAGGGGTTAACTGCAGATCCAGTAACCCATTGTGACCACACAGGTATGATGACCTGCAGTTAACCCCTTGTGACCACACAGGGGGTTAACCTCAGATCATCATCTGAATGAGAACTCGGTCGCCTGGCGTCGACCTTCCCACTGGACTACGTCGGACCTTCCCACTGGACTATCGGACTTCCATGGAACCTTCCCACTGGACTACGTCGGACCTTCCCATGACTAGTCGGACCTTCCACGGATACGTGGACCGTTCCCACTGGACTACGTCGGACCTTCCCACTGGACTACGTCGGACCTTCCCACTGGACTACGTCGGACCTTCCCACTGGACTACGTCAGACCCGGTACGGTCACCGTAATAAAGATGGGGTCTAAATATGTGTTTGTGTTTTTTATCCAATAAAAATTTTTTCTCTGTGTTGTGTTTTCTTTACAATCTACTAGAGATTCCTAATGGTCGGGTCTAATATTGGCCAGACGTTATGAAACCCGGGCTTAGTACCAGCTGCCAAAAAGCTGGCATTAACCCCTTATTACCAGTCTACCACCGCTACACGGCAGCTGGAAGAGCTGGATACAGCGCCAGAAAATAGCCTTCTATAAATGCGCCATTTTCTGGGTCGGCTGCGGGCTGCAATTCGCAGCGGGGGGGGGGGGGGCCCAGAATGCTTGGGTCTCCCTACGCTGAGGATTCAGCCCCCAGCTGCCTAGTTGTACCTGGCTGGCCCAAAAATATGGCGAAGCCCCACGTCATTCTTTTTTTTAAATTTAATAAAGAAATACTAAAAAAAAAAATGCAGGGGAGGAGACGACCAGGACACGGTGTCTCCGTATCTTGTGCACATGCTCTAAAAGTGAGAAATTGTGTGAAAAAAGAAAATGTTCTATATGACATTATCAAATTCTGTGAAGTAGCTGTAGGTTCCAAATGCTCACTATACCCCTGGATATAATCCTTGAGGTGTCTAGTTTCCAAAATGGGGTGACTTGTGCGGGAGCTCCAGTGCCAAGGCTCGCCATTGTACCTGGTGTCCCTAAATATGGGCAATTCCCAGTCAATTGTTAGACACCATTTATATTAGTAATTACTAAATAAAAAAATAGGGGAGGAGACGAGCCGGCAATGTGTCTCCGTATCTGTGACATGCTAATGGTATGGTGGTATAAAATAAAAATGTTTAACCACATGTGTAAATTGCATTAAATGTAGCTGTAGGTTCCAACCTCACATGCCTGGAATCATCCAGAGGTTCTCAGGTTCAAAATGGGGTATCTGTGCGGGAATCCCTGTTAGGACACATAGGGGACTCCCCTTGCGACATGGTTCCGTAACTATGGAGCTAATTTCCATTCAGATTGATTAGCGCAACCACAATGTTCGATCTTTTATGGGCAGAGCCCACTGTTTCTGAGCTCTAAACATTGGAGCTCCCCCACAAGTGACCCCACTTTGGAAACTAGACCCCCCCAAGGAACATATCTAGATGCATAGTGAGCACTTTCAACCCCCAAGTGCTTCACAAATCAGTCTGTAAAAAGGCAAAAAAGATTTTTGTGAAAAAAAGTACTTTTTTCATTTTTACAGATCAGTTTGTGAAGCACCTGGGGGTTCAAAGTGCTCACTATGCATCTAAATACGTTCCTTGGGGTGTCTAGTTTCCAAAATAGGGTCACTTGTGGGGGAGCTCCAATATTTAGGCACATAGGTGCTCTCCATACGTGACATGGTGTCCACTAACAATTGGAATTGTAAGTGGATACCATGTCGTGTATGGCGAGCCCCTGTGTGCCTAAACATTGGAGCTCCCCCAACAAGTGACCCCATTTTGGAAACTAGACACCCCATGGAACTTATCTAGATGCATAGTGAGCACTTTGAACCCTCTGGTGCTTTACAAATTGATCCGTAAAAATGAAAAAGTACTTTTTTTTTCACAAAAATTTTATTTTCTCCTCAATTTTTTCATTTTCACATGGGCAACAGGATAAAACGCATCCTAAAATTTGTTGGCCAATTTCTCCTGAGTACACCGATACCTCATATGTAGTCATAAACCACTGTTTGGGCGCACCGCAGGGCTCAAAAGAGAAGGAGCGCCATTTGACTTTTTGAATGGTAAATTAGCTCCAAAAATCAAATTGCGCTCCTTCCCTTCTGAGCCCTGCCGTGCGCCCAAACAGTGGTTTATGACCACTTATGAGGTATCAGTGTACTCAGGAGAAATTGCCGAACAAATTTTAGGATGCATTTTATCCTGTTGCCAATGTGAAAATGAAAAAATTGAGGCTAAAAGAACATTTTTGTTGGAAAAATTAAAATGTTCATTTTTTGTTTCCACTTTGCTTTAGTTGCTGTGAAGCACCTGAAGGGTTAATCATTTTCTTGAATATAGTTTTGAGTAGCTTGAAGGGTGCAGTTTTCGGAATGGTGTCACTTTTGGGTGTTTTATGTCATGTACACCCACTTCAAATGTGATGTGGTCACTAAAAAAAATGGTTATGTAAATTTTGCTGGAAAAATGAAAAATTGCTGATGAACTTTGACCCCTTATAACGTCCTAACCAAAATTTTTTTTTTTTTTCTTCAAAAATTGTGCTGATGTAAAGTAGATATGTGGGAAATGTTATTTATTAACTATTTTGTGTCATATTACGCTCCGGTTCAACAGAATAAAAATTACAAATTTGAAAATTGTCAAATTTTCAAAATGTCTGCCAATTTTTTTATATTTTCACAAATAAACACAAAAATTATCGACCTAAATTTACCACTAACATGAAGCCCAACATGTCACGAAAAAACAATCTCAGAATCGCTAGGATCCGTTGAAGCGTTCCAGAGATATTACCTCATAAAGGGAGAGTGGTCAGAATTACAAAAAACAGTCTGGTCATTAAGGTGGAAATTGGCTCCGTCACTAAGGGGTTAAAGGGACTTTTTATAAGAGTCTTCCAGTGATCAGCAGATCATGACTACTTTGCTGGCAACCCCAGCAATAAATAGTAACATGTACAGCAGGGATCCCCAACCTTTCTTACTTTAAGAGCCACATCCAACTCTGAAGAAATAGTCTGGAGTCACATGCTATTAGAAGAAAACTATAAGACCCTTTATAACTATTTTAATTCCCTTGGTGCCCCCTTTATAAATTAAACCTACTCTGTGTCCCCTATTATGACCTATAGTGATCTATGTGCCCCTTTATAAAGTACTCACTGATCTCACTGGATCACTGGAGTGATATCTGGCTAGTCCCGTGTTTGAGACTCTTAATCGAGGCTCCATTGACTCCATTTGCCCCTTTATAAACTTCGGTATTTATGCCCTGATTTCGTAATGAGTAAAACATGGTTTATATTTTTCAATTTAGTCTTTCCGTTGCAGAGAATTTAGCTTGTAATGTTTAGGTTATAATTTAAGTCAAGTCTAAGGAGTTATTCCCATAGACTTGACTCTGAGGACGTGTATTTCTTACCTTGTATGATGTTAACCAATCATAAGCAGGCAGAAACATACAGGGGAACCCCCCCCGCAATAGCTTAGAATAGGTAGTCTCCTGTCTGAGATATGTAATGTTAGGCTACCTTCACATTTGCAGACGTTCGCGCTGCGCACAGTGCTTACGTTCATGTTAAAATACGCATGCGGACTGCGCACCTATATTTTACATGGTGTGCGCATTCATCCGCAATAAATAAATTATGTCGCGTATGTCCGCGTATCTGTACGCATGCGCATGATGGAGGGCCCAAATGCCCGCCGCGGGACGCAGCATGTAGGAATTTTCGGCACGTCTGCAAAGAGGCAGCATGCGCATGCGCACGCCAGCGCATGGTGCGTTCATTAGCCCCTATGAGTGCGCAAGCGTGCGCGACGTTTTGCGGATGTTGCTGACGGTGCGCATGTGTATGGGGCGTGCCAGTAGGTGGCGTGATGAAAATTAGGGGTAATTTCAGAAACGCATGCGGATAGAAACAGCATGCACATGATAAAAACGCATGCATACGCAGTGCGTATCATCAGTATGCGCATACGCATGCTGATGAAATCTGCAACGTTTACATGCTTTTATATGCGTTTCCACATGCTGATGCGCATGCGCATCGTACGCGGCGTTAACATCTGCAAATGTGAAGGCACCCTTAGTCTTCTCTCCTCGCTGATCTCATGGCAGAGCTGTGTGTGACTACAAGTGCCAGGAGTAGAGCAGATTACAAACATCTTTCAGCTTTCATATGACAGCAGTCAGTGTGTGGGTTGGTAGGAAATGGCAGCACTAGGTATGATTACACCTTCAGCTTTTTGTCCCATGGCAGTCAGTATTGGAGAGTTACAGCAGAGCTGACAGCATTGTGAGAAGAAAGCTGAAGCTGCAGAGATGATTGAAATGAGATAAATCTCAGCTCTGCAATATTCCCTTCCCCCACACTGACTGCTGCAAGAAAGCTGAAATATGTTAGTAATCTCAGCTCTCATTCCAGTCCTTTGCTCTTACTGCAGACTTGTCTGTGCTTACAGACTGTCTGTCATTCCATGTCTCACGCATGGAGAAATTCTGTTGTAAGCAATTGTGGGTTGCATTCTTTTTTTCCCTGTATATTGCTTCCTGATTATGATTGGTCAACCTTATGCAGTGGAAAATGTACAGGTCCCCCAAGTGAAAAATATCTGGCTATGCCCCTTGGACTTTACATTAACTATAATCTAAACTTTACAAGATAAAATCTCTACAAAGGAGAGGAGACATTAAATAATACAAACATTTTGCTTAACTTAGCAGCCACTATTTCATGATTTGACCAGTTTAACATGCTCAAACTGGTAAAAGGCCTCTTTAATGCCCAGAGTGCCCAGTATAAAGTAATCATGCCCCATGAGTGCCCCTCAATATATGATCATGTCTCAAGTGGACGCCAGTTATGCAGACAGCCTCAGGGGTGACCCCTCCTTTATAGAATGGAGGACCCCCTTTAATTGAAGCTAGTGATCAGTTGATCTCCACCGATTTAGAATGCTTGGGAAGTCGCGTCTGTTACATGTTCAGTGGGCAAATCAGAGAAATGTACCTTTTGGGGGGAGGTCATTGGATTCAATGACCATTCATGTAATACAGCAAAATGTTCCAGGTCTGCTACAAATGGAAGACGTTCCAAGTAATAATTATAATAATAATTTATTCATTTATATAGCACTATTAATTCCATAGCACTTTACATACATGAGTAATGCTGTTTCTCTTGGAGCTCACAATCTAAACATCCTATCAGTATGTCTTTACAATGTGGGAGGAAACCGGAGTGCCTGGAGGAAACCCACGCAAACACGGGGAGAACATACAAACTCCTTGCAGATGTTGTCCTTAGTGTCCTTGGTGGGAATTGAACCCAGGACTTCAAGACCCCAGTGCTGCAAAGGCTACAGTGCTAACCACTTGAGCCACCGTGCTGCCCCAATCAATTTTTTCAACCAGAATGGAAGTAGGTTGACTTTCTAATAGCTGATAGATTGGGTACTAATTTTGCCTTTTCTTATTATCAGTAATGGTATGTGAACTTTAGTTAACTTGATTACTTTACAAATAATGTAAGGGGTACTTCACACACTGCATCATCACTAGCGATGTCGCTAAAACGTCAGAGGTGTTGTGACGTAAGAGCGACCTCTCCAGCGATGTCACAATGTGTGACATGTAGCAGCGATCAGGTCCCTGCTGTGAGATCGCTGATCGCTGCACATTGTTCAGGACCATTTTTTTGGTCCTTGGTCTCCTGCTGGTCAGCACGCATCGCTGTATGTGACAGCGAGAGACCAGCAATCAGCGACCTCACAGGCTGGTAACCATGATAAAGACCGGGTAACTAAGCAGCGCGCGCTGCCTAGATTCCCGGTGTTTATCATGGTTACCAGCGCTAACCGGGAGGACGCTGGTAACTATGATAAACAGTGGGTATCTAGGCAGCGCCCTTTGCTTAGTTACCTGGTGTTTACCTTGGTTATCAGTGATGTTGCTACTGGCTGGTCGCTGGTGAGTCTGCCTGTTTCACAGCTCACCAGCGACTGCAGAGAGACTTTCCAGCGATCCCGGCCAGGTTGGATCGCTGATGGGATCGCTAGAAAGTCTCAGTGTGTAAAGGGCCTTAAGAGTTCAGTAGAAGTAATTACTCCCTGATTCTTATCTGTTGCTGTCACTGTGAATACTGTCCATATTTATGAGCAAATCAATAATCAAGTCTATATTGTAGTAATTTCTTTAGTCCCTAGATAAAGTAATAATGGAGATGAGCACAAGTGAGGAGCCCCGGGCGTGCAGCGTACCCTCGCCCCTGCTGACTGCTTCTGGACAGAGGTGAGACCTCTGAGAAATATCTGTTTTATATTGTGCAAGTGTTTATATTGTATTGTATATTGACTAAGTAGTTGTTGGAATATACTAAAATTGTGTATATATGGCAATCCTTGATAAATATATACTTATATTACCGGTACATGAAGAGAATATCTCCTTTTTAGGTTCAAACATCTGTGTTGATCAATTTAGTAATATACATTTTTCTCCTTCGCCTCATTGGGGGACACAGGACGATGGGTTATAGCATTCTGCCACTAGGAGGCGACACTAAGCAATCAAAAAGAAGAAGCACAGTGGCTCCTCCCAGCAGTATATAACCCCCTGACTGGCACAGTCTAGCCAGTTTTTTGCTTAGTGTCTTAGGAGGCAAGACACTGTTTGTTTTGTTAGTTTGTTATTTTCTCCAATGTTTTCCACCGCTCCCCAGACCCCTCAGTTGGGTCTCTGGGTTGTAGCTGATAATATTCCGGACCGCTGCACCGTCCCTTCATGGACCCCACAGTTGGGGCTCTGTGTGAAAGTGATGTCAGGCTCCTGCAGCATCCCTCCCCAGACCCCACAGTTGGGAATCTGGGTTGCAGGAGGTATCTCCTGGGCTCTTTTAGCCACAGCAGCTATGAAGACTGAGGTCCAGCTGCATTGGGATGACTGGTCCGTTCTCCCGCCTCTTGGAGGGTTCAGGGATAGGAGCCATTAAGGTATGAGGCCGCGCCGAGGTCGGGTGTCCCCTGGGGTGTCCTGTGCCCGTTCCAGTGGATTCCAGTGCGTTCCGCGCCGGCCCCCATATGGCAGGCGGCGGGGGTATTAATTTAGTCCCCGGCTTCGGCCTGCACTGGGAATCAGGGTCCCGCCCTCAGTGATGACGCGATCTTTCAGGACCGCCCCCGGCCACTTTTTTCGTCAAATTACATTTGTCTTTGACAGGCATCATGGGGGAGCGTGGCTTCACTTTTCCCGCTCTCGCGCCACTTTTGGCGCTTTTCTTTACTCAGGCCACCATCTTCAGCAGCGTGGGACGCCAGGGGGGCGCAGGACTCGGGGCACTTCGCTTCTAGCCTTCTCTCAGGTGACAGGGCTCGGCGGTGGTTTTGTCCCTGCTATAGCCCTAGACTGCGGTGTGCTCAGCAGTGCATACAGCTCCCTGCTGCAGCATTAGTTGCCTGTTTGTGCCTCTTGCGCTCTGCAGCATATACTGCTGTGTACAGCAGGGGAGAAAAATTGCATGATGCCTGGCAATAAGGGCAAGAAAGCACCTAAGACCTTTAATGTTTATTCCGCTTTTTGCATGGCCTGTAAGGCTGCGCTGCCTTGCGGATGATCGACCCCGCTCTACCAGGCCTGTGCCTCTGACTCCCCTCAGCCTGGTGCCTCTGCCTCTGGAGAGGCACCCACTGGGGAAGAGGTGTTAGCAGACCTGCTACCCCGGAATGGGCAGTTACGCTGTCACAATCCATGAGTCAGGCCACACAGCAGCTCTCCGAGACATTGCTCCAGATTGTGCAACCACATCCATCACCTGACACCTCGGACCAGCTTGATCACTTGGAGGATGGTTCCGACCATGAGGAGTTTCATTCCCATACTCCTCCCCTCCTTGGTCGTTCTGGTAGGAAGAGACCCTGTACGGGCTCTTCATCAGCCCCATCTCAGGGCTCCCTGACCTCTCCTGCGCGGAGTAGGTCCCGTGAATCACACTCGTCAGGTGAGCTCCATGATTCCGATGCGGATCTGGATCAGGGTGCATCCTTTGAATCCATCTCCTCTTATACTCTTGCCATGGTGGACGAACTGGTGTCGGCCATTTATCAGGCCCTGTCGGTGGCTCACCCCGCTTCGGTCACCACCTCGGATCATGTGGTCTCCTTCAAAAGACCAAAGAGACCTCAGAAGGTTTTTTCTGATCACTCGGAGATCCAGGAGGTCTTGCAGAAGCATTGGGCCCATCCGGATAAGAAGTTTGGTAACCATAAGGTGATTGCAGCCTGTTATCCTTTTTTCCCAGCAGTGGCAAAAGCCTGGTCGGAATCTCCGACCGTGGACCCTCCGGTATCCGGGTTGGCTTCTAAGACTCTCCTTTCTCTCCCTGATGGCGCATCCATAAAGGATACTACTGATCGTCAGCTGGAACACCTGTCTAAGTCGGTGTTCGAAGCTTCAGGCTTGTCCTTGTCCCACTCCTTTGCATCCATGTGGGTGGCTAAGGCTATTTTGACCTGGGCTGGTGATTTGTACTCTGCCTTACGTCATCAGGATGCAGACCCGGAGTTGTTAGATTTGGCAGCTCAGATTTCTGTAGCTGGGGAGTTTTTGGTTCATTCTTCTATTGATGCGGCTAATTGTGCTGCGGTGGCAGCATCTAACTCCATTGCGATCCGCCGGGCTCTCTGGCTTCGGGAGTGGAAGGTGGATTCGGCGTCCAAAATATCGCTCACTGGCATGCCCTATGTAGGTGAACGTTTTATTTGGGGAAAGGCTTGATAAGATGATCTCAGATGCCACGGGAGGTAAAAGCACCTCACTTCCCCAACAGAAACCAAAACGTAGATTCACCAAGGGTCAACAGACGAGATTTTGGTCCTTTCGGAACTCGTCTAGGTGGTCTGTTTCCCGTCCGTCTCACCAGACCCGGACACCGCGCAGTGATAGGAGTTTCCAAACCCCCAATTAATCGGGCTCCAGCTGGCAGCCCCGAAGTAAACAGTCCAAATCAATGGAGTCTGGGTCTCCGAGGTTTCCCTTTTCGTGACTCAGCACCTCCGGAAGACACCTCCCAAGTGGACGGCCGACTTTCCCACTTTCGGCATGCCTGGCTCGCTGCTACAGACGATCAGTGGGTTCGAGAATTGGTGTCTTTCGGATACAGCATCGTGTTTCATACTCGTCCTCCCAGAAGATTTGTTCTTTCCAATCCCTCAAGGTCGCCGGAGAAGGCACACGCCTTTTTTTCAAGCTGTTAAATCTCTGTGGCAGGCGGGAGTCATTGTTCCAGTGCCTCTGACCGAGCAGTTCCAGGAATTCTATTCAGATCTGTTTATCGTGCCCAAGAAGGACGGGTCCTTCCGTTCCATACTGGATTTGAAGTGGCTCAACAGGTTTGTGCGAATCCGACGATTTCGGATGGAATCCCTTCGTCCTGTCATCGCGTCCATGCAACAGGGAGAGTTTCTCGCCTCCGTCGATATCAGGGACGCTTACTTGCACATCCCGATATCCAGTCCCCATCAGAGGTTCCTGTGTTTCGTGATGCACGAGGATCATTTTCAGTTCGTAGCTCTCCCTTTTGGGTTGGCAACTGCTCCGCGCGTGTTTACCAAGGCAATGGCTGCGGTCATGACCATTCTTCACAGTCGGGGGTGTCTATTCGCCCTTACCTGGATGACCTTTTGATCAATGGTCAGTCCTTCAAGGATTGCGAGGACAGTGTTCGTGTAACGATGGACATGCTCTCGCAGCTGGGTTGGGTTGTCAATCTGCCCAAATCCTCCCCTGTTATGAGTCGCAAGCTCACATTTCTGGGGATGGTTCTGGACACGTCCCAGGGACTTGTGTTTCTTCTCCAGGACAAGGCTCGTTCTCTGCGTTGTGCGGTCCGGACACTTCTGGGTCCTTTCCCTCACTCCCTTCGATTTGCAATGCACGTCTTGGGGAAGATGGTGGCAGCGATGGAAGCAGTGCCGTTTGCACAGTTGCATCTCCGCCCTTTACAGCTGGATCTACTATCGACCTGGAATCGCAGCCCGTTTACCCTTCATTGGTCCTTCCGCCCGTCGGCGGCAACGAGATGCTCTCTTCGTTGGTGGTTGGTTCCGTAGTCACTCTCTCGGGGGAGATCATTCCTGCCTGCCCGGTGGGATGTACTGACCACCGATGCCAGTCACTTTGGCTGGGGGGCGGTGTTCCAGCATCACACAGCTCAGGGTCGGTGGACTCCAGCGGAGTCCTGTCTGCCCATAAATCTCTTGGAGATTAGGGCCATTTACTTGGCATTGAGGAGTTATCATCATCTCCTGATGGGCTGTCACATTCGCATCCAGTCGGACAATGACACAGCGGTGGCATATGTCAACCATCTGGGCGGGACACGCAGCATGGCAGCAATGCAGGAAGTGCAACCGATTCTCCATTGGGCCGAATCTTCGGGAGCTGTGCTGTCGGCAGTCCACATCCCGGGGGTTGAGAACTGGGTGGCGGATTACCTTAGGTGTCAGGGGCTTGCATCAGGGGAATGGGCTCTTCATCCAGATGTCTTCGCTCAGATATGCATTCGCTTCGGAACTCCAGATGTATACCTCATGGTGTCGCGAATGAATACCTAGGTTCCCAACTTCTTTGCATGCTCACGCGATCCCAGGGCTCTGGGAGCAGATGCCCTGGTTCAGGACTGGACACAGTTTCGCCTTCTGTACGTCTTTCCACCTCTGGCTGTCATCCCCAGAGTGGTTCAGAAAATCAGGACGGAGCGAGTAACGGTGATACTAGTTGCCCCAGACTGGCCCAGGAGATCGTGGTACGCCGATCTCGTGCAACTCGCCGCAGACGGTCCGTGGCGGCTGCCGGTCCGTCCGGATCTTCTCTCCCTCGGTCCAATTTGGCATCAGAACTCGTGGGCTCTTCGTTTGATGGCGTTGCCCTTGAGACCAGAATTGTGATTCAGAAGGTTTTTCAGGAAACATTGCACGCACTATGGCGTGTGCGAGAAAGCCTGTTTCCGCCCGTATATATCACAGGGCTTGGAAGGTGTTTTTCGCCTGGTGTGAGTCAAGAAATGTCCCACCCTTGCGTTTCTCCCTTCCAGAGATTCTAGGGTTCCTCCAATCTGGATTAGACAAGTGACTTTCCCTAAATTCTCTTAAGGGACAAGTATCGGCGCTATCAGTTCTTTTTCAGCGCCGATTGGCTTCGAAACCTCAGGTCCGTACTTTTTTGCAGGGTGTTTCCCGTATCGTTCCACCGTATAAGAGGCCTTTGGAGGCCTGGGATTTCAATCTGGTCCTGGAGGTGCTTCAGAAACCACCCTTCGAACCTCTCAGGGAGGTTTCGTTGTGCCTTCTCTCTCAGAAGGTGGTTTTCCTTGTGGCCATCACTTCCATTGGGAGAGTATCTGAGCTGGCGGCACTTTCCTGTAGGGCGCTTTTCCTTTCGTTTCATCAGGACAAGGTGGTGCTGCGGCCGATACCGTCCTTTCTCCCTAAGGTGGTTTCCACTTTTCATTTGAACGAGGACATTGTCCTTCCATCCTTTTGTCCGCTTTGAAAAGGCCTTGCACACTTTGGATCTGGTCCGTGCTCTCCGGCTTTAAATGTCTAGGACAGCGCCTTTCAGGAAGTCGTATTCTCTTTTCGTTCTTCCTGAGGATTACCGAAAAGGGATGGCCGCGTCAAAAGCCGCACTTGCCAGGTGGATTAAGCTTTCCATTTAGAAAGCATACTCTTTACACAACTTGCCCATTCCATTGGGGTTGCGTGCTCACTCCACTCGCTCGGTGGGTGCCTCCCGGGCTATTCGGCACCAGGCTATGGCTGAGCAGGTGTGCAAGGCTGCCACTTGGTCCAGCCTACACACCTTTGCGAAGCATTATCGTGTACATACTCAGGCTTTGGCAGATGCGAGTCTGGGTATACGCATCCTGCAGGCAGCGGCTGCTAGCCTGTAGACTGTGTTTTTCAGTTTGGGATGTTTTTTCCCACCCAGGGACTGCTTTAGGATGTCCCATCGTCCTGTGTCCCCCAATGAGGCGAAGGAGAAAAGGAGAATTTTGGGTACTCACTGTAAATTCCTTTTCACTTAGCCTCTAATTGGGGGACACAGCACCCTCCCTGGGCCTGTTGGCCTTATTTAGTTGGTGTTTTTCTTCTTTGAGTTCTTGGTGGCCTTATCGGCTTAGGTAGTTTTCCTCCTTCTGCTTTAGCACAAAACTGGCTAGACCAGGGGTCTCAAACTCGGCTGGGTTGGTGGGCCGCACATAGAAAAGCATTTATATCGGGGGGCTGCATCCCATGTAGGACTAAGTGATATTTTTAGTAATACCAACATTTTTTGCTCAATGTAGTAAAGTACAAATCCAAACTGCTCTTGGACTGTTGGGAGAAGTTGCTCTTGGAGGACATTCTGGTACCATTCTTTATTCATGGCTGTGTTTTTAGGCAAGACTGTGAGTGAGCCGATACCCTTGGCTGAGAAGCAACCCCACACATGAATGGTTTCAGGATGCTTTACAGTTGGCATGAGACAAGGCTGGTGGTAGCTCTCACCTCTTCTTCTCCGAATAAGCTGTTTTCCAGATGTCCAAAACAATCGAAAAGGGGATTCATCAGAGAAAATGACTTTACCCCAGTCCTCAGCAGTCCACTCCCTGTACCTTTTGCAGAATATCAGTCGGTCCCTGATGTTTTTTCTGGAGAGAAGTGGCTTCTTTGCTGCCCTCCTTGAAACCAGGCCTTGCTCAAAGAGTCTCCGCCTCACACTGCGTGCAGAAGCACTCACACCAGCCTGCTGCCATTCCTGAGCAAGCTCGGCACTGCTGGTAGTCCGATCCTGCAGCTGAAACAGTTTTAAGATACGGTCCTGGCGCTTGCTGGTCTTTCTTGGGCGCCCTGGAGCCTTTTTGACAATAATGGAAGCTCTCTCCTTGAAGTTGTTGATGATGCGATAGATTGTTGACTGAGGTGCAATCTTTCTAGCTGTGATACTCTTCCCTGTTAGGCCATTTTTGTGCAGTGCAATGATGGCTGCACGTGTTTCTTTAGAGATAACCATGGTTAACTGAAGAGAAACAATGATACCAAGCACCAGCCTCCTTTTAAAGGATGTTGAAATGTGTTTTGGGGGTTAAAGTTCATTTTCTAGGCAAATATTGCCTTTGCAAGTAATTGCTGTTAAGCTGATCACTCTTTATGACATTCTGGAGTACATGCAAATTGCCATTAGAAAAACTGAAGCAGTAGACTTTGTTAAAATTAATATTTGTATCATTCTCAAAACTTTTGGCCATGACTGTACGGTAACAATCCTTCCAGCGTCCGCACTGTTCATTGTGAGGATTCCCCGGTCTCTAAGACGATAAGGAACAGCAATTGTGCAGTATGCATGTTCCCAATCACTCGGCCAGATTCCCTGATTAGTGAATGTGGCCTTGCTCCATACAAGTGTATGGAGCAATGCTGTGCCCACTATACTTCCACGCCTACTAGTCAGACACACCTGTTCTATACACTTGTATTGAGCGAGGCCATGCCCACTAGTTGTGTTGTGTCGGGAACATGCCTACCGCATAACTGCTAATCCTCAGTGCTCAGTGCGGGAGGATTGATAAGTCAGCAGTCGCATAGCATGACTGCAGCCTTTTCGTTTTAGCTCAGACAACCCCTTTGAGTCTCCTCAGACTCGCATGTCACTCTCCACAAGGAGAAACCTTACCCCTTAGATCCCAGTACTGGAGTGAATGTTGGGGCAGGGCGTGGACAGCTCCTTGCTTTGCCATAGTATTGAGCTACATGCACATTAGTATTATTATTAATTATTGCAGTGCGATTTATTCTATGGCGCTTTACATATGAAAAGGCGCATAAATAGACGAGTACAATAATCATGAACAATACAAGGCACAAACAGGTACAGAAAGAGAGAGGACACTGCCCATGAGGGCTCACAGTCTACTAGGGATGGGTGAGGATATAGTAGGTGAGGAGAGAGGACTCTGCCTATGAGGGTTCACAGTATACATGAGATGGGTGAGGATACAGTAGGTCAGGAGAGAGGACCCTACCTGCGACAGGGTGGATAAAAATCTTGATTTTTTTAAAAAAATCAAAAAAATCAGATTTTTTTGATTTAAATCAGATTTTTTTGATTTAAATCATTTGATTTAAATCAGATTTTTTAATCAAGTTGTACACAAGCAAAACTTTGTCTTTTTGCAAATCTAATTGTTTTACACAAATAAAAATATTAAAACAGTTGATTATGAAACCTAATAATTTTTATTTGCACTATTAAACACTCAGAATTGAACTACAGAGAGTAAGTACTTTTTAACAATAGCCTATCTCTAACGTTTGAAGTAAGCAAACATCTTCAGTGAATACATCAGTCCTTTAAGCCTACTGTTTATTTAGGACTTTTAATAGAAAACCAGTTGTCCTGCTTTAGCAGTTCCTAAGCGGTTTCGGCGTTAGATCGTTGCCCCTCGTTTCGTCCGTGTAACTATGGGCGCACATGCACACTGCTCTCACTTCTCATTTTATTCGTGATTTATATTAAAAAAAAACCTTTTGATTTAAATCAGTGATTTAAATCATGATTAAAATCATGATTTAAATCGATCCGATTTAAATAGAAAAAAAACTTTTGATTTAAATCGTGATTTAAATCATGATTTAAATCGGCGTGATTTAAATCAATCCACCCTGACCTGCGAGGGCTCAAAGTCTACAAGAGATGGATGAAAATACAGTAGGTGAGGAGAGAGGACCCTGCCCACAAGGGCTCACAGTCTACAAGGGATGGGTGAGGATACAGTAGGTGAGGAGAGAGGACCCTGCCCCAAGGACTCACAGTCTACAAGGGATGAGTGAGGATATAGTAGGTGAGGAGAGAGGACCCTGCTTGTGAGGGCTCACAGTCTACAAGGGATGGGTGAGGATACAGTAGGTGAGGAGAGAGGACCCTTCTTGTGAGGGCTCACAGTCTACAAAGGATGGGTGAGGATACAGTAGGTAAGGAGAGAGGTCTCTGCCCACGAGGGCTCACAATCTATAAGGGATGGGTGAGGATGCAGTAGGTGAGGAGAGAGGACCCTGCCTGCGAGGGCTTACAGTCTACAAGGGATGGGTGAGGATACAGTAGGTGAGGAGAGAGGACCCTGCCTGCGAGGGCTTACAGTCTACAAGGGATGAGTGAGGATACAGTAGGTGAGGAGAGAGGACCCTGCCCATGAGGGCTCACAATCTACATGGGATGGGCGAGGAAACAGTACATGAAGGTATAGCTGGTTGTGCGGCGGTTTAGTGGACTGAGGCTCACTGCAGGTTGTACATTCAGAGGATTCAGATCCAGCTGATTGTAGTGTTAGGAAAGGGATTTTTGGACATCAGGCCGAAAATGTAGAGCGGGTACTCCAGTGCTGGAGACATCACTGTGTTTTACCGTAAAAATAGTTACACTTTTTCCATGCAGAACTATAATTTCAACCACAAATGTAGAACATGAGCTGGATGTGCCTTAGATTTAGATTATTGGCGGTCACGCGTTTCGGACTAAGACTGACTCTGAGAAATGGAGTCTTGTGTTTCCTCTTTGTGGAGTACAGTTGGTTGGATGTGGATCGGCACTGCCCATCTTACTCTATGGGATCCAGCGGTTGCTAGTAGCAGGAGTTTGAGCCGCTCCTCGTCCTCTGTAGAATGTAAAGTATCCACTCTATTTCATGGAGACTTTCTCCGGTTCAAAACAAACGTGACTGCGTGTACTTACAGATATGCATACTTTCACCGGCAATTCAGTGTAATAAAGAGTTACTGCTGCAAATATGGCGTAAAGGAAGAGGCCGAGTCTTCAAAAGTGTCCTGCCCCACACAATAACGGAGCTTGAGGACAAGGACCGATCCCAACCTCCTTATATCTAAGGCTACCTTCACATTACGATTTGAAGGGAGCTGATGCTGTCCGATATAAATCGGACAGCATTGGCTCCCTTCTGATGCCTGGAATCGGGTGCCAAATAGGCATCCGATTCCCGCATAAAATCGGCGCCGGGCTGCAAAAAAATAAAAAAAAAATAAAGGTTATTCTCACCTCCCCCCGAGCCCCCGCCGTCTTCCGCCATCTTCTGCCATCTTCTTCTAGGCTCCCGGTGGCTCCCGCAGGCTGCCGGTGTCAGCAGAGGTGTACCTCTGCTGTACACAGGACCTGCGGTGATGTCACAGTCACGTGACCGCGGATTCACCATGGTGAATCCGCGGTCACGTGACTGTGACATCACCGCAGGTCCTCAACAGCAGAGGGAGCGCTCTGCTGACACCGGCAGCCTCGGGGAGCCACCGGGAGCCTAGAAGAAGATGGCAGAAGATGGCGGAAGACGGCGGGGGCTCGGGGGGAGGTGAGAATAACCTTTATTATTTTTTTTTAACACTTGTGCTCCTAGTTAGGAGCAGTTTTACTGTACTGAGCATAGATGTTTCCTCGGACCCTTCTCCATAGGGCCCCATGTTATAGGGATCGGGTCAGATCGGATGTGCACTAAATGCCATCCGATTTGGTCCGATCCGAATAAAATCGGACAGAATCGGATCGGACCAAATCGGATGGCATTTAGTGCACATCCGATTCGGTCCGATCCCCATAGGGATACATGGGGTCCGAAAATCGGTCCGATGCTGTCCGATTTTTTTCGGACAGCATCGGAAATGAGAAAATCGTTATGTGAAAGCAGCCTAAGCCTCCAACATTAAGGCCAACTCCAATAACCCATTATATACTAAAAATCAAGCTTCACTGCTGAAATCTCCGAGAATTTCCCTGCTGACTCAGTGCAAATTACCTGGGCCGTATAGACCTTGCAGTCATTACATCTGACACTGTACAGTTAAATTGTCCAGTGAATCTTAGGAGTTCGGCTAGGTTAGATTTCAACATCAGGTCAAGCAGAATTGTGAATACAGCTCTGGGTATTATACAGGGTGTAACACAGAAATTACAAGACAAGGGATGCATTTACAATATTACTAAACTTTCAGAATATGTTCTATCTATGAACACCTAGCATAACGCTTCTGCCAAATATTATGTACCGTAGTTCAATGCTGCCAAAATAGCTCTGACCCTCAAGATGGCCTCCACAAGAGCTGTCAAGGTATCCTGGGGTATTTGGCAGCTAATCGTTGCCACCAGATCCTTTAACCCGTTTCTGATGTGCAATGTACATAAAAAGTGCCACAGAGCCCCCCGAGACATAGCAGTTGCCAGCTGTGTTAGACTGCTGTCATCCACCTCTAACTACAGTGACCAGACCTAGCTCTGATTGCTGCTGTTTAACTCCTTAAATGCCACTATCCATTTCTCTTTAAGGCTTGCCATTTTGGGTAAACATCTTCTTTCCCCTTTTGACCTGTGATGTTATCTTAGATGCCCATGTTTTGGCATTGCAGCTGGGGGTCATCTGATGGCCTTCATTGGGGCCACCTTGATACTCCCCTAAAACCCAGGCTTCATAGTACACCATCATTTACACTATATACTGCACTGTGTATCGATCAAGTAATTGCAGATTTGAGTAGTCTAATAAAGCAAATAAATAAAAGTATTTAACGCTGTTTCACCCCAATCCCTCTGGGTCCTCCAATCGTTGGAGGCCCATATAAGTGTCATCCCCAAGCCTGGCAAAGATCATACCATTGTTGCTAACTTTAGGCCAATATCCCTGATTAATGTGGATATAAAACTTTTCTCTAAGACCTTGGCCAATAGGATCAGTCCTTTTTAATCCATACAGACCAAGTTGGCTTTATAGGAGGCAGAGAGGCCAGGGACAACACAAATAAACTGTTCATCCTGTTGGACCGAGCGAAGGCCAACTCTGTCCTAATGTGTCTTCTTTCAGTGGATGCCGAGGAGGCCTTTAATCAGGTGGAATGGAGGTTTATCATGGCTTCTCTGTGCCATATAAGTTTGGGAGATAGGTTCCTGGGGAAAATTGCCCGTCAGCCAAAGTTAAGGTGAACGGCCTATTGTCCTCGCCATTTGCCGTTCATAATGGCACTAGACAGGGGTGCACTCTGTCGCCTCTGTTATACGTCATCACTATGGAACACTTGGCGGAAGCCATTAGGAGAAACCCAAATATACATGGTGTCCTGGGTCCAAATAACCAATATAAGGCCGCACTGTTTGCTGATGATCTCCTTCTCTTTGTCAAATTTAATAGGAAAGTCCAAAAAAAGCGAAAGAACCATAAATGATTTTAGTGAAATATTAGAAAAGTTTATTTGAGTAACAGACAACACGACAAAAGCCACAAAACAATTTAAAATCAATTAAAAGAGCCTAGAATCAGCTGTAACATTCCTTTATGACAAAATAGTCCCAGGAAAAACCTCACTGCTAGTAGCAAACAATGGACACCATTCACACTTTATTCATTATAATATAATAATAGTACCATACTGCACAGTAACAGCTATTCAATTTGTACATTCAAGTATAGCCAGGGTAAATATAGGGTTTTCTCTTTGAAGAAAGGTTTATATAGAGGACTCCAAAATAATTTTATCAATACACAGCAGATATAACATATGAATGAAATCCCATAACCCAAATTGATATAGATATTGAGGGCAGGAATAAAGGAAGCAAATGTTATGAACCTGTATGTAGGCAGTATGTGAGATGTAGCTCAATACAAATAACAATATTCAGTTGTTATTCCTATACATTTAATCCCATATATTTACTTGATCTAATTCAAATATAGGTACAGATACAGATATAGGTTCATCCTAGTATGATATAACTATGGAGTGACCCCTGATCAAAAATTACTGCATTCAGTATACAGGGTATAATAGATTAAATCCCCATATACCAGTGGAGGAAATTACAACCCATCCATATTGGCCCATATTGGCATTCTGATTCTAGCTGTATCAAAGTTATTTTATGTAAAAGATTAGTACCAGTCAGGACTGGTTTTACCAGAGTTTTAGCATAATAGCAGGAGGTGTGGCGCTCCCCACGCGTTACGCTGCCTGCGCCTGGCAGCTTTGTCAGGGGAATGTGGCTCTGTCCTCCATTATTCGTCTAATATAGCGTGCAGTTCTGTTCATTCTAAATGAATTCCTCCCCTCAGCTGTGTACAAGGGAAACCAGGTGGCCAGTCTGTCCCCCTGCTTTCACAGCGTCTGAATGCACATGTCTAAGTGCTAGACTGCGCATGTCCGGAGCCAGCAATATGGCGGCTCCCATAGTGAGGGACATATTTGTACTGCGCATGCGCCAACAGCGCATTGCGCATGTCAGAGTCCACAATAATGATGATTCCCAGTCACGGCGACTATCATGCTTTATTAATTTAAGCCTGTCAGAGCGCCAGAGCTGTCACTTAATTTTATAAAAACAAGCGGACCACTTGATAAAGTGCTCACCATTAGAATGCAGCAACTACTTATTAATATGTCCTTTATTATGGCCAAAATGATAAACATGTTATGGAGAAGATAGGATTATTTTTCAAATACACACACTCCCATGGCTAGTACATGTACTGGATCACAGGTAGAGAAGCCGACCAAGAACCCCATAATATAAATGGAAATCTTTCCAGAAGTACCCATCCTTTCCAATTGACTCTTCTATCATGTCATCATCATTACATTCAATAGCACTTTCTTCACTTTCATCAGTCACTGCTTTTACGTCTTCAGTATCACTTTGTGTCCAATTGGGAATGTCGTCCTCATCACTTTCTGTAACATCAGTCTTTAAGGCATAGTTGTTTCCTAAACTTGAAAAAAAGATAGAATTATTGCTTTATTACACAAACCGTACCATGGGGTCAAAATGACCCACCATTCTTTATGGTTATATAGCTATAAACTCTAAGCTGATGACTGGCAATGGTACACATCATGCCCTGACATCACCCCCACATTATTACACTATACCAGGGCTTGCCTATCCACTATCTCTCACATCATGTCCTCCCTCTTTCTGAAACTGGATGCCCCAAAACTGCGACTTACAGCTAGGTGTCATGGATGCCTTCTGTATAATTATGGACTCGGTATAAATAAATTCTTGTCCCTGGCACATATTCACAGGAAGTATATTTGGCATAATTGGATTATATGACAGGTTCCTCCTCTAAGGCCGAGCGGTGCACATGGCGCACAGCAGGTAACATGAGGAGGGACTACATTGGCGGGAATAAAATAAAAATTAAAATAGGAAGCTAGGAATAAATGACATTGCTGACTTCTAAGGCCCCTTTCACATCAGCGTTTTTTTTTAAATCGCGGCAAATGCGGTGAAAAAAACGCATCTGCTGCGATTACCGCATACCGGCTGCACTTGCGGCACAGTTGCGGCAAGCCCCATACAATGTATAGGCGGGATTGCGGCAAGTGCGGTTTTGGCACTTGCGGCAGGTGCGGCCGCGAAAAAAACCGCAGTCAGCCGCAGTTTTTTCGCGGCCGCACCTGCCGCAAGTGCCAAAACCGCACTTGCCGCACCTGCCGCAAGCCCGCCTATACATTGTATGGAGCTTGCCGCAACCGTGCCGCAAGTGCAGCCAGTATGCGGTGAAAAAACGGCATCTGCCGCGATTTAAAAAAAACGCTGATGTGAAAGGGGCCTAAGGAGGCTTAATGTAAAATGTTCTGTTACTTTATATGCAGCAGCTACCGGGGACATCTATTGCCTCTTAAAGAAGCGAGATTTGCAACACTTAAAGAAACTTTAAATCCAGAAATGGGTATTAAAATTGAGCAAGAAGTACATTAACCCTCACTGTCTGTTAGTTTGCAGCTTTATATGTATGTTCTTGTGCATGTAAATCCTGCTGAGAACAAAGGAATTAATCCACGTCCCCTAATCCAATGGGTGGGGTTTAGCAATCCAGGGAAGAGGGGAGAGGCTCCTGCTGCAGCCAGTTGTCTTACAGCTAGACAAAAGACTTGGAGGAAAAGGAGAAGGAGATGATATTTTGTAATATTTTGTGTGCATTTTCTGTGTTGTTTAGTTTTCTTTTAAAGAGATTGTCCACTTCTAATGTAAATTGGTCTTTCTAATTTATGTGATTAATGCATTGTCATTTTAAATAGCTTTATTTTTGCTGTCAGTATATGGAAATATAAGTTTTTTCAATCTATATATCCAAACTTTAATAACCTGACAGCATAGTGCTGTTTATACTGCTGAAAATCTGTTACAGTGTGTCAGTACTTATAATGATTAGAATATGGTGGTTTTCAAGTCATCATAATGAGTGTAAAGAAATCACTAATAAATGACTATGAAAGTGTTTCCTTATATGAAAGTTGCATAGTAATCTACTCTTAGTCTTAAAGTTCCAATAGGATATATAAAACTATTTTTTCCAGCCACATCTTAAATGAAAACAATGATCTAATTTTCAGAAGTAACACCCAGGGCCGCACCATCCAATGGACAACCGGAGCCTTCAGGCTCAGGCGTCAAGGAGGCAGGAGGAGTGGCAGTGCTGAAGGGGGCGGCTCCCAGACTCAAGGCCGCCGGCAGCAGTGCAGTAAGGGATCACCCCCACCCCCTCCCCCCCGCATTTCACCCGCAGCCAGTGGCAGCACAACCCCCAGCTCCTCACCCGTGGCCGCCAGTGACAGCAACCCCCTCCTCACCTGGCTCAGGCGGCATGGTGCCTTGATGCACCCCTGGTAACACCTGTACCTTGATGTTCCTTCTACAGTGTTTCATGTGATTATGTAATTCTGTCATGCTTCACAAGAGGGCAGTAAATTGATCAGACTTTGATGACCTATCCTTAGTAGTAATGATTGGACCCTGGGATGTTCGGGTTCGGATGGTGCTGCCGGACACACGGCAAACTGTTTGGGACCCGAACTTGACCCCAACCTCGTTGGAAGTCATCATCAAAACACTTCTGGGTGCAGGAGCGTGAGGACTATTTTTTATTTCTTTCATTTTAGAAAGAAACCGTTTTTACCCCCAATGTGAGTTGATCAAACTCCACAAGCGGCCCGCATGGGCCAAGAGCCAAGCGTACACATGAGCACAGCCATACTCACTCTGGTTGCTTGGGACATTTAAAGCACCAAAATAGGTTTGCTCATCTCTAATCTTAAGGATAGGCCAGCGCTGTAAAGGCCCCATTACACGTAACGAGATACAGTTGTGGCCAAAAGTATTGACACCCCTGCAATTCTGTCAGATAATACTCAGTTGCAATCACAAATTCTTTGGTATTATTATCTTCATTTAATTTGTCTTCAATGAAAAATACAAAAGAGAATGAAGCAAAAAGCAAAACATTGATCATTTCACACAAAACTCCAAAAATGGGCCATACAAAAGTATTGGCACCCTCAGCCTAACACTTGGTTGCACAACCTTTAGCCAAAATAACTGCGATCAACCGCTTCCGGTAACCATCAATGAGTTTCTTACAATGCTCTGCTGGAATTTTAGACCATTCTTCTTTGGCAAACTGCTCCAGGTCCCTGATATTTGAAGGGTGCCTTCTCCAAACTGCCATTTTTAGATCTCTCCACAGGTGTTCTATGGGATTCAGGTCTGGACTCATTGCTGGCCACCTTAGAAGTCTCCAGTGCTTTCTCTCAAACCATTTTCTAGTGCTTTTTGAAGTGTGTTTTGGGTCATTGTCCTGCTGGAAGACCCATGACCTCTGAGGGAGACCCAGCTTTCTCACACTGGACCCTACATTATGCTGCAAGATTTGTTTGCAGTCTTCAGACTTCATAATGCCATGCACACGGTCAAGCAGTCCAGTGCCAGAGGCAGCCAAGCAACCCCAAAACATCAGGAAACCTCCGCCATGTTTGACTGTAGGGACCGTGTTCTTTTCTTTGAATGCCTCTTTTTTTCTCCTGTAAATGTTGATGCCTTTGCCCAAAAAGCTCTACTTTTGTCTCATCTGACCAGAGAACGTTCTTCCAAAACGTTTTAGGCTTTCTCGGGTAAGTTTTGGCAAACTCCAGCCTGGCTTTTTTATGTCTCGGGGTAAGAAGTGGGGTCTTCCTGGGTCTCCTACCATACAGTCCCTTTTCATTCAGACGCCGACGGATAGTACGGGTTGATACTGTTGTACTCTCGGACTGCAGGGCAGCTTGAACTTGTTTGGATATTAGTCGAGGTTCTTTATCCACCATCCGCACAATCTTGCGTTGAAATCTCTCGTCAATGTTTCTTTTCTGTCCACATCTAGGGATGTTAGCCACAGTGCCATGGGCTTTAAACTTCTTGATGACACTGTGCATGGTAGACACAGGAACATTCAGGTCTTTGGAGATGGACTTGTAACCTTGAGATTGCTCATGCTTCCTCACAATTTGGTTTCTCAAGTCCTCAGACAGTTCTTTGGTCTTCTTTCTTTTCTCCATGCTCAATGTGGTACACACAAGGACACAGGACAGAGGTTGAGTCAAACTTAATCCATGTCAACTGGCTGCAAGTGTGATTTAGTTATTGCCAACACCTGTTAGGTGCCACAGGTAAGTTACAGGTGCTGTTAATTACACAAATTAGAGAAGCATCAATACTTTTGTCCACCCCCTTTTTATGTTTGGTGTGGAATTATATCCAATTTGGCTTTAGGATAATTCTTTTTGTGTTTTCTCATTGAAGACAAATTAAATGAATATAATAATATCAAAGAATTTGTGATTGCAATCATTTTCAGGAAGAAACTGAGTATTATCTGAGAGAATTGCTTGCAGGGGTGTCAATACTTTTGGCCACAACTGTAGCTAATGATATCGCTGCAACATCACAGGTTTTGTGATGTAGCAGCGCCCTCGCCAGCGATATCGCCGCGTGTGACATGTAGCAACGAACAGCAATGAGCTCGCTGATCGTTGATCGTTGCAGAATGACCGGGACCATTTTTCCATCGTTGGTCTCCCACTGCCCAGCATGCATCGGTATGTGTGACAGGGCCAACGATCAACGATTTCCATGCGGTCCCAACATCTGTCGGGGAACGCAGCATCAGTAAGTTGATCGTCCAGTGTCACAACTCACCAGCGATCACATAGCGATGATCCTGCGATCCCGGCCACGTCAGATCGTTGGTGGGATTGCTGGAACATCACTGTGTAATGTGGCCTTTAAAGAAGTGGACAACCTCTTTAGGTAGTAGATAGTTTGTGTAGCAAACACCTCCACAGCACACCCACCCACTAGAGCACTACACCCAACCCGGAGCCAGGGACTCTAGGCGGGAAAGAGGTGGTGGGGTTTAGAGGAAAGTGGGTGGGAAGGTAGGTCAGGTGACAGACCAGGAACAAAAGGAGAACAGTAGGCGGAGACGAGCGGATCCCTGCAGTCGAATCCTTCTTCTGCGCATGCGCGCGACTGCCACGCTCTCGTGCTCGCGCCTCTAATTTAGTGCTCGCGGCGGAGGCTGGCTTCCCTGCGCAAGCTTCATTCACTGTGAAAGCCCGTCCCCCCGACTTGCCGGTCTTCCCGCCTTGCTGTTCAAAACACTGGCGCTTCTACTGCATCAGGCTTCTGTATTGACTGGTATTAATAATCCTTCAGGTTCTTTTTTTTATTAGGTCTGGGTCTTACTAGAGGGGGGGAGGGTGTATGGATGGATGGGGGTCTTACTAGAGGGGGGAGGGTGTATGGATGGATGGGGGTCTTACTAGAGGGGGGGAGGGTGTATGGATGGATGGGGGTCTTACTAGAGGGTGGGAGGGTGTATGGATGGATGGGGGTCTTACTAGAGGGGGGGAGGGTGTATGGATGGATGGGGGTCTTACTAGAGGGGGGGAGGGTGTATGGATGGATGGGGGTCTTACTAGAGGGGGGGAGGGTGTATGGATGGATGGGGGTCTTACTAGAGGGGGGGAGGGTGTATGGATGGATGGGGGTCTTACTAGAGGGGGGGAGGGTGTATGGATGGATGGGGGTCTTACTAGAGGGGGGGAGGGTGTATGGATGGATGGGGGTCTTACTAGAGGGGGGGAGGGTGTATGGATGGATGGGGGTCTTACTAGAGGGGGGAGGGTGTATGGATGGATGAGGGTCTTACTAGGGGGGCGGTAATTAAAAAGAAAAAATAATGTTGCGCCACCTATGGACCTCTCCTGTCTTTAAAGAGGTCGTATTATAAGCAAACTAACCTTTAAAGGTTGTGCCCGATCCGCACAACCAGATTGTGAGCGTAGTTTGTGGCTCAGGCTGCCAGCCTTAGATCTGTAGTGCTCCTGTATCCTCAATCACCTCTGCTCCTGGCCTCGTGCTGTCCACACTCTCTCTCCAGGGTTAGGTCAGGAACCACCAGGTTGATCCATTAACCCTATCCCTCCTGCAGCTCTGTCACCGCTTTCCACAATGGAATTAGATTAATAGAATTCAAATAGAATATGCGGTTCTAAGGTAGAGCGCTGGTATGAGACGGGATACTTAGATCTTTATCTCCGTAACTTTATTCATAAAAAGCTCCAGACCACAACATGTTTCGACGTACAGACGTCTTCCTCAAGCGGATGAGGAGCTATTAATAACAAACCATTATATACTTCCTCTAACCAATCAACCGTCAGTGCAGCCTCCCTGACAGCTGAAAGGTGGGAGGTTACACAATTTTAAAACAATTTAAACAAAATTAAAAACCTTCAGTTACAGAACAATTTATAAAACCAGAAACTAAATATAAAAACCCCAATAAAACAAAACACATAATAATACAATGAGTTTTTCTGTTGATGTTGATGATCATTTTGAACATATGCTCACAATTCCCGATTCTCTATATTTTTCAACTTAAGAGCAATAGTAAATGTAATTGTATATTTTTACTATCCCCAGTTGTCCAAGGGTTGGTCATTTATTTAAATTCTCATATCCTTACAAGTCAGAACTGTGCAAACAATAAATTAAATATAAATTCTGATTTTTATTTTTTTTTTTTTTTTTTTTTTTATTGCTGCCCTACTGGGCTATTTTAGTGACCCCTGTAGTTATCACTGTAATCTTGAAGGATTCTTTCTAAACCAGTCTTATAAACATATCACTAGCATGATATTTCCAATATTATTCCATAGATGTTGATGATTATGTATCTCAGGCTGTTTCTTTCAATTATTCATAACCTCACACTAAATTAAATTAACAGTAGGTAGCACCTAAACTCCATCACCGCTACTCCTCTCACTTACGTTCCTACTCAGTAAATTATTATCAATTACTCTATATTTAGTACATATTCATCTTAATTCAGTCGATAGTGATGATTATTTTATCTTATCAAGATTTTCTCCAGCCCTAACTTCCAAACATTCCTTCTATGTTATTTTTTTTTATCTACTTTCAAGATTAAATCCCATCCTAGAGTATATGAGATCCACGCTATAATTTAGTTCTTTTATAAGGGCTTCCTCTATTTTGTCGGTTTCTCTATTGTTAAATTAAGGCCTTCAGGTGTTAATGTACCCAATTTGTATATCCAGAATGATTCTCTCTTACAGAGAGCTGCCATTCTGTTATGTATCCCTTCTTCGATTTGGTCGATTATTATCAATTTTAAACTAGTGGGGTCCTTATCATGCACCTTTGTATAGTGACAGGAGACGCTATGTGCCATGAAGCCATTTTTAACGTGAAATCAGCAGAAACAAGTAATAGGCTGGGTATACAGAGAGAACCAGGTAGTTCCAAATGTGGCTCTATAAGGTGTAAATGCTGTAAAAGCATAGGTCATGGTGATAAAACATTTAAATCTAATACAACAAATGAGATTTTTACTATAAAACAATCGTTGAATTGTAAATCAAGTTATGTAGTATACCTCATAGAATGTCCTTGCGGACAGCAATATGTAGGCAGGACAATACAGTGTATGCAAGCTAGGCTCAACAAACATAGAGCCAATATTAAAAATGGCTTCATGGCACATAGCGTCTCCTGTCACTATACAAAGGTGCATGATAAGGACCCCACTAGTTTAAAATTGATAATAATCGACCAAATCGAAGAAGGGATACATAACAGAATGGCAGCTCTCTGTAAGAGAGAATCATTCTGGATATACAAATTGGGTACATTAACACCTGAAGGCCTTAATTTAACAATAGAGAAACCGACAAAATAGAGGAAGCCCTTATAAAAGAACTAAATTATAGCGTGGATCTCATATACTCTAGGATGGGATTTAATCTTGAAAGTAGATAAAAAAAAATAACATAGAAGGAATGTTTGGAAGTTAGGGCTGGAGAAAATCTTGATAAGATAAAATAATCATCACTATCGACTGAATTTAGATGAATATGTACTAAATATAGAGTAATTGATAATAATTTACTGAGTAGGAACGTAAGTGAGAGGAGTAGCGGTGATGGAGTTTAGGTGCTACCTACTGTTAATTTAATTTAGTGTGAGGTTATGAATAATTGAAAGAAACAGCCTGAGATACATAATCATCAACATCTATGGAATAATATTGGAAATATCATGCTAGTGATATGTTTATAAGACTGGTTTAGAAAGAATCCTTCAAGATTACAGTGATAACTAGAGGGGTCACTAAAATAGCCCAGTAGGGCAGCAATAAAAAAAAAAAAAAAAAAAAAAATAAAAATAAAAATCAGAATTTATATTTAATTTATTGTTTGCACAGTTCTGACTTGTAAGGATATGAGAATTTAAATAAATGACCAACCCTTGGACAACTGGGGATAGTAAAAATATACAATTACATTTACTATTGCTCTTAAGTTGAAAAATATAGAGAATCGGGAATTGTGAGCATATGTTCAAAATGATCATCAACATCAACAGAAAAACTCATTGTATTATTATGTGTTTTGTTTTATTGGGGTTTTTATATTTAGTTTCTGGTTTTATAAATTGTTCTGTAACTGAAGGTTTTTAATTTTGTTTAAATTGTTTTAAAATTGTGTAACCTCCCACCTTTCAGCTGTCAGGGAGGCTGCACTGACGGTTGATTGGTTAGAGGAAGTATATAATGGTTTGTTATTAATAGCTCCTCATCCGCTTGAGGAAGACGTCTGTACGTCGAAACATGTTGTGGTCTGGAGCTTTTTATGAATAAAGTTACGGAGATAAAGATCTAAGTATCCCGTCTCATACCAGCGCTCTACCTTAGAACCGCATATTCTATTTGAATTCTATTACTAGGGGGGGGGGCTGTGTATGGATTGATGGGGGTCTTACTAGAGGGGGGGAGGGGGGATGGATGGATGGGGTCTTACTAGAGGGGGGGAGGGTGTATGGATGGATGGGGTCTTACTAGGGGGGGGCTGTCTATGGATAGATGGGGGTCTTACTAGAGGGGGGGAGGGTGTATGGATGGATGGGGGTCTTACTAGAGGGGGGGGGGCTGTGTATGGATAGATGGGGGGGGCTTACTGGGGGGGGGGGGAGGGGTGTATGGATTGTATGGGGGTCTTACTAAGAGGGGGGGGTGTATGGATGGATGGGGGTCTTACTAGAGGGGGGAGGGTGTATAGATGGATGGGGGTCTTACTAGAGGGGGGAGGGTGTATGGATGGATGGGGGTCTTACTAGAGGGGGGAGGGTGTATGGATGGATGGGGGTCTTACTAGAGGGGGGGAGGGTGTATGGATGGATGGGGGTCTTACTAGAGCGGGGGAGGGTGTATGGATGGATGGGGGTCTTACTAGAGGGGGGGAGGGTGTATGGATGGATGGCGGTCTTACTAGAGGGGGGGAGGGTGTATGGATAGATGGGGGTCTTACTAGAGGGGGGGAGGGTGTATGGATGGATGGGGGTCTTACTAGAGGGGGGGAGGGTGTATGGATGGATGGGGGTCTTACTAGAGGGGGGGAGGGTGTATGGATGGATGGGGGTCTTACTAGAGGGGGGGAGGGTGTATGGATGGATGCGGTCTTATTAGAGGGGGGAGGGTGTATGGATGGATGGGGGTCTTACTAGAGGGGGGGAGGGTGTATGGATGGATGGGGGTCTTACTAGAGGGGGGAGGGTGTAGTGGATGGGGTCTTACTAGGGGGGGCTGTGTATGGTTGATGGGGGTCTTACTAGAGGGGGGGGGTGTATGGATGATGGGGGTCTTACTAGAGGGGGGGAGGGTGTATGGATGGATGGGGGTCTTACTAGGGGGGGGCTGTGTGATGATGATGGGGGCTTACTAGAGGGGGGGAGGGTGGATGATGGGGGGTCTTACTAGAGGGGGGGAGGGTTGTAGGGATGTATGGATGGATGGGGGTCTTACTAGGGGGGGGGCTGTGTATGGATAGATGGGGGTCTTACTGAAGGGGGCTGTGTATGGATAGATGGGGTCTTACTAGAGGGGGGAGGGTGTATGGATGGATGGGGGTCTTACTAGAGGGGGGAGGGTGTATGGATGGATGGGGGTCTTGCTAGGGGGGGCTTACTAGGGGGGGCTGTGTATGGATAGATGGGGGTCTTACTAGAGGGGGAGTGTGTATGGATGGATGGGGGTCTTACTAGAGGGGGAAGGGTGTATGGATGGATGGGGGTCTTACTAGGGGGGTCTTACTAGGGGGGGCTGTGTATGGATAGATGGGGGTCTTACTAGAGGGGGGGAGGGTGTATGGATGGATGGGGGTCTTACTAGGGGGGGGCTGTGTATGGATAGATGGGGGGGCTTACTGGGGGGGGCTGTGTATGGATAGATGGGGGTCCTACTAGAAGGGGGGAGGGTGTATGGATGGATGGGGTCTTACTAGGGGGGGCTGTGTGTGGATAGATGGGGTCTTACTAGGGGGGGGCTGTGTATGGATAGATAGGGGGCTTACTAAGTGGGGGGGCTGTGTACGCATAGATGGGGGGGCTTACTAGGGGGCTGTGTATGGATAGATGGGGGTCTTACTAGGGGGGTGTATGGATAGATGGGGTCTTACTAGGGGGGCTGTGTATGGATAGATGGGGTCTTACTGGGGGGGTGTATGGATAGATGGGGTCTTACTAGGGGCTGTGTATGGTAGATGGGTCTTACTAGGGGGGGCTGTGTATGGATAGATGGGGGCCTTACTAGGGGGGCTGTGTATGGATAGATGGGGTCTTACTGGGGGGGGTGTATGGATAGATGGGGGTCTTACTAGGTGGGCTGTGTATGGATAGATGGGGGTCTTACTAGGGGGGGCTGTGTATGGATAGATGGGGGCCTTATTAGGGGGGCTGTGTATGGATAGATGGGGTTTTACTAGGGGGGGGCTGTGTATGGATAGATGGGGGCTTACTACTGGGGGGGCTGTGTACGCATAGATGGGGGGCTTACTAGGGGGGGACTGTGTATGGATAGATGGGGGTCTTACTAGGGGGGGGTGTATGGATAGATGGGGGGCTTACTACTGGGGGGGGCTGTGTATGCATAGATGGGGGGGCTTACTGGGGGGGGTGTGTACGCATAGATGGGGGGGCTGTGTAAGCATGATGGGGGGCTTACTACTGGGGGGGGCTGTGTACGCATAGATGGGGGGGCTTACTGGGGGGGGCTGTGTACGCATAGATGGGGGGGCCTCTATGGATAGATGGGGGAGCTTACTGGGGTCTCTATAGATAGATGGGGGGCTTACTGGGGGGGGCTGTGTACGCATAGATGGGGGCTTACTGCGGGGGTTTCTATGGATAGATGGGGGCTTACTGGTGGGCTGTACGGATAGAAGGGAGATTACTGGGGGGTCTCTATGGATACTTGGGGGCTTACTGGGGGGGCCTTACGGATAGATAGGGGGTGGCGGATTAAATGGATCATGGTCCCGCTGCTGTTCATAAAACCTCCCTAAAAAAATAATTTTTTCGTGCAAAATTTTTAGCTGGAATCGGATGGGAATGCAGCTCGCAGGCTGCAGGCACCATAAAGGTTGCAGTAGCACAGTGCAGGGCGCAGGCAGAGACAGGGGGTGCAGGCAGAGAAGGGCAGAGAGATAGGGTGCGGGCAGGTGGAGAGAGAAAGGCAGAGAGAGTGCACAGGCAGAGAGAGGGGCAGGTAGAGACAGTAGGGCAGATAGAGGGTGCGGGCAGAGAGAAGGGCGTGGGCAGAAGAGGGGGCAAGGGCAGAGAGTGGTCATGGGGCTTGCTGCTGGAGGTGGAATAGAGGTGGGTGTATCACCTCATGGGCAGGGGGCGTTGGCCGTCCACCGCGAGACAAGCGGCCGTGCACGCGCACCGCGAGACGTGGGGCGAAGATGTCGGGCGGCTGGCTCGATTATACCCTGGCTCCCCAAGAAGCCTTGAGCCGGGGGCGGACGCCCCAATCGTCCCAATGTAGATCCGCCACTGGATGGGGGGCCTACTGGGGGGGGGGTCTGTACGGATATATGGGTGAGCTTACTGGGGATCTGTATGGATAGATGGGGGGGGGGGTCTGTACGGATAGATGGGGGAACTTACTGGGGGGTCTGTATGGATAGATGGGGGGCTGTACGGATAGATAGGGGAGCTTACTGGGGGGTCTGTATGGATAGATGGGGGGCTGTACGGATAGATGGGGGAGCTTACTGGGGGGTCTGTATAGATAGATGGGGGGCTTGCTGGGGGGGCTGTACAGATAGATGGGGGGCTGTTTGCAGTGATGCCAACACACGTGCTGTAGTCAATACTTTTTGTTCACCTCTGCTTCCGTCTACAACACTGAACCATTCGGGTTCCCCATTACATTTACTACCCAACTATTCTCACGGACTCACGACATCAGCGACCTTTGTTTGTTGACCAGCACTGAGCGCGGTTCATAAGCTCCCTAAGGACTCAAACAGGCCGGCGACTTGATTTCATGCATGAAGTCCCGCTCTGAACTTAGTACCTGAAAAGGAAGCTCGTACTTACCTGTCGGCGCCTTCCCCATAACCCGGCCTGTCCTCGTGCGCTGCCCTCTCCCAAGAGTTCCTGCGCTGAGAGTCCCGTTACGCAGCGCACGAGGACAGGCCGGGTTATGGGGGCGGCGCCGACAGGTAAGTACGAGCTTCCTTTTCAGGTACTAAGTTCAGAGCGGGACTTCATGCGTGAAATCAAGTCGCCGGTCTGTTTGAGCCCTAAGGCTACGTTCACACAGTGCGTATTTTGTTGCGTATTTTTACGCATGCAGTTTTCCAAAGAAATACGCGCGTTTTTTTTACGCACGTAAACAACGCATGTGTGTTCACACACATGCGTTTTTTTGATGCGTTTTTTTACGGACGCATATTCTTCTGCATGTGTACTGCAAACACATAGAAATAAAGTTTGTTAAAAAGAAAAAAAAAAGCCTTGTGATGTCATTTCCTTTCTTTTCAATTTGTATGGAAAATGAGCTCAATTTGTTAGCAGAAACCATGTCGCGTATGGAGGGTCCCTGTGTGTCTCCACATTGGAGCTCCCCCACAAGTGACCCCATTTTGGAAACTAGACCCCCGAAGGAACGCATCTAGATGTATAGTGAGCACTTTGAACCCCCAGATGCTTCAGAAATTCATCTGTAAAAATGAAAAAGCACTTTTTTTTCCCACAAATAATTTATTTTTTCATTATTACGGATAAATTTGTGAAGCATCTGGGGGTTAAAATGCTCACTATACATCTAGATGCGTTCCTTCGGGGGTCTAGTTTCCAAAATGGGGTCACTTGTGGGGTAGCTCCAATGTGGAGACACACAGGGGCTCTCCATACGGAAAATGGTGTCCACTAACAATTGGAATTGTTAGCGGACACCTTGTAAATAAATAATGCTTTCACATTTATCTTTTAGACCAGGGCCAGCTTTCAGTAGCTGTATAAATATTTCTTTGTTTCTTATGATATAATGCAATAAATTCACACAGCCATTTTGGCATTCCCTTTAAAGAAATAATGTGGTGTGCAGCTGATCTATCTATTGGTAAGTGTTTATATTTTTTGAAGCTTGCACCCACAATAAGAGGTGTGCGCCCATACTATAATATATATAGTTATTTATCTTTGGAGCAGCACCCCGCCCAGTGACTAATGTGAGAACATTCACACAGGTGTTACACACTCCCTTTAAAAGCAGGGTTTTAACATAGTCTTGACACATTCCCTTTAAGACCATGATTTTAACTGCACAGGGCATTTTCCCATTCACATTTCCAGGTTGCAGACATTGAGGGTGAGATTAGGACCCAGTATTAGTGAAAGAACTCTGTAAACAGTTACTGGGCTTATGATTTCATGGCTATGACATCAACTAATGCTTTCACATTTATCTTTTAGACCAGGGCCAGCTTTCAGTAGCTGTATAAATATTTCTTTGTTTCTTATGATATAATGCAATAAATTCACACAGCCATTTTGGCATTCCCTTTAAAGAAATAATGTGGTGTGCAGCTGATCTATCTATTGGAAGGTGGGTGGGGAGACAGTTTGGCGCCTCTTGCATGGCCCTCCTTTGATGAGGGGCCGAGGCACGTCCCTGAGCCAGCACATATCAATCACATCTCCAGGCCCGCCATTTTGGGCCTACACAGTAAAATAAAGTTCAGTGAATAAGATCTGATTTAATTCGCACAGTACCCGGTTTTACCGGGCACGGGATCCTGTTTGTGATGCCAATTTTGAATCGGGCCAGCAGGGAAGGGGTTACTCTGATACTGGGACGGTGGCTTCGGTGGAGATCACGGCTGGTCGGGTCCCGGTTCCGTGCCCTGGGCACTCAATGGCTGATGGAGATGATGATTGGGGATTATACATGACGCCACCTGTGGTGTCTGGCAAGTGATTACCAGCGCTGCAGCCTGGCGCTGAGATGATGGTGTGGCGCAGCAGATGTACTACAGCTCCCCACAGGCAGAGCTTTTCCTCAGTGCGGCAGGGTGGATGAGGGGAGTTGTAGTCCAAATCTCTGTGGTGCTGCAGAGGCCTTTCGGGCGAAGGATTAAATGAAGCCAGAGATCAAATCAGCTCAAACAGTTCTTTTACTGGTACCAGATGATAAAGGTACAAAAACAGTCTGGCCTGTCGGGGTAGTAGCCACAGATTTTAGGATTCATCACAGAGTCTGTCAGAGGTATCTCTCGGTCTCTGTTCACAATGGCTCTCTGCCCTTCCACGCTGAAGTCTGGTTACTAGTCCCCAGGTCTGTTGCCTTAAGTCACTGTTACCTAAGACCTAGCTGCGGGACAGAGGTTAGGCTTCTTGGTGGGTGTCATGGCCCACAACGCGCTGGTCTGCGGTTTGGGATAAACCTGATCAAAACTGCCTCGGTTTCTGTTTACCGGTGTGACCTGGGCACTCCAGACGGCTGCGACCAGACCTGGAGTGTCCCCTTCTTGTCTGGTTCACCTCTGCCCCTTAGAGGTGCCCACTCCTCAGGACAGCAGGGTCCCCTGCGTCCGTCTATTCTCTCTCTCTGTCATCTGACTAGGCTGTCTCCCAACTGTCACTCATGTCACTCATGTCTTCCGTTCACCAAGTTCCACCCCCATGGGACCTACTGAAATACAGTCCCCTGTGCTAGGGTGTCTGTGGGTGGGTTTTGTGTACAGACTCTGTAGTTGCCCCCCTCCACCTGCTGTGACTACAGAGATACTACACCTTCTTTTTGGGGTGCAGTACCTACCTGTGGCATCCCACCAGAGGGGCGCCACATATGTATTTTCACATGACCGTGTGTCCGTGTGAACCACATGGAGAGACATGTCCATTTTTTCAGCAACATGGAGGTGGAGACTGAGACCGAGGAGCCATCCAGTCAGCCGGATCCCTTGGGGGTGGAACCCGCGAAGGACAAGACCAACAGCGATAAGGAAGTCGGGGCATCCGGGCCCCGCGCTCTTTGGTGGGATCGCCACCAGCAACGACCGGTCGGGCGGGTCGCCACCATGATCGGGGCACAGGGCCGTGCTCCAGCTCCAGCCCTGGAGCAGCATGACTATGCCCATCAGAGGTTCCTGGCCGACCAGACGGAGAGGCAAAGCCGCCGCAAGCGTTGGTGGGCCCAGGAACAAGAGAACCTCCTGGCAAGGAACCGAGCCCAAGGGATGCCACCAGTTTCCCCAGAAGACCCTAAAACAGGTACTGCGGTGGCATTTCATTTGGACAACAGGTGGGGTTTCATCTGGGAGCCAAGGCTCATGGAGGAGATGTTTGTCAGTAGAAGGGATTTGGAAGCACACCTCCCCAAAGGGCATCCGGACAGAGACATATACCGCCATGACAAAGTGAACTATGAGCGGCACCTAGGTCCCAGGGTATGCTTTGCGGGTTTACAAAGTCATATAGTAAGTAAAGATAAATCTGATGTACATAGTTTTATTAGTGTGCCAATTGCTGTGGATGGACAATATGTGAACTGTTTATTATGTTGAGCCTGGACTGAAACCTTTAAGTAAAGTGTGTGTTATTTAAACAGCCCGGTGGTGAAAAGGACACTGCGAGAGTGAAGCACTCAATGATCTCAGGGAGACCAGTCAAGGAAAACACTGTGGATTAGCAAATAGAAAAACAAGCGGTGTCAGAGGATTGGAGCGCTAAAGAAACCACGGGTTGGTGATTAGATTACCGATAATTTATTGCACGAACAGCAGGGGTCCAGTATGCCACAACGCGTTTCGACGCACAGATGCGTCTTTCTCAAGTGGAACTTGTGGGAGTGCGGTGTGTGAGCTGCTCTAAGATCCACAGTACCTGGCAGTGCATCATGGGGACCCACCCTTGAATGGTCAGCTGATACACGGTGTGGAGCTGGGGCGGAGGCCAGTGCGGCGAGTCTGCCTCTTCGGGTGGAGGAGTGAAGGAGCCCACCTCCATCTCCAGAGGAACTAGGGAGCCGACCACCAGGCCCGGAGTATCTGAGGAGGAGGGATTATTGGCCCTTGTCACTACAGTGATCCACATTAAGCCATCAGTCTGGTTGTGCGGGGTGTTGCACAACCAGTAAAGGTTAGTACAAACATAGTAAAACCGTGTATTAAGTTCCTCCAGTTGCAGTGTGGCGCAATATCTGTTTTTTCTTTTAAGGAAAACACTGTGGGCAGCCGGCAAAAGCACTCAAACACAGTGAAATCCTAGGTGTATAGGTGCATTGATCCCTGGGAATTATGAAAATGCAAATAGAGTCCATGGAGCCTCGTTTAGGAGTCTCAAACATGGAACTAGCCAGATATCCCTCCTAGGTCCTTCCTTGGAGGGATATATGGCTAGTTCCATGTTTGAGACTCCTAAACGAGGCTCCATGGACTCTATTTGCATACTGCGAGAGTTAAGGACACTACCACGGGACTGTATTGAAATCCGGCCCGTTTTAGGCCGGTAATGTGTTTTTGACTTGTTTTTACCTGTTGGTCCCGTTGATTCGGAAACATTAAAAGTAAAAGTACTTCCTGTGAGAGAACAAAAGCACTGAGTATTGTTGTTTACATGTTAATAAAAATAATAATAAAATTTACAATTTTACTTTGTACCAAACCTGGTCACTCGCAGATGAGTGACTTTAACCAAGGGGGAATGTGGTGCCCCACTGGTCGGGATGCCACGTGGGGGTACTGCACCCATATAGGAGTGTGTAGTATTCCTGTGACTAGGGAATTGGGATGTCGCACAAAGGACCCTCACACTAAACATCCACACACACGTTAGGTAGGGGACCAAGGGTGGACCCGCTGTAGGGAAGACCCAGTCCCATGGGAGGAGTGACAGGGTAGAGAAGTGTGTGGGTGGGAGGAGAGTTAGGCAGTAAGTAAGTGCAGTCTGAGAAAGGAGAGCTCCATTGGGGAGTGAGGAGTGCAGGATGGCGGAGAAGCCGTCAGGAGAGAAGAAGATCCTAAGGGCACCAGGTCTCTGTCCCCTCTGTGCTGTCTTCTCCCCTCTGTGTGGTCTACTTGGAGCTGTTTCCCCGTTGTATGTTCTTCCCCTGCGTGCAGTTTCTCTCCCCCCCCTGTGTGCTGTCTCTCTCTCGCCCTGTGCTGTCTTCTTCTCTACACGTGTGCTTTTACCGTTGAGCCTAGGTGTCCAAAGATGGCGGCACAAGTGCAGATGCGCGTGCCGGGGCACGCCACCATCTTTGTGTACCCAGGTATCACAATATGGTGGCCGCATGAGTAAATGTGCATGCCGGGTTATGCCAGTGCCATCTTTGTATAGCTGGGTGTCCGGGTGTCCAGGTGCAGGCCGCCTAAGTAAGTGAACATGCGCCTGACGAATATATGCATGCGCACTTACTTAGGTGCGTGCTAGGAGGACATTCAGATGCCGGAAGTGTCCAAAGCAATTATGCAAGTAGATGAAAAACACGCACAGCACTTGGATGGCATCTGTTTGCCACTTGTGCACCAGTTGTATGCTGTACGGGTTTAACTTTGCAAAGTATAAGTGAAGCTTTGTAATTTAATTATTTTTTTAATCAATACTGGAAAAACACGGATGGCACACTGATGGAAAACACTGATGACAGCAGTACAGGTACATGCTTTATACATGTGTAAAAGGGGCCTAACGCATGCTGCTTGAACCAGATTCCGTTTAATGCAAGGACAGTGACAAGACAATAACCCCCCCCCCGAATACAGATATATATCAGTATTTTGAACCAGTAATCACAAGATCACTTTACTTATTCTGCACAGTATACTTCATTAAAAAAATTATAATAATAATAATAATTTTTAACTCCACCTATGTTATTACTTTTTTTTGTTATTTGATAAAAATGCATTTTTTTAACATTGCTATTTATGAATTCTCATTTTGCAGCATTTTTTTTAAACCAATCTCTGTATATTTTTTAATTCCTTTTGTAGCTGCCTGATTCTTTTATAAAAGAATGCTTCTTATTCTAGGTTGTACCGCCATCTAGAGGAAAATAGTTAAAATGACCTTAGTCAGATGAACCATCTAGAGAAAGTGTATATTTACTGTTGTTTTTTTATGCAGTCTACTTGTTTTTTATAACAAGCTAAAATAAAAACTGCAATAGATCTAAATAATAGCCTCAGTATTCAATGTTAAATATTTTTCGCTTTTTAAAATGCATCGGATTATAAAATGTACCCCAAATGTGGTGAAGGAATATTCCAGTGTCTGTTTTACAATCCCTATATATGTCCCCTGATCCTGGTACATCATCCCCCATCCTGGATATGGGCCCCCCATCCTGCATATGCCCCACAATCCTAGATATGGGCCCCATCCTGGATATGCCCCCTCATCCGGGATATGGGCCCCCATCCTGGATATTGGCCCTCCATCCTACATATGGCCCCTCATCATGCATATGGCCCCCCATCCTGGATACAGCCCCCTTATCCTGGTTATGGCCCCCTTATCCTAGTTTATAGCTACCTGTATCCTGTATATGGCCACCGCTGCTGGATATGACCCCCCTGTCACTCTATACACTCCCCTGCTGGCACGCATGCTAAAATAATAAACGGATAATAACTTACCCTCCGCCACTCCCTTCCTGCAGCATCACCGCCATCTTCCTGTGTCTGTGCTCGGCATCCGATCATGTGACTGTAGCACACAGATATGATATCACTGTGTTGTGGCGGACACATGATCGGATGCCGAGCACAGACACAGGAAGATGGCGGTGATGCTGCAGGAAGGGAGAGGCAGAGGGTAAGTTATCAGCCATTTATTATTTTAGTGTGCGCACCAGCAGGGGGCATATAGAGTGACAGGGGGCCTTATGCAGGATGAAGAGTGCAGGCTCATATAATATGCGCCGCTCCCCTCACCCACATCTCAGCACTGGGTTCAGTACTGAGGTGATGGACAGTGGCATGCAGTACATATTACATGAGCATAATGAGCCGGGACACCTGATCATGGGCTGCCTCTGCAGCATGCTCCTGGGGAGGGCCGGCTTTAGCCTAAAAGGTGCCCGGTGCAAAACTTCCTTTTGGTGCCCCCTCTATTGATTTTTTCCCCAGTTTCCCAGGACAATAACGCAGAGCAGAAGCCATTTTTTTACATCCTAAAAAAAATATTCCTTCACATGTACACTGTGTTCCAAATTATTATGTAAATGTTCTTTTTCTCTGATTTTCCTAAATGGTAGGTGGTAGTCAGTGTAATAAAAGTCATCACCTGTTAGAGTATACATTGAATTTTATTGAAGACACCTCCCAATGATAAAAGTATAATCTTCAAAATGTGAAAAAAACTCTAAATGCACTGTTCCAAATTATTATGCCATGGTAGAGTTTCTAAACATTTGATGTGTTTGAAAGAACTGAAAATGGTGATTTGTTGAATTTGCAGCATTAACAGGTCACATTCACTGTCTGAAATAAAAAGCTATTTAACTCCAAAACATTCTAACAGGCCAAGTTACATGTTAATATAGGAACCCTTCTTTGATGTCAACTTCACAACTCTTGCATCCAATGAACTTGTGAGTTTCTAGAGAGTTTCTGCTTGTATTTCTTTGCATGATGTCAGAATAGCCTCCCAGAGCTGCTGTTTTGATGTGAACTGCCTCCCACCCTCATAGATCTTTTGCTTGATTATACTCCTAAGGTTCTCTATGGGGTTGAGGTCAGGGGAAGATGGTGGCCACACCATGAGTTTATCTCCTTTTATGCCCATAGCAGCCAAGGGACAGAGGTATTCTTTGCAGCATGAGATGGTGCATTGACATGCATGAGGATGATTTTGCTCCTAAAGCACATTTTTGCTTTTTGTACCATGGAAGAAAGTTCTCAGTTAGAAACTCTATATACGTTGCAGAGGTTATTTTCACACCTTCAGGAACCTTAAAGGGGCCTACCAGCTGTTTCCCAATGATTGCAGCCCAAAACATGACTCTTCCTCCTCCTTGCTGACGTTGCAGCCTTGTTGGGACATGGTGGCATCCACCAACATCCACTACCTATTCACTGACCATCCAGGGTTGCTTGGCACCATCAGTAACAAGACTGATATTAGTCTCAAGTAATCTGGACCCACTGCAATGTTTAGCTTGTGAGCACTGTTTAGGGTGCGTAGAACCGCATACTACACACTCTGCTGCCGCAGAACCTCTTACTGCACACCTCAGCTGCCCAGAACCTCATAGTACACACCTCAGCTGCTGCAGAACCTCATACTGCACACCTCAGCTGCCCCAGAACCTCATAGTACACACCTCAGCTGCTGCAGAACCTCATACTGCACACCTCAGCTGCCCCAGAACTCATACTGCATACCTCAGCTGCCACAGAACCTCATACTGCACACCTCAGCATCCCAAGAACCTCATACTACACACTTCAGCTGCCACAGAACCTAATACTGCACACCTCAGCTTCCCCAGAACCTTATACTGCACACTTCAGGTGCTGCAGAACCTCATACTACACAGCTCAGCTGCCACAAACCTCATACTGCACGCCTCAGCTGACACAACACATACCTTAGCCACTGCAGAAGCTTCTAATTTACACTTTGGAACTGCAGAACATGCCTTAGTTGCTGCAGAACCTCATATGAGGTACCTCAGTTGCTACAGAACACTATAGACTCCTCAGCTACTGCAAAAACCTCATACTGCACACCGTAGTTGCTGCAAAGCATTCCTGACATCTCCTCCTGCTTCTATCAATTTAAAATGATAACAATGGGAGCAGGAGGAGACGTCTGTCATCACATGTCCACAAATCACATGCAAGCAATCATATGACAACCGCTTGTAGTTGCAACCGAAATCCTAAAAAAAAGGAAAAATTCTGCAGGTCAAAGTGCAGAATAACAAACATGTAAATTACACCAATATAATATACATGACTGCAGCAGGGCACACATGAGGGGAAAAATAAACATATTATATATTTATTACACCCTACATATGTCCTGTACCTGGTAATTTACAGCCAGGGGTCCGTCAGGTGCCACAGAGCGCACAGGCATCACATGGTGTAGAAAATAGATAGATAAAGATAGATTAGGAGAATAGTAGAGAGATAATAGTAAGGATGGATAGATATGAGGGATGGATAATAATGATAAGATAGTAGATAGTAATAGATAATAGTGTGATAGATAGATAGATAGATAGATAGATAGATAGATAGAGGGATGGATAGATAGAAGGTAGAGAATGGATAGATAGAGGGATGAATAGCTAGAGAGATAATGATAAAGGACTAGAGGATGTAGATGATAGATAGATAGATAGATAGAGGGATTGGATAGATAGAGGGATGTAGATGAGATTTAGAGAGGATGAATAGATAGAGGATGGATAATAGAGGTTGATAGATAGATAGAAGATAGATAGATAGATGAAGCATGGATAGAGAATAGATAGAAAATAGGTAGATAGATAGGTAGATGATAGATATATGGATGGATAGATATAGATGGATGTAGAGGATAGATAAGGGATAGATGGAGGAATAAATAGATATAGGAATGGATGTATAGATGGAGGGATAGATGGAGGGATAGATAGAAATAAAGAGATAAACAACGTGTTTTTTGAAAAAACTCAATTTTTTAATTTTTTTCGGGATATTTTATCTTTGTAAACTAAGGTTCTTGGAGGGATAGATAGATAGATAGATAGATAGAAAAAGTGGAATAGATAGATGACACAGACAGCACATCATAATAATATTGCAGATATCACACATACAGTCCACACATAGTAGACACAGATGACAAAGATGAGCAGTAGTTACTTTCCTTTTCTCCAGCCCGGGATCCTGCAGGCGCCCCTTCCCTCCTCTCTCTGGTGAAGATGGCAGTAGGCAGGACAGAGCAAAGAGGGAAGGGCGCCCTCTGCAAGTCTTACTACTGGAGCCTGTGTAGAACGGGAGAGTCATACAATTGAATTTTGAGGTCTCCCTACGGTGCCCCCCTCTGGCTGGCGCCCTGTGCGGTTGCACGACTCGCACATATGTAAAGCCGGATATGCTCCTGCCTCCTCCAGCCGCTCCAGAGCCACCCCCTACTGCACAGTACAGCATGTACTGAGATTATAAAACGCATCCCCAATTTCCCCCACAATTTGGGGGAACAAAAGTGTGTGTTATAATCTGAAAAAAAATACGGTAGTTAAGGGTTAGGCTTAAGGGATGACCATTACCATAAATCACCAAACACACATATTTGGTGTACCTGTAATCATAACAACCCATACAACACAGTGACCAGATTATGTATGGTGATCAGTAAATGGCAGAAATACATGGCATGATAATTTATTACGTATTGGTTCTATAGCGCCATCATTAATTACTGAAAAAATGTCCAAGTATGGAATGGACAAAACAACTGTTAGGAAGATTCATAACTGGTTTAGTGATCGGACCCAAAAAGTGGTCATAAATGGCTGCACATCCAGTTCGAAGAATGTCTCAATCGGGGACCACAGGGCTCTGTCCGGGGCCCTTTGTTGTTCAATGTCTTTATCATTGATTTAGATGAACAAATTGGGGATGAATTGATTACATTTGCTGATAACACAAAGCTAGAGGGATAGGTAATACTAGAGAAGAGAGAGAACAGATTCAAAAAGATCTCAACAACCTGGAACAGTGGGCAGCAACTAAGCCTAGGGTCACACTTGGAAGTGCAATTGCGTTTACCGCATGCACATCCGGATGCGATAATCGAAATTGCATTCACACTCAATTTTGACACATTTTGTGTAACTAAGCCGGGATGCAGCAACCCGATTGCTTTGAATGTGCAATCCGGTTGCCGGATACTTTGTTCATCTCTGCTGCCGCAAAGGGTTAATGTTAATAATAGATGTGGGCAACATGTCTCTAGGGGTGGCCACCTCCGTAGGACATGCTGCCCACTTAGGTGGGCATGTGAGGGGTTAATGTGGGCATTTATAGTATTGCCGGCTATTGTCGGCATTTTCCATTTTATGAATATACCCGGCGTCTCCTCACTGTGTAGGACATACAGTACGTAATGTCCGTACTGTATGAGCCGCTAGCCTTGGTCCTGAAAGGATTAACATTAGGTCTGTGGGCAGCGCACCGCCATAGACCTAATGTTAATGCTTTCAGGACCATGGATAGTGGCTCATACAGAACATACATTACGTACTGTATGTCCTACACAGTGAGGAGACTTTGGGTTCATTCATAAAATTGAAAATGCCGACAATAGTTGGCATTGCTATAAATGCCCACATTAACCCCTGAAAATGTTGGGATAGGAGAGGTGTACCACGGTCCCGCTGCTAAAGAAAACTCACATGGAAGTCAGGGTTTTCACAAGTAATTCCTTTTCCTTTATTCCTGCACTCTAACGCGTTTTGGTGCCCCACCTGGCACCTTCCTCAGTTCTAGTGATAGGGCACTATTGCGCCTCTTGTCCCCCACCCCTCTTGTATTTGTACACATTAACCCCTCACATGCCCACCTGAGTGGACAGCATGTCTCTAGGGAGGGTGGGCACCCCCTAGAGACATGTTGCCCACATCTATTATTAACATTTAACCCTTTGTTCATCCCTGCGGCAGCAGGAATGAACAAAGAATACGGCTGCTGCAGGCATTCACATGTGCCTTGCGGCAGCCGCATGGGCTCCCGTAGGAGCCCATTATAGCAAGCCTGCTGTGTTTTGTAAACTGCTGCAAAACTGCAGCCTGCATGTTTTTTACCACAGGCTGCAATTCCGCAAGCGGTAACCGGATTGCATGTAGTGCAATCTGGTTACTATAATGGGCTCCTATGGGCTGCGGTTTTTGATCCGGTTTTGAGCACTTTTACTGCTCAAAACTGGATCAGGATCCACACTGCCCTGCCGCAAATGTGACCCTAGCCTAACAAAATGGTTTATAGGGGCTCGTACACACTCTCCCAGGAGACAGGAGTCAGCTGTTGTACACAACACATTATAGCAGTATAAGCCCACGTGAGTGGGTGTAAGGTCTCTAGGGGGACTGGGTACCCCCTAGAGACATTGTACAAGCATTTATTAATAAAATAAAAAGTTTTACTAACAACAGAACAAACTATCCAATAACCGAATTGCTCAGGATTGCGCTTCAGCAATTCGGTTCCCAGATTGCTGAATGTCTGAAGACTATTGCGTTCACCGCATCCAGATCTGGATGCGGTGAACGCAATTCAGATTTTAAGTGTGACCCTAGCCGAAGGATTTGGGAATGTTTAGCTTGTCAAAAAGAAGAGTGAAAGGAGACTTAATAGCTGTCTACAAATATCCCAAGGGCTGTTACACTGTAGTGGGACCAGCTTTATTTTCATTTGCACAAGGAAAGACCAGAAGAAATGGGATGAAACAGAATGGGAGGAGACACAGATTAGATATCAGAAACATCTGTTTGACAGTGAGGATGATCAACGAGTTCAACAGGCTGCCACAGGAAAGGGTGCGTTCTCCTTCAATGGGAGTCTTCACACAAAAGCTGGACAGACATCTGTTTGGGATGATTTTGGGAATCCTGCTTTGAGCAGGGGGTTGCACCAGATAACCCAGCCGGTCCCTTCTAACTCCCTTATCTATGATTCCACATTTTCTCACAATTTAAATCCCCTATCGGTATGTCTTAGGAGTGTGGGAGGGAACCGGAGTGCTCGGAGGAAGCGAATGCAAATGAGTGATTGATTATTTTTGTCAATTAAAGTCATAAAGAATATCATAAATATGTAACGCTGAGGTCATGTTTACACATAGCGTAAATGCTGTGTTTTTTCTGCACTCTCCAGGTTTTCCGCACCACACTATACAATAACAATCTTCCCTGATTATTGTGTTTTCTGTGTTTCTTTTGTGCATTTGTTGCGCCCAGGCTTTGGGGTACTCGGGTGTCAGGCTGCAAAGGGGTTTTAACTTTGTCAAGGGGATGGCAGCCGCCCTTACCACGTGTCCTGGGCCAATCTTTCAAAAAAGGGGGTGATATTTACAGGGGATTATGTACAAAGTTTGTCGTGACGTCACCTGTAGTTTCTGGTGAGATGCCACCAGCCGGAGGTAGATGGTATTGCAGCTGAGTTGGTGAAGTCCTCCACAGGTAGGACTGGACCTCCGGGGCAGCGTAGTGAGAAAGGGCAGCTTGTAGTGGAGCTAGGATGGTATAGGGAATACTGGAGCAGTCTATGATAGGGATCGGGAACGGAGAGGAATGACACACGCACACTGCAAAGTTTCTTTCACCTTTTACTGATGGTACGCAGGTGAAGATGTCCAGGGCACTAACAGGTGACCAGGTTGCACAGTGGGTCCCCACAGCAAGTGGGTATAAGGCCTCCTCTCTTCCTGTGTAATGATTGAAGCACAGCCTGCCTGCAGCCAGACTTGCCTCCTTTCTCTTCCTCATTCTGGTGACTGTCTCTCCTCCTGTGCGGTCTCCGGGTTACCCTCTCTGATCACTGCGGTGCTGCACAGCTGTGTCTGGCTCCCTCTCTTGACCCACAGGGGATAACCGGATGGCCGAAGCCTCCATGGTGTGATGGGGTTTTCTGTGGTCCTGAAGTATCCCACAGGTGCAGATCCCCAATATCCGGTACTTCTTTGGGCGAAACTCTCCAAGTTCCTCGCTCCCTCTTGGCTATCTGCTCCTTGCCTTCTGTCCCCACTTAGGTTTGCGGGATGTAGAAGGGCCACTCTGGGTCACTGGCTCGGGCCTAACCGCGGCACCGACCACCAGGACATCTTCGCAGCTCTCCTAGCGTCTGTACACTCTGACTAACTCCTCCCCAGCAGCAGTATTTATAGGGGATCTTGCCTAAGGTCAGCAAGTTGGGCTCCCCCTACTTTGCCGGGTGGAAAGTGTTGCATGTAGTAGGTACCTGCTGTGGAAACCCAACTGTGCATTAGAAAAGTCTGTGGCTACCTGCGTGAGCAGGGCGCCACACATTTTCTTTTTGGTGCAGATGTCTTAATGCTCAATAATGGCATTTAATTTTTACCTTGTGTTTTTTTCAGACTCCACTTAAAAGTTTACATAGGAAAAATGCACCAAACCCACTCAGCACCAGGTTTAGATGCACGAGGGTGGAGATTTCATGAAATCACATCCTCTTTGAGTTTTAGGTCATGTTCACATATAGAGTAAGGCTGGGGTCACACTTGCGGCACAATTTTGAAATCCTGATCCAGTTTTGAGCTGTTAAAAAGCTCAAAACCGGATCAGGAACCGCTCCCCATAGGAGCCCATTATAGTAAATGGATTGCACTACATGCAATCTGGTTACCGCTTGCGGATCTGCAGCGTGCGGTAAAAATCATGCAGGCTGCAGTGTTCACAGCGGTTAGGAAACCGCAGAGGTGATTGCTATGATGAGCTCCAATGGGAGCCCATGCGGCTGCCACAAGGCATATGTGAATGCCTGCGGCAGCCGTATGCTTTGTTCATTCCTGCTGCCGCAGGGATGAACAAAGGGTTAACTGTTAATAATAGATGTGGGCAACATGTCTCTAGGGGGTGCCCACCCCCCTAGAGACATGCTATCCACTCAGGTGAACATGAGAGGGGTTAATGTAGTCAGTATAGTATTGCTGGCTATTGTCGGCTTTGTGAATTTTATGAATGAATGTGGCGGCTCCTCACAGTAGAGGAGATACTGTACGTAATATATGTACTATATGAGCCCCTGTCCTTGGTCTGAAAGTTGTAACATTAGGTCTATGGCGGTACGCTGCCCATAGACCTAATGTTACAACTTTCAGGACCAAGGACAGGGCTCATACACTACGTACATGACGTACAGTATCTCCTCTACTGTGAGGAGCCGCCGCATTCATTCATAAAATTCACAAAGCCGACAATAGCCGGCAATACTATACTGACTACATTAACCCCTCTCATGCCCACCTGAGTGGACAGCATGTCTCTGGGGGGGTGGGCACCCCTAGAGACATGTTGCCCACAGCTATTAGTAACATTAACCCTTTGTTCATCCCTGCGGCAGCAGGGATGAACAAAGCATACGGTAACCGGATGCTCGGATTACACATCCAGAGCAATCAGTTACCGCCTTCCAGTTTTAAGAACAGGTTTTGACACAAAAATGTGTCTGAAGGCAATTGCAGTTACCACATCCGGATCTGAATGCGGTCATCGCAATTACCTTTCCAAATGTGACCCCAGCCTAAATGCTGGATTTTTTCTGCTGCTTTTTGTGCACAGAAGTTTAATTCGATAAAACTTCACCCACTGTGCGGCTATTGATGCCAATGAACTGTGCAGTTTTGGTTGTTATTTTTCACTACAGGCTTCTATGTGCAGCCTAAAAAAACGCATTTAACAAACTGCAGTTACTTTAGAATTAAAGCTTTCCTGTACTATAAAAAAACTATAAAAAATACAGCTTCACATCTTCACCAAAAATGCTTCAAATAAGTGGGAAGAGGCATAAAAAAATGCAGCAAGAATGCAATAACCAGAGAAGATAATTGGGTAGTTTGGTGCAGAAAACAAAAGAAGAGTATTTATGCAAAGTGTGAAAATGGCGTTACAGACACAAAAATTCCAGATATTGTATAGGGAAACTTTTATAAAGATGAGAAAGTTCTGGCTGCTGCGACTATGAATGAATGAACCAAAAATAAATTCCCGGGACCCAACTAGAGATGAGCAGGACACACAGATGACGGTGCAGAAGTCCTGGATAATCAAATGCCACCCAGGGCGCTGGAAGGTAACAGATTCTTGGTCTCCCATCCAGGCTCCAGATACCTCTGTCCTAGACCAGATTCCCGTGAATTGATCCGCTCATCTCTAGTCCCAACCGTCCTGGATACAGCAGACAGTCCTGGATTTGGGTCTACGCCTGCATCTTGGGCATCTTCTGAATGTCCCTTACTGCCACCTCCCCTGTGACATCTCTTCCTGTCAGGGTAGAAAGAAGTGACAAATTAGTGTGGTTGGGGCATGGTCAAACTTTGTCCCTCTTTCTGTTCTTTCAAAGTTGGGAGGTATAGTACAGTTACTGTATTTAGGTAACTTACAGTTGATGTTTTTTCTGATGGAATCGTTCACGGCCTAGACCAACATGACAACATTTTCTAGCATCTGTGGCGCCCCACTGGTCTGGCTACCACCGGGAGTACTGCACTCCTCCATTAGTGGGAGGTTAGTGCTCCTGTTTTCTGGATTGGGATGGTGAAGTTGAGACTCGACATTGCAACACACATGTAGGACCCCGGGCAGGGACGGTGGGTGGATCCGGGAGGGTGGGCCCACTCTCAGACAGAGGGATACAGGCAAGAAAGAAGAGAGTAGTGAGGAGGACAACAAAGGAGTAGGAAGTCGGAGTGGGAGTTGAGAGGAGGTGGAGATCTTAGCTCCCATGGGCTGGAGCACGGCCACGCCCAGGGAGGGAAATACGAAAGGGTGAAGAAAAAAGAAGGAGCCCTTGGGGTACGGAAAAAAGGCTAAGATCACCCCCGCACGCCCGTATCTGGCAGGAGTACAGAGGGGCTACATAGAAGGTTTAACTGAATTCTGGAACTCACATCACAAAATGCAAACGATTGCAGAACAGTCCCCATTTATTTTCAACTTGCATAAACTCCTCATCCTACTGATGCCCCAATACTGAGCTGCTGCTGCTGTATTTGTCCCTATTACTGCACCTGTGTTGTACAAAAACAGTCCAGCATATTAATGCCACCACTGTGCCCTTTACAAAGAAAAATATTACCTTTGTGTCCTGTAAATGAAAACACTGACCGCTGGAAAATATACATTTCTTGTGCAAGTGCCCTAGAAAATAGTGCCCATATCTTGACACCCCCCAAAAAGTAATAATGTCCTTTATGTGCCCCTTTGATGTTTACAATACCTGAGTGAGTGCCCTGATAATAATAATGTCTATTACATGCCAACTTAACATTTAATGATGTCCCCTGAATCTCCCATTTACAGTAAAATGTCACCCAAGTCCTCCCATATACAGTAAATTGTCACTTCAGTGAGAAAGTGAAAAACTCTAATGTCACCCAATAAGGGTTTCAATCCTTGAAGTCATAATCAACTCTTTAACAAGCCTTTGAATATGACTTAGGATTTGTGCCAGATCAAAACCCCAAACTGCAGATGCTACGTTTCGGGGTGACTGCCCCTCATCAGTGCAGTGTATGGGAATCCTGATCTAGCTGTATGAGAGGCTGAGACGAGGTAAGGACCATATACAGTAATAATTTTTCATTAGTTGCCCCATCTATAGCTCTCTTTTACACAGTGTTATGTCCCCACAGCTCCCTATACACAGTATGATGGGCACACAGCTTCCAATTACATAGTATGATGGTCCCACAATTCCCATATACAGAGTACAATGAGCACACAGATTTCCTATCTCCTACACACATTATAATGAGCCCGGACCTCCTCTATACACAGTATGATGGGTCTACAGATTCCCTATGCTCAATACGATGGGCCCTCAGCTTCTCTATACACAGTTTGATGGGCACACAGCTCCCCTATACACAGTATGATGATCCCACAGCTTCCTTATACACAGTATAATGCCCTACCAAACAGTAGTCCCCACACTGTAGAATGATCCAAACAGTAGTCTCCACACTGTATTATGTTCTTCACACTGTTTGGTGGTCCCCACAGTAGTCCCCACTCTATATAATGGCTTTCACAGTAGTCCCCCACACTGTAAGATAGCCCTCTTAGTAACCCTTCACACTGCATGATGGCGCTCACACTGTATGTTTTTCCCACACTGTATGATGCCCCCACAGTGTTCTCCACACTATGATGCCTCTACATTAATCCTCATACTATATGTCCCCACAGTAGTTCAAGTACTGTATGATGGCCCCCATATTATCCACCACACTGTTTTATGTTCCCCACAGTAGCCCCCATGAGTCCACGGTGGAGCAGCGTGATGACGTCAGTGGGATGTCAGTGTGATGACACCACCGTGAATTGCTGCTGTCTGGGAACTCACCAATATCTATAGTTTGGTGAGAATATGTCTATTTTTTTTTATTTTAAAGCACCATCGCAGTGTTTTTATTGTTTTATCGCTGGAGTGGTGCTTTAAATTGAAGTCCCCTGCCCCGTGTCTTAGCCTTATCTTCCTGCTGTCTCCACCTGGCTATTAGAAGATGTTGCCAGATCCTGCAGGAGTTTAACCTTTCTGTGTCCTGTACAGTTTAGCTTCCCTGTCCTGTTCTCTGTCTGCAGGGGATATATTAGACACCTTCACCCTTCAAATTTCACCTGCACTTAGGTTCCTAGAGCAGTTTGTCTCCTAGCATCCTGTCAATGTGTCTTAAAGTGTTGCCTCTCCTGTCACTGACCTGACCTACAGAACAGAGTCTGGTAGTGCAGGAAGACCATGCTGCGCATGCTGTTAGAGCTGAGAGTGGCGGTTGCGCTGGTTGGTGCCTCGGTGGGACCTGGGTCAACTGTCCCCCAGGTAGCTATGCTACTATCCTTCAGCAAAAAAGAAATAGGTTCTATGGAGAAGGAGAAAGGTTCTGTGTCCCAGAGATGAATGTGCTTTGATCTGACATGTGCATATGAACCCAAGAACAAAAGCAAAAGAACTAGTGAATATGATGGTGGAAGCTGGTTGAGTCATTATTCACAGTGAAATGAGTACAGTATCAACATGGGCTGAAAGACCACTCTGCCAGAAAGAAGACATTACACAAAAAGAAACATAAAAAGCCAGATTAATTTTTGGCAAATGCGCACAGGAACAAAGACCTACATTTTTGGAGACATGTCCTATGGTCTGCCGAAACTAACATTGAACTGTTTGGCCATAATGACCATCGTTATGTTTGGAGGAAAAAGGGAGAATCTTGGAAGCCTAAGAACACCATCCCAACTGTGAAACATGGAGGAGGTACCATCATGTTGTGGGGTTGTTTGGCTGCAGGAGGGACTGGTGAACTTCAAAAAATAAATGGCATCATGAGAAAAGAAGATATTGTGGCAATACTGAAGCAACATCTCAATACATCAGCCAGGAAGTTAAAACTTGGGTGGAAATGGGTCTTCCAAATGGACAATGACTCTAAGCATACTGCCAAACTGGTTACAAAGTGGCTTAAGGTCAGGATAACAAAGTCAATGTTTTGGAGTGCCCATCACAAAGCCCTGATCTTAATCCTATTGAAAATGTATGTGCAAAGCTCAGTTACGCCAGTTCTGTCAGGAGGAATGGGCCCAAATTCCTACCAACTATTGTGAGAAGCTTGTAAAAGGATATCCCAAGTCAGTTTAAAGGGACTTTGTCAGATCATTTTTCAGTATGATACTAATATTACTCTTGAATAGTGCCTAGGCAGACCTTTTAAAAACATGTAAAATTATTATTGTACCATTTGTACTTTCCTTGCTATAAGTATTTTCTGACCCTGCAGGGAGCTGGTACTTTCGTCCTTTCCATTACATTTACAGAAGATTAGTCCAGCTCCTGTATAAGTGTTATTTAAATATCCACACCCACCCAAGCTGGTGTTCTGTCCCTCTCCTCTGTGCTCTATGCCAGGAGGGGGAAGGTGTTCTGTCCTGCACTGTGCACACTGTGTAAGAGATTTCTATTATATGAACATTGGTATTCCTGCATACATGAAATTTGTGTATCTGCTAAGCAAATGATCAAATGTTCTTATAATCACATACAAATATCTCAATATATGCACTTTCTACACACATCTCATACACACAATGACTTGAAGAGCTCAGAGCTTTAGCTAAGCACACACCTCCTCCTCCCTCCTTTCTGCTCTGTCTGCAGACTCTGCAATGAGTCACACAACAGACAGATCAGAGAGGAAGCCAGGGCAGTGTAGTGATGCATGAATATTCATTCCTTGGGGAGTGGGCAGCAGAGAACTCATTGTGATTGACAGATGGAATTAATCTTTCATTTTGTAGTTTACAGAGGATAGAAGGGAAGCATAGATACTAGAAATATATGAATAGAGAGAGCTTAGAGAATTGAATTAGAAAATGATATCAGTTACATATGGATTTTTGACCTGACAAAGTCCCTTTAAGGCAATTGTACTAAATAATAATGAAATGTATGTAAACTTGTGACTTTGCAGAAAGTAATAAAAATGCCTTAAATATTTACTCTCTCATTATTCTGGCATTTGGCAAATATTAATTATTATGAATATTCTAATTGACCTAAAATGGGAAAGGTTTATTCTGATTTCATGTCAGATAGTGAGAAAAACATGCATATGTTTTTTTTTTATATGTAGTGTATGTAAACTGTAAGTAGCCCATAGCATTCACTTTGTCTGGTTCTATAGTAAAAATGTTCTTAAGAATACAGAACGCATAGCTGAGGAGCAGCTATAAGATATTGTTTTTAATTACTTGGATTTGACTGAATTTTCACTCTTTAAGTGATTCTTGGCACTCCGATTGCTGTGATCATTTTGCATTCTCAGCATTCACATTACCAGCACTTTACTTCTAATAAGTGAGCGCCACAGGGGACTTCTCTTCAATTAGTAGGAATACTGTAATAGAAGAGCACTCTCTCAGTTAGTTGGCAGGCATCTAATGTAAAAACCTGATATCTACAGTACTGGATTAATGGCAACAATCAATGGGGTTTAAGCCAAGAAAAACAACCTTAAAGGGAACCTGTCACCCGATTTTAAGCTCCTACACTATCTCTAGCTGTCCCTACACCTTCCTAGCAGCTCCCTATCTCTCCCTTTCTTATCTAAAGTCTCCCTATTAAAGAAGTGTAAAATAAGATTAAACTTACTGCAGTCCCCGTAGTTAGGGGACTGGGTAGGCGTGGCCTCTGTTCCTTCCTCACTCCTCCGTGTGGTAATGCACGCCCCGCTGGGCGGCATTATTGTGTGTCCTCTCTGCCCCCATTAACAGTAATCCTCCGCCCTCTACACCTCTTTGCACCGGCCGGGCGTCACATCCGGCGCGGTGCATTATGGGCCGTCACGTGATCTGCCCTAGTGCATTCTGGGTCCGATCACGTGATCGGCCCCAGTGCATTATGGGCTTGATCACGTGATCGGCCCCGGCTTCAATAAGCGCATTGCGCATGCGCGGAGCCGGGGCGATCACGTGATCAAGCCCATAATGCACTGGGGCCGATCACGTGATCGGACCCAGAATGCACTAGGGCAGATCACGTGACGGCCCATAATGCACCGCGCCGGATGTGACGCCCGGCCGGTGCAAAGAGGTGTAGAGGGCGGAGGATTACTGTTAATGGGGGCAGAGAGGGCCCTGAATAATGCCGCCCAGCGGGGCGTGCATTACCACATGGAGGAGTGAGGAAGGAACAGAGGCCACGCCTACCCAGTCCCCTAACTACGGGGACTGCAGTAAGTTTAATCTTATTTTACACTTCTTTAATAGGGAGACTTTAGATAAGAAAGGGAGAGATAGGGAGCTGCTAGGAAGGTGTAGGGACAGCTAGAGATAGTGTAGGAGCTTAAAATCGGGTGACAGGTTCCCTTTAACATACTGTACAGTATACTGTCAAAAACCATTCTTCTTATTTATTAACGTTAAAACAGCTCCAATCAAAAACCTCTGAATTTAATATCGGAATGTGATGTGCACTAACATCTACTTTATCTGCATGCAATTTTGATACACATTGAAGGGATTTAACATGTAGGTTCACTAACAAAACAGCATGTAACTTATGTAATAGATGCAAGATGTCATGTAACTTAATTGCAACATTTTTCCATCGTGGTGCATCCTTTGTTCTAAATTAGGTTCTTCCGTCTTTTGTGTATTAAAATGAGCAACCTAGTAGCAATAGAGTCTTGTCCCTAAACAGGTCTAACCATGAATAATGACCCAAAACAAACAGATTGAAAGGATTTTTACAGAAGGAAAATGGTGAAGTAGTAAAAAATTATTTTGATTATTTTCAACTTTTAAATTCCTATTTTGCATCTGTTTTCTCTCAGAAAGTAAATGTAATATCAAGTAATCTTCACTGTACTATTGAAGGAATGGAAGAATCCAGGCTATCTATAAACAGAGGTAGTGAAGGAATATTTAGCTAACATAAATAAATTCAAGTATCCATGTCCAGATGAATTACACCACAGGGTACTGAAGGAGGTAACAGAGGAAATTTTTGAACCACTCTCCATATTCTTTGAAAATTCTTGGAGAACAGAAGTCCCAGAATACAGGAGAAGAACAAACGTTGTCCCTATCTTCAAAAAGGGGAAGAAGGTGGACCCAGAGAACTACCGTGTTTTCCCGAAAGTAGGACCCCCCCGATTGTAAGGCCGCCTAGGGGTAAAGGGGGGGCCTGCTAATGTAGGGCCTCCCCCGAATATAAGGCCTTACAACCGGGGGGGGCTAATGTAAGGCCCCTAGCGGGGAAGGGGGAGAGCAGGAGCGGGTCGCACATCACGTGCGCCCACTCATTAGATATGCACTGCATCCCCCTGTCAATCAGCGACAGGGGGAGCAGTGCATTATATATATGGGCCCCCTCCTGCTGGCACGCTACCCCCCCAGTTGGTGTTCTGAGGCCCCCCCTGCTGCTGCTGCTCACATCTTACCCTCCAGGGTCTTCTTGCAGCAGCCAGCGCGTCGGTCCTCCGTCCTCGGCTGTCTCCCGGATCATGTGACCGGCCGGTCGCAGTCGCGATGACGTCATGCGCTGCGACGGGTCACATGATCCGGGAGACAGCCGAGGACGGAGGACCGACGCGCTGGCTGCTGCAAGAAGACCCTGGAGGGTAAGATGTGAGCAGCAGCAGGGGGGGCCTCAGAACACCAACTGGGGGGGTAGTGTGCCAGCAGGAGGGGGGCCCATATATATAATGCACTGCTCCCCCTGCCGCTGATTGACAGGGGGATGCAGTGCATATCTAATGAGCGGGCGCACGTGACGTGCGACCCGCTCCCGCAGTGTGCCAGCAGGAGGGGGCCTGTAGGCCACACTGCTGGGGCACCCAATATAAGACCCCCCCGAAAGTAAGATCGGGGCCACTTTTGGCCCACAAAAAAATGTAAGACAGGGTCTTACTTTCGGGAAAACATGGTATATGTCTGTGAGCCTGATTTCTATATCAGGATAGATCTTTAAACAAATTATTAAACAACTTGTATGCAAGTACCTGGATGGGAATGAAGTGATTAACAAGAGCCAGCATGCGTTTGTATCTAAAACGTCGTATGAGACTAACTTAATTCACTTCTATGACAGAATCACTGACTGGGTGGATCAGGGAAACACAGTAGATATAGTATATCTTGACTTCAGCAAAGCATTTAGCAAAGTATTTCAAACCATCCTTATTGAAAAAATGACCAAGTATAGAATGGACAAGGCAACTGTTAGGTGGATTCATAACTGGCTTAGTGATTGGATTCAAAGATTGGTCATAAAAATCTGCACTCCCAGTTGTAAGAGTGCTTCAATTGTGGGGACCAAAGGGCTCTGTCCTGGACCCAGTAATGTTCAACATCTTTAGCAATGATTTGGATGAATAATTTGACGGTAGATTACCGTAATTAAATTTGCTGATGACACAAAGCTATGAGGGATATCTAATACTGGAGAATAGAGAGGTTTCAAAAAGATTTAAACAAACTGGAACAGTGGACAGCACCTAACAGAATGGTTTATAACATGGAGAAATGTAAGGTCCTACATCTGGGCAAGAAAAATGGAAAAAAAAAAAAAAGCATATACAGAATGGGAGGAATAGGGCTAAGCCCACCAAGGGCAACATCTGCAAGGAGTTTGAATGTTCTGCACGTGTTTGCGTGGGTTTCTTCCGGATTCTCTGATTTCTTCCCATCCTACAAAGGTTACAGATATGGGATTTATTTTGTGTGCCCCAATGGGGACAGTGTTACCTGTATGATAGTGCTGTGGAATTAATAGTGCTATAAAAGTGTTTACTTCTACTACCTGCTTCCCGGTCTCCTGCCTGCAGCCTCCAGTGCTTTTAATACCTGTTTCCTGTGTGTCTTACCTGTTCTGTATGCCTACTGGGACCTTGGTCTTGGGGGATCCACCTTCCCAGATGAGATATTAAACATGTGACATGTACCTCTTAAGTAATTCAAAAGAATCAAAATAAAATAAGGCTTCCTCAAAAACATGGATACATGGATTGTGTGGGATATTAGAGCTTATCCCTGTTCATACTTATAGTTCTGACCTTTAACACTGGACACAACCCAGGACTCTTATCTAATAGCTAAGAAGTCTCTCAGTCAGGGCCAAGCATGAGAACTGTGTAGTTCATAATTTACCCTAAAGTGGTTGTAAGAGGGTCTGTGGTGCTATCACCCTGTTACAAAGGATACATTGTGTTTGTGTCTACATTTGAAAGTTATATACTTAATATAGTGTATGTAGCCACCTAATGGCTAAAGGTGAAGACTGCTCCCTGGTTCCCTGTAGTTATGTAAGGTTGTTAATAATAATTATTGATGCTCCTTAGGGGTAGGGCCAAGTTTATAAAAAGGGCTTTCAGTGTAAAATCAAGAGGAGAGTCCTCTAGAAAGGAGAGAAAATCAGGAGCAACAGGAACTTAGAGTCCCCTCTGCTAATTTAATTTGACCCTTCTGGTCAACCTGAGAAGTGAGTGTGGGCAGCTGGGAAGTGGCCCAAGGATGCAGACCAAAACCCTCACCAAGTGCTGATATTTTAAACCCTCGCCCTTAGCATCTTCTTGTGAAGCAACTGATCCCTCTGATATGGTTGTGGTGAGTTCACTAGAGACACGATGCTGGCAGTTAAGGAACTACTGTCCAAGAGGTGGCTCTAACCGTTCCTAAAGAGTGAATCACTACAGGAAGAGTTGGATGAATCCAATGAAGACTTAAAGAATTTGCTGTGGGATACCGTGATACTGAACTTAGTGGGTGAAATTTTGGAGATACTGGGATGACGGGAGCAGTCTGCACCAAATTTGGTTACTGTGACTACCCCGAAGAAAGTAACGTATAAGCTTGGTGCCTGTGTTTCACGAGACTGAGTAAATCTTCAGTGAAAAGCTTAATTGACTCTATGTTCATTGACCCTCCTGAACTGAATTTTTGCGCTGGGGAGCTGGCCATGTATGTGCTGCAAATCCAGACCCTGCCTCACCAGCCACGGCGGCCAAGGCCCCATGCGGCCGCCCCCAACATGGTGCATCTCACAGGTCACAACTGATCACTAGTGGTACAACAGGTGGAATAAATTCAGGATGAGAGCAGAATAATAGTTTGTATACTAATATATATTTATATATAAAGATATATTATATCATATCAAAACAGTACAATTTTCAGCATTCATTTTGCATGATACATAGTAAGAGAAAAATCTTTCTCGTTGGAAGACATATTTGGAGAAGGCTCAGTTGTTGCACATGGGTACAGGCATACAGGCAGAAGAGCAAGCTGGAAGATGTAGTTCAACATGCGGAGAGCTAGAGACATTATTTTTACACTTACAGTATATATTAGTTTAACATTCATGGTCTCCAATACTCAGTCCTGTCTTGAATAAATGTGTGCAGTCAGATAAGGAGCCGGTATGACGAGACATACCAGGACAGTGAGGAATTAAAGCTCAAACTTGACTGCTTCATGGGGCATTCCCTTTTTCCTCACACTCATTCTTACCTTCTCCACTGTGGAGAAGAGAAACTAAAACTTTTTTTTTCTAAAATTTCAAAAAGTCCCCCCCCCCAAAGCTACATTGCTTGAATTATGTAAACTATATATATGTTTTTTAGCCTTAAGGGTTAATCCAAACTTTTAAAATTGATGGCATATTCCCCAATGTTAGTTGTGTAGCGGTCTAAAGGCCACTTCACACACACAGATATCTGAGTCCAATATCTGAACAGATCTCTGGTTGCAGTGAAATCATGGATACATTGCTCCATTTTGTGGCTGTGTACAACATGGAGCAATGTATCCATGATTTCACTGCAACCAGGGATCTGTTCAGATATTGGACTCAGATATCTGTGTGTGTGAAGTGGCCTTAAGGGTGGCTTCAGACTTGCGTTCGCCTCCGCCACATCTTGCGGCGGGCTAATGCAAGCTGAGTGCAAGCACTGCCCATCCCTATGTTTATCATGGGGACGCACGGTGATGCGCTTGGTTGCGGATGGGTGTGCGCACTGATTGACTTCAATGTGTGATTTGTACACATGCGGATGCTTGCGTACAAATCATACATTCTCGTCCACACCCTGAACGCGACATGCGGATGGGCGGTGCTTGCACTCAGCTTGTGTTCGCCGTCCGCAAGACGCTGCGGAGGCGACCGCAAGTCGGAAACCAGCCTAAGCGCTAGTGGCCTAACAAAGTTTATGGGCTCCTGCAAAATCTCCAAAAGTATCTCTAACCATCATGGGTCTGTAATGGTGTTGGTCTTCTAATATGGGCCAATGGATCCGTTTAGGCCACCTAGACTTCAGGACCAGGGTGTGACTGCGGGGTTACAGACGTCAGAGGTTTGTAGGTGAAGTTGTGCACCAATCTATTCTAAGTATAGGCCATCAGTTTTAAAGATCTGGGTAACACATTAAAATAATAATTATTTTTATATAATTATTATTATTATTATCTGTCAATGGGTTTTTGCTATGAAAGCTGAGGACAGCACGCTGCAAGGGTTAAAAAACAAAAGTCAACTGTGCCTCTCTTATCACCTTTATCGCTATTGTCTACATAAACTAAAGGCTTTATCACCTGGTGATTAATATTACTGGACTACTTTGTCACGTGCACTGCAGTCTCACACACCCCCTACTGTGATTCCTATTGAGAGCCTGATGTGGGCAGCGGTCTGGCTCTGCTACATGCCTAAAACTAAAAGCTTTGATTATGTCAGAACAGCTGCAGCCAGTAATCTAAGTTAAGCATCATTTGATTCAGAATCTCTTTGCCTACAACATGCTGCTCTCAGATCAGGTAGCAAAAACCTGTTGACCGATTCCCTTTGTCCATTTGTGCCCCTGGGAACATTTATGAAATAGTTCTTACTTAATAGATCCTTCCCCTTACATATTAAGTACCTCTCTTATAACCAAAAATATGGCAGTACTGTGCTATCATCAGTTCTTATCACGACTCATATACTGTACATTACACTCTGAGCCAATAGCTTATAATACTATTCTCATATATTTTATGGTAATTACATTTTAGTTGTTGTATTGGCAGATTTATTTTATACAATTTTTTTAAAGAACATCTTAAAAAATGATTGACAACAAGAGTACAGCAACAAACTGATTGAAACCTTAATAAAATAAGACTGTATCCCATTATATGTCCATGGGCTACCCCGATTGTTGTTCAATTTCTGGTTTATATGGCAGCAATCATAAAGATCTGCCATCTGAGAAATTGCTTATTTTGCACAGCATTACACTTGTTTTTATGAAACCAGCAGCATTAATACAGTATCTCAGAGGGTTTCTCCCTTATAGGGTTAATCACCTTTGGGAACATTATTGTCATTCTTAAAATTGATGCATTTGGGGCTAATAATTATTTTTGCAGTTGGGTTACATTTCATTTTTTGCTCTGTTTGCCTTTGCTTTGCATAGCCTATTGTTGGCTGCAGAATGAGTTAACTGAGAACCCATCAGTCAGCACATTATATCGCTCTGATTGGGAGTTTGTAACGTGTTTCTTTTCTTTCTGACCTTATCTCAGCTAATTGATGACTACAGTCGACATCAAAGTTGTTTGTGCAGGGTTTCCAAAAGCCTTTAAAAGCCAATCAATGCAACATTTTTAATGAAACCCATTTGCAAAAATGATTTTAGTCCCCCAAACATGTAGTTAACTAAAAAAGAAAGACAACCCTTTTACTAAGACAGAGCACAACCCCCGTTTCACCAAGACACTTTAAAAAAGTTTGATTCTCTGACCTACAACTAAAGGACCACTTAGTGTGCGCCTCATTTAAAGGGTATCTGTCAGGCATGATGTAGGGCCGGAAATTCTGATTCCAGTGATGTATCACTAACTTTACTGGGTGCTGCAGGTTTGATCGCTTTAGATCTGCAAGTTCTCTGAATGCTGAGATCTGGATAATCCCCACCCACACCACTAACTGGCAGACTTCTTGTGCACTGTGAATAGGCAGAAAGCTGCCAATCAATTGTGGGGTGTGTTGGACTACTTGGGGAAGTCTAAGTGACAATCTCCTGCTGATGAAACAATGATTGTATCAAACTACAGCAAGTAGCCCAGTAAATGATACATCACAGGAATCAGAGTATCTTCCTCTACATTATGTTGCTCTCAGATTAGGTAGAAGAAAACCTATTGGCAGATTCCCTTTAAGGTCATACACAACTGTATACAATGCAGCCCATAGGGGCGGCAACATGAAGGAAACTGTAACTGCATTGAGAAACAGACAATTGTGCTGGAAATTGTTGCAATACAAATATTCTAATACTCCTAAATATATGTGGAAAAGTCTCCAAATCATGTATAATGTTGGTCAAATGCGTATAATTTCAATATAATTTCCCAACCGTGTAACATGATTGACTTTGGCCATTAGGGAAATAAAGCCTGTTATGAATTGTTCTCTGTGGCATACCTATAGATTTACAGGACAGATTATAGATTCCCCTATATAATGTCATATTGTATTTGAGAGACTCCTATTACAAATGGAAGTTTTGGCTAAAAATATTATCTGATTGGCTAACTATGATAATTGTGACACTAATGAACTAGAACTGGATTTATACTGACTCAGATTGTGTCTGACATAATGTGATGAACACAAAGGATATCAATGGACAACCACTGTTTTTGTTTAAAGTTTCTGCTGCCCTGGATTTTCAGTTAGTAAAGGGTTTGTCTCATTTTCTTTCTTCAGGAGCACACCGCTCCCCTGCCTCCCACTTTCCTGCTTGCCGGAGGTGGTGCGCTCCTGAAGATTGAACCTAATGGCATGGCTGAGCCGTTGCTCCAAACCGCGCTCTCCAGTGCTGTAGAGGACTGCACGAGTGCTGTAGTTGGCTGGATCCAGTGAGCTAACAAGCTTCAAAGTACCACTCCTTGCCTAGGAGACCAGCAACCTTAGAGAGACTACAGTCCATTGTTGAGAACTGAGAGTATTTTTACTAAGAGGTTGCAAAGTTCCTTGCTTTTTACAAGCATTTTGCAATTTTATATTTTTATGATCATGAAAAAACCCTTTGAAGGCGGATCTAATATTTTGGGTGGAGGAAGGGCTCCTTTAACGATTATGAGGCTGCTGAGAGATCTACAGTCAGCCCACGCGTTTCGACCTGTGCGAGGACTGCTTTCATGGCTGTCTGAATGAGCCATAAGAGGGAAGGGAATAGACCAGCCCTTATATATTATACAATTATCCCATCACATCTACATTTTTTTTCAGAGATGTGTAGTTAACAATAATTTAGGATGTAATGTGAAGACCAAGTGCATCTATGATTCAATTAATGTCAGAAACTGAATACCGTTTTTTAAAAGGAATCTGTCAGGTTCCCCGGCTGTCCCCAACTGCTTATACTGGTAATGGTGCAGATTGCTTAAAGCACCACTCCTGATTTTTTTCTTGTAATCCGAGCTGGAGTGGTGCTTTAAATCTAAGCCCCCTGCCCCTAGCGTTATACTTACCTGCCAGCATTTTCTCCCTCTTTCAGTGTCGCTCTGATCTTGTGTCACCATCTTGTGATTGTAATTCTGAATTATGTCACAAGTGCTCAATGCATCTCTATGAAAGCCAGAGTGAGGCCCCTATACACTTGTGTCGAGTTGTGACCTCCAGTGCGTTTCATGAAACGCTGGAGCTGTCGTCAGTTCACAAATCACCTGAGACTGTTAGGAACAATGCTAGAAACAAATGAAGACAGCGGCAGGAGAATATAAGACAGGGGCAGGGGGATTTAGATTTGAATCATCACCCAGCAATGAAATAAAAGAAATGCATGAGTGGTGCTTTAATTCTCAAAATGTCTTTTACTAACGCTGCAATGTTTGAAGAATGAGCTTTAAAGGTGCAACATTGCATGTGCTAATAAAGCAGGAATAGCCTTGCCTTGGATCCTCTAATCACACCCCTTGGCCAAAACTGACAGGTTATGCCATGGTCGCAAAGGACGGGGTACTCAGTAGCCAGGCGGGCAGCAGACTGTGGGGTATCACAGTGGCCCTGACCAGACAAGTTAAGGGGGTTATTTATAGGGGAATAAGTTTCATAGAGTTTTTCATGATGCCATCTGTGGTATCTGATAAGGGATGACCAGCACTGCTTGTAAAGGTTCCCAGGGGATAGGTGGATAGGCGGCTTATGCATCACTCCCCACAGACGGAGCGGCCCTTGGGATTCTAGAAGGGTGGAAGCAAGGAGTCAAGAGAAGATTCAATCTTTTACCTTTACTGATATTGGATGGTAGTTGAATCCAGGGGTACTGGTCACCAGTTCCAGGGTCCAGTCAGCCTGGAAGCACCTGAAGTCCACTCCACCAGGTGGGATCAGTTAGCCTTCCTTCTGCGCTTTATTTTAGAGTCTCAGATGCCTGCAAGCTAAACTGTGCCCCTCTCTGTGTCTCCTTTCTCTGTAGTCTCCCAACCAGCAGGCAGTGCGAGTGTATCAAGGGTGCTGTTCTGTTCTTCACAGCTCCCGGCTCTGTATACTGCTGTGCTCTTGGGTCCACGTTGTGACCAGCAGACTTATAACCCTCTGTCTCTGACTTGGCTCCCAGGGCTTGCAGTCTCTGAATAGCCCAGGACTCTGGTGTCCGCTTGTCTGCGACACTCTGGGATGAGCCTAAGTAGCTCCCAAACCCCAGAGCTCTTCACTCCCATGTGTCCTCTCCTTCTCCTCACACTATACTGCCTGCTTTGTCCCATCCTCCAAGCCAGAAGAGGAAGTCACCCTAAGGCTACGTTCACACACACTGTATTTGTGAGGATCTGTTTTTGGTGCAAAACTGCACCAAAAACGGATCCTCACAGAATGCAGCTTTCTGTGTGTGAACGCCGCGCTTTCTTACTGCACTTTACTTGCCTTGCAGCGCTCCCACGGTGACCCCCGGCAATGTCTTCTGATCCTCCGCCGGGCCCGCAGTGAGAGCGGGCTCTAGGACCCTGAAGTATCATGTGACCGGTGATGTTGCCCGGTCATATGGTGCTGTTTAAGGTCCTGAACCAGGTCCTGTGCCATTAGGATGAAACCCAATCACTGTAGAAGCGCGGCGAGGTGAGTAAAGACTGCGCTGAAAACAGCGCAAACAATTGACATGGTCATTCATTTTGCAGATGTGCTTTTCAAAAAATCAGTTCATGTGAATGCATTTCAGCAAAAGCCATTGCTTTTACTGCGATGCATAATGGAGCTGCATTTCACTGCATTTACACAGCGCTAAATAGCGCTGCGTTAACGCCAAAATACGCTGTGTGAACGCAGCCTAAAAACTAGGGGCTTGTGCTCCCTCTCCTGGTCAGGGATCAGGCTTGTGTGTGGATGCGTGGATACCTGATGTAGGGAGCTCCATTTACTTCCAGGCATGATACCACCACTGGTTAGGCTAGGGTCACACTTGAGCCCTGGATCCGTTAAAACCATCAGTTTTCAACTTCGAATTTGAGAAAAACTGATGGTTTTAACGGATCTATAGGCTTCCATGCAAAAAACGCAGTGTCAAAATGCACTGCTAAAAAATGCTATGTGTTTTTTTTAACATGGGCCCTATGGAAAATCCGTTAATGAATGGTACGTATAGGTACCATGCGTAAAAGCGTAGCGTTAACGCATAGCATTTTTGGGACACACATAGCAATCCCCAAAAACGGAATCAGGTTTGTGAAAAGCATAAAAACTGACTGCCAAGTGTGACCCCAGCCTGAGGCTGGGGTCACACTTGGCAACAGTAATTTTGCATTTTCTTTACCTGATTCCGATTTTAGAAATTGGCATTTTTATCAACATAAAAACGCTATGCGTTAAAGCATGCGTTAACGCATGGTACCTATATGTACCATGCGTTAATGGATGCGTTTCCCATAGGACCCCATGTTAAATAAAAGCTATGCGTTTTTTCACTGCACCCAAAAACGCTGCTTGCAGCGATTTTTGTTGCTATTTCAAAAATGCATAGCGTTTTTTTAGTGCACTTTTGACATCGCGTTTTTGCATGGGAGCCTATGGATCCGCTAACAGATCAGTTTTTCAATATTTTCAACTTTGAAAAACGTATGGTTTTAACGGATCCAAGGCTTAAGTGTGACCACAGCCTTAGGGAAGCGATACCATTGTGGCAACCGGACCGTAGGGGCACCGCATTTGCCTAAGGCTACATTCACACATTCAGTTTTTGGTCTGTTTTTTCTCATCAGTATTTGTAGCCAAGAAGAGGAGTGGGTAATAAATACAGAAGTGGTGACGTGTTACTATTATACTTTTCATCTGATTGTTCCACTCGTGATTTTGGCTACAAAAAAACTGACCAAAAACTGAATGTGTGAATGTAGCCTAATGGTGCAATTATAGCCAGTATTATATGCAGATTGTCAATCACAACTGAGTAGAGACTAGTTCGGCTTAGGCTAGGGTCACATTTGGTATTGCAATTACGGTTACCGCATCCAAAATTTGGATGCGGTAACCACAATTGCCATCACACACATTTTGCAGGCAAAATGTGTGGATGAAGCCGCAATCCGGTAACCGGATTGCTCCGGATGTGTAATCCGGAGCAATGCGGTTACCTTACAGTTTGATCATCCCTGCTGCCGCAGGGATGAGCAAACTGTTAACACTGTCATAAAAGATTAAATATTATTATTAAATGTGGGCAACATGTCTCTAGGGGTGCCCATCCCCCCTAGAGACATGCTGCCCACTCAGGACGGCATGTCATGGGTTAAAAACCCCTGTACAGTATAGCCTGCTATTGTCGGCTCTGTACAATTTTCTCAATAAAGCCGCGGCTCCTCTGACAGCTGCGCAGATACTGTACGTAATCTAGATATAGTATGTGCCGCTGTCCGAGGTCCTGTAGGCATTTACAGTAGATCTATGGTGCTGCGCAGCCCATAGGTCTACTGTAAATGCCTACAGGACCTCGGACAGCGGCACATACTATATGTACATTACGTACAGTATCTGCGAGAATGTCAGAGGAGCCGCGGTTTCATTGAGAAAATTGTACAGAGCCGACAATAGCCGGCTATACTGTACAGGGGTTATTAACCCATGACATGCCGTCCTGAGTGGGCAGCATGTCTCTGGGGGGGTGGGCACCCCCTAGAGACATGTTGTCCACAATTACTATTAATATTTAATCTTTTTTAACAGATGTAACAGTTTGTTCATCCCTGCGGCAGCAGGGATGAACAAACTATAGGGTAACCGCATTGCTCAGGATTACACATTGCTGATGCTAGAACCGCTCCGAAAACTGCAGCCTGCATGTTTTTCATGCCGGCTGCAGACCCGAGCCGGTAACCGGATTGCTTGTAAAGCAATCTGGTTACCATAATGGGCTCCTATGAGGAGCGGTTCCTGCTTTGTTTTTGAGCTTTTTGAAAGCTCAAAACCGGATGAGGATTTAAAAAAAAAAGAACCAAAAACGCAAGTGTGACCCTAGCCATAATCAGCGCATGTGATGTTGCAGATTAGAAAAAGGTTTTTCAAACATTGCAGCATTAGTAAATTACTTAATATAAATGTTAGGATTAATACATTTACACCAATACCAGTGGTTGGGGACAATCAGTCCTTTTAAATATGGAATTATAAATATATCTTTATATTCGTTGAAGCTCAATTTTTTGGAAAGCTCCAAATCCCCTGCATAGAGATGGTGTTCATTGATTGTATTCATCTCAATTATTAAACAGTATGGAGTAGGCTTCAGTGGTTGAAGCCTTGAGAAAAAAATAAGGTCTGACCTTTACAAATCAAGCCCCTTCTGACCCGATTACACCATTACCAGACACCCCAGGTACAACAGCAGTGAGGTGTGCCGGACACGGCATCATCTGTGCAAGCGCTGAAAGTGCAGATGTCAATCAGACTGGTAAATGACTCCTGCAGGATGGCCAGACAAACCCTGATACTGTCCTGTGTAAGCCGAACATTGTTGTTTAGGGGCTTGTATGGATGACAGCGGAGAGAAAGGATACAGCTGTGGCAAATATCCACTTATATCCTCATATCCAATGCAATTTATGTATTTCAGATTTGGGATTTACCAGTAACTCTTTCACTAGAACTTGCTCAGTAATCATGTTCCTACTATATCATCCATCATGAACATCATAACGATATGGCATCTACAGCTCTTCAATGCAGCCTTATGTAAGATATAAAATCAAATCCTATTATTATTTTTGTAACAAAAGCAACCACCAATGTTTCAGTTTGCAGATAGGATATATAAATACTGAATACAGACATTGTGAATGCATTTTCTTTATAGAATTCGTTTTCTGCGATATTGTGTCCTTGTTCTGAGCACTGGGAACACTGGACACGGTAACGTCTCTCTCATTGTCCATTTTGGTGTTTGTCATATTTAACTCTCCAATCTCTGATCTGCAGAAGCGGAGTAGTCCTGAGTATCGGTTACTCAGAGGCCATCGGGAGGCCTTATTCCATCTTTTAGGTTTATAGATATAATTTATGAGTATGGTGGGACAAAGCCTAGGCCTCTATGGTGGCTTAAGCCTTTTTCCAGTTGTAAGGTCCTCAGTTTTCATCAGAGAAGAAAGAAGCATGGATGAGGTCAGGACTGCCAGAGCCTCCTGGGGGTGTAAAGCTATCCCCCTCCGACTGTTCTGACAGCTCTCCATATTCACTGTTGTAAAATGTCTGCCCTCCACTGTAAGACGGATATGATGACTGACTCCTGTTCTGGATGGATGAGCAGGTTGATGCAGTAGTTTCTTTATTGCTACGAGAATTGTTACCTCTGTGGAAGAAACAGATGAAGACTTATGAAAACACATGCATTGTAAAACCTCTCAATGTTTCCCTTTAATGCTCATTTACTTCGAAAATGCAATATTAATAGCTTCCAGACGCCCATAGACAGCAAGGAGCCAGTTGTCAGACACAACCATCACCTCGTGGAAAATGGAAAAGGCAGAGCTGGTTTATTACCAATGCTGCCTTCCTCATTGCTGTATATACAGATTAGTAAACACTGGAAGAGATTTCTCCTCCATTCTAATGATCAATTGGATCACTGACTGGTGGGAGGAAGATTTTGTGTCTTAGAAGACCTTCATAAGATCAGCATCACAGGTAGGAGGCTTAATTTCCCTTAAACTGGGGCATTGTTCATGGTTCTAGTTAAGTAACTTTCTAAACAGTCTTCATTTATTTATTTTTTTACCATTTTGCAGCTGCATGATGTCTGTAAGTCCTTTATCTAGCTGAGTGCTTACAGAAATGTCACTAATCTCTCAGAGCTCCTGTTCAATTTTGACAACTCTTTGCTCCCTCTCTCTACTTTCAGTGTTAGTGTTTGCAGGAGAAATTAGGAGCGGCACATACACTGATCTCCAGAGGAGAAAGGGGAAAAGTATATTGGAGGGCAAATAAGACAGGAGTACTACACACCTAGAGGAAAGTGCTGTGCTGATACATGAAAGCAAGTGTAGTGTAAGAAATACTATAGCAAAAGATAGCAGCACTCTGGATGCCCACCCACCTAACTCCTGGCCTATTCTATTAGAACAGACACTTTCACAAGAGCAAAGTTGGATCAAGCTGCAAACTGCATATGAGGAAGTCTGAAAATTAATAAAGGAATGAATATTGCAGAATGAAACTCAGAACAATTTTATTATCAAAAGGTGAATACTGTATTAGATAGCTTTTAATATATATTAGTGTTTCCCAAACTCAAGTTCTCACGGCCCGAAACAGGTGTCATACCTTGTTTTTGGGACTCGATGCATTGACCTCATGCTGCATGGTTGGTTTTCTTCTCTTGAGAGCCACAGCCTGGTTGGTTTCTGTCCAACTGCTGATGGTTGTAATCTCTTATCTTTGCTTTTTTCCCTCGGTTTGCTGTTAGTCAGGAGTTTCCACTTTCCTCTTTTGTCTCTGTCCTATCATAGCTTGGGTGGGGCTGTTTATACTCACCTTGCCTTTTTGCTGGCCTTACATCTAAGTGGATTATTGCTAAGAAAATCAAGCCCATCTGCGAAGGGATTTTGCTTGCTAGGCAGAGACCATTTGTATCATCTCTGTGTGTTTGTTTATTTACATTCCCAACACCTTTGCTCTGTTCTCAGGTTGGTGGGAGGTTTCTCTTGCTTTAATTTATTCCTCTCCTTTCTTCCCCTTTCTGCACGTGCTTTAAATTTCCTCACCTGGGGACCTCGTTTACCTCTGCACACTCCCTTGGTTTGTTGTGAGTAGCAGCCTCCTCTGGTTTTTCAGGAGGTACAAAAAAAAACTCAGTCATTGGCCTTTCAGGGAGCCAGGTCCAAGTTGGTGTTTCTAGTTGTGCATATAAGAATGTTCTAGTCTGTACAGGAACCAGTAGGGTAGTGGGTACGCTGCTGTGTTCTAGGCTTTACAACACTTCTTTACCCATTTTTGAGTGAGGTAGTGTATAATGACATGGTAATATTTTCAGGATTTCCTTAGAATTGAACAGGTGATGGAATCATTATCAAGGTATCACCTGTGCAATAAATACTAAGGAAATCCTGAAAATATGACCTATTGGGGGCTGTGAGGACTGGAGCTTCGGGAACACTTATCTAGATTAAGGAGTATAGGATAGATTACTGCTGTACCAAGGCCTTGGAGCCTGAGGGGCCCTAATGGTCTACATATCTGAATATCAGTACTATATACAAATGGCATGTTGCTGTTGGTAGGCCCTGTTACAGTTTTTACACTGGAGCTTAAGTATGAGGATTAAGTAACTTCATAGGTAGGAGTCGCACTCAAACATAGTGCCTGAAAGGATCTAGGGGCCCATGTGCTTCAAACGAAACCACAGAGTAATATAAATGACAAATTGTAGTTGGGATTTCTTTTTGAACCTAGGAACTTTAAAGGGTTCTTCTAAGTTTATAAGATGCCATTAAGAATGAATGGGGGGCAAATGCATATGACTGATAACCGCTCCATTGACACAGAGTTCTTCAGAGTCCCAGATGTTGGGATCAGTTGGGGTCCCAGCAGTTAGATCCTCACCGATCTGGAAATTATCCCCAACCCAATGATTAGTGGATAACTTCCAAATTTGAGAATATGCCTTTAAGTTTCACCTCTATTTAGGGCCCAATAGTTTCAAGTTATGCACCTGACAACACCAAAATATAAAATGAGACAAAATAGGTGGTAAAATGCCACTTGCTCTAAAGTGACAGCATAAAGTGCTCTTTGGATAACTACCTTTAGTATAACATATTTAGATATGTGCACAAAATAGTTCCTCTGGTGTTCCCAATGGAGAAGCAGGAATACGTTGACATGCAGGCGCTACCATTCCTTATTATTAATTCCTTTACCAACACAGTTTACACATGTGCTTTTGCGGGTGAAAACCTACTAAAGACTGCAGTCTCTCATATATTTAGAAGAAGCATTTTATTATATTTTTTGCCTCCAAGTAAAATAATACTTCATACTAACAAATTTCTACTTCTTCACTGTAAAGTCAACAAGACTAAAAATGTCAAGTTTATGCACAAAAAAGGACAGTAAGTATTTTAGTAAATCACCTGTAGACGCCATCTGTCCTGTGTCTGTTCTCTATCCTCTCCAGTTCTTCTGAAGCCAGTACCATCCCACTGTCTGTCTGATTGTCCTGCATAAACCCATTAAAATAACCATTAATTTAGCAAAAACATCATCATGAAAGCCTCATACCTTGAGCATTTTATGAGTCCAGCTAAGGCTTGCATCTACATGACCATTTTTTTCTCATCCGAGTAAATTGGATCAATTATGCTGATCACACTTTGCGCTAACTCTGATCTGAGATTGATCAGAGTTTGATTTGATTTTTCAGATGTGGGGAAAACAGAAAAAAAAATTCTCCATCTTCTCCTTTCTGCCATTCAAGATTAATCTGTGACTAACTTCTGAACAGATCTCAGGTTGCAGTGAAATCATGGAACATCAGCCACAAAAAGGAACAATGTGTCCATGATTTCACTGCAACCAGAGATCTGTTCAGAAGTTGGTCACAGAGATCTGTGTGTGTAAAGTGGCCTTGAGGAAAAAATTAGACTTGTGTAGTCCCTCATAGAATAAGATTGCTCCTACTGTAGTGTGATCCAATGTTTTGTCAGATGGAACTCGGACTACAAAAACGACCATTTGCACTTAGCCTAATAAGTTAGAGAGCTCATAAGTCCAAGTATGTTCAGTCACCTCCCTGACAACCTGACTGACAGCTGCAGCTTGAATAGAGCAGTGTAAGATCTCAGCAGCAGGGAGGAACTGTCATTATATACAGCCAATCTGACATGGATTTTCAAGCTAAATAAAAAAGCCTCATCAGATCCAAGAGATTTATGTAATCAGTATGCAATTTGTGTTGTGAAATTTTGTGACATCCACTTTAAACAGAGCTTGTCGAGGTGAGAGCTCAGAAGCCACAGTAATACGGGGTAAAAATATTAGCAACTTAGGGTAGTTGTCTCATCTGTGCAGTCCAAGTTTACATGTGTTTTAGGACAAACGCACATCTTAGATGGGGCATGTTCGGATTATTCCATTGCCACATCCTGCAACGATTCTGAACTATGTTCTGGAGAGGATATTATTAGTGTACTACTATTAAACTTTCTTTACACGACAGAGTTGCGTAAGACAGATTGCTCTTACCGGGTGACCTTTATGCATCACATTTGTCATTGGAAATTCTTCAAATGTTTTGAGCCTTGATGGACACCGAATCTGGTTGCCTCCAGTGAAGCAGCCAGGAAAAGAAACACAATTGTAATATCTGTGAGGACAAAAAAAAAATGTTACTAATGTATATACTCATATATAGTCTCCACAACCAGGATGACCAAAGTGACGGTCAACAGGCACAAAAATGGCAGTGGTTGCAACTGATTTGCATTAATGCACCTTAGTCTGTAGGAGGTGCTTAGTTTTGCAGAAGAAGGTAAATTAAGCTTTACATATTTTTTTTTTAGACAATGGTTATCTGTGTGATGACTTTATGTCTTGGGTCCTCCAGATCAAGAAATGCTCCATGTAGCTGTTCTCTAATTTGGCTAATACACAACGGGTACTGAAAGAAAATCCCACTCACAATGCCCAAATAATGTAAGTGAACATGGCTTTTTGTACAGTATTCTCCCTGATAAAGGATCTTGAAAAAGTCTAGAAAGTCTTGCAGAAAGTGTGATGACGTCGGCCAAAAAAAGTGGCATAGAGGCCTTGTAAACATTTTTCGTTACCTTGTTTGCACCTTGCAAAATGGTTAGAAACAAAGGGCATAGGTAAGAGGAGCTGTGCCAGGACTGAACAATTGAGACCTAGCATCAATATGAGATCGGCGTGGGTCTGACACCTGGCACATCCACTGCTCTGCTGAAATCTCCTCCGGCAGCAGCTTTATATAAGCACTGTACAGAGTGGAACATTGATTAGTGGCCACTGCCGTGCTGACCCCCTGCTGTGACTGACCACCCTTCTGTTCAATATTGCAAATTGTACAATCTACTTATTGAAAGCCTGGTGTGGGGCAGGGGCAGACTCTCCCGACTCTGCTACATGCCTAAACCTAAAAGCTTTGCTTGTGACAGAACGTTGCAGTATTCCATGTGTTACAATATTGTATTCAGAATCTCTTTGCTTATAACATTCTGCTCTCAAATGAAGTAGCAAAAATCTGCTGACAGATTCCCTTTAATTCAGTTGCTTGAAACAGCTGGACAAAGCTTTCTATACCAAAATGCATAGTATGAATGGTGACTTTAGCTATGGTAGTTTGACCTCTGTGCTTTTGTATGTTTATAGTTAGATTATTCTCTATTGGCTGGTTAATGCCACTGGATTATTGACCAATGTTCCTTATCTTAGGGAGGGCTGTACTTATTTCTCCCCCTTGGCCATTTTTTCCTGGGGCCAGGTTGTGCTGCTCTTCCTATCTTTTTCACTAGATTTTATTAGCTCTCACACATTCACATTTAATTTGTTATGTGTTTAACCAATCAGCTTAGTTATTCACTTTTATGTATGATGTTGCGGGCCCTTTTTATATTTTCTTCTTCATTTTACCTTGCTGGTGCTATGGTCTAAAATCAATTAATTGTAACATAGTTTGCTGTACTTCCTTTCAGTGTGTTATACTTGCAGAATTAATAAATCCCTCCTGTTTTTTAACAAGAGATTCAACCTCATTTCAGACTTCACCTTTGACACATTGTCCTACCCAGTCGCATAAGTTCAAGCTCATGGGCCTCAATGCAAAAGCTCCAATGGGGCCCCAATTATTCCAAATCTTTAATAGCATTAGTCTTTTTCTATAGGCCAAAGTTATTTTGGGGCCCCCTAGGCTCCAGGCCCGTATGCGATTGCAACCCCTGCACCTGTTGTTGTCACACCCCTTGTTCTTACCTCACAGCCAAGTTATGACAGTGAAGTCTCATATCACATTCCTCCTCATCCGAGTTGTTTTGTGGACAGATCGGTGATTGGGACAGGTCCATTTCCTCTGAGCTCTGGGAATCATTGAGGGGAATGTAGTCTTTTCCTTCCTGTGGATGATATGAAAATATTTAAATTATAGATACTTTGTAATACATAACTCATTTGTAAACTGATTGATCCTAGTGAATAAACTGATAATGTGTTCATACTTAAAGGTTTTTAAAGCACATGCTCTTGAATAGGTGAAATTTCACAAGGCAAGTATAAACAAATAACTTTGCAATGTTCTTCCTATTAAAAATTGTTCTCAAGGCCAGAAGGATTTTTAAGTTAACATTGTATAGTTTGTTACCTACAATAACAACCACCCTGCAGTCTCTTTCGCCGGTTACCTAAGTATGGAGCATTTGCTGCTTTCGGTCTCTTTGCTTGAAGTTCTCCGAAGCTGGCCTGATCGCAGGACCCAACCAGTCTCAGTCCCCTGCCATGGGTATAAAATCTTCATCTGTATTAGTAATATTATAAAAACATTTTTGCATCCAAGTAATAGCCCACCAATGAAAACACCAATGAGCATTATGGGCTATCACTTGTATGCAGAAAATTATTTTATAATATTCCTAATAGAGATGAAGGTTTTATACCCATGAGCTTGATTTCCTTCTACAGCTATCTTTGCCACTGGCAGTGACGCTACTGCATGCGCCAGACCTTACTAGGCTAATATAGTTAGTTGGCTTTACTTTTCTCAGTCCCCCTGCACTTTTTCCTAGCTTCAGAGACAAAGCTATGACTGCTGACAGCATTGAAGAGTGCTCAGTTCATAGCTGTATGATAATGCTGCTGGTCAGAACTGTCATGGTATGTATACATGATCAGGGTTTGCAGCGTTATGGACACAGCGTGTTTGCGCTGCATCATAATGCTGAGTTTTACAGTATCAGCACATTGGGTGGAATTTCTAGAAATCCCATGCCCACTATGCTTTTCCTCTCCGCAGTGTTATTTCAGCTGCGGTGCAGGTTACGCGCTTCTGCATCTCTGCAGCATGAGAGTCGGGAGTGATCTCCAGCAGGATGAATGGAGGGAGAAGCTGCCCTGCACCAAGCGCAGATCATGGGCACAGGGTAGCTGCATTCTCCCTGCATTCACCTGTAGTTTCCCTCAGGTCTGGAGGCACTGGTCCAGGACACAGTGCGTCTGGATCATGTGCACATACCCTCAGTCTTCAGAGATCACCACCCCCGGCTGAGCAAGAAGCAGGGAGGCAGGGGAGCAATGTGCTCCTGAAGATAGAACATTAGCACAACCCTTCAAAGTACCATAAAGACACCTTGACCCTCATACCTGCTGTACATTCTCTTGTAGGAGGTCTCCCAGAATTTCAACCAGGTCAGAAAATGTTGGTCGTTCCTTAGGATCTCCATGCCAGCAGCTTAACATAATCCTATAGCTGTAATAAAAAAATATATTCTATTAATTCACAAAAACGGTGCTGTGGAATTATGGGGGAAAAATGGTTCGAAATTTCAAAAAATTCTTGAAGTTGCCCAGAAATATTGTGTATTTTGGCATTTTTACACAGTGTGAACCAGTTCTGCACCTTTTTAAAAATGTGCAGAGCCCAGATGAGATGAGGAATGACCATAAGTGCCTTACTAATTCATCATAATTTATGCCATAAAAGTACTTGCGACAAAATATCAATTATAATGAATTAAGACCTAAAACTGTAGAGAGTATCTACATAGGGTCTTGGCCCAATCCAAAATCTGTAAATGGCCACAACTACCATGTAGCCTACTGAGATCTGGACTCTTCATATTAGGCATAGTAATGTTTTGAGCACCATGAATCTCAAGATCCTGGTTCAGCAGCAATATCTACATTTGCTAGTTAGGCTTTGGCTACAGAAAATTATTTCTAACTCTAAAGGATTCAGCATTTTCTCAGATTACCTGCTCAGACCATTGAGTTAAATAGAAGCTGTTTAAACTAAGTGATACATCACGGGATCAGAATCTCTTTCCCTGTGTTACGCTGCTCTCAATGAGGTAGCAAAAACCTGATGAGTTTATCTGTTGCATCCTCAGTCGTAAAATGCTTTTTGTAGCGATTGCCCGCTTGATCTAATACATGAAGGTCCTGAAGAGTTGCAACCGCTCTATTAACTCAGAATTCCCTGACAAAGTAGTTAATAATGCTGTATTTTTTTTTAACCAAATGACCCTAATATGTGAGTTCTTTAACCCTTTCCTGACAAATAACATACCAGTTTATCATATCTTGTGGGTACTTCCCTCAAAGGGACGTACCAGTACGTCAAGGTGATCATGCGTGCACAGGAGCTTGATATATGTGATAGCCTACACAGCACATGGCTGTTTAACCCTCTAAATGCTGCAATCATAAGCAATTCCAGCATTTAGGAGGCTAGTAGAGGGAGGGAGCTCCTCCCTCTCCCACCCTATTGGCACTCCCGCAATGTAATCACAAGCTATCAATTATTGTCATGACCACATGAGGTCAAATAATAACCTCTGAGTACGCCAGCTACGGTGGCCAAGAAATAACCGCAACTGTTGGGATTACCAGATAACGGTACAATGTCTATGGGGCTTGCGGTTAAGTGTCCGGCAGGTGCCGCAAGTGCAGTTTCGGCACTTGCGGCAGGTGCGGCCGTGAAGAAACCACGGTATGCCGCGTTTTTTTCGCGGCCGCACCTGCCACAAGTGCCGAAACCGCACTTGCCGCATCTTCCGCAAGCCCCATAGACATTGTATGGGGCTTGCCGCAAGTGTACCGCGATCGCGGACGTTATGCGGTAATCGCGGCAGTTGCGGTTTTTTTCACCGCAACTGCTGCGATCAGCGTAAAACGCTGATGTGAAAGCAGCCTAACACTGACAGGTGTAATGCATTACAGTAAATATGTATTGCAATACATTAGACCAGTAATCAGAGTGATAAAAGTTAAAATCCCATAGAGGGACTAAGTAAAAAAGTAAAAAGAAATTGAAAAAATATTTTCAGAAATAAACGCGGGTCATATCGACCAAAATTTACCACTAACATGAAGTACAGCATGACATGAAAAAACATTCCCAGGATCGCTAGGATCCGTTGAAGCGTTTCAGAGTGACTACCTCATAAAGGGACACTGGTCAGAACTGAAAAATTTGGCCTGGTCAGGAAGGTGAAAATAGACTTTGGTGAACAGGGGTTAAGTTGTTCTTTGCCTGTATCAAAAAGGCAGGGTTCACATAGTATTCGCCACTATGGTCAGTAGCCCTGCCAAGGTTTATATCCAAACGCATTAAAAAGGAATTCAGGGATATGCGCCGATGAGGCCATTGACTATAATCATGCCCCCCAAGTCACAGTGTGGGCTCTTTTGTGTAATTTTTGGATGTAGTTGGGGCGGGCAGCAGGATGTAGTCAGCCTATATGGCTGATATTGATGCACAACAGACCACACTGTGATTTTCTCTGTTTCATTATAGTCAATGGCTCCGTAGGTGCATATCCCATTTTGGGAGTGATATGGACGTAAACTTTGATGGAGCCACTGAATGTAGTGTTAAATACAATGTGAACCTAGCTTTAGGAAATGCTAAAATCAGGACTTATATCACTTATTCACTACAGAAATAAATGGATTTTACAGACTTCAGTAGTTTTGTTCCCTCCAGGAAACTATTGCTGGCTTGCAGTCTAAAAAGTGTGTGGGATAAGTATCAGAAAGTGTCTCTTGTGATAAGAAACCTTCCAGGCCTGACCATTCCAAGCAACATGCTTGGCACAATGGCGGCTTGTAGCAACTGGGTTCCCGGCCACTGAGGGGGTTCAATGAATGGCTGCCAGGAATACTACAAATACTTGGGCGGAATGTTATGTAGCTTTCAGTTGCCTTAAGAGTTGCCAACTTGATAGTTATCAAAAAGAAAATATCAGTGACCTGGTTCAGTACTGATTTTAAGAGTTTAAGAAATGTGAGTTGGCTTCCAAATTCTGGTCATGAGAACGGGACGATCTTTTAGTGGCATATCAGGTAACTGAATTATACGTGCTATGTGATTAGATTTGATGTAGAAATGTTCAGTTTCTCTTACATGTCTATCGTTGCATACTCAGGTGCCCGCATACGCGTTCCTTCTTTCAGACGTTGACAAAATTCTTCATTAATTTGGACTCCAGGATATGGGGAGGCACCTATAAAGTAATCAACATAAACCATCACTTTGCAATATTCTGATAAAAATGATGACCTGTTGTAATACTCAGTAATAACTAGTGTCAGTCAATGCCACAACTACTGTACCATAGACATCTTGCAACTGCTATGAGACAGGTGCATGACTATTTCCCGCACAGCCACAGCCAGACTACAGACTAACATACATCTGGACTATAAGATGCACCCCCACTTTCCTCACAATTTTTTTTTTGAGAAAAAGTACATTTGATTGTCCAAAAATTTGGTAAATTGGGATCCACACCTTATACCTAGATTTTTATTATATGACTCAATACATTACTGACAACTTGGACAACGGCAAAATTATTTTATTTAATTATTTGTTACTTAGTTTAAACTTTAGTAATAATCAGGTCTGGGCTATTTGTTTTTATTACAGTTAATCCAGTATTACAGATGATATATTTATCATTTTAAATTAGGATTAGTTAATTTGGTCAAGCCATTTAAGATGTCAAATGGCCTCTCCTGTCGAGGAGTCAGGTGGAAATGAGCTGCATGTTATGGTGGACTAATTTTAATTCAATAGAACTCTTTCACAATGGTGGTGAATAGGCTGAGCCTTGGTGGCCAGCCTTAAAGATGTGATAATGGTTGTCACATCACCATCGGACTCGGTGGCTGGTGTTCCTGCCTCGGCCGCTGGGAGGAGCCAGATTCCTTCAGCTGATGGCGCCGGTGATAGGAGGGCCTTGTCCTCATATGGACCTTCTTCTGCGACGTCTGCCTCTGTCGCTGAGCGTCACCGTGTTTCTCCTTTGGGCGGTGTTGGTCGCAGAGGAGCGGGCCCTGCGGATGTGTCTGTTAGGCGCAGCCGTCGTTCTTCTGTCAGAAGTGGGGTGGGTGGAGCCAGTCGTGCATCACCATCTGGCCTAGTTCTAGGGGCGGTCCGGATGAGATCATCAGGCTGGTCCGGCCTATGGGAGGTAACCGCGCCCTTCAAATACATTGGAGCCTGTCTTGCAGGCCACCAGATATAGTTTTGGTTCCCCAGTGATATAGTGTGTGTATAGTTTTGTCTCTGACCTTGCCTGGATTTCTGACTCTGCTTCAGCCTATCGATTTTGTACCTCAGCTGCCCTCTTGGTTTTTGCCCTTGACCCTTGCCTGGATTTTTGACTCTGCTACTGCCTGATGATTTTGTACCTTCGCTGCCCTCTCGGTTTTGACTCGGACTTCTGACTTCGTTTTTCGGGTCTTGATTTTTTCCCCTGGCGACCTTCCTGCTCTGTTGCTCATAATAGGCAGCTACCCCCTGGGCTCCGCTATAATTATAGATCCCTGTATAGGGGTTAAGGGTCTCTGGGTTTCTCGGGGTGCTGCCTTACCAGCAGCTCAGCCTTACAGCGGATGGTCGTCACAATGGTAAAGTCATCCAGGGTTGCTTAGCTGTTAGGCATAAGAATGAGGATATTTGGTATACTGCCCTATATTTAGCTCCATCCATCTTCCCATCAACTCTGACCATCTTTCCTGTGCCTGCTGAAGAAAAGCCTCCCCACAGCATAATGCTGCCACCACCATGTGTGACGGTGGGGATGGTGATTTTAGGGTATATTGCAGTGTTAGTTTTCTGACAAAAATACCACTTTGTATTTAGTCCAAAAAGTTCTACTTTGATTTCACCAGACCAGAGCACCTTCTTCCACATGCTAGCTGTGTCTAAGCTGTGCTTGCTTAAAAAAAGGGCCTTCTTCTTGCCATTTTTCCACAAAGGCCAAATTTTGTGGCGGATACGACTAATAGTCCTGTGGAAAGATTCTCCTACCTGAGCGATGATCTCTGCAGCTCCTCTAGAGTGACTATGCACCTCTAAATAGTTCTCTCCTTGCTTGGGATGTCAGTTTAGGTGTCCGACCATGTCTTGGTCAGTTTACAATTGTGCCATACCCCATTTGTTTTTCTGTTTTTTGATGATGGATTGAACAGAGCTTCATGAGATGATCAGAGCTTGGGCTATATTTTTATAATCTAACCATACTTCAACTTGATCCCTGACCTGTCCAGAGTGCTCCTTGACTTTAATGATTCTTTTTGATCCCTAATGTTCTCAAACAAACCTCTGAGGATTTCACAGAACAACTGTAGTTATACTGAAATAAATTACACAGACATGGACTCAGTTCGCTAATTAGGTGACTTCTGGAGGCAATTGGTCACTAAGGATCTTTTTAGGGGCTTCAGGCTATAGGGGCCTGAATACAAATATATAGTTTTCACATTTATATTTTTAAAAGAATTAGAAAACCATGTATCATTTTCTTTACAGTTCACAAACACTTCCTGCTTAGTGTTAATGTATCAGTCAAAATCTAGAAAAACACACATTTGTAATGTGAAAAAAATGTGGAAAAGTTCACAAGGTATACATTATGTTTTTCAAGGCACTGTATCATTAAGTTGTCTATCGATCCTGTGATATACACAATTCCAAGACTTTTCCTTTTTGGTGTTGCAAATTCCATGTTGGAGAATGCTTAAAATGGAGAGAATAAGTGAGTAAAAAGTTCAAAATTCAACATCTGAAATGAAACAGTCTCCATCAATTGACTTACCAAGTGAGAAGATTTCCCATAGCAGCACCCCAAAGGACCAGACATCACTCTGAGTAGTGTAAACCTTATCAAAAATACTCTCTGGCGCCATCCACTTCAGAGGCAGACGTGCCTGTAAGAAATTATAGCATATTAGGATGGATACAAAGTCTCCTTGAAGGAATATCAAATTTACTTTAGATCTCCCGATGATATTAGGACCTAACTAAATATTGCTTTTTAGCAGAGCTGTCATCCTCATACAAACCAATTGTACCTTCATAAAAAAATATATATACTTTGAAGGTGACAACTTCGTTTTGTTAGAAGATAAGCTGATCACAGCAATGGGCTTCAATCTGAAAGATCTGAGGCTGCTTTCACACTACGATTCTTGAGGATCCATGGCTGTCTGTTGTAAAACGGACAGCCACGGATTCAATTTGGCCCCCATGTTATCCTATGGGCTCGGATCGGATCGGATTTGGACTAATTGCCATCCGATTTTAGTCAGATCCGATTGAGTCCGATTTTTTGTTGTGCCCAAAATCGGAGACTGCTCTGATTTTGGGCACAGTGGACCAAATCAGACACAATCAAATACGACAGGATGCGCGCCAGTTAACATGGGGGCCTATGAGCGCGGGTCCGAGGAAACAGCTGATCGCTCCTTAGACCCAATTTTAGTGTACTGAGCATGCTCAGTACAGTAAAACTGCTGTGTGCCGTCTAATTTCACTTCCGCGATGTATATACATACATTGTGGAAGTAAAATTAAGTAAAAGCAAGGGGTTAAAAATAACAAAACTCTATTCTCACCTTCCAGCGATCCGCTGATGCCTCCAGCAAGCTTTGGATAACTACAGGACCTGGCATTATGTCACAACCTGATCAGCTGTTCGGGTCACATGACCGGTTACCGCGGTAACTGCGCTCATGTGACCCGATGATGCTGCCCGGTTGTGACGTAACGGCAGGTTCGTGTAGTCACCCGGAGCTTACAGAAGGTTTCAGGGGATCGCTGGAAGGTGAGAATAGAGTTTTTTTATTTTTAACCCCTTGCTTTTACTTAATTTAAGTGAAAGTGAAAGTGCCCCACACAGCTCTTTCTGTGTCCGGACTCGTGAAAATCATGGCCCCAGACACAGAAATAGCACCAGGAGGCTCACTTCTGGTGTCGTCCATTCCTGTCCATGGGGTCCTGCAAAAAGTAGGATCCCACGGACAGGCAAAATAACGCGATGTTAAAGCACCCTGAGGGACTGTAGCAAGTGATCAACTTCTCTGCAGCCCCACCACAGGAAAATCAAGGATATACACTGTGTAATATACTGTAGATGACTAGCTGTAGCACCAGGAGCTGCCCGGAATAGTAACTACCGTAACTGTTCTTAGGTAAAACAATATAGAATGGGTTAACAAAAAATTATTTTGCACATAAAAGTCACCAAGTAAATAGAAAGAAAATTTATTATTAAAAATCAAAAAGTAAAGCAGTAGAAGCTCATATAGTTAACACCACAGATATGCAACACAAAATAACTAAATTATTACCCCAGTAGTGTGAAGTACTTTATCTGCAGCTACAAGAGCCTTTTGATAAATTACGTTCTTGGTTTTTCTTTCCGGTGCAATTTTTTGCAGCTCCAACTCTCGAACAGGCCACGTAAAGATGACCATGAGAAAAGCATGGATATTGCAAATCAATCCTGCTACTTTCAAGGACTGTCCCTGAGCCTTGTTAATGGACATTGCAAATGCCTGTCCAATTGGAAACGAGACATTTAAAATCAACAGGCAAATCAGATGGAATGAGTGGAACTGTTGGAATGAAAATGTCCTCTCTGGCAAATCCTGTCAAAATGCTTGTTTCAATTACATGTGGACCATTGTACTTAATTAAGAGTATTGTGTCATTAGTCTTGCAGCAATCTGTCCACTGCTTCCAGAGTCGTCTTGTATAACATGGTGCATTCATCCCTAAAATGGCACTGCACTTTTGAAGCAGTTTGGCCTGTCCTGACCACATTGTCAATGTTACACACTGGGCTGCCTCTATGAGACTGGTTAAGCGGTAGCTTAATTGTCAGATGTGCCATTCTACCACCAGTTAAAAGTGTAGCTGCAATTTCAGAAGATGCCACTGCAAGTGCAATCTTTTACATATAGTTTAGTGGTGAATTAATACATGTAAAATGCCATAGTTAATACATAGAGTAAACTTTCCAATATCATCAATACAGAATAACGTACAGAGTGCGATATATGCGTAGATAATATGGGATAAGATTTCAGTATGGGATCAAGATAAAAAATGTGGACACATCAAGAGATAGCACAACATGAAATGTATAAGGACTTAGGCTAGGGTCACACTTAAATATAGGATTGTGTTCACCGCATCCAGATCCGGATGCAGTGACCGCAATTGTCTTCAAACAACCAGCAATCCGGGAACCGGATTGCTGAAGCCGCAATCCGGTAACCGGATTGCTCAGGATGTGTAATCCTGAGCAATCTGGTTACCAGATAGTTTGCTCATCCCTGCTGCTGCAGGGATGAGCAAACTGTTCTGTGTTTCTAAAAACTGCTAATTTTATTATTAAATGTTCCTATAATGTCTCTAGGGGGTGCTGGAATCACTTATGTACAGCAGCTGTCTCCTGTCAGCTGCTGTACAGTTTTATCAATGACAGTGCCGGGCTCCTCTGCGAGCAGCGCGCATACTATAGCTATTGCTATAGTATGTGCGCTGTCCGAGGTCCTGAAGCCTTATACAGCAAGATCTATGGGCAGTGCTGCCCATAGATCTACTGTAAATGGCTTCAGGATCTCGGACAGCGCACATACTATAGCAATAGCTATAGTATGCGCGCTGCTCGCAGAGGAGCCCGGCGCTTTCATTGATAAAACTGTACAGCAGCTGACAGGAGACAGCTGCTGTACATAATTGATTCCAGCATTATATGACCACCTGAGTGGGTGGAAGGTCTCTAGGGGGAGTGGGCACCCCCTAGAGACATTATAGGAACATTTAATAATAAAATTAGCAGTTTAAACAAACACAGAACACTTTGCTTATCCCGGCGGCAGCCGTGATAAGCAAAGTATTTGCGGTAACCGGATTGCTCAGGATTACACATCCTGAGCAATCCGGTTTCCGCATTGCGGATGTTAAAACCGCTCCGAAAACTGCAGCCTGCATGATTTTTCACGCAGGCTGCAGAGCCGGAGGCGGTAACCGGATTGCTTGTGAAGCAATCTGGTTTTTATCATAGGCTCCTATGAGGAGCGTTTCCTGATCCGGTTTTGAGCTTTTTAAAAGCTCAAAGCCGGATCAGGTATTAACAAAAAAAACAATAAACAGATGTGTGACCCTAGCCTTACTGGGAAGATAGTAAGGAAAGCAGGAGCCCCCCCCTCGCCTTGACATATGTTTTGTACAAACCTCCTCAGGAGGCATGTTTGTACATAATGTACGTTGAGCCGAGGAGGGCCTCCTGCTTTCCTTACTATCTTCCCAGTAAGTCCTTATGCATTTAATGTTGTACTATCTCTTGATGTGCCCACATTTTTTATCTTGATCCCATACTGAAATCTTTTCCCATATTATCTATGGCCATATTGCCCTTTGTATGTTATTCTGTATTGATGATATTGGAAAGTTTACTCTATTTATTTAACTATAGCATTTTATGTGTATTTATTCAGCACCAAACTGTATGTCTATTGTTTAGTTAGGAAACTGTATTTATATCTTATCAATTGTAATATACTATTTAATATGGATATGTCCCCCTTCTTTGCAGCACCATTACACAGTTGTGTTTAAAATAATAGCAGTTTGTTCAAAAACATGAGTTAAGCCCAAAATCATTATAATAGTTTTTATTTCCATGCATTGGGAACATTGCACACTGTAATCTAAATCAAAATATGAAGAGAAATGTATATAATTTTTACCTACTGTACAGAAAATAACAAAAAATGAACATTGGGCTGTTCAAATATATTGCAGTGTCTGCATTTATTTTTACAAACTCAAAATATATGCTTTGTTTTTTAGGATTTAGCATTCTTGTGAATCACTAACCTAATATTTAGTTGTATAACTACAGTTTTTTAGAACTGCTTCACATCTATGCTGCATAGAGTCAACCAACTTCTGGAACTGGTGAACTGTTATTCCAGCCCAGGATGCTTTAACTACATCCCATTATGTATTTGCATTTGTTGTCTTTGCCTCAGAAATGGCATTTTTTATGTCACCCCACAAGTGTTCTATCAGATTAAGGTCCAGGGACTGGGCTGGCCACTCCATAACCTCAATTTTGTTGGACTGGAACAAAGATTTTGCTCATTTACTGGTGTATTTACGGTCGTTGTCTTGTTGAAACACCCATTTCAAGGGCATTTCCTCTTCAGTGCAAGGCAACATGACATCTTCAAGTATTTTGATATATGCAAACTGGTCCATGATCCCTGGTATTTGGTAAACAGGCCCAGCACCATAGTAAGAGAAACATGCCCATATCATGATGCTTGTTGCTCCCCCATGCTTCACTGTCTTTAGACAGTGTCTGTGGATTGAATTCAGAGTTTAGGGGTCATATGACAAACTGTGTGTGGCCCTTGCACCCAAAAAGAGCAATTTTACTTTCATCAGTCCACAAAAGGTTTCTCCATTTCCATCTTTTTTCATGACACCAAGGTACCCCATTTGTTTGCAACGGAGTGAAGAAGCACACCAGGGTGTCATCCAGGTCAGAAATGGAAGAAAGGTCCATGAGAACTGAGCTCCAGCATGTTGAGCCCCACGTTTCAGGTAGCAACCCCTATTAAAAGCTATGAATAAGAGTTGCTAACCTAAAACGCGTCAGAATACGGATCCCTAATTTCTCCTATCTTTTTTTTTGCTTCTTCTCACCATTTTTTTAAGTGCACAGTAAAAGTTGTATTTTAACATTTTCCCATTGTTGCTGAGCCCAGACCCTCATGGACCTTTCTTCCATCTTTCTTGAGAGTGCCTTCACTCTGCAAGGTCTCAGCAACCAGGACTGAGACTCAAAGACACAGGCTGCAGCCTTTTCCAGCTTTGTTTCACATATATCTGTACTGGTGTTATGCCCATTCTTGCACATCCCCTCCAAAGTGAGAGTCATTTCTCAGCGTTCTTATAGTATGTGCATCATTGTCTGGTTTCTTCACATAATGTATGAATCCAAATTGTGAAGTATGCGGTGGCATCACCTATTGTGAATGGGGGATCCTGTGTTATCAGCAGCTTGTAGAGGTATTTAGCAGTCACTGTATGTCCTGCCTGTGATGATAATGAGACTTCTGAAAAGTCTTCTGTAAGGAACAGGAAGTTTGAGACTAAAATAGTCCCAGTGATCAGTGTGAATATTGGAAGATTTCTACATTTTATTGCTACAGATTGTGATATATATAAAAAAACAAACATTTAGGCTGCCTTCACACTAGCGTTTTAATCAGCAGCGCACGATGCTGATAAAAATAATTCCATCAGCATGCTTATTGCGTCTCTATCCTTAGTAAACGCAATTGTAAGCAAAATGCTGCTTTTGACTGCTTATAGGTGCTTAGGCGTACGTGTCCTCCAAAAATCAACTTCCTCCCGACGCAACATGTTGCATTTTTTGGGTAATAAATTAAGCGCGAGAATGCGCATGCACACACTAGCTCCTAATATCAGCATTATCGCCTATGGGTACGCCAGCGTGCGCAGGACATTGCTGATGCCTGCTTTCGGTACGCATGCGTACTCGTCATTGCGCAAGCCCAGAGTCTGATTTTCAGGTCCGCCCACTCTCCGTCTACATATTTCAGATACGCATGCTGACATAAAACGCATTCGCATGATCAAAACGCATGCATAAGCAATGATGTGCTGCGTTTTTAAAAAGGAATTAGTATGGATATGCGCACAAAAAAAGCAGCGTCGCGATGCGCACAAGTGCTTTTTACAATGCGGATATGCATGCGCATCGTGCGCTGCTTACCCAAACGCCAGTGTGAAGGCAGCCTATTTGACTTTTTTTAAAATATATTTAACACAAACACATGATTTAAACAATAGATCATGTTTAATTGTGAAGTGTGTCAGAATATAATAATATTAATTTTATTTACATACCGCCAACATATTTAGCATTTTACATTTATTATGTTGATGGTGATGGATATGAATACATTTCTTATTATCCTTTGATGATACGTTCCTAAAATTGTGGTCTTTCCTGATACTTAGCATGAAAAGAAAATCTCTACTTATTCGTAAACCGTGATGTAATTACTGAACCACAATGATTTTGATGCAAAGTACTAATAAGTGATTTTATATCCCAGCTTTGGCCGTGAAATGACTTCCCGTACCTCTATCTGAAGCTCCAACACTTTGAAGAAAGCTGAGCGCCCAACCCTCAGTATGATGCAACGCCAATTACATGAAATAACATAGGGATGCGGTCTAACATTTTGATTAATGGCCCTTACATATTCCTTTTTTTGCCGTGAATAGTGTTTTGTTTGTAATCCAAATCACAAATACATCTGTAACATATTCACTATATATCCTGAGAGCTGTATAAGAGGCTGTGTGTATGAAGGGACAGCTGTAGGCTATGACATACAGCGCTGAGCTAATAATTAAAGATAATCATAGACCTGATTGCTTTCATCTTGGCATAGACTTATTACACAAACCCTCATAATGCCCCAAAGAATCAACCAAAACTCATCCAAAGACCAAAGTATTCAGTGATGGAAGACAGAGAAGCTGAGGATCATCCTAGTTGATATAAATAACGCTTAATTACTCTACATGAAAAGCTTCATAACTTTCTAATAAGCCTCGCTTTTCACTACCTTACCGTTGTGATGATATATGTTTGCTGTCAGTGAAGGAGAACACTCTTCTATACAGTGGCGACCAAGAGTTTTGCAAAGTGTGATGACTTCTGTTTGGTTGTTGTGATACCATTTTCCTGGTGATTTTAGTAAACCGCATGCAAATGGTTGTCAGCTTTAAGGATGAAAATTGTGTTTGACATTGTTTTATCCCTTTGTGTTATTTTTCCACCTATTTTGTCAGGGGTTGTCTAATTTTGCTCTCCAATTTTTCTTTTGTGTGTGTTTTCAGATAAAACATGACAAAGCCAAAACTAAGTGTATCCCCAGATGTCAGGAAACCTATTATTCTGAGAATGTAGTAAGGCAAAAGCCAAAAAGAGGTAGTTGTGGAATTCAACTGTTCTCAGAGTCAAGTGTCATGTATAATAAAGAAAAAAATGGAAGGTTATGGAGCAGCTGACAAAGCTAGAAGTGGACGACCACGGAAAATTTTCCTCCAAAAGTTGGTCACATTTTTAAGAATTATTAAGAAAAATTCAATATCTGATGTCCATAATAGTGCTGTACAGATTTCACACGAAATTACTAAAGAATATGGGGTCAATGTAAGTCGCCAAATTGTGGTGCGATAGCTAAGTGCAATATGGTTAGATGTACAAGTTCCAGTCAAGAACCTTTCCTCTCTGCAAAGAACTGGAAGGTCCAATTTGAGTTTGCCAAAGAACAAAGGAAAGAGACAAAATGGTCTAAAGGTGTTGTGGTCGCATGAATCCAAGTTCAATTTGTTTGATAGTGATGGCAAGCACTATATATAGTGCCCAATTGGAAAATGCAATGATGTAAGATACCAAACACCTACAGTAAGACATGGTGGTGGCAATGTCATGGTTTGGGGCTGCTTTTCTGCATCTGCCATGAGCTCTCTGCGTAGAATTCATGGAGATATGAATGCTATCACCTACAAGAATATACTGGAGAATGTAATACTGCCACATAGTAAAATCATAGTAGCTAGGGGCAGGAAATTCCAGCAAGACAATGATCCTAAGTACACATCCAATTGAGTTAAAAATTAGTTAGCAAACAAAACTGTTCACCTGTTGCACTGGCCAAGAAAATCACCTAATGTAAACCCTACAGAGCACCTTTGGGATGAGTTAAGGGGATAAGTTGGAGCCCGTACTCATAGCAAAAAAGATTAATTGTTTGCACATTTGCAAATGGAAAGGAGCAAGATCCCTCAAGATGTTTTAAATACTCTAGTTGCTTCAATGCCCCTTTGGCATTGTGCAGTAACTAAAGCTAGAGGTTATTATATTTATTATAATAGCACCATTTATTCCAAGGCACTTTACATGTGAAAAAAGGGCATACATCTACAAGTACAATTTTTATAAACAATACAAAGTACACACAGGTATAGAAGGAGAGAGGATCCTGATCGCAAGGGCTCACAGTCTACAAAGGATGTGTGAGTATACAATTGGAAAGGGTAGAGCTGATCGTGCGGTGGTTTAGTGGACCGATGTTCACTGCAGGTTGTAGGCTTGTCGGAAGAGGTGGGTCTTCAGGTTCCTTTTGAAGGTTTCCTCGGTAAACAAGAGTCTATCTAATGTGTTGGGGCAGAGAGTTCAAGAGCATGAGGGATGAATGGGAGAAATCTTGTATGCGGTTGTGGGAAGAAGAGATTAGGGAAGTATAGAAGGAGACCTTGAGAGGATCGCCGGTTGTGTGCAGGTAGGTACCAGGAGACCATGTCATAGATATATGAAGGGAACAGGTTGTGGATGGCTTTGTATGTCACCCCAAGGGTTTTAAACTGGAGTCTCTGGACAATGGGAAGCCAGTGAAGATCTTGGTAGAGAATAACGGGGAGACAAGTGGATTAGTTGGGCAGCAGAGTTTAGTATAAATTGGAGGGGTGCAATAGTGTTAGAGGGAAGGTCAGAGAGCAGGAGGTTGCAATAGTTAAGGTGGGAGACGATGAGGGCATGCACGATTGTTTTTGCAGTTTCTTTGTAAAGAAATGTAAGGATCCAGGAAATATTTTTGTGTTAGAGTCAGCAGGAAGTGGCAAGGGCTTGGATATGTGGCTTGAAACAGAGGGTAGAGTAGAGGACTACCCCAAGTCATCGAGCATGGGGGACTGTGGAAAGTGAGCAGCCGTTGACTTTAATAGATAGGTCTGGTGGAGGGTAGAGTGAGATGGCTAAAGGTAATAGATTCTGTTTTGTCCATGTTCAGTTCTAGAAAGCGAGCTGAAAAGAAAGATGAAATAGAAGACAGACATTGTGGGATTTTGGTTAATAAGGAGGTGATATCAGGTCCAGAGACGTAGATCTGTGTGTTATCAATGTAGAGAATACTGAAAGCCATGGGACTCTATAAACTGTCACAGGCTGAAGATGTAGATGGAGAAGAGTAGGGGTCCTAGAATGATCCTTGGAGAACATCAACAGACAGGGAGTGAGATGAGGAGTTGGTGTGGGAGAGGGAGATGTTGAATGTCCGGTTTTGTTAGATATGAAGAGATTCAGGATAGAATCAAGTCTGTGATATCAAGAGATGAGAGAATATGTCGCACAAGAGAATGGTCCACGGTGTCAAAGGCAGAAGACAGGTCCAGGAGGAGGACAGAGTAGTGTCGCTTGCTCTTGGCAGTTAGTATGTCATTGATGACTTTAGTTAGGGCAGTTTCAGTTGAGTGATGCATTCGGAATCCAGATTGTAACCGGTCATAGAGGAAGCAGAAGTGGTGGGAGGACAGTTCAAGATGGACATGCTGTTCCAGCAGTTTTAACGTATAAGGGAGAAATGATATGGGGCAGTAACAGCTAGACACAGAGGATTGGTCTAGGAAGGGCTTTTTGAGGATGAGTGTGATTGAGGCATGTTTTAAGGATGAAAGGAAGACACCAGTTGTGTAGTGATATTTTGAAGAGATGTGTTAGGGTTGGGATGAAGCCTGTGGTGAGGTTGGGGATGAGGTTGGATGGAAGGGGTCATGTGTGCAGGTGGTGAGATGAGATCTTGACAGGAGAGAGGAGAGCTGATCTTCTGTCATGGCGGAGAAGCTAGTTTTGTAAGAAAAAAGTTGAGATTTTTCTTATTTTATTATTCTTCTGCATGAAGAAAAAGGCAAAGACTTCAGCAGAGATAAGAGGAGATGGAGGGGGTGCTGGGGTATGGAGCAGAGAATTGAAAGTGTTGAATAGCTGTTTAGGATTGTTAGACAGGGAGGATATGAGAGATGAGAAGAAAGTTTGTTTTTCAGCAGTGAGTGTAGACTTGAAGTTAGCGAGGGACAGCTTGTATGCAATGAAGTGCCAGGTGAAATGGGATCTCTACCATCTCCACTCAGCGACCCTGGAAGCAAGTCTCAGTTCTTTAGTCAGGTGGGTTGCCTGTTGATTGTGAGAGTTTTGCTATGCGTGAGGGGGGTGGCTGAATCCAGTGCTAATGTTATTGTGGTGGTATATAAAGTGGCAGCAGCATCTGTATCATGTAGGGAAGCTATGTCTGTGAGAGGGAGAAGGGACTCAGATAATGAGTGTAAGTCCAGGTGTTTGAGATTTCTGCGAGGATGAGTGACTTTGTGGAGTGGGGGTCGTGCACTAGGCGAGGAAAGGGAAGAGAATGTCAGCAGGTTGTGGTCAGACAAGGGGAGAGGTGAGTATGAAAGGATAGTAAGGGAACAGAGATGGGTGAAGATGAGGTCCAGTGTATGACCATCTTTGTGAGCGGCCATGGATGACCATTGAGATAGGCAAAAGGAGGTAGTTAGTGATAAATGTTTAGAGGCAGTTGAGTTGAAAGCGTCAATGGCGATGTTAAAGTCACCAAAGATAATAGTGGGGATGTCAGCAGAAAGGAAATTAAGTAGCCAGGTGGTGAAGTGGCCAAGAAAGGTGGTGATGGCTAGCTCTGGGGGGCGGTAAATCACAACCACCTGGAGGTTGGAGGGGGAGTAGATGTGGAAAGTGTACACCTCAAACGAGGGAAGAGTAGCAGAGGGTGGTAGTGGAATTTGGGTAAAGGAGCAGTTATCGGACAGGAGCAAGCCAACTCCTCCACCACGCTTGTTGCTGGGGTGAGGTGTGTGAGAGAGATGGAATCCGCCATAGGAAAGTGCACAACACTAAGTTCTGGCATTGTAGATAATGAATGACTCTATGTTGTGATCAATAAATTGTAGATGCAAAACGTTTGGCAGTGTTCTTTAACCTTCCTAGCGTTATTCCCGAGCCTGACTCGGGGTTAACATTCACTACCAGAAGCGTTAACCCCGAGTCAGGCTCGAGCTTACCCGCGTTCGCGGCAGATGCGGTGAGAAAACCGCATCTGCCGCATCTGCCGCACTTGCCGCACTTGCGCCGCACTTGTGGCGCGGTTGCGGCGCGGTTGCGGTAATCTGCATAGGAACCAACCACCTCTGATGACCCTCATACATTGTTAATATGTGCCCCTGCAGCCTAGTAAACCATTAGCAGCACTGTTTTAGTGTGAAAAGTGGCTGCAGGAGAAGTGAGATAATGATTGTATACACTTACATGCCTGCGTACTTGAGGCCGTCTCCCTGTGTGTGCTGGGACTTGTGGGCTGTGCTCATCATGTCTGCTCTCCCCCTCCCTTATGCACGCCCCCTCTCAGCCTGCTATAGTGATGTGAGGCTGATTGCGTCATAAAGGGCGGGGCTACCGGAATGCCGCGATTTAGCCCCGCCCCTTTATGACGCAATCTGCCTCACATCACTATAGCAGGCTGAGAGGGGGCGTGCATAAGGGAGGGGGAGAGCAGACATGATGAGCACAGCCCACAAGTGCCAGCACACACAGGGAGACGGCCTCAAGTACGCAGGCATGTAAGTTTATAAAATCATTATCTCACTTCTACTGCAGCCACTTTTCACACTAAAACAGTGCTGCTAATGGTTTACTAGGCTGCAGGGGCACATATTAACAATGTATGAGGGTCATCAGAGGTGGTTGGTTCCTATGCAGATTACCGCAACCGCGCCGCAACCGCGCCGCAAGTGCGGCGCAAGTGCGGCAGCTATGCGGCAAGTGCGGCAGATGCGGTTTTTTAACCGCATCTACCGCGAACGCGGGTAGCCCGCTTTTAGCAAAAAATTCTAGAACTAAACAGAACGCCAGGGAGGTTAATTAAATGACCAGTACCTATATTCAAAAGCATTTTGGTTAAAATTAAGGTCTTACATGATGACAACTTCCCGCACTTTCAATTCATCACCAGCAAAATAGCATCACATCAACCAGACAGAAGGAATCACACTTTTCACAAAAAAAATGCTAATCTTTTGGTCACCATTCACTATACTGCATGTTTGTACACACCGAGCATTGACCTAAACTAATAAATGGATAATTGTGTCTAATCTAGACAATTCCCTGAGAGAAGTGTGCCACTAAAGGCCCCATTACACGTAGCGATTTCGCTAACGATATCGCCGCAACGTCACAGGTTTTGTGATATAGCAGCGACCTCACCAGTGATATCGCTGTGTGTGACACTTAGCAGCGGTAACCCCCCACTGTGAGATCGCTGATCGTTAATGAATAACCTGGACCATTTTTTGATCGACGATCTCCTGCTGGGCATGCTGGATCGCTGTGTGTGACAGGGGCAACGACCAGCGAGCTCCATGCTTTACCCGAGAACCAAACAGATCCCAACGACCGTCGGGTGTCGCCGCATCGCTGGGTAATTGCTGGTAACTCTGCCTGTATGGCATCTCACCAGCGACCACACAGCGATGTTACAGCGATCCCGGCCAGGTCGGATCGTTGTCATGATCGTGGGAACATCGCTATGTGCAATGGGACCTTAAGACCAAAACATTGTTGATTTGTTTTTTCAGACGTTAAAGAGAATAGATCAATTTTCAGTAGTATTATGGATCAGATTGTCATGTGTCAGCTTGTCATTAGTTTTTCATTTATGTTTTTCTCATAGGCAAAAAAAATGGCAAAAATTCTCTTGATATGAAGTTTGAAGCAGATCCCCTTCAAAATCCACATCAAGGCACCACGTGCAAGAGGCTTTACCAGCAGTTTTGACATAGCTGTGCATTATGCTCAATCTATGAGCACTTTTGCTGCCCATTTTCAGGTGGAATCTCCCTTAAAAAGATGCCTTGTCACATGGTCTTGTAGTGTTTTGCCACGGAAATCAATGGAAGTAGATTAAAGGAATTGGAAGCAACTCTGAATGAGGATTCAGTAGCAGATCTGCTTCAAAATACATGTAAAAAATTCCAAATAGTTTGAGGATTTTGAAGTGGATTTGCAAGATATTGGAAGCCATACGGTACCGTCACACTAGGTGACATTGCCAGCAATTTCGGCGGCGATGCAGGGGTGTGGCCTATCACCGCCGACATCGCCGCTGCGTCGCCTAGTGTGACGCGGCTATAATGAGGCGAAATATCACCTCAGAATGATTGCCAGGTTTCACAGCAGTGTTGTGAAACCTGGCGATCTGAACAAGGCGATCAGGAATGATCGTCCTATGTAACGCGGCGACCCGCAATGTTTAACATTGCGGGTTACCAGTCGCTGGGTTCCTGGGCAACCCAGCGAGCGGTCACCGACGCTATTTGCCGGCGAGTACGCCGGCTAGTTGCCAAGTGTGACATCTCACCGGCGATGTTGGCGGGGATCCGCGCACCCGTGATTCCCCACCGCCAACGGCGGCAAGGTGGCACCGTGTAACGGGCCCCTTAGGGTGCAATCCCATGTTCATTTTGCTTCTCCCCTCTGCAGCATGTTTTCCCCCGTGGTACGGGTTGCCACACTTATTTCCGCAGCATGTCAATTTAATGCTGCAGAGTCAGAAGAGATCTCCAGCGGATGAATGTTGAGAAAAGCCACCCTTCCCCGAACACAGATCGTGGGTACAGAGCTGCTGCGCTCACCCTGCCTTCACTCACAGCTTCCCGCACGTCCAGAGGCATTGCATCTAGGACGCTGAGTCTCCGGATCGTGTGACTATACCCTTATAATTTTAATAATGAAGAGCCATGTTATCTAAACTTGATAGTAACATCGCCGGTGAGATGTCACACTTGGCAACTAGCCGGCGTACTCGCCGGCAAATAGCGTCGGTGACCGCTCGCTGGGTTGCCCAGGAACCCAGCGAGCGGTCACCGACGCTATTTGCCGGCGAGTACGCCGGCTAGTTGCCAAGTGTGACATCTCACCGGCGATGTTGGCGGGGATCCGCGCACCCGTGATTCCCCACCGCCAACGGCGGCAAGGTGGCACCGTGTAACGGGCCCCTTAGGGTGCAATCCCATGTTCATTTTGCTTCTCCCCTCTGCAGCATGTTTTCCCCCGTGGTACGGGTTGCCACACTTATTTCCGCAGCATGTCAATTTAATGCTGCAGAGTCAGAAGAGATCTCCAGCGGATGAATGTTGAGAAAAGCCACCCTTCCCCGAACACAGATCGTGGGTACAGAGCTGCTGCGCTCACCCTGCCTTCACTCACAGCTTCCCGCACGTCCAGAGGCATTGCATCTAGGACGCTGAGTCTCCGGATCGTGTGACTATACCCTTATAATTTTAATAATGAAGAGCCATGTTATCTAAACTTGATAGTAATAGGCTGAAAAAACACCATGTGTGGAAAAATAAATAAATAAACACAACAAAAATCTCTTTAAAACCACTTTGAAAATGCCTCCAAAATCTCACAAAAAAACAGCGTTTCTCGAAGTCAATTCCTATTGAAAATCACATCAGATTTTTCCACTACCAAAACAATTTACGTGAACATATCCTTAACACTCCCTTAGGCGATGTGCACTCAGTGTCTTTTTCAGGTGGATGCCCACCTGAAAAAGAGCTGGTAAAATGCCCCATAAGATGAATATAGTGCACAGCAATGTAAAAATGACATTGCTGTGCACATGTTCTATCTTATGTCTCTTCTTTTAACCTCTTCATTGTATGGAAACCCTTCTGTTTGGAAGCCACCTGCTCTCTATACTTCAGAAGTGAAAGATTCCTGAAGAACGGCATCGACTTCGACTTCCATCAACTACACTAATCACTTATGCGTGGTAAAGATGATAAAAGTTTGCGTCCTGTTGCTGAATCCCTCCTTGCCCCCGATTCAGTGAATAGAGGATCCACAAGTCTACTGGGTGAAAGGAGTGACAGTGAGCATGTGCGACCCGGGATAGAGCGGTGGACGCACATGCTCACTAGCGCTCCATTACAATGTCTTATTCTGTGGTTGTGCTGCAAGTGTGAAAACGCTTGATCCAAGGGGCCCCATGTGGCTGCCTGATCAAACATTCCATCTGGTAGGGCAAGGAAATGAGAAAATACACCAGAAAGACATGTGCCGCCACATCAAATAAAATCATACCAGAATGTTGTATGTTACTCGCACTTTGTTTCTAATTAGAGGAGCTTCCTAATTAAAAAGTTCTGCTCCATCTTCCATTTCCTAACAAGATTTCAGTCCTTTCATCCAATTACTAAAAATAAGCACAATTCTCCTTGCATCACTGAGTTTGTAGGAGACGATATTTACTTACACTTCCTTTCCTGACGTAATCAGGATCTTTGTAAATGTCTCTGGCCAGACCAAAGTCGCAGATTTTTACAACATTATTTTCCGATAATAGGATGTTTCTGGCAGCCAAATCTCTGTGAATGCACTGCAAGAAAAAGGAGTATAAAAGTTCATTTTTTATTGTGACAACTGACATTTCTTTGTGCAGGACAAACACTGACAAAATCATTGACAAGCTGCGACTCACATCACAACCACTGGGTGGCCAGATATTTAACAAATTAACTTCTTGTGACAGAGTATCAAAAAAATCAGTTCTTTTTTGTTTTTTTTCTAGTCATCTCTCACCAGTCATTTGGAAAACTGTTGAATTACTGGGAAAATCTTCTGATGTACATAAAAATATATCCTTAGTGATTCATTCATCTGATGTTGCCGATATGGGATGGCATAATAACACGTTATTTCAGAGAAATATCTATGCACAAGTGAAGTCTATGTGCGACATATCCCATAGTACACCTATACAGTGTTAAACATGTCAGCCTGCCATAGGAGGTATGTGTCAGAAACTTTTCCCGGACATACATAAGACAGGGAGCGAAAACATGGTGGGAACATATCATTAGTTTCTGGCAGGGGTGTAACTACAATAGATGCAGAGGTTGCGATTGCACCTGGGCCCTGAAGACTAGAGAGACCTAAAAATCCCTTTGTCCTATAGAAAAAGACTAATGCAATAAATGGGAGGCCCGTTTGAGCTTTTGCACTGGGGCCCATGAGCTTCACTTTACACCATTGGTTTCTGGCAATGTTATATTGGTCTCTAAAGTATAGAGGCAGGCAAACTGCCAATTGAATTTATTATTACATATGGGGTATTCCTGTTGTTTGCAGGTCTCAATAAGACATCCCAAGTTACATTAGCTGTGGATACTGTTGCGGCACGTGGAGCCCAAGGTGGTCAAAAGACCCTATTGACTCATGTGAGAAGAGTGATTTTATTGAATGTCTGTGCTATTCTGGGGCCCTCTAGGAGACTTTGCATTGGGGCCCATTAGTTTTGATTTGTTCTAATGTAGAAACGTTTCTCCAATAATTGGTGAAAACCAAAATAATCATAATATTTCCACTTCCTGAACTGACCATGCTTGTGACTTAGTGGGGCCCAATTCCCACTTTTGACATAGGGCCCCATGCAAGATAATGTAAGTTCAAGTGTCCCCCAGCTGCAGTTTGTATTAAAACAAACCGTGATTTAATCATATTCCCCAGGTCCAGCATTGCCTGTTATTGCCTGTGGAACTGACGTTAAATCAACAGCACTGAAGCCAACTAGTAACCTGAACAGCTGAGCAACTGGTGCCGTCAACTTGGACAGAGTCACTGAGCTCAAGTATTTACTGTAGTGCCGTCGACACCAATTAACAGAGACCAGGAGCATCAGTAGAGACTCCGTGCTGGACCCAGGGAGGGTGAGTACAGCCCAATTTGTTTATTTAAAGGGGTTTTCCGCACGAACCAAGTTAACTTAAAAGTTCATTTTAAACAATAGATCCTGTAATAATAATAATTTCCACAATTGCATGTGATTACATAAAATGTTGCTGTGCGGAGATAATCTTATAAATGTGCTCCTACTATGTACAGTTTCATTTTTGTTTCTGACCGTGCACGGAGCATTGGTTTGATCCTGGGCAGGGAAGGACGAAATAGAGTATACAGACATTACAGCATGGGATCACAAAAAATTGTTTCTTTGAGGTAAAACATTTTTTACAAACAGGCAGGGAAATGTTTTACCTCATAAGAAGAATCATCTGTGATCCCGTGCTGTAATGTCTGTATATTCTCTTTCCTTCCTCCCCTGCCCAGGAGATGTGGTATGATCAGACCGTGTTCCATACACAGTCAGAAACAAAAATGAAACAGTACATAGCAGGGACACATATATAAGATTAGCTCAGCACAGGAATATTTTTTTAAAACACATCCAATTGTGGAAATTATTATTATTCCAAGATCTATTGATTAAAATGAACTTTATTCATGGGAAAACCCCTTTAATGCAAAAAGAGCACAAGGGAAACTAACTTTCAATACCATACAATACAACCCCTTTAAATAGGCAGCAGGGTATACACTCCATAAACTGTATTTTTTTGCTGCCAATTGCAATACAGTTATAGTGTGATGATGTTTATAGTAAATGAACATACAATAAGAAGAAAGGAGAACACATAGGGCTTTAACTGTGTTAACAGGGGTGTACCAGGGGTGGTACAAATCACTTTGTCCGGTTGTGTGAGTCACAACCAACTGAAACCACAATAATGAAGATGGCCGCTGCGGAGCCCCACGAGGTTCAAGTCCAGGAAACGTGTTGAGAAAACGGGTTTCCAAAATCCACACTGACCAAGAGAAAACAATCCGATACACTCCAAAAAACCTTCAATTGTGACGACGCATTTCGTAGCTGACACGCTACTTCCTCAGGGCTCTGTGGGAGACGCTGATCACATTTCCCAACTGTACAGGGCTGGGAGCGGGGGAAGCTCACATTCAATGAAACAGGCATGGATCCCACAGGACTAATCTGCACTTTTTGCTCTACCACACAGCCCTGAGTAAGTAGCGTGTCAGCTACGAAACGCGTCTGCACATTTAAAGATTTTTTTGGAGTGTATCAGATTGTCTTCTCTTGGTCAGCATGGAGTTTGAAAACCCGTTTTCTCAGCACGTTTCCTGGACTAGTAAATGAGCATGGCATCACCAGAAATATCTCATAAATGGTGTGCACAATGTGAAATAGAAGGCATGCAAGAAATGTTGATTAGTTCTTAGATTTGGAATGTTATAATATGCTAATTCAAGGTTACCAAAATGCAAAAACAGGCATAAAAAATACATTTTTGCTGCATAATTTGGATCTCCAACCATTACATTCCTTTACCAACCCTGGGAGACCCTGGTGAGTTTTACATGATACATCCCACTATCTACGGATGTGGGATGCCCCAAATCTGCTGGGATTGTGTTTTCAAATTTGGAACAGTCCTTGTAAATTCAGAACAGTCCTTGCAAATTTGGAACAGTTCAAGCAAATTCAGGACAGTCCTTGCAAATTTGGAACAGTCCTTGTAAATTCAGAACAGTCCTTGCAAATTTGGAACAGTCCTTGCAAATTCGGGACAGTCCTTGCAAATTTGGAACAGTCCTTGCAAATTCGGGACAGTCCTTGCAAATTCAGAGCAGTCCTTGCAAATTTGGGACAGTCCTTCCAAATTCAGAGCAGTCCTTGCAAATTTGGAACAGTCCTAGCAAATTCGGGACAGTCCTTCCAAATTCAGGACAATCCTTGCAAATTTGGAACAGTCCTTCATATTTGGAACAGTTAGCTAGTATGAATAATGTTATTTTTTTTGTGTAAGATCATTCAAAATGTATTACATGTAATGACCACAAGATGTTGCTGTTTTGTTTCTTATGGACCTAAAGACGGTAAAGAAACCCGATCAAGAAAGAACTTGAGTTTAGGAAAGTTTGATCTTTATCTTCCAGTTGTGTCATTTTAGAAAGATAGATTTCCAGAGATACCTTCACTGGGAGAAATGCTCAATTTAAGACAGATTCCCCAAATCCCAGACTGTAAGTGAACACTCAGTTCATCTGAGGACAAAGTCAGTGCGGTATGGACTCCGACATGGTGAATTAGTGCAGTACTTTAATAATCTGTTAGGACTTCCCGTAAAGGTATTTCACAAGGCAAATCTCTCCAAACAACATGAAAGGGTTATCTAGGGCCAATGACTTTCAGAGCAGACAACCATTATAGTGATATCTCAGTACAGTGAACACCAAATTCTATGCCAAAAACAAAATAGGCCCATCAATTATTATATAAATATAGGAAATTACACTAAGTATGAAAACATGAGTCCACCCAAAATCTGACAAATGATCCTAAACCGTATTGAAAAATTAATTTCCAGATTATCACTTACTTCTTATCAATTACATCTCATATCTTTGTAGTTAAAAAAAAAACCCTTTAAGTTGGGGAAAGGGAACTCCTCCCAACCGCCTTGGAACACAATTCTAAGAAGTCTATTAAGTATGAAATATTACACTTTTTTACTTTCCCTCAAGATTTTAGTAATATTCATCTTTATAGTGATTGTCGACTTCGGACAGTACTTTTTTATTAGAAGGGTCGAGAGAAGCAAAGTTGACAAAAGGTTTTATGATAGGTTTTATGATGATTATTATATTTTATGGTTGATTTACTATGACCCTACCACCCCCAGAGCCGGAGCTCCACCACCACTGGACCTGGCGCTTCAAAACCATCTGGTCCTATGACCTGGCGCTTCACCACAACTGGACCTGGCGCTTCACCACACTGGACCTGACACTTCACTACCACTGGACCTGGTGCTCCCCCACCACTGGACCTGACGTTTCACCACCACTGGACCTGATGCACCACCACCACTGGACTGAATGCTTCATCATCACTGGACCTGACGCTTCATCACCACTGAACCTGACGCTTCACCACCACTGGACCTGTTGCTCCACCACCACTGGACCTGACGTTTCACCACCACTGGACCTGATGTTTCACCACCACTAGACCTGATGCACCACCACCACTGGACCTGATGCTTCACCACCACTGAATCTGGCACTCCATCAACACTGAACTTGGCTCTCCACCACCACTGGACCTGATACTTCACCACCACTAGACCAGATGCTTCACCACCACTGGACCTGGTGCTTCACCAACACTGGCCCTGTTGCTCCACCAGCACGGACCTGACGTTTCACCACCACTGGACCTGACGTTTCACCACCACTGGACCTGATACACCACCACTGGACCTGATGCACCACCACCACTGGACCTGATGCTTCACCACCACTGAACCTGGCGCTCAATCATCACTGAACTTGGCTCTCCACCACCACTGGACCTGATATTTCACCACCACTGACCTGATGCTTCACAACCACAGGACCTGACGTTTCACCACCACTGGACCTGGTGCTTCACCACCACTGGACCTGGTGCTCCACCACCCCCAGACCTGGTGCTCTACCAACATCGGAGGCAGCGTTTCACCACCAATGGAGCTGACCCAACCTACTGCCTCCCTCCTCGTTACCTGGTATAATGTAAGCCCGCAAGGGCAGGGTCCTCTCCCCTCTGTACCAGTCTGTCACTGTTAGTTGTTTAAATGTATTTTTAACTTGTTTTATATGTAACCCTTTCTCATGTGGAATCAATGGTGCTCTATAAAATAATAATAATAATAATAATAATGATGGGATGTCAAGTGATCAGATGTAATCTGTATGGTAAATAAGCAGCAAATTTTCCATCTAACTGCAGCGCCACCCTAGGGGACATGGAGTATTACACTATTCTCAAACAATGGACTGGAAGTGTAATGCATGGACATGACAGGGAGAGAACAAGATGCAGCAGTTAACTTCGGCTGTAAACAGACGTTCTGAATAAAAATACCCTCCACTAAAGGGGTATTCTCAGCTTATACATTGCTGGCATATCCACAGGATATGCTATAAATGTCTGAAACATTCTGGTGTACCATTGGTAACTATGTCCAAAGCCAGTCTGGCATCATTCTTCGTCTGCTGTCGGTAGAGCGGAGGCTGGCCATGGGCAGCTTCCTCCATTCACTATAGGTGTTTCAAAAACAGCAAAATACTCTTGCTTCATAGGGTTAACCATGCAAAATAAATAGCAGACATAATTACAAAGAGTGTTTCTGGAAAGCACATATATCATCGGTCAAACTGTAGTTTAAGCACAAGTTTGTTCTCCCATTACCAAAATAGTACAAAATGACATTGGAGTGTATATATAGGGGGATTCATCAAAATCTTAAGTCACTTAAAAAAGTTGGGGATCTGAGGGGTAAGTTTTTTAGTATAGAGAGTGACATGCCAGTATAAAGAGACTTAAATGCCTGCAATGCTCCTCTGGGAAATTTAATATGCAAATTGCCAAGAGGACTTGGACTCTAGTGCCACCTATTGGAAGAAGCAATCCTTCGTAAAAGTCAATATTGACCTCTTAATGAACTTTATTATGACTAAGGATATAAACCAAACCGAATCTCAACTTTTGTTTCGGGGTACTGCCCAGGGGCGTAACTACAACAGGTGCAGGGATTGCGATCGCACCCGTGGCCTGCAGCCTAGGGTGGCCCCAAAAGTCCTTTGGCACATAGAAAAAGACTAATATTATTAAAGATTTGCAATAATTAAGGGCCTCATTAGAGCTTTCGCATCGGGGCCCCAGGCCTGAAGTTATGCCACTGGTACTGCCCCTTGTCAGTATGAGTATGAGATCTGGTTTGGCTAGGTGAAGGCTAAGACTGGGGATCTAAGGGATAATGTTTCTCCTTATGGAGAGTTAAAAAGCCAGGTTATGTCTGCAAATGGAGGTATTATTACTAGATGGGTCAGGACGACCGGGGGGAGTAGGGCTCTGTGGCGCTGGGGGCGTCCTTTATTTAAAGGGTGGCCACGTTAAGGTGAGGATGAGGGTGGGCTTGTGACATCACACACTTTGTCAATGCGCATACGGCCACCGTGTTTAGATGCCTGGTCCGCTACTGCGCATGACAGGGTGTACAAACATGGTAGGCGCATGCGCACTCATGCGACCACCGTATTTGCTCTCCATGTCATGCACAGTAGCGGACCAGGTGTCCAACCAATGGCGACTGCATGTGCGTTGACAAAGTGTGTGATGTGACGATAGGGGAAGGCTGTAGGGTGGTGCAGCAACAGCGACAGAGGAGCACCTGTGTCTAGAGGACAGCAGCAACATGCGGCCACCATCTTGGCACAACCATCACTTGGGTGTGCCAAAACGGCATCCTCAACCTTTTTTTTTTGTATTTCAGGTGGCTTATCAGGTGGCAGTCAGCTGACCAATCAGGTGGCGTTTTATCAGGGACATCCAAGGTAATTATGTAAATAGATTACACCTACGACATATAGGATTAGGATCTTGGAGTTGGGAATACCCCTTTAGTTTAAAACAGGACATAGCAAAAGAGACAGGCTGCAGCATCAAAAACACAATGAAAAAAGCATGTGCAAAAAATGTAAAAATTAAATGAATGAATGAAACTAATCAATCTAATGTACTTAATTGGTGCAGAAATTTTGCAGAAAATCTGCAACATCAAAAACGAACCAAAATCTCATCATGGGAACGTAGCCTAAACCTTTTTAATCATCATTAGAATGATGCAGGTTGATGGATTCTTGCACTGGAGCTACATTTTTTTTAAGAGTTCTAACATTTTATGGATTTATTCATTGTCATAGACAAAAATTGTTCAATCCATAAAGACATCTCTGTAGAAGGGACATAGTTTCATAGTTTTCATGGTTGAAGGTAACTTTACGTCCATTTAGTTCAACCCATAGCCTAACATGTTGATCCAGAGGAAGGCAAAAAAAACCATGTAGCACTATCACACCTACATTAAACGTCTGGGATTAATTAATGACTAGGGAGGTGAGAAATTAATTATAACTGGAGAATAGAGAGAGCTGACACTTCTGTCTTCATTGAAGTAGGACCCCCTAGAGTGGACAGGTAACTGAACTGGTACATCTGCTGTGAAGTAGACAAAAAGCTTGAATTCCCTGTATTAAAGCAATTAGCACGGTCTCTTGGGCGCTCAGAACAAAGCCAGGATCCTGATCGGTGGAAAGTCCTTTATTAAGAAAACCTCCGATTCTAATAAAGGGACACTTACCTGGGTCTTGCTTTGAGTTCTGAGCCCCAGAGATGTGCTAAGGGTTACTACATTTGTTCTCTCTGGAGGACAAAAGCTTAAATTCTCTCCGTGTATATTAAGGCAATATAGCAAGGTCTCTTGGGCGCTCAGAACAAAGCCAGGATCCTGATCGGTGGAAAGTCCTTTATTAAGAAAACCTCCGACGGAGGTTTTCTTAATAAAGGACTTTCCACCGATCAGGATCCTGGCTTTGTTCTGAGCACCCAAGAGACCGTGCTAATTGCTTTACTACATTTGTTCTCTCCTGGAGGACACGGCAGGAGCTGATCGTCTTTAGCTCCAGGATCTGTATCACTGTGGCAACGGCTATTACTGAAGACACAGGACCTGTCTACGTCAGCGTGCCCGGTCACATAGGACGCGAGGAGGCGGAGCCTGGGCAACACTAGGAAGCGAGCGGGGACGCTGCTGCAGATCGGGCTGGGGCCGCAATCCTTCCTTTTTACATCCACTGCAGATTATCCAGGACAGGAGGGAAACCCTTGTTGCTGCTCACACCCTAACCAGTGTTGTGCATGGACTGCACAACACTAATAGGTTAGTAATTACTCAGCCACTAATTTACTGAGTTTTTGAGATATTGCACCATTGCGCCCCCTTTTCTCTCTTTGTGTCTCCTACATGAATTCCCTGTATACCATAGGGTGGAAGCAACAAATGTATCACCTCTGGAGTCAGCTCTGCGGGATTCTAAAGGACGGCAACCAGACTCTTGGGAGCTGACATACAGTTATAAATATTTGTGTTCTTGTGGAAGGCATAGTTATGGTTATACACATTTTCGGCATCATGATCCCAAGGGGATAACATGCATATTTTTTACATAATTGTGAGGCCTGCATATGAGTTCCAAATTAATATTGGGAAGATGGATGAAAACAAGAAACACGATAGTAAAATCATCCACCTGAGATATCTAAGGGCAAATGTATCCTGAAAACTGGGGATCTCATAATTTTCCATAGTCCGGAGACACGTTCCATGACCAGCCCCATCTGAGGCCACCAAGGGGAGGTATTTTGGAGTGACTGTTGTTTAATAAATACTGAATACTGAGTTGAAACCCTTGTACAATGCAGGAAAATACACTTTGTTTGGGTTGTTCCATTTTTCATTGAACTTCTTCCCTAAATAGATATGTGTAATTTCTGTTTCAGAAAAAAGAGGGGGGGGTCACTAACTGTGTAGATCAACCGGACACACGTAATGTGTAGTCAATTAAACAAGAAAAAAAACGTGTGTATATCCAGGATCAACCATGCTCAGATACAAGTAACTGAAGTAGGATTCAATTTTATTAAAAAATGGAAAAATACGATAGGACATACAAGATAAAAACAGTTTTAAAAAGTGTATACAAACACTTACACATCTTACAAGACCGCAGCTCAGCAAATACAAATAACACCTCAAAGGGTATTAATCCTGACAGAGGTACAATTTAGGCTTCAAAGGTCACCGCTGAACAATGGATACATCTATAAATCCAGTTTATCATAACTCATTAAGTTTGTGTTATAAGTAGCTCCAATGAGCTGAAATGATGTTGAGAACATCAAAAAAAAATTCAGTGTTGGTCACACACGGATTACAAATAATCAAGGAAGACACAGAGTGGTAGTAGCATATCACTGTGGACATAAATGCATAAAGCAAAAATAAGATCAAAATAGCACCCCAGTGAGGACAACAAGATTTCAGAGGATGGCAATGTGGAAACACAGTAGCATCCCTAATGGAATTTGCTGAATGATCCCAAATTCAAAGGACCATAATATAATCATTCAAGTGTCAGGAGTCACTCATTAGTTGTCAACCTTAATAAAGTACACAAACATATGCTCTGAGATAAACAAATGATAAACATATGATTGCAAAGAGTTTGTAAACAGGGAACCCGAGAGATTCTTAAAAGGTGTCCATGGAACCTGTAGAGAAAGATATGGACACCTGATCAGAACGGTTACAAAGATAGATAGAAGCCAGAGGGAACCCTCTGATATACCTGTGCTGACTGCGGGCTGAGAGGACCCAGACACCCTACGCGTGTCGCCGCTACCTAGAACGGCTTCATCGGGGGCTAGGAGCCTCCTCTCAGCCCGCAGCCAGCACAGGTATATCAGAGGGTTCCCTCTGGCTTCTATCTATCTTTGTAACCGTTCTTATCAGGTGTCCATATCTTTCTCTATCAGTTACTTGTATCTGAGCATGGTTGATCCTGGATATACACATGTGTAATTTCTGTGACATCAGGTCTAGTACTTTTCTTTTGTGAATCCCTTTCATGTTATATAACTGTATGTACTGTATTATTTTGTCTCCTTTATAACACCTTTTGTATATTTTTCTAAACACTGCCTACTTTTTAGTATCAAAAGGAGAACAACATGTGGAGTCAAACAATTGCTTTAAATACTCATATACATCATTTTATTTTGAGACACATATAGACATAAATATGCAGAAAAACAAAGGTGCATCGTGTGTGACACATAGTACATAGTCCATAACAAAAAATATGAGCGCACAATGGTATACAAGAATTGCACATTCATAGGATAAGCAGCATTGGTTCATTAAAGATCAAAGTAGTTTCCAGTAAAACAACCATAGTAATCCAGGTATGGATTGGCATTTTACAAAGCCTATTGCAGCGTCCCATAAAGTGCAAATGCAAGGTAATTTCATACAAGGTGCACAACAAATCATTTGCACATGGTACTAATGCGGGATAAGGGTGAAAACCTCCATATCTGACTCCTTACGTACGTTTCGCTTTGCTTCAAACACGCATATGCTTCATCATGAGGAGTGATGTATATGAGTATTTAAAGCAATTGTTTGACTCCACATGTTGTTCTCCTTTTGATACTATCAATCAAGTGTTGAGCTGCTCAGCTAATCAGGCAATCACCTGATAGCTGTATAGGAAACTATAACCATATGGAATATGTATATTTAAACTGCCTACTTTTTGTAATAAATATATTAACTGTAATGGCTTCATTGCTCTTGGTCTATAAACCACATCCCTGGGGCCATTTGTAAATTTCTACCATTCTTTGAGAGCTGCACAAAATTATCGACTTGAAAGTTGCCTCAAATATTTGGTTAAACAATCAATTCATTCCTACTGTGGTGGCTGGAGCTGCTTCTCTTTTGCGTGGCTGTGATGTTAGGTGATACACATCACATGATAGGCTGGGAGCATATACGTCACTAGGGGGCTGAGGCCGGGGCATAGAGATCACTGTGGAGCTGGATTTAAAGTGCAGGAAGTGGGCAAAAAGCATCTGCCAGCCCAAGCATGGAGGTCCCCAGGAATCTGCCAGGGGGCCGCATAAAAGGTCATCGAGGGCCTCATGAGGCCCTGGAGCTTGAGGTCCCCCACCCATGGATTAGGTGATCACCTGAACCAAATCTTATTTAATGAGGGAAAGTATAAAAAACACTGCTGTGGTCTTCATAATCTTCTTGCTATAGGACAAGCTGGATGGCAAAACAAGTGCTAGGAATAGCTCAAAAGTAATTTGAATGAAAAAATAACTTTTAACCATGCCAAAGGAGTAGAAAAGAAAAGTCTTGAGTGAGGAAAGAAGGGCTCAATTCTGGCTTTACTAGCAGAAGGATACAGTGAGTGTCATGTTGCCTCTATCCTTAAAATTTCAAAGACGGCAGTCCAAGGTCAAGCAGTAGACATTGGGAACAACAAAGCTACAGACCGGCAGAGGGCAAGAGCGACTCTCCACTGACTGGGATGACCGTATTCTTATTCGAATGTCACTCACCAACGGCAAGATGACATCAAGTGACCTACAGAGGAATGGAAAATGGCAGCTGGGGTGAAGTGCACGGCAAGAACAGTTCGTAACAGGCTCCTAAAGGCAGGGCTCAAGTCATGTAAAGCTAGAAAAAAGCCTTTCATCAATGAGAAGCAAAGGAGAGCCAGGCTGAAGTTTGCCAAAGACCATAAGCATTGGACCATAGAGGACTGGAGTAAGGTAATCTTCACTGATGAGTCTAATTTTCAGCTTTGTCCAGCTCCTGGTTGTCTAATGGTTAGTCAGAGACCTGGAGAGGCGTACAAGCCACAGTGTCTTGTACCCACTGTGAAATTTGGTGGAGGATCGGTGATGATCTGGGAATGCTTCAGCAAGGTTGGAATTGGGCAGGTTAATTTTTGCGAAGGATGTATGAATCAAGCTGCATACAAGGTTATCCTTGAAAAACACTTGCTTCATTCTGCTCCGGCAATGTTCCCCAACTCTGTAGACTGTTTATTCCAGCAGTACAATGCCCCATGCCACACAGCTAGGTCAATCAATGTGTGGAAGAAGGAGCACCACATCAACACCCTGTCATGGCCAGCCCAATCTCCAGACCTGAACCCCATTGAAAACCTCTGGAATGTAATCAAGAAGAAGATGGATAGTCACAAGCCATCAAAGAACTACTGATTACATTTTTGTGCCAGGAGTGGGATAAGGTCCCCAAAAGCAGTGTAAAAGACTAGTGGAAAGCATGCCAAGACGCATGAAAGCTGTGATTAACAATCATGGTTATTCCACCAAATATTGATTTCTTAACTCTTCCGGAGTTAAAACATTAGTATTGTTGTTTCTAAATGAATATGAACTTGTTTTCTTTGCATTATTTGAGGTCTGAAAGCACCGTTTCTTTGTTATTATTTTGACGATCTCTCATTTGCTGCAAATAAACACAACATTTTTAGCTTTGAATTTCGGAGACATGTTGTCAGTAGTTTATAGAGTAAAAGAACAATGCACATTTTACTCTAAAATATACCTATAAAGAGAAAAATCAGAGAAACTGAAAATGTTGCAGTGGTCTCTTCATTTTTGTCAGAGCCATATATACATATATCTCTGTGTCCCTGCTTGCACCAGTTCACACTGGTCTGTGAGTGCTGTGCAGTTTTTTTCGTTATATATATATATATATATAGATTAGTATATTGGTGCAGCACAGCTCCCCTAGGTGCTCAGCAGTTACAGCTCCTCTCCTCCTTGCTGTGTAAGTATACAAATAAAGGACTGCAGCACTCTTCTTTGTGAAACAACTGCCTTTATTCGGCCATCAGGTGGGTGGTGACAACGTTTCGGGATCCTGTCCCTTTCTCTAGCCTAGAGAAAGGGACAGGATCCCGAAACGTTGTCACCACCCACCTGATGGCCGAATAAAGGCAGTTGTTTCACAAAGAAGAGTGCTGCAGTCCTTTATTTGTATATATATATATATATATGTTCTCAATAACTGACCTAGTATTGGGGGCAATTGCGGTCTCGTCCATCACTCGTCAGTCAATTGCGTAAGTGCTGTATGTTACTTGTTTGAAGGGTGTCTATGTGGCGCCCCGCAACGAGTGCGTCACAAGAGGGTATTGCAGCCATAAATGCAGCCGCAATATTCTCTGACTCAGCAATGAACTGGTTAACATAGAAATCCAACCCAACATGCATCACCTAGAACAGAGGGCCAATCATAGGTCCTGGTGGGTGGAGTGTTAGGGAAGTGTAGGAGAACACAATAGTCTAGAGCAGAACCTAGAACACTAGAGAAGAGAGCAGAGTCTGAGGACTTGAACTTGGAGAAGAGCGGGGGCTCCGCACCTCGTGTGGGCCCCTGGGCCGTCACCGGTCGGGTGTCAGCACCTGAGGCCTTAACTACCGGGATTGGGCATCATTCACACGGGTTCCCAAAAGACTCCCGTGCCCACAACTCACAGCCGGTTCACTGGTACCGAAGCTGGCAGCAGTTCACCTCTGCTACGCGAACCAGAAGCGTGGAGGAGCAGCTTTACAGGAGCACCCCACCACCAGCCAACTTCCAGTCGTCTAACCAGCGGTGTACCCACTGAGGGATCCAAGGCTCCCCAAAACATCCAGAACGTACATCATGGATAGGGCATTGAAGCAGCCTCCCCGTACCCGACCTGGTATTCCTGGGCGACACTGGCAACCAATTAGTTAGAATGGAGGAACACTGCGGATTTCTAAGGGACACCATCACTGCTGAGTCCACCCGGTCTACTACTCAACCACTGTATGCCATGTACTGCCTGCTGGTTACAGTAAAGACCCGTTGCAGAGACTTTCTGTGTCCGTGCTTCCTTATGAACTGTCCGTCCGCACTAAAAGGTAACCGCAGCTGCCGCACAACATCTTGAGCAGCTCCAGTCTCCGGGAATCACCGCTCAGCCTGTGGGGAGCGTAACATCTTGCTGCTGTCCATCCCCCGGAGGTTCCGCAGCGTCGGTAGTCCTTACCGAAACTACTCATAGGTGTCGTCACGAATAAATTAAAAACCCCTTTAATCTGTTCCCGCAAGACGTCTTCAAACCCTTTTGATCTGCACTACACCGGGCCCCACTACCGGCAGGCGCGGTCCACCCGTGACAAGGAGGAAGGAAGCATCGCCTGTCTAAACCGGAGTCCCGGCCGCGGTGAGTCATCTACTCAATGTATCTGATCCAATTATACAATTTTACGACTATGGGAATACACTTGGTACCAAATGATCAGTATAATTCTGTCCTTACTAAATCGGGATCTTTTTACTTACCTTCCTAGATGATAAGAACTCCATTCCTCGAGCCACTTGGAAACTGTAGCAGATCAGATCTTCCATGGTAAGAGGACTTTGCCACAAGTCTTTCACTGTATGATGAGCACATGTAGAAGGAAACAATTAATAACTTTCTATTTCTTACAGCGTTCACCAATAAGATGAATCACCTAGGAGTTGAGTTTTGGTAAATGTAACTTATTCCTAGCTATTCCCCTGTTTTATAATATAGATTTAGATTTCATTTATCATAACCTCTACAGCATTTTTCTCATTGAATGTTGTCAAATTTGGCACGCTGCATTTGTGCAACATTGTTATGTCTTTATTTTCTCTTGCTCCAGCACTTTCCAAAAACTGGGTGGAGGTTTAATTAAAGGGGGTGTAGTTAGATAAAAAATTGTATTATCTTGTAAGGCATTAAACTGGCAAATTATAGCTGAAATTTACATCCAACTACAGCTGCTATAGATTATCTTTTTTGGCATCCGCATAGCCCAAATATAGTCTAAAGTAATAAGCACTTAATATATTTGGCTCATCAGCAGGATCTTAGTTCCAGACTGGCATATAATAAAATTGACACCCTTGGCTCCTCTGTTCATCTTTCTGCAGTGTGGAGTTTACAAGGTTATATATATATATTATATATATATATATATATATATATATATATATATATATATATCTATACACTGTATATATAATACTAAATGTGGGCCTCAGGAGGGGGGTGATGTCACAATGGGACAGGCTCTGTGGTGCTGGGAGCAGCGGTTGAGTGCTCTCTCCCCCAGTTCTCTCCCCATGTGTTGTCTCTCTCCTCCCTGTGCGCTTTCTCTCCCCCCATGCGCTCTCCTCCCTGTGTGCTGTCTTTTCACCCCTGTGCTGTTTTCTCCGCTCATGTGCTCTCTCCTTTGTGCTGTCATCTCCCTGGGCACTCTCCTCCATATATGCAGTCTCTCTCCCCCCTGTGCTATCTTCTCCCTTCTGTGCTCTTTCCTTTGAGCTGTCTCCCTCAGGTGCACCCTCCACCTGTATGCTGTCTCTCTCCTCCCTGTGCTGTCCTCTCCCCTCTTATGCTCTCTCCTTTGAACTGTGTCCTTCATGTGAGTTCTCCCTCTCTCCCTATGGCCTTTCTTTCCCCCATCTGTGCGTTTGCTACATCCCCTGTGCGGTCTCTCTGCCCCCCATGCGGCCTCTTTGCCCTTCTGTGCACTCTCTCTGCCCCCCCTGCGCTCTCTCTGTCCCACTGTGCCCTCTCTCTGACCCCCTGTGCACTATCTGTGCCCCCCTGTGCACTCTTTCTATCCCCCTGTGCTCTCTCTGTCCCCCTGTGCTCTCTCTCTGACCCCCTGTGCTTTGTCCCATTTCCCTTGTGCTCTATCCCCCTGTGGTGTCCAAAGATGGCAGTCACGTGAGTAAGTGCGCATATGCGCACCGGTCACACTGCCACCATCTTTGTATACCCAGGCATCTAAACATGGTGGACACCTGCGTAAGTATGCATATGCGCTGAGTATACGCATGCGCACTTACTCAGGCGGTGATGTGTCAGCAGTCAGGGCGGGTAAGGCGGTTTTGGGTGGCGGTGGTTGCAGGCGGGACAGGACAATTATGTAAGTAGATTTCCTGGCTACAATAATATTGAAGATGTTCCTTACACTCTGTGGTCCGTTGGCTCTGGTTCTTAGTCAACAAAAGGCGGCCAAAAACAGCTCCTTCATTGATGCCTTCGCTGCTCATTCTGTCTGCTATGACAGCTTCCACCATGGACCGGACCTGACTACGGGATCGTGGGGATCTCTCCTGTAAGGTTTAAAATGAGTTTAGAATGTTACTACCGTATTACTAAGTTACTACATGAGAAGTGATGTGAAGCACCAATACCATCTGCATAATGAGGGAAATTGGAACGTTCATACAATTTCTTGAATTATCCTTTCATGCCAGCCAGTGGCTTTTGTCCCATTTCCTCAATGTAAAACAGATGCACTGAGACGCACAATCTAGAACATTATCTAAAAAATCCTGAAGCTTAGGGTGGATATCACGTATGTTAGGACAACAGGAGAACTCTCCGTACCTGGTAGGGAATGAATCCATCGCGTTTGCTCCTCAGGTAATTAGAAAGGTTGCCATACTTGCAAAATTCCACTATGACCATCAGTGGTCCTAAAACAACAAACAAGATGTGTAATGGTAGATAACATGGACGATGCATGTTGTACTGTATGCAATGTCAGAAAAGATAACAATTAGAACAAGAGCTGAGATATTCAGATTCTTTATATCAAAATAGCATATCCTAAATAATACTAGGCAATCACTCTCAAAATGACTAAGTAATTTCAGATATAGATCAAACAGAGTCATCAATTTCAAGTGTATATATCTGTTAATGTTGATGATTATGGCTTACAACCAATGAAAACCCAAAGGTCAATATCTCAGAAAATTAAAATAGGGAAGATGAAGGGTCTGACAGATAAAATATTATCAGTATTAATAGTAACATAGGCTTCACCTTGTGTGGTTGTGAGAGTCACAACCACTATAAAAGTAGATTACGGCTGCTGCAGTCCCCAGCATGGTGCATATAGAGTAGGGAGGATGAAGGGTTAAAAACTATGCTGCCATATTCCACAAGACATCAGAGGGTGAATATATTAATGATTTATTAGTCGATGCAATTCATGGCTCCCTGGCCCCTTTCTCAGTACAAATCAATATCATATTGCCATGTTCCAGGGCGTTTCAGGGAGGCCTGAAACGGATTGACTATTAAATCAATATTATATTCACCCTTTGATGTCTTGTGGAATACAGCAGCGTGGTTTTTAACCCTTCATCCTCCCTACTTTATTATTCTGAGATAATGACCTTTGGGTTTTCATTGGCTGTAAGCCATAATCATTAACATTTACAGAAATAAACACTTGAAATAAACACTCTGTAATGACTCTATATAATATATGCGTTTCACTTTATGTATTGAATTATTTACTGAAACAAATTTACTTTTTGATGATATTCTAATTCATTGAGATGCACCTGTATATGGTAGGTACATTTTCTATATACTAGGGCAGAGGTCCCCAACTCCAGTCCTCAAGGGCCACCAACAGTGAATGTTTTAAGGATTTTCTTAGCATTTGACAATTGGAATTGTCACCTGTGCAGGAGATTGAGTTACTAACTGTCCAATGCTAAGGAACTCCTGAAAACCTGGACTGTTGGTGGGCCTTGAGGACTGGAGTTGGGGACCTCTGTACTAAGGTGATATCAACCTTGTACATTTTTGCATAATGTTTTATATAGATGAAAAAATCTAATATCCTACTAACTAGAAAACTTTTCAGCTGTCTCATTATCAGTGCAGACCAGATTACCATGACTGATACCACCTCTATGTACAGTACAGAAGATAACACAAGATCCAGCATTCACAATATGTGGGGTCACAGCTCACCTCCCCCTCCTAACTACATAACAACCCCTGCTCACATTATAGCATGCCCATTTTATACTACTATACAAACGACTAGGGTGTTTGTCTCTTTTCTCCGGCTAATTTCCATGTGAAGAACAGGAAATAGGAGTCTATTACTAGGCCTAGTGGCCAATGTAAACTTTTAATATTTTTTATAAATGGTTAAATGAAAAACATAAAAAACGTTCTAAAAAAATATATGTAACATCAAGACCTGTTTTAAACAATAGGTTGATTTTTGCAACGTCTTTTAGACATGGGAGTACCTGCTGTGTTTTTCAAGCAAAAGACACTTCATAAAACAGTGGTTGTTTTTTCTGAAATTTCTTTTTGGTCGTTTTTTGCGATGTCTTTGTTGAAAGTGTTTTCCTCATTTGTACTATAGAAACTAGTGAGGGGATCCTATGCAGAAGTTGCTTAAAGAGGACCTGTCACCCCCTGGTGCCGTGCTAACTGAATGCAGCACTGAATACAGCGTGTCTGCTGCACTCAAGGAAGGGGTCCCCCATGTCTCTAGACCCCCTGTAAGCTTTAAAAAAGACTTTATAAAGTTTATGGATAAGGAGTCTGGAGGGACTTACTCAGTAATGAGTCATCGCTATTGTACGGTGTCCTCCCCGCCTCCAGCCCTCTCTTGTTCAGCCTCCTGTATGTGTCATCGCTGTTGTATGGTGTCCTCCCCGCCTCCAGCCCTCTCTTGTTCAGCCTCCTGTATGTGTCATCGCTGTTGTATGGTGTCCTCCCACCTCCAGCCCTCTCTTGTTCAGCCTCCTGTATGAGTCATCACTGTTGTATAGTGTCCTCCCCGCCTCCAGCCCTCTCTTGTTCAGCCTCCTGTATGTGTCTCCCCTCCACAGAGCGAGCAATGGGCGGGAGCAGTCCCAGCAGCTGAAAGGTCTCCTGCTGGTGACATCACCAGCAGGAGGCATTTCAGCTGCTGGGACCGCTCCCGCCCATTGCTTGCTCTGTGGAGGGGAGACATGAAGGAGGCTGAACAATAGAGGGCTGGAGGCGGGGAGGACACCAGCAGCAGTGATGACACATACAGGAGGCTGAACAAGAGAGGGCTGGAGGTGGGAGGACACCATACAACAGCAATGACACATACAGTAGGCTGAACAAGAGAGGGCTGGAGGCGGGGAGGACACCATACAACAGTGATGACACATACAGGAGGCTGAATAAGAGAGGACTGGAGGCGGGGAGGACACCATACAACAGTGGTGACTCATTACTGAGTAAGTCCCTCTGGATTCCTTATCCATAAACTTTATAAAGTATTTTTTACAATTTACAGGGGGGCTAGAGACATGGGGGACCCCTTCCCTGAATGCAGCAGACACGCTGCATTCAGTACTGCATTCAGTTAGCATAACACCAGGGGGAGTGACAGGTCCTCTTTAAAGAAAGATAACGTCCTATATTTTACCTACTTTGCATCTTTGGAAAATTGAAGATGATCCAAAGATTGTACATATGCCCAGCAAGTCATTTTTACATTGCAGTGTATATAAGTATTCTTTTTAACATTTATTTAGCATTTTTTTCAAGTGAGATATGGAGCACATCCGCTTAAAGGGGTTGTCCGGGTTCGTCACATAATCTCAGTGCATATCCAGGCTGCCTAATGCTGACAATGTGTAATGTACTATGTGTCAGCTTTCTGCAGGGTTTCATAGATAACACTTGTTTTGCGTCTGAACAGAACGACCAGGGGGGGTGTTCTGTCATGATAATGAACACTGGTCGTTTCCACCTACTCTACCCCATCCCCTCCCCCATAGCAACATCCCCGCCCTCCCCATCTACATGACTCAGCCTCTCCACAGGAAGAAATCCTCCTCTAGCAGCCATCCGTGTGATCAGACCTGCCCGGTGTCTCTGCTCCTCCCCCGGCCACACACAGTGATGTATGGAGAGTCTGCACTGAAGAGACAATGTGCTGCACTCAGGGGGGGCCGCTCCGGGATTACAATGAATAGCTCCCTGTTATCAGTGATTCCTTCCCTGCACTGTCTCGGGCTGTCAGTGATTCTTCCCTCATTGTCCTGTGATCAGGAGCAGGGAAGGAGAATGTACTGTGTGCAGACACGAGTGATGGGGGGCTGAAGCTTCTAATCTACACAAGGGACAGCAGACACTGAGGTAATCTGTGACACACAGTGTAACAAAACCTCTGCTGTGTGAATGACATCTCTGTGTCACTGATGTCTTTGCACAGCAGAGGAGCTGGTGCATTGTATCAGGGTGAAGGATGGACAGCACTGTGTCTCTAATGACACAAATACTGACTGAAGCAGCCTGTCCACTCAGTAACTGCAGCAGTGTGAAGTGTTGGGGGGTGTATGTATGGAGAGATAGATGATACTAAGGATTTTGATATTGTTGAGGAGTCCTTGCTTCCGTCGCCCCATCAGTCCGCCCGTCCTTCTTTCTTTCCTTCCTTCCATCCATCCTTCCTCCCGTTCATCCTTCTGTCCTTCTTTCAGTCCGTCTTTCGTCCTTTCTTTCCATCCATCTGACCGTCCTTCCTGCTTTCCATCCGTCCTTCCCTCCTTCCTTTTTTCCGTCCGTCCTTCTTTCTGTCCTTCCTTCTTTCCATCCTTCCATCTGTCCTTCTTTACGTCGTCCTTTCTTTCCATCTGTCCTTCTTTCCGTCCATCTATCCGTCTGTCCTTTCCATCCTTCCTTCTTTCCATCCGTCCTTCCTTCTTTACGTCCTTCCTTCCGTCCATCTATCTGTCTGTCCTCTCCGTCCCTCCTTCTTTCCGTCCATCCGTCCTTCCTTCTTTCCGTCCTTCCTTCCATCCGTCCGTCGCCCCATCAGTCCGTCTGTCCTTCCTTCCATCCTTCTTTCCATCCTTCCTTGCGTCCTTCTTTCTGTCCATCCTTCCTTCTTTCCATCCTTCCTTATTTCCGACCGTCCTTCCTTCTTTCCGACCGTCCGTGCCGTTCTTCCTTCTTTCTGTCCTTCCTTCTTTCCGTCTGTCCATCAGTCGTTCCTACTTTCTGTCCTTCCTTCTTTTTGTCCTTCCTTCCGTCCTTTCTTCCTTCTGTCAGTCTGTCCTTTCTTCTTTCCGTACTTTCTTCTTTCCGTCTTCCTTCTTTCCATCCGTCCGTCCTTCCTTCTTCCCGTCCGTCCTTCCTTCTTCCCGTCCGTCCTTCCTTCTTCCCGTCCGTCCTTCCTTCTTCCCGCCGCCATCTTCTTCCGTCCGTCCATCCTTCTTCCCGTCCGTCCTTCCTTCTTTCCGTCCGTCCTTCCTTCTTCGTCCTTCCTTCTTTCCGTCCTTATTTCTTTCCGTCCATCCTTTATTCTTTCCGTCCATCCATCCGTCCTTCCTTCTTTCCGTCCATCCTTCAGTCTTTCCATCCGTCCATCCGTTCTTCCCCTCAAGCCTGTATTTTCCCTTCACCCCTGGGTGATTTCCTGTTTTCCTTCCTCTTCTTCCATAACTTTTCTATTTTTCCGTCAATACAGACATATGAAGCTTCTTGTTGTTTTTTGCAGGACGAGTTGTACTTTTGAATGACGACATTTATTTAAAAATTGCAAAAAAAATAGTGCAATTATACATTTGTTTTTTGGGTTTTTTATTCACCATGTTCACTATATGGTGACACTGACGTGTCGGTATGGTGTCTGGGGTCAGTACTATATGGTGACACTGAGGTGTCGGTACGATATCTGGGGTCAGTACTATATGGTAACACTGAGGTGTCTGTCTAATGTCTGGGGTCAGTACTCTATGGTATCAATGACGTGTTGGTATGATGTCTGGGGTCAGTACTATATAGTAACACTGAGGTGTCGGTATGATGTCTGGGGTCAGTACTATATGGTAACACTGACATGTCGGTATGATGTCTGGGTCAGTACTATATGGTAACACTGACGTGTCGGTATGATGTCTGGGGTCAGTACTATATGGTAACACTGAGGTGTCAGTATGATGTCTGGGGTCAGTACTATATGGTGACACTGATGTGTCGGTATGATGTCTGGGGTCAGTACTATATGGTAACACTGAGGTGTCGGTATGATGTCTGGGTCAGTTTTATATGGTAACACTGACATGTCGGTTACGATATCTGGGGTCAGTACTATATGGTAACACTGAGGTGTCTGTCTAATGTCTGGGGTCAGTACTCATATGGTATCAATGACGTGTTGGTATGATATCTGGGGTCAGTACTATATGGTAACACTGAGGTGTCGGTATGATGTCTGGGGTCAATACTATATGGTAACACTGAGTGTCGGTATGATGTCTGGGGTCAGTACTATATGGTAACACTGAGGTGTCGGTATGATGTCTGGGGTCAGTACTATATGGTGACACTGATGTGTCGGTAGATATCTGGGGTCAGTACTATATGGTAACACTGAGGTGTCGGTATGATGTCTGGGGTCAGTACTATATGGTAACACTGATGTGTCAGTATGATGTCTGGGGTCAGTACTATATGGTAACACTGAGGTGTCGGTATGATGTCTGGGGTCAGTACTATATGGTAACACTGAGGTGTCGGTATGAGTGTCTGGGGTCAGTACTATATGGTAACACTGAGGTGTCGGTATGATGTCTGGGGTCAGTACTATATGATAACACTGAGGTGTCGGTATGATGTCTCGGGTCAGTACTATATGGTAACACTGAGGTGTCGGTATGATGTCTGGGGTCAGTACTATATGGTAACACTGAGGTGTCGGTATGATGTCTCAGGTCAGTACTATATGGTAACACTGAGGTGTCGGTATGATGTCTCAGGTCAGTACTATATGGTAACACTGAGGTGTCGGTATGATGTCTGGGGTCAGTACTATATGGTAACACTGAGGTGTCGGTATGATGTCTGGGGTCAGTACTATATGGTAACACTGAGTGTGTCGGTATGATGTCTGGGGTCAGTTTTATATGGTAACACTGAGGTGTCGGTATGATGTCTGGGGTCAGTACTATATGGTGACACTGATGTGTCGGTACGATATCTGGGGTCAGTACTATATGGTAACACAGAGTGTCGGTATGATGTCTGGGGTCAGTACTATATGGTAACACTGAGGTGTCGGTATGATGTCTGGGGTCAGTACTATATGGTGACACTGATGTGTCGGTACGATATCTGGGGTCAGTACTATATGGTAACACTGACGTGTCGGTATGATGTCTGGGGTCAGTACTATATGGTAACACTGAGATGTCTGTATGATGTCTGGGGTCAGTACTATATGGTAACACTGATGTGTCGGTATGATGTTTTTTGAAAAAAAACGCAAGTTTTTACATTTTTTCTCATATATAAAGCTTGTCAGCATATGTACATCATTGGTTGTAGCTGAGTGCTGCAAGGTTTTTTTCTAGTATATTGACCCAGCGTCCCTGCTGGCACCAGTTCACATTGTCTGTGAGTGCTGTGCAGTTTTTTTCTCATATATATATATATATATATGTATACATATTCCACAAATAGGCCAGATGCAGTTGCATCGGGAGTGCGGTGAAATGAACAGGTCCCGTAGAAATAGCTGCTGAATAGTACAGTCCTCTCTTCAGAAACTACGCGGTTGTTCCGAAAATTATATGGTGTATTTGGTGGCTCAGTGGTTAGCACTGTATACGGTGGCTCAGTGGTTAGCACTGTATGGTGGCTCAGTGGTTAGCACTGTATACGGTGGCTCAGTGGTTAGCACTGTATGGTGGCTCAGTGTTAGCACTGTATACGGTGGCTCAGTGGTTAGCACTGTATGGTGGCTCAGTGGTTAGCACTGTATATGGTGGCTCAGTGGTTAGCACTGTTATGGTGGCTCAGTGGTTAGCACTGTATACGGTGGCTCAGTGGTTAGCACTGTATACGGTGGCTCAGTGGTTAGCACTGTATACGGTGGCTCAGTGGTTAGCACTGTATACGGTGGCTCAGTGGTTAGCACTGTATACTGGTGGCTCAGTGGTTAGCACTGTATATGGTGGCTCAGTGGTTAGCACTGTATATGGTGGCTCAGTGGTTAGCACTGTATATGGTAGCTCAGTGGTTAGCACTGTATATGGTGTCTCAGTGGTTAGCACTGTATATGGTGTCTCAGTGGTTAGCACTGTATATGGTGTCTCAGTGGTTAGCACTGTATATGGTGTCTCAGTGGTTAGCACTGTATATGGTGGCTCAGTGGTTAGCACTGTATATGGTGGCTCAGTGGTTAGCACTGTATATGGTACTAGGTGTTAGCACTGTATATGTGGCTCAGTGGTTAGCACTGTAATGGTGTACTCAGTGGTTAGCACTGTATATGGTGTCTCAGTGGTTAGCACTGTATATGGTGTCTAGTGGTTAGCACTGTATATGGTGGCTCAGTGGTTAGCACTGTATATGGTGGCTCAGTGGTTAGCACTGTATATGGTGTCTCAGTGGTTAGACTATGTATATGGTGGCTCATGTGGTTAGCACTGTAATATGGGCTCCGTGTTTACAGTATGTGTAGTGTTAGCATATGTATAGGTGGCTCAGTGTTAGCACTAGTATAGGAGTGCTCAGTGTTTAGAACTGTAATGGTGGCTCAGTGGTTAGCACTGTATATGGTGGCTCAGTGGTTAGCATGTATATTGGTATGCTCAGTGGTTAGCACTGTATATGGTGGCTCAGTGGTTAGCACTGTTATGGTGATCAGTGGTTAGCACTGTATACGGTGGCTCAGTGGTTAGCAACTGTATAGGTGGCTCAGTGGTTAGCACTGTATACGTGTGGCTCCAGTGGTTAGCAATGTATATGGTGGCTCAGTGGTTAGCACTGTATACGGTGCTCAGTGGTTAGCACTGTATATGGTGGCTCAGTGGTTAGCACTGTATATGGTGGCTCAGTGGTTAGCACTGTATATGGTGGCTCAGTGGTTAGCACTGTATATGGTGGCTCAGTGGTTAGCACTGTATATGGTGGCTCAGTGGTTAGCACTGTATATGGTGGCTCAGTGGTTAGCACTTATACGGTGGCTCAGTGGTTAGCACTGTATGGTGGCTCAGTGGTTAGCAATGTATACGGTGGCTCAGTGGTTAGCACTGTATATGGTGGCTCAGTGGTTAGCACTGTATACGGTGGCTCAGTGGTTAGCACTGTATATGGTGGCTCAGTGGTTAGCACTGTATATGGTGGCTCAGTGGTTAGCACTGTATATGGTGGCTCAGTGGTTAGCACTGTATATGGTGGCTCAGTGGTTAGCACTGTATATGGTGGCTCAGTGGTTAGCACTGTATAGGTGGCTCAGTGGTTAGCACTGTAATGGTGGCTCAGTGGTTAGCACTGTATGGTGGCTCAGTGGTTAGCATGTATATGGTGGCTCAGTGGTTAGCACTGTATATGGTGGCTCAGTGGTTAGCACTGTATACGGTGGCTCAGTGGTTAGCACTGTATATGGTGGCTCAGTGGTTAGCACTGTATATGGTGGCTCAGTGGTTAGCACTGTATATGGTGGCTCAGTGGTTAGCACTGTATATGGTGGCTCAGTGGTTAGCACTGTATATGGTGGCTCAGTGGTTAGCCTGTATAGTGTGGCTCAGTGGTTAGCACTGTATATGGTGGCTCAGTGGTTAGCACTGTATATGGTGGCTCAGTGGTTAGCACTGTATATGGTGGCTCAGTGGTTAGCACTGTATGGTGGCTCAGTGGTTAGCACTGTATGGTGGCTCAGTGGTTAGCACTGTATATGGTGGCTCAGTGGTTAGCACTGTATATGGTGGCTCAGTGGTTAGCACTGTATATGGTGGCTCAGTGGTTAGCACTGTATATGGTGGCTCAGTGGTTAGCACTGTATATGGTGGCTCAGTGGTTAGCACTGTATATGGTGGCTCAGTGGTTAGCACGTATATGGTGGCTCAGTGTTAGCACTGTATATGGTGGCTCAGTGGTTAGCACTGTATACGGTGGTCAGTGGTTAGCACTGTATACGGTGGCTCAGTGGTTAGCCTGTATATGGTGGCTCAGTGGTTAGCACTGTATATGGTGGCTCAGTGGTTAGCACTGTATATGGTGGCTCAGTGGTTAGCACTGTATACTGGTGGCTCAGTGTTAGCACTGTATATGAGTGGCTCAGTGGTTAGCACTGTATATGGTGGCTCAGTGGTTAGCACTGTATATGGTGGCTCAGTGGTTAGCACGTATATGGTGGCTCAGTGGTTAGCACTGTATGGTGGCTCAAGTGGTTAGCACGTAATGGTGGCTCAGTGGTTAGCACTGTATATGGTGGCTCAGTGGTTAGCACTGTATACGGTGGCTCAGTTGGTTAGCACTGTATATGGTGGCTCAGTGGTTAGCACTGTATATGGGTGGCTCAGTGTTAGCACTGTATACGTGGCTCAGTGGTTAGCACTGTATATGGTGGCTCAGTGGTTAGCACTGTTATATGGTGGCTCCGTGGTTATCACAGTATATGGTGGCTCAGTGGTTAGCATTGTATGGTGGCTAAGTGGTTAGCACAGTATGGTGGCAGGGGATTTGAATCCCACGAGCTCCTTGTCCGCCAGCTGAGCCAATGAGCGTCGCTGGATTCAAAGCTTTGAATCTTGCGCCGCTCAACGGTCACCGTCGACTGCGTCGATGCTAAGCGAGATTGAAATCACGCACCAACATCGCTCATTGGTCGGCGCCGATGAATAAGCGGTGTTGGCCCGTGATTTAAATCCCTCTGCGCTCATTCGTCGACGCCACAGAGACCCCTAAGTTTCCTCATGGTTGGATGACTTTCAAGTTCTTCCCGAGGAGGCGTTATCCATATCACCCAGAAGAGGGGACGGGCAGTCAAATGGCAGGATAGGCGGGATGGACGATGACGAAAAGCAGGATGGACGGTGGGAGAGCCTTGATGGACAATAGGTGAGGCAGGACTAACCAATCTGCAAGCGTGCCCATCGGACCGGAAACAGGTAATTATTATACAGAGCGGGAGATTTGTGTAAGTTATTTATTGTGTTTACGGGGCAGTCAGGGCATAATAGCCTCCTTGCTAGGCTGGGTTCACATTAGGGTTCCCCTCCGCAGCGTTCTGCGGAGGGGATCCGCAATGTGTCCGCAGCGGCCGCCAGCTCCTATCTTTATAATGGGAGCGCACGGTGCTGCGCTTAACAGCGCATGACCGTGTGCACCCATTCACTCCTATACGTGATCTGTGTGCAGCCGGACGCCTGCGCACAAATCACACAGTCTAGTCCGCACCAGGAATGCAACATGTCGCGTCTCTGGTGCGGAAGAGATGTGTGATTTGTACGCAGGCATCGCCTGCGCACAGATCCATATAGGAGTGAATGGGTGCGCACGGTCATGCGCTGTTAAGCGCAGCACCGTGCGCTCCCATTATAAAGATAGGAGCTGGCGGCCACTGCGGACACATTGCGGATCCCCTCCGCAGAACGCTGCGGAGGGGAACTCTAATGTGAACCCAGCCTTAGAATGCAGGATAGTCCCTGATACAAAAGGGAGCTTTTATTTTAATACACAAAAATGGGTTGACGGTTCTCTTTAAAATAAAAATGGATATAGATTTTGATTGTCAGAATAAATGTTTGACTGTAACTGCGGATCGTGGAAAATGGTGCAAGAGCGCAATTCTTCTTTTTTTGTTTCTTTAATTCTTCAATTATTCATACCAACACGTCATTGATACCATAGAGTACTGACCCCAGACATTAGACAGACACCTCAGTGTTACCATATAGTACTGACCCCAGACATCATACCGACACCTCAGTGTTACATATAGTACTGACCCCAGACATCATACCGACACCTCAGTGTTACCATATAGTACTGACCCCAGACATCATACCGACACCTCAGTGTTACCATATATACTGACCCAGACATCATACCGACACCTCAGTGTTACCATATAGTACTGACCCCAGACATTATGACGACACCTCAGTGTTACCATATAGTACTGACCCCAGACATCATACCGACACCTCAGTGTTACCATATAGTACTGACCCCAGACATCATACCGACACCTCAGTGTTACCATATAGTACTGACCCCAGACATCATACGACACCCCAGTGTTACCATATAGACTGACCCAGACATCATACCGACACCTCAGTGTTACCATATAGTACTGACCCCAGACATCATACCGACACCTCAGTGTTACCATATAGTACTGACCCAGACATCATACCGACACGTCAGTGTTACCATATAGTACTGACCCCAGACATCATACCGACACCTCAGTGTTACCATATAGTACTGACCCCAGACATCATACCGACACCTCAGTGTTACCATATAGTACTGACCCCAGACATCATACCGACACCTCAGTGTTACCATATAGTACTGACCCCAGACATCATACGACACCTCAGTGTTACCATATAGTACTGACCCCAGACATCATACGACACCTCAGTGTTACCATATAGTACTGACCCCAGACATCATACCGACACCTCAGTGTTACCATATAGTACTGACCCCAGACATCATACGACATCTCAGTGTTACCATATAGTACTGACCCCAGACATCTACCGACACCTCAGTGTTACCATATAGTACTGACCCCAGACATCATACCGACACCTCAGTGTTACCATATAGTACTGACCCCAGACATCATACCAACACTCAGTGTACCATATAGTACTGACCCCAGACATCATACCGACACCTCAGTGTTACCATATAGTACTGACCCAGACATCTACCGACACTCAGTGTTACCATATAGTACTGACCCCAGACATCATACCGACACTCAGTGTTACCATATAGTATTGACCCCAGACATCATACCGACACCTCAGTGTTACCATATAGTACTGACCCCAGACATCATACCGACACCTCAGTGTTACCATATAGTACTGACCCCAGACATTCATACCGACATGTCAGTGTTACCATATAGTACTGACCCCAGACATCACACCGACACCTCAGTGTTACCATATAGTACTGACCCCAGACATCACACCGACACCTCAGTGTTACCATATAGTACTGACCCCAGACATCATACCGACACCTCAGTGTCACCATATAGTACTGACCCCAGACATCACACCGACACCTCAGTGTTACCATATAGTACTGACCCCAGACATCATACCGACACCTCAGTGTTACCATATAGTACTGACCCCAGACATCATACCGACACCTCAGTGTTACCATATAGTACTGACCCCAGACATCATACCGACACCTCAGTGTTACCATATAGTACTGACCCCAGACATCACACCGACACCTCAGTGTTACCATATAGTACTGACCCCAGACATCATACCGACACGTCAGTGTTACCATATAGTACTGACCCCAGACATCATACTGACACCTCAGTGTTACCATATAGCACTGACCCCAGACATCATACCGACACATCAGTGTTACCATATAGTACTGACCCCAGACATCATACTGACATGTCAGTGTCACCATATAGTGAACATGGTGAATAAAAAACCCAAAAAACAAATGTATAATTGCACTATTTTTTTGCAATTTTTAAATAAATGTCGTCATTCAAAAGTACAACTCGTCCTGCAAAAAACAACAAGAAGCTTCATATGTCTGTATTGACGGAAAAATAGAAAAGTTATGGAAGAAGAGGAAGGAAAACAGGAAATCACCCAGGGGTGAAGGGAAAATACAGGCTTGAGGGGAAGAACGGATGGACGGATGGAAAGACTGAAGGATGGACGGAAAGAAGGAAGGACGGATGGATGGACGGAAAGAATAAAGGATGGACGGAAAGAAATAAGGACGGAAAGAAGGAAGGACGGACGGAAAGAAGGAAGGACGGACGGAAAGAAGGAAGGACGGACGGGAAGAAGGATGGACGGACGGGAAGAAGGAAGGACGGACGGGAAGAAGGAAGGACGGACGGATGGAAAGAAGGAAGACGGAAAGAAGAAAGGACAGACTGACAGAAGGAAGAAAGGACGGAAGGACGGACACAAAAGAAGGAAGGACAGAAAGTAGGAACGACTGATGGACAGACGGAAAGAAGGAAGGACAGAAAGAAGGAAGAACGGCACGGACGGTCGGAAAGAAGGAAGGACGGTCGGAAATAAGGAAGGATGGAAAGAAGGAAGGATGGACAGAAAGAAGGACGCAAGGAAGGATGGAAAGAAGGATGGAAGGAAGGACAGACGGACTGATGGGGCGACGGACGGATGGAAGGAAGGACGGAAAGAAGGAAGGACGGATGGACGGAAAGAAGGAGGGACGGAGAGGACAGACAGATAGATGGACGGAAGGAAGGATGTAAAGAAGGAAGGACGGATGGAAAGAAGGAAGGACGGAAAGGACAGACGGATAGATGGACGGAAAGAAGGAAGGACAGATGGAAAGAAAGGACGACGTAAAGAAGGACAGATGGAAGGATGGAAAGAAGGAAGGACAGAAAGAAGGACGGACGGAAAAAAGGAAGGAGGGAAGGACGGATGGAAAGAAGGAAGGACGGTCAGATGGATGGAAAGAAAGGACGAAAGACGGACTGAAAGAAGGACAGAAGGATGAACGGGAGGAAGGATGGATGGAAGGAAGGAAAGAAAGAAGGAAGGACGGGCAGACTGATGGGGCGACGGAAGCAAGGACTCCTCAACAATATCAAAATCCTTAGTATCATCTATCTCTCCATACATACACCCCCCAACACTTCACACTGCTGCAGTTACTGAGTGGACAGGCTGCTTCAGTCAGTATTTGTGTCATTAGAGACACAGTGCTGTCCATCCTTCACCCTGATACAATGCACCAGCTCCTCTGCTGTGCGAAGACATCAGTGACACAGAGATGTCATTCACACAGCAGAGGTTTTGTTACACTGTGTGTCACAGATTACCTCAGTGTCTGCTGTCCCTTGTGTAGATTAGAAGCTTCAGCCCCCCATCACTCGTGTCTGCACACAGTACATTCTCCTTCCCTGCTCCTGATCACAGGACAATGAGGGAAGAATCACTGACAGCCCGAGACAGTGCAGGGAAGGAATCACTGATAACAGGGAGCTATTCATTGTAATCCCGGAGCGGCCCCCCCTGAGTGCAGCACATTGTCTCTTCAGTGCAGACTCTCCATACATCACTGTGTGTGGCCGGGGGAGGAGCAGAGACACCGGGCAGGTCTGATCACACGGATTGCTGCTAGAGGAGGATTTCTTCCTGTGGAGAGGCTGAGTCATGTAGATGGGGAGGGCGGGGATGTTGCTATGGGGGAGGGGATGGGGTAGAGTAGGTGGAAACGACCAGTGTTCATTATCATGACAGAACACCCCCCTGGTCGTTCTGTTCAGACGCAAAACAAGTGTTATCTATGAAACCCTGCAGAAAGCTGACACATAGTACATTACACATTGTCAGCATTAGGCAGCCTGGATATGCACTGAGATTATGTGACGAACCCGGACAACCCCTTTAAGGCTGGCTTCACACCACTTTTTTGGGATCCAGTTCTGTCCATTTTGAAAAGGACAGAACAAGATCCATTTTGGCCTCCCATGCATCCCTATGGTGCCGGATTGGCCATAAATGGCCATCCAATTCTGCCAGTTCAGCCCCTGATTCATTTCTGTCCTTTTTTTTCCTGTCCCCAAAATCAGAGACTGCTCCAATGAATAAACCGGACCAAACCAGGCAGAAACGAATCCAGGACGATCCTGCGACTATAACATGGAACCAGATCAAGATAAACGGCCATTTTTACACAACGTTTGTTATATAAATGCAAATACTTTTAGTTATTACTTGGAAAAACATCACACATGATAAAACCCTTCCCCTAAAACAGCTCCCAGAGGTGCTGGGCAGTGTGGTGCGGTATGGATACTCTCTAACTAGGCACTTGCACTTTGTATAGGTTTACAAATTGGTATAAAATACTGTTGTGTCTCTGTCTTTGACAGGCTTGGGGTACAGCAGGTAGAGCAGAGTTTTGGTTGCAACCTTTCCTGTGCAGATAAAGTGTTGATTGTATCTGGAATGGTATTTACCTGTAATTTGCAAATGTTTACCTGCATTCACACTGTCTGGGAGCTGTTTTAGGGGAAGGGTTTTATCATGTGTGATGTTTTTCCAAGTAATAAATAAAAGTATTTGCATTTATATAACAAACGTTGTGTAAAAATGGCCGTTTATCTTGATCTGGTTACATGACTATTAGTGAGATTATGCGGCTGATAATATATGGAACATAATGGACGCTAGAATTTTGTCAGTGACTATACCATGGAAGTCTAAGAGCGCCGAATCCAGCAAATAACAGGATCGATTCCCGGATCCGGTTTTAGTGTACTGCGCATGCTCAGTACACTAAAACTGCTCTGTTCCCATAATTTCACTTTAGCAGTGTATCTATATACACTGCTAAAGTGAAATTAAAGAAAGGAATTGTTAAAAATAAAAAAATAAATGCTCACCTTTCCTACCAGGGTCCCACAATGCGCGGCATCCACCTCCGACAGCTGCAGGACCTTAATCAGCTAACCGGTAAGGGGGCGGCAACTTGATCAGCTGATGTGTCACATGACCACATCAGTGCAGTTTATATTGCCCGCCAAAACCGATCAGCGGGTGAGCGATTTAAACTGCTCAGCTGATGCTGTAATGTGCCCGGTCAGCAGATTAAGGTCCTTCAGCCATCGGAGATGGATGCCACACATTGTGGGACCCTTGGCGGAGAGGTGAGCATTTATTTTTTTATTTTTAACCATTCCTTTATTTAATTTCACTTTAGCAGTGTATGTAGATCCCATGTGTATGTAGACAGGAACAAAACCGTGGTGTGAAGCCAGCCTAAAAAGGACATTGTGCAAAGATTTTTGTAAAGGGCTAATGACCCGCCCAGGGGTCTTTGGGAACTCGTTATCTGGGCGTTTACTGTAAGGGGATGTCACTGGTGGCCTGCCCGGACCCGTAACCCGGGGGTCACTTGTTAAAAGGGGAAAATAATAAAAAGAATAAAATAAAGTATTGTGATGCCACCTGCAGTTTCTGGTGATCTCACCAGTGCCGCTGTCAGCCCACCGTGAATGGTGGTATTGCAGCCAGTTGATAACGCTCCCTGCAGATGGAGCAGGGTCTCTGGGGGCAGTGCTGCTGCTGTACTGGTCAATGTGGCAGCAGCTGCTTCTTAACTTAACAGAATAAGACACCTGAGGCTTGCTTACTCTGTACGGGTACTTTACTGGCAACAGTTCTCAGCAGTTCAGGTACACAGTCACAGTCTTTGCGGGTAGCTGGCTGGGTAGTCACCGGAGGAAGCAAAGTCTTTCTGAGGCTCTCAGGTGTTCCTTCTTTAGTACATTCACTGTCCTCTGTGTCATTCTTGCGCCTTCTATCTATCCTTGCGCTGCCCTGTACAACCCACTTCCTACCAGGCCCAATGGGTGTGATGAGGTGACTCTTCTTCTCTAAGGGGCTCAACCCACTTTGAGGATGCCTGGTGGGGTTGCACATTGTGGACGAGGTCGGGGGCTGCTTGGCAGACCTGCGACCCATCGGTATTGGCGGCTTAGGGCTGGACTCAACTGCACCGCGACTCAGAGCCGGTACCTCGTTGTGGACTGGGATTCCCCCAGACTGTTTACTCGGACAGTCTGGCACTGGGTCTCCCCTTTCTGTCTGGGTTGCCACTCTTTTTCGGGTGCCCTCCCTGTCATGTTCCTCTAGGACTTCTTCCTTGCTTTGTCCCTCAGACTAGACTCTTCTCTTCCCTTTTTCTGTCTCTGTGTTTCCCGATCCTTCTACCCGAACACTCCTCTCACCAGGGCTGGGTCACCCAGGCAAATAGGTTAACCCTTTAGTTCCCCTATTCTAGGTGTAGGGACTCTGGGATGAAAGCCTCAGTTCGACATTATCCCCTCCAATGACTGGGATATCCACACTCTGTTGTGGGTGCAGTACCCCTACTGTGGTGCACTGACCAGTCAGGTGCCACACTAAGAAAAGAAAAACTTCTTTGAAAAGGAATCGGTCAGCAGCATGTTATAGGTAAAGAGATTATGACTATAACAATGTTTAACTTAGATTACTGGAGTTGCAGCTGTTCTATCACAATCAAAGCATTTAGTTTAAACTATACAGCAGAGCTGGGAGAGCTGCCAGCGCCTACACCAGGCTCTCAATAGAAATTTTGCATTGACAGTGAGGTGTCAATCACAGAGGGGGGCCTGTGCACTTCAGAAAGTATTCCTGTAATAGTATTCACTAGATGATAAAGCCTTTTGTTTAAATAAACAATAGCACACAGCCTGATAAGAGAAGAAGAGTTGATTTTAGTATTTAACCCTTACAGCATGCTGTCCCCGGCTTACATAGCAAAAATCTGCTGACAGATTTCCTTTAAATATGTAGTTATTTTTATTTGCAGTCATTCTAATGTACGGAAAGGAGCCAAAATAGTCAAATGATTTACTAATTGTTAGTACCCTTTGGTTCACAACAGCTTCTGGCCCTTCTGCTACCAAAATAACGTGTGCAGAATGTATGAATGTAGAAGAAAGCTGGAGTCCACCCTCTGAGAACTTTTGCATTTAACTTTTCATGACTCTAGTAATGTAAAACTATCTATCATGCTGTCTGTCTGCAGCCGTAACCCAATCAGTTCTACAGGTTATATCCAAGACAAATACAACAGACATCCCCTGTGGAACATTTTCATTCTTCTTGAGATGCCGAGAACAATGATTAAGTTATGGGTGAGTTATCATACGCAGCTGCCTCTCTTTATCTGCTTATGTTTTCGGCCGACATGCTCCATCTCAATAGTCAGTGATGACTAACACACTAAATATGAGCACAATGCCGCACTCATCACATAGGCAATGTGAGCTATTCACTCCAAAGAGATTTTTGAAGGCAGGAAGGTCATTTTCCATCTCATAATAGCTTGATGATGTCTCAAAGCGTACACCAAACAATTGGTTGCTTAAAATATTATAAAAGTGCAATGAAAAATTAGCAAAAATACATTTTAAGGCCAATTTATGTACTAATGTTATATTTCTAGATGGGAAAGAGCAGGAAGTTGATCCAACGTGGTTGTAGGAATTACAAGTTCCAGATAAATAAAACTTAACTTTTATTGAAGTTACAAACATATGAACATATTACAAGCACAGCTAGAGTATACTGTAGGTATCGACCTATGTGTTTCAGCTGACCGCCTTAGTCACGGTCCATGTCATATCATGACTAAGGCAGTCAGCTGAAGTGAGAAGTTTTATATATCTGGGACTTGAAATCCCTGCAATCATGGTGGATCAACCTCCTGCTCTTTCCTGCTTATAGTACAAAACTGCTCCTGCCAGATTGATTTGGAAACAGATGCTAAAGGGGTGAGCAAACTTTTTTCTATTTATTGTTATATTTCTCTCCAAGTCACAGCTTGACCTCGATGATTGGCCCAAGGACCCCTTTCAAATAAAAGAAAACATCAGTATTATAAATGTTACATGGCAAGTTGGGTGAGCCCTATTACTGATTTTACATTGGAGATCATGAGTTTAAAATAAAAAAAGAGGCTCTGGTGTGCATCACAATGCCAAGGTAGGTGCTCTGGTGCTTAGTATACAGTCATGGCCAAACGTTTTGAGAATGATACAAATATTAATTTTAACAAAGTCTACTGCTTCAGTTTTTCTAATGGCAATTTCCATATACTCCAGAATGTCATAAAGAGTGATCAGCTTAACAGCAATTACTTGCTAAGTCAATATTTGCCTAGAAAATGAACTTTAACCCCCAAAACACATTTCAACATCATTGTAATCCTGCCTTAAAAGGAGCAGCTAACATCGTTTTAGTGATTGTTCCATTAACACAGGTGTGGGTGTTGATGAGGACAGGGCTGGCGAACAATCAGTCATGATTAAGTAAGAATGACACCACTGGACACTTTAAAAAGAGGCTGGTGCTTGGTATCATTGATTGTCTTCAGTTAACCATGGTTATCTCTAAAGAAACATGTGCAGACATCATTGCACTGCACAAAAATGGCCTAACAGGGAAGAGTATCGCAGCTAGAAAGATTGCACCTCAGTCAACAATCTATCGTATAATCAAGAACTTCAAGGAGAGAGCTTCCATTGTTGTCAAAAAGGCTCCAGGGCGCCCAAGAAAGACCAGCAAGCGCCAGGACCGTATCTTAAAACTGTTTCAGCTGCGGGATCGGACTACCAGCAGTGCCGAGCTTGCTCAGGAATGGCAGTAGGCTGGTGTGAGTGCTTCTGCACGCACTGTGAGGCGGAGACTCTTTGAGCAAGGCCTGGTTTCAAGGAGGTCAGCAAAGAAGCCACTTATTTCCAGAAAAAACATCAGGGACCGACTGATATTCTGCAAAAGGTAAGGGAGTGGACTGCTGAGGACTGGGGTTAAGTCATTTTCTCTGATGAATCCCCTTTTCGATTGTTTGGACATCTGGAAAACAGCTTATTCGGAGAAGAAGAGGTGAGCGCTACCACCAGTCTTGTCTCATGCCAACTGTAAAGCATCACAAAGCACCCACTGACCTTGTGGAGACCAGTGGATGATAACACTGCGGGCACCAGTTAAAGCACTCAAACACAGTGAAACCCTGGTGGGATAACTGGCTGGTGTCCATGTTGTAGACTCTTAACCGAGGCTCCATGGACTTCATCTGCATATTCAAATTCTAGGGAGCAATGCACCTTGGGTGTTTCACTGTGTTTGAGTGCTTTAACTGGTGCCCGCAGTGTTATCCTCCACTGGTCTCCACAAGGTCAGTGGGTGCTTTGTGATGTTCTGTCTTCCAAGCATTGCTCCCCCCAGCCAGAATCCTGTGCCACACTGATGAGGGGCAACAACCCTGAAACAGCTGTCTGTGGTTGGATACCTAGTCCATGGTAAACCCCTGGCCATATCTTCAAGCTCGCAAGGGCTGGATAGTGACTTAAGGGCTACTAATACCCTGGGCTAGGTCCTTCCCTGGTGGGATAACTGGCTGGTGTCCATGGACTTCATCTGCATATTCAACTGTAAGCATCCTGAAACCATTCATGTGTGGGGTTGCTTCTCAGCCAAGGGAATCGGCTCACTCACAGTCTTGCCTAAAAACACAGCCATGAATAAAGAATGGCACCAGAATGTCCTCCAAGAGCAACTTCTCCCAACCGTCCAAGAGCAGTTTGGCGCCCAACAATGCCTTTTCCAGCATGATGGAGCACCTTGCCATAAAGCAAAGGTGATAACTAAATGGCTCAGGGAACAAAACATAGAGATTTTGGGTCCATGGCCTGGAAACTCCTCAGTTCTTAATCCCATTGAGAACTTGTGGTCAATCATCAAGAGACGGGTGGACAAACAAAAACCGAAAAATTCTGCCAAAATGCAAGCATTGATTATGCAAGAATGGAAGAATGGACGGCTACCAGTCAGGATTGGGTCCAGAAGTTGATTGAGAGCAGCCAGGGAGAATTGCAGAGGTCCTGAAGAAGAAGGGTCAACACTGCAAATATTGACTTGCTGCATTAACTCATTCTAACTGTCAATATAACCTTTTGGTGTCATAATATGATTGCAATTGTATTTCTGTATGTGATATAAACATCAGACAAACACAAATAAAAACCAGAGGGCAGCAGATCATGTGAAAATATCATTTTGGTGTCATTCTCAATACTTTTGGCCATGACTGTACGATAGGTATTATCAAGGGCAGCAATTGGTGAGCGGGGGCGCCAGGCGGAACTTAGGGCATTGACCCCGTTGGCAAGCAAGTGTCATGTAGGGAATCTGCCCTCCCGCTTTCTTTATCACCAATTTTAGTTTTTTTCTATATGTTTTGTATCTAACATTGTTTTAATTTTTGTATCCAATAAAAACATTTTTTAAGGGTAGAATTGTTCCAGTGCTCATAAGATTCAAATTACTCTTTTTCTAGATATCCCATAGACTCCCACCAGGAGTGGAAATACCATTAATGCAACCGATGCAGCCCAAGGGGGCGAGAAGGTGAGGGAGCCTGCTTGCACCTTCAAAGCAGCCAGCACAGACACATTGTTGGCCCATATTCTGTTCTTGCACAGGGGCTATGTCCGCCACTTACTCCCATTATATCAGCCAATGATTATTATACATATATAACATGAAGCCAAAACTTTATGAAAATATTTTATAACTTGAATCAATAACAATCAGTCTGGTCAGTATAAAAAGCATAACACATAATAAGCTTATACAATAAATCCTTATTAGTAGTCTGTAGTATACCAGATACTATAAAAGATATTGCAGCATTAGTTAAAGGATGCTGCAGGGGTTAAAAAACTAAATTCAACTATGCCTCTCTTATCAGGCTGTGTGATATTGTTTATGTAAAGTAATGGTTTTATCACCGAGTGATTACCTTTACTGAACTACTTTGTTGCACCATGGCAGTCTGATACACCCCTGCTGTGATTGACACCTCACTGTACATGCACAATCTCTATTAAGAGCCTGGTGTGGGTAAGGGCAGATCTCCCAGCTCTGCTACATGGCTAAAACTAAATGCATTGATTGTGTCAGAACGGCTACAGCCAGTAATCTAGTTAAACATTGTTGGATTCAGAATCTATTTGCCCTCATCATGCTGCTCTAAGATGAGGTAGCAAAAACCTGCTGACAGATTCCCTTTAATGATGTATCTCAAATGTTAGAATAGTCCTATCATTTAGCAAACTATTAATTTTGATATTTTTTTTAATGAATACAGTGCCAGAAATACTGTACGACAGTATCATTATTGAGCACAAGCTCTGAGCAGTAAAGGCTATAGGCCCTACAATATCTTGCTGTGCTTCTGATTTTGTAAGGATAAATACAGAGGTGGCATACTCCATGTGATGCTGTGTTCTTCCCCAGTAATAGGCACCATACAATGGTATCATGACTACTTCTCCATTGTATGGGTCCATTAGGTCTTCATCCAGTGATTCCCAACCTATTACCAAGAGAGAACTGCTAACCCCATTCCTGCCTCAAAGAAAAAGGTGAGAAAAATAAAACATTTTTATAGTTTTGAATAGTAGCCACAGTTTGCCAGAACTCTCAAAATTTCTTTTTACAAATATTATGGATATTTTGTCAATATCCCAAGCCGTAAGCAAGCATGGATTACACAAACCACAACCACAAGTTGGCAATCCCTTACAGTTTAAGGGCATTCATAGGCTAAATCAAAGTTTTTACTATAGTTTAACACTAGAACTACTGAGGTAGTCATTTTGACTACTTCGCACTACCGTATATACTCGCGTATAAGCCGAGTTTTTCAGCCCAAAATTTGGGCTGAAAAGTCCCCCCCTCAGCTTATACGCGAGTATACAGAACCCCCGGAGGTATACAGGCCCACCCCCCATCAAGATCCAGGCCCCCCCCCCCTTGCGCGACAAACCTGTAAAGTAAAATCATACTTATCACTGTCCTGTCGCGCTGTCCCGCCGCTGCCGACATGACGATTCCGGGCTTCATTCAGCGTCTTCCGGCGGCTTCCTGTGGTCACGGGCAATGACGTCATTGCCCGCGACCACAGAGAGCCGCCGGAAGACGCTGAATGAAGCCCGGGATCGTCATGTCGGCAGCGGCGGGACAGCGCGACATGACAGTGATAAGTATGATTTTACTTTACAGGTTTGCCGCGCAAGGGGGGGGGGCCCTGGATCTTGATGGGGGGGTCTGTATACCTCTGGGGCTGCTGCTGTATACACCCCTGGGGCTGCTGCTGTATACACCCCTGGGGCTGCTGCTGTATACACCCCTGGGGCTGCTGCTGTATACACCACTGGGGCTGCTGTATACTACCTAAGGGCTGCTGTATACTACCTAAGGGCTGCTGTATACTACCTAAGGGCTGCTGTATACTACCTCTGGGGCTCCTGTATACTACCTCTGGGGCTGCTGTATACACCACTAGGGCTGCTGTATATACCTCTGGGGCTGTATATACCTCTGGGGCTGCTGTATACTACCTCTGGGACTGCTGTATACACCACTGGGGCTGCTGTATACTACCTAAGGGCTGCTGTATATACCTCTGGGGCTGTATATACCTCTGGGGCTGCTGTATACTACCACTGGGGCTGCTATATACACCTCTGGGGCTGCTGTATACTAACCACTGGGGCTGCTGCTGTATATACCACTGGGGCTGCTGCTGTATACTACCACTGGGGCTTCTGTATATACCTCTGGGGCTGCTGTATACCACACTGCTGGGGGCAGTGAGATCTGTTAAATGCTAAGCCGATACCAATGGCACGTGGTGGAAAGGTCATGAATTTACTGATCGGACTTTGTATATTATTGCTCCGAAGCCAAACTTGTCGTTTCTGGACCCTAAAGCCAAACCTGTAACCTAATATGTGCCATTTAGAGGAATGATGTCCTCCTATGGGATAGCTGGACATTTTTAGACTTGGTAGTTCAACAATTTGCTAAATAAAATTGGCAACATTTGAAGCATGGGGCATTAATATCTATTGGGAGGCAAAAATGTTGCACTTTCACCCCCACTCTCAAATCAGAGGTGCAGTGAATACAGTGCTCATGAATCTATATGGTCTTTATTCATTACTAAGAGATACTTTTAGATATTTTCTAAGCCTAACTAGGGCTAGGATTAGCTTTGGGGTTAGAGTTAGGGTTAGGATTAGGGCTAGGGTTAGAACTAAGTTTAGGGCTAGACTTAAATAAAAGAAGGAGGGGGAACAAGAGGCGCAATAGTGCCCTATCACTATGGCACTGAGTATAAAGTGGTGAAAAAGGGGGTTCACTCACCTGAGGCAGTTGTGTCACCCACAACTGGCTTGAAGGCGTATTCAATGCTTATTACCAGATGGCTGCTGCAGGATTTCCACCGTCCACACAAGTGTGGAAACACATCAAGTTGTAGGGAAAAAATGGTGTATCACAATCCGCGCTGCCAGAATCATCTGCTCCAAAAGTAATGCACATGAAGATGGAACTTCAACATAACTCCTTTATTTCCTCCTACGCGTTTTGGTGCCCTCCTGGCACCTTCCTGAGGAGGGCACCGAAACGCCTAGGAGGAAATAAAGGAGTTATGTTGAAGTTCCATCTTCATGTGCATTACTTTTGGAGCGGATGATTCTGGCAGCGCGGATTGTGATACACCATTTTTTCCCTACAACTTGTAGGGCTAGACTTAGGTTTAGGTTTGGTCTTAAAGCTAGGGTTAGGTTTAGGGATAGAGTGAGGTTTAGGATTAGGGGTAGGATTAGGCTAAAATTAGAGCTAGGATTAGGGCTAATGTTAGGGTTAGGATTAGGTTTAGGGCTAGAGTTAGGTTTAGGTTTAGGATTATGGCTAGGTTAGGTTTAGGGCTAGAGTTAGGTTTAGGGTTAGGATTAGCCTTAGGGCTAGAGTTAGGTTTAGGGTTAGGATTAGCTTTAGGGCTAGAGTTAGGTTTAGGGTTAGGATTAGGGCTAATGTTAGAGTTAGGTTAAGGGCTAAGGTTAGGATTAGGTTTAAGGCTAGGTTAGGACTAGAATTTATTTTAGAGATAGGTTTAGGTATAGAATTAGATATAGGATTAGGGCTAGGGAAATAAAATACCGTAGTTACAGAAAAAACTAAAATGTAACAAAAACTTGAAAATGAAAGAAATAGGATGACGTATAACTATTTAATGTAAAAGTTTTATTGCCTGATTTCAGAGAAAAGCAGAATAAAAATTGGACCGTCAAAGAGTAAATTATATTTACATCAGGATTTTCCTCAACATACTTTACATGTATTTACAAGGGGTTCAGTACTGTATTGGAGGAAGGAATTTAGGGAGTTTTAAGGATTAGATGGCAAAAAATACTTTGCCCAAGGTACAAATAGCTCATGCTATGCCAACGTGTGACCAGCACTGAATAAAACATGGCAAATGAGGCCCTTAGGTCAAAGAAATACAGTTGTTCACACCATTCCTCAAACTAGGGGAAAATATCTACCCTCATAGAGTGCAGTAGAGTGTCACCTGAGTATTTTACCACAATTGAATTTACTACAACATTGATAGCTGGGCAGTAAAACAAGTAATATTTCAATCCCCTGTCTTACATTACTATGTGTCTGATGATCCTCGGCCCTGCACTCTATCTGCGTTATCTTAGGAATTCCCAGAATGCAGCTTCTGTGAACACATTATAAATCTGAAGGCAAATCGAGGTTGGCACAGAAACAAGGCAGTCTGTCATATTAAGGCTGCGGGTGTTACATTCTAAGCTCAGGTCAAGCTGTAATTTTAAAGCAGAGGCAGGGCTTGAACTAAGGAAATGTAGTAAATAATTCATAAATGGGTCCTCACCATGATATTATATTATAATAGCTGGGAAATATGGAGGACATTAAGTAAAGATGACATAGATTTCCATGCACAAAGAGTTCTTGCTCAGGAGAAATGAGAAAGCCATCGATAGCAAAAACCATCCCGGTAATGCCGCCAACGTCAATTCTTCTCACTAACATTAGGATAGTGAGGCCTTTTGGCTTATTTTTCCTTCATCCTTTGTAAATCTTAAAGAACAAATGGCTGAATAATGTGTGTTGGTTCCCCTATTGTGAATCATGAGTTCCATAAAGAAGGAGGCTTGCTCAAATACACTAAGGCTTAAATATTAGAGATGAGTGAAACGCTTTGTGAACCCCTGTGTACAGTCCAAGTTAGTGCTCGCTTGCTGTGGACCATCCGGGATCACAGATTCCAGATTAGCCAGGCCGGAGAGATGTCACTTGTGCGCCGCACAGTTGACATAACACTAAGCTGGCGAATCAAATGCTGTGCCGCCAAACCAAAAAGCTCAATAAATTTAAGAACACTGACCTGGACTGTGGCCTGTGATTGTGCGTAACAATCTCTATATCTCTATTAAATACACACCATGGAATGCATTGTCTTGTAGGGGTCTCTAGGAAGAAAATGTGTGTTTTCTTCCAGAAACAGCGCCACCCTTGTCGATTACTGCAGCTGAAATGAAGAGCACTGAGCTTCAATGCCACACTTAAAGGGCTTTCCTAACAACACAGTTCATTTTAATCAATAGATCTTGGAATAATAATAATTTCCACAATTGGATGTGTTTAAAAAAATGTTCCTGTGCTGAGATAAGTTTATATATGGGTCCCTGCTATGTACTGTGTACTGGATGTGTCTGACCATACAGGACCATGGTCTGATCATACCACATCTCCTGTGCTGAGAATAATCTTATACAGTGCCTACAAGTAGTATTCAACCCCCTGCAGATTTAGGTGGTTTGATAAGATGCAAATAAGTTAGAGCCTTCAAACTGCAAACGAGAGTAGGATTTATTAACAGAAGCATAAATCTTACAAACCAAAAAGTTATGTTGCTCAGTTGAATTTTTATAAATTTTAAACATAAGTGTGGGTCAATTATTATTCAACCCCTCAAACCACCAGCATTCTGTTTGGTCCCCCTAAAGTATTAAGAAGTAGTTCAGGCACAAAGAACAATGAGCTTCACATGTGTGGATTAATTATCTCTTTTGCCAGCCTTTTCTGACTATTTAAGACCCTCCCCAAACTTGTGAACAGCACTCATACATGGTCACCATGGAAAGACAAAGGAGCATTCCAAGGCTATCAGAGACAAGATCGTGGAGGGTCACAAGGCTGGCAAGGGGTACAAAACCCTTTCCAAGGAGTTGGGCCTACCTGTCTCCACTGTTGGGAGCATCATCCGGAAGTGGAAGGCTTATGGAACTACTGTTAGCTTTCCACGGCCTGGACAGCCTTTGAAAGTTTCCTCCCGTGCCGAGGCCAGGCTTGTCCGAAGAGTCAAGGCTAACCCAAGGACAACAAGGAAGGAGCTCCGGGAAAATCTCATGGCAGTGGGGACATTGGTTTCAGTCAATACCATAAGTAACGTACTCCACCGCAATGGTCTCCGTTCCAGACAAGCCCGTAAGGTACCTTTACTTTCAAAGCGTCATATCAAGGCTCGTCTACAGTTTGCTCATGATCACTTGGAGGACTCTGAGACAGACTGGTTCAAGGTTCTATGGTCTGATGAGACCAAGATCGAGATCTTTGGTGCCAACCACACACGTGACGTTTGGAGACTGGATGGCACTGCATACGACCCCAAGAATACCATCCCTACAGTCAAGCATGGTGGTGGCAGCATCATGCTGTGGGGCTGTTCTCAGCCAAGGGGCCTGGCCATCTGGTCCGCATCCATGGGAAGATGGATAGCACGGCCTACCTGGAGATTTTGGCCAAGAACCTCCGCTCCTCCATCAAGGATCTTAAGATGGGTCGTAATTTCATCTTCCAACAAGACAACGACCCAAAGCACACAGCCAAGAAAACCAAGGCCTGGTTCAAGAGGGAAAAAATCAAGGTGATGGAGTGGCCTAGTCAGTCTCCTGACCTTAACCCAATTGAAAACTTGTGGAAGGAGCTCATGATTAAAGTCCACATGAGACACCCAAAGAACCTAGATAACTTGGAGAAGATCTGCATGGAGGAGTGGGCCAAGATAACTCCAGAGACCTGTGCCGGCCTGATCAGGTCTTATAAAAGACGATTATTAGCTGTAATTGCAAACAAGGGTTATTCCACAAAATATTAAACCTAGGGGTTGAATAATAATTGACCCACACTTTTATGTTTAAAATGTATTAAAATTCAACTGAGCAACATAACTTTTTGGTTTGTAAGATTTATGCTTCTGTTAATAAATCCTACTCTCGTTTGCAGTTTGAAGGCTTTAACTTATTTGCATCTTATCAAACCACCTAAATCTGCGGGGGTTGAATACTACTTGTAGGCACTGTATATGTGTCCCTCAGTGGCGGAACTTGAGTCTGGTGGGCCACGATGCGGCACTTAGTCCGGGGCCCCACTTGGGAGCATATTCATCCCTCAAGTCCTAGGTGAGGAGGGGGAGGGGGGTGCTGTCCTAGGTGAGGAGCCGGGGACGTGGTGCTGTCCTAAGTGAGGAGCTTTGGGGTGCGAGCTGCTGCTACCTGCGTCGAGCCGCACATTACAAGCCAGGGAGTCGGGTCAGCAGATGAAAGGAGAGGAGGGGCGGGATCAGCCGCGGGAAGCAGGAAGCTTCCCTCCCTTCACCTTCTCTCCTCTGACACACAGGGAGGTGCGGGGCCCCCTGGTGCTTGAGGGGCCCCCTAGCCGGTCGGGGCCCTGGTGCAGCTGAACCAGCTGCACCACAGTAGGTCTGCCCCTGGTGTCCCTGCTATGTACTGTGTAATGAATGTGTCTGACCTTACAGAGACATGGTCTGATCATACCACTCTCCTGGAGGGGAGGATACAGACATTACATTGCAGGATGACAGCTGATCTTTGTATGGTCAGACACATCCATTACACAGTAAATAGCAGGGACACGTTAAAGGTGAAAAAAAAAAACATTTATACACTTATAGTTTCCGAGGCAGTGGCTTCACCTTGGAGAACGTAGTCACTCTGGCAGGTTAAAGTTAACTCACTGCCCACTTGTCTGTGTAAAAGGACTTGTGTGATGTAACGATCATGTGACCATAGTTGGTGGAGCTAAGCAAGCAGAATCATTATGTACTATATAGATTCAACTCTGCCTATTATAGTCACATGCTCGTGACATCACACAGGTTCCATCAGCATCATCTGAAATGTGGCTGCAATGTTAACAATTAATCTACCAGAGTGACTACTACCTCATTTACATAAGAAAATGTAAGTGTATAAATGATTTTTTTTACCTTTAACAATACACTATCAGACAGGAATACTTAGAAACATACTATGGAGCTGCAGGTACAGACAATGATAGTTTGGGGGGCATAAAGTAGTTGACAGGTTCCCTTTAATGCATTTCCATTGCAGTTGGGTGCCCGACAAAGAGAATCTGTAAGCTCATAAGCAGTGGTATAACTTGAAGCTCATGGACCCCAATACAAAAGCTCCCAACTGTTACAAGTCTTTAATCTCTTTAAGACCAATGATGGATATAGCCGCCATGGAAAGATGTCAGTTCCTGCACCATGATGGATAAATGCTTTATGGCTTTGAACTGTGACTGTGTGTAAAGATGAAGTGACAGTTCCATGCCGAAAGCTGTCACTCACAGCTGAGGGGCAGGAGAAGAGGTGTTGGGACCCTTGTTAGTGGTCCCCGCAGTCAGAGTGATGTGATTGGTCAGTCAATCTGTCTGACTGGTCACATCATGATCGCACATAAAAGTGCTGAATATCAGCTTTTCTTTAGGAGCCGGGCTGTCAGCTGAGCCCCAGCTCCGAGCTGATAAGCTGTGCCCAGGCTCTGGGCTGATCAGCTGAGCCCAAGCTCTGGGCTAATCAGCTGTGCCTGGGTTCTGGGCTGATCAGCTGTGCCTAGCTCTGGGCTGATCAGCTGTGCCTAGCTCTGGGCTAATCATCTGTGCCCAGCTCTGGTCTGATAAGCTGTGCCCGGGCTCTGGGTTGATCAACTGTTTCCAGCTCTGGGCTGATCAGCTGTGCCCTGCTCTGGGCTGATCAGCTGTGTCCAGCTCTGGGCTGATCAGCTGTGCTCAGCTCTGGGCTGATCAGATGTGCAAAGCTCTGTATCACCTGAGCCCGAGCTCTGGGCTGATCAGCTTTGCCCAGCTCTGGGCTGATCAGCTGTGCCCAGCTCTGAGCTAATCAGAAGTTCCCAGGCTCTAGGCTGTCAGTTGTACCCAGCTCTGGGATGATCAGCTGTGCCCTGCTTTGGGCTGATCGGCCCAGCTCTGGCCTGATCAGGCATGCCCAGGCTCTGGGCTGTCAGCCGTACCCAGCTCTGGGCTGATTAACTGTGCCCAGCTCTGGGCTGATCAGCTGAGCCCAAGCTCTGGGCTGATCAGCTGAGCCTGAGCTCCGAGCTGATCTGCTGTGCCCAGGCTCTGGGTTGTCAGCTGTGCCCAGCTCTGGGCTGATCAGCTGTGCCCAGGCTCTGGATTGTCAGCTGTGCCCAGATCTGAGCTGATCAGCTGTGCCTGGGCTCTGGGCTGTTAGGTGTGTCCGGTCTTTCGGCTAATCAGCTGTGCCCATGTAATGACTGGGACACCAATCGTTTGTGTGTAAGAAACACGGCACTGCTATGAAAAACACTGACTCCAAAATAATGGCAAATTAACTCTCTTTATCGTGCCAAATAGAGAACAGATTCAAACTTTTCCACAAAGACCCAACAGCCCGATCACAGTATACAAATTATGCAGTCCAAGGGAACTCACGTATCAGTTTTGCATGGAGGGATCACAACTACCCCTGACTTATCACCCCCACCATTACTCCGTACAAGGCCTACCCAGGCTCTTACTACAGCCGCGGCATCTGTTCCCCTCAGGATATAACTTTACACCCACCTCTCACTCTATTTACAAAATACTTCAGGATCCCTGATTCCCCTGTATAAATCTATCCCACAACCTATTTACAGCAAATGCAGTTTCCCCTGCTGCAAGGGTAAAATTCTTACTTAAACTTGATAATGTGCAAACGGTTACCAGGGTGTATTTTGTTTAGCCCTAAACACCGACCACTGAGGTATATAAGATCTTCATTACACTAGGCTTTTTAGCACAGCTCAGTATAACAGGGATGGCGATCGGTCTGTCAGTCCTACAGTGTTATCCACGTTTGGCTTCTCTGCGTCTCACAGTCGTGCAAGTCTCAATATTCAGAATCTTGTATAGACCAAGCCTGGTCGGACTCTCCTCAGGAGTACACACAAAATAGTCCTTTGCAGTTTCTAGCTAACTCACCTTGACTATCCACATATTGACCGGCCAACCTTATGCACTCACAGCACTCAGCTTATTTTCAGCCCACGGTTTAGATCAGTCCTTGAGTAAATCTAACATGGTTCAAAGCAGGCACGTCCTTCCGTAGGTCCACGAGCCTCGAACAACCACACATCTTTATCTGTGTTAGATCTCCTCAGGAATCCGTCTTCAAAATTCACCTTACAAGACTCTCTGAGAGAACTACTTCCTGTTTCCAGTCCTTTCTACTCTTGCTCCATGGTGACCTCCAGTGGCCAAACTAAGTCACTGTAGCATTATTTCTTAAAACATTAACATGCACACTCATCTCTGGCTGATCAGCTGTGCCTGGGCTCTGGGTTAATCAGCTGAGCCTGAGCTCCTGCAACAACAGCTTGAGCTGGCATGTGAGCTTCCTAGGGCTGTTTAAAGCTCCAGATGCTACGATCTAGAACCCAATTCGCAGATAAACGCAAATAGCCCCCCTACCAATGACCTCATCTAGGTAAGTTATTTGAGGGCTATAGTTTTTGAAATAAGGTCACTTGTGGAGCTTTCACTGTTTAGACACATCAGGGCTTTCCAAACATGACATGAAATCTGCTAATGAATCCAGACAATCAGGTGTTTGAATAGTTTAATGGTGCTCCTTTACTTCCGAGCCCGCCATGTGACCAAACAGTAGTTTTTCATCAATATTTTGTATCGACAAACTCAGGAGAAATTGACCAACAATTTTTGTTAGTGCATTTCTCTTTTTACTATTGTGAACATTTAAAATTTGGTGCTAAAACAACATTTTGTAGGAATGATAATTTTCATTTTTTTTCCCTCTCCCTTTCCCTTTGCCTTGTTGCACAATAGAAGCTGGTCATTAAAGTACAAAGTGTCTTGTGTTCATTAAGGGTTAACAGCATCGGCCTTTTCATATAGAACATGGTACTTTTGGAGCTCCTAGCTCCAGGACAAGTGCGAATTTGCAACCCATGCACCTGTTGTATTATGCCTGTTCAAATTTGATTTTTCTGAATGAAAACAAATTAGCATGATTTACCACTGACATTGGATTTAAGGGTTGAAAACATTTATCAATGTATGGTTGATATCAAGTTAAGATCTGTCACTATGTTCATGGCACGGGATCTAAGTACTAGATCTGCAAAAAATTGACTATGTTGTGTCGGAAAAACAAATAACCACTACCACTTGTCTTTTGTTTCTTGAAAAATGAATGTTGCTGTACTTTACCTGTTATATTTTACTGTGGAGTTGGACTAAATAGGTCCAGAATCCCTGGTTCATAGCCTGAATGATTTAGGAAAATTATGCTCATGCACGGTTTTATTGTCTGCTTGGATAACAAGTGGGGGACACGTAATTAAGAGTCTGTAATCAGAGTCTCCAGATCTATACAACAAACATGCTGAATGTGATGAGATTAGTGTAGCCTGACAGTTGCCAAATATTCCAACCAAAAGTCAACAAACCACAATCTACGTTCAATGCGGTTGTAATAGAGCTTCCGAATGAACGCAATTCTTGGAAATTTCCTATGTGCAGTCCGAAACAAGAGAAACATGAAGGGGAACTTGGCTTTGTAAGGACAGTCACATATTTTTGGAAACTGGCATCTCTATGCAAACCTGACCATTTTGATACTTTATTAATTCATGAGTGAAGAGCTAGGCTAGGGTCACATTTGGAAGGCTCTTTGTGATTACGCATTCAGATCCGGATGCGGTAATCGCATGAGCCTTCAGACACTATTGTGTCAATGTGTCTTTAACCGATCCGTAACCAGATTCCTCATAATTGCAATCCGGTTGCTGGATGCTTTGTTCATCCCTGCTGCTGCAGCAGATGAACAAAGGGTTAATGTTAATAATAGATGTGGTCAACATGTCTCCAGGGAGTTGCCCGCCCTCCCTGAGACATAGTGACCATATGAGGCAGCATATGAAGGGTTAATTAGGTGTATTACTGTATTGCCGGCTATTGTCGGCATTTACTATTTTATGAATTAAAGCGCGCTCCTCGCTGTGAAGGAGATACAGTACATAATGTGTGTACTGTATCTGCCGCTATCTATGGTCCTGAAAGCTTTAACATTAGTTCTATGGGCAGCGCACCGCCATACAACTAATGTTAAAGCTTTCTGGACCCTGGATAAGGGTATAACATTACGTACTGTATCTCCTCCACAGCGAGGACATGCCGGCTTTAATTCAAAAAATAGTAAATGCTGACAATAGCCGGCAATACAGTAATACACCTGAAGTAACCCTTCATATGCTGCCGCATATGGTCACTATGTCTCTAGGGAGGGCGGGCACTCCCTGGAGACATGGTGCCCCACATTCTATTAGGGATGAACAAAGCATCCGGCTACCACAGACATTCACATGTTCCTTGCGGTAGCCGATGGGCTCCCATAGGAGCCCATTATAGCAAGCCTGCTGCGTTTTGCAAACCGCTCCAAAACTGCAGTGTGCATGATTTTTACCGCAGGCTGCAAATCTAAGTGGTAACCGATTGCATGTAGTGCAATCCAGTTTTATAATGGGCTCCTATGGGTTGCGGATCCTGATCCGGTTTTGAGCATTTTTACAGCTCAAAACTGGATCAGGATCTGCATTTGCTACCGCAAATGTGACCCTGGCCCAAATCAAGAGAATCATACAATTCTGTACTTATCAACAACTTGATCTTCACTCAATGTCTATGATAAATAGACCACATGCAATTCATTTTATTTAAAAATGATTAAATCTTACTAACAAACTACCCAGAGGGCTGGGCATCAGGTCTTTGACTTTCTGGTCCTGCTCTCCTGTCTGTCATTGAACTATTACAGTATGTATCCCTAACAATCAAGCTTAGAAATTCATTAGCTCAGGTGCCTCAATACAATCCAACTGTAAGAAGCTTATTTTAAGGTAGCAATGAGCTCAAGATGGTGTGAATCGATTCGCAGGACTCGGTCTATCAGCCACATCAGTAACCTGTTACAGGAGCCCTGAGAAACGCCTCCTACCTGACAGCATCTACAGCTCTTCTTTTGGCTAGCTGGCTAGGAGTGCCATCACGTGCGTCATGCCGCTACGAGGATATTGTGCCACACTAGCTAATCAAAAGAAGAACAAACTCACAGGGAACAGGGAATAGGAGTAAGCTCACCCCTCCTTCTCAGAAGATCCAGTCAGGTGCTGCAGCTGACGGCCGGCCACCGCCCGAGTCCAGGAATATAATGACGGGGCATGCTCAGCCACCAAGATGCTTTTATTTTAATGTTGTGAATTACAAATAAAGTAAAAACTTTTTCATCGGATGAAGGTGCCAGCATATCTTCATTATAATCAAAAGAAGAGCCACGGATGATGGGAGGCAATTATCAAGGCAATTTTTCTAGCAGTTACATATTACTGATTTGACTGATCATTTCACATCTCCTCTAGCCCCTTAAGGGCCCTTCACACAGGGACATATCGCCGGCGATGTTGCCGGCAACTGAGGGACGTGGTCAGGTTGCGGCGACATCACCGGAGAGTTGCCTCGTGTGACAGGGCGATAATCAGGGGAAAAATCGCCTGAGTAACATCGCCAGGTTTCCCAACAATGCCTGATCGCCCTGTGTAACGCGGCAACCTGCAATGTTGCGGGCGATTCCGCCTACCTACAACATCGTGAGTTATCGCTCGCTGGGTTGCTGGGCAACCCAGCGAGCGATAGCCGCGGCAACTAGCCGGCGACATCGCTGGAAAGTTGCTCCGTCTGACATCTCCCCGGTGATGTTGTCAGGGATGCGCGCTCCCGCGATCCCCGGCAATATCGCCGGCGATATGTCCCTGTGTGACGTTACCTTTACATGTACTATTGGTCCACCTTTTAGAAAAGGAATTTAATAGTAAATTTCCAAGTGGACGTGGGTATTTTTCTGGTAATATGGATAACTGCAATACTAAATCTGTCATATGAGTTTGTATACATGAGAACAAGTACTTACCATTAGCTTTGGTACAAGCACCTAGTAAGTTCACTACATTCAGGTGGTTGCCAATATGAATGAGAATTTTCAACTCTGACATCAAAGCTTTGTGTTCACTAGCAGTGGCGCCCTCTGAAACATATAAAGTCAACTTAATAAGTATAGTAACTGAATATGTGGATAATATGGAAACTACCTATAAGCAGTACTGGTATAAATATTATAAATATATGTCCCATACCTTTTAACATCTTTACTGCCACCGTCTCGCAACTACTGCTCTTACTGATGCCAAAAGCTGAAGCCTCTACCACTTTTCCAAAGGCGCCATGTCCTAGGACTTTACCTGTTATATAGACATAAATATTTAAAAATCTAAATACGTAAAACACAATGTAATATAAACCAAGGACAAGACTGAAGTTTCCACATAGGTATACAGTTAGGGCCAGAAATATTTGGACAGTGACACAAGTTTTGTTATTTTAGCTGTTTACAAAAACATGTTCAGAAATACAATTATATATATAATATGGGCTGAAAGGGCACACTCCCAGCTGCAATATGAGAGTTTCCACATCCAAATCGGAGAAAGGGTTTAGGAATCATAGCTCTGTAATGCATAGCCTCCTCTTTTTCAAGGGACCAAAAGTAATTGGACAATGGACCCTAAGGGCTGCAATTAACTCTGAAGGCGTCTCCCTCATTAACCTGTAATCAATGAAGTAGTTAAAAGGTCAGGGGTGGATTCCAGGTGTGTGGTTTTGCATTTGGAAGCTGTTGCTGTGACCAGACAACATGCGGTCAAAGGAACTCTCAATTGAGGTGAAGCAGAACATCCTGAGGCTGAAAAAAAAGAAAAAATCCATCAGAGAGATAGCAGACATGCTTGGAGTAGCAAAATCAACAGTTGGGTACATTCTGAGAAAAAAGGAATTGACTGGTGAGCTTGGGAACTCTAAAAGGCCTGGGCGTCCACGGATGACAACAGTGGTGGATGATCGCCGCATACTTTATTTGGTGAAGAAGAACCCGTTCACAACATCAACTGAAGTCCAGAACACTCTCAGTGAAGTAGGTGTATCTGTCTCTAAGTCAACAGTAAAGAGAAGACTCCATGACAGTAAATACAAAGGGTTCACATCTAGATGCAAACCATTCATCAATTCCAAAAATAGACAGGCCAGAGTTAAATTTGCAGAAAAACACCTCAAGAAGCCAGCTCAGTTCTGGAAAAGTATTCTATGGACAGATGAGACAAAGATCAACCTGTACCAGAATGATGGGAAGAAAAAAGTTTGGAGAAGAAAGGGAACGGCACATGATATAAGGCACACCACATCCTCTGTAAAACATGGTGGAGGCAACGTGATGGCATGGGCATGCATGGCTTTCAATGGCACTGGGTCACTTGTGTTTATTGATGACATAACAGCAGACAAGAGTAGCCGGATGAATTCTGAAGTGTACCGGGATATACTTTCAGCCCAGACTCAGCCAAATGCTGCAAAGTTGATTGGACGGCGCTTCATAGTACAGATGGACAATGACCCCAAGCATACAGCCAAAGCTACCCAGGAGTTCATGAGTGCAAAAAAGTGGAATTGCAATGGCCAAATCAATCACCAGATCTTAACCCAATTGAGCATGCATTTCACTTGCTCAAATCCAGACTTAAGACGGAAAGACCCACAAACAAGCAAGACCTGAAGGCTGCGGCTGTAAAGGCCTGGCAAAGCATTAAGAAGGAGGAAAGCCAGCGTTTGGTGATATCCATGGGTTCCAGACTTAAGGCAGTGATTGCCTCCAAAGGATTTGCAACAAAATATTGAAAATAAAAATATTTTGTTTGGGTTATGTTTATTTGTCCAATTACTTTTGACCTCCTAAAATGTGGAGTGTTTGTAAAGAAATGTGTACAATTCCTACATTTTCTATCAGATATTTTTGTTCAACCCTTCAAATTAAACGTTACAATCTGCACTTGAATTCTGTTGTAGAGGTTTCATTTCAAATCCAATGTGGTGGCATGCAGAGCCCAACTCGCGAAAATTGTGTCACTGTCCAAATATTTCTGGCCCTAACTGTATAGAGAATGGTTAATAGGTCACATTTGCCTTGTGAGGTTGTTAAAAAAAACCTCCCATTAATTTTTTTTCATTAAATGTGTGTATACTGTATGTAGTGTGAGCATGATGATACGTTCACCTACTGCTGCTATCTCTGGTGTCCAGCATCGTTCTGTTCCTCTTTTCAGTGACATCACCTACTGCCACTTTCTCCAGGATACGCCATCCTTCTGCTCCTCTTCTTAGTGACGTCACCTACTCACCTATTGTCACTTTCTCTGGGATCTAATGTTGTTCTGCTCTTCTTCTCAGTGATGTCACCTACTTACCTACTGCCACTTTCTCCAGGATACACCATCATTCTGCTCCTCTTCTTAGTGACATCACCAATTTACTTACTGTCGTTTTCTTTGGGATCCAGTGATTTTCTGCCTCTTATCTCAGTGATGTCACCTACTCACCTACTGCCACTTTCTCTGGAATACATCATCACTCTGTTCCTATTCTCGCTGACATTACGTTCTCACCTACTGCCACTTTCTCTGGGATATGTTGTCATTCGGCAGCTCATCTCAGTGTCATCACCTACTGCCACTTTCTTTGAAACACAGCATTGCTCTGGTCCTCCTCTCAGTGATATTAACTACTCACCTACTGACACTTTCTCAGGGATACAGCATCATTCTGCTCATCTCAGAGACATCACCTACTGTACTCACCTACTATCACTTTCTCAGAGATACAGCATTGTTCTGCTCCTCTTCTCAGTGACCTTACCTACTCACCTACTGCCACTTTCTCATAACTACAGTGTCATTCTGCTCCTCTTCTCAGTAACATCCCCATTCACCTATTGCTGCTTTCTATGGGATCCAGTGTTGTTCTGCTCCTCTTCTAAGTGACATCACCTACTCACCTACTGCCACTTTCTCCAGAGTCCAGTATCATTCTGCTCCTCTTCTCAGTGACATCACCTGCTCATCTACTGTCACATACTCAGAGATATGGCATTGTTCTGCTCCTCTTCTTAGTGACCTTACCTACTCACCTACTGCCACTTTCCCAGGGATATGGCATTGTTCTCCTCTTCTCAGTGACATTATCTACTCACTTACTGCCACTTTCTCTAGGATCCAGTGTCATTCTGCTCCTCTTCTTAGTGACATCACCTACTCACCTACTGCTATTTTCGTCAGGATCCAGTGTCTTTCTGCTCCTCTTCTCAATGACATCACCTGCTCATTTCATTTACTGTCACTTTCTCAGGGATATGGCATTGTTGTGCTCCTCTTCTCAGTGACCTTACCTACTCAACTACTGCCACTTTCTCAGGGCTACAGCGTCGTCATTCTTCTGTTCTCAGTGATATTATCTATTCACCTACTGCCACTTTCTCCGGATCTAGTGTTGTTCTGCTCCTCTTCTCAGTGACATCACTTATTCACCTACTACTTTCACTGGGATCCAGTGTTTTTCTGCTCCTCTTCTTAGTGACATCACCTACTGTCACATTCTCCAGGATCCAGTGTCATTCTGCTCCTCTTCTCAGTTACATCATCTGCTCATCCACTGTCACTTTATCCTGGATCCAGTGTATTCCTGCTCCTCTTCTCAATGACATCGCCTACTCATCTACTGTTAATTTGTCCAGGATCCAGCGTCATTTTGCTCCTCTTCTCAGTAAGATCACTGCTCCTCAGATTATCCGGCTTACTCTCCACTCTGTAAGACTCTTTTACAATGTAATCTTATGGGGCATCATTCTGAAGCTCCATATGCTTACATTGTAAAAGCCACATGACCTGGACAATCTGGAAACCGATGTTGTCACTAAGAAGAGGAGCAGAATGGTGCTGGATACCGGTGAAAGCAGTGGTAGGTGACTATATTAATACACTAACATCACAAACCACTCACTGATCTCAGGGAGACCAGTCAAGGAAAACACTGCAGGCAGCCGGCTAAAGCGCTCAAACACAGTGAAATCCATGATGTATTGCCCCCTGGGAATTTGAATATGCAAATAGAGTCCATGGAGCCTCAATTAAGAATCTCAAACATGGGACTAGCCAGATATCCCTCCAGGGAAGGACCTAGCCCTGGGGTAGAATCCTTGCGGAGACCACCATAACCACAATATTAAGTGGCCCTTTTAGTCAATATTCCACTCAGTTACGAGTGAAGGATATGTTTGAGCGCTTTAGCCGGCTGCCCGCAGTGTTTTCCTTGACTGGTCTCCCAGAGATCAGTGAGTGCTTTGTGATGTTGGTCTACCAGGCATTGCTCCCACCTAGACAGAATCCTACTCCAGACTGATGAGAGGCAATACCCCGAAACAGCTGTCTGTGGATGGATACCTGGCTCTGTTAATTCCCTGGTCATATCCTTAACTCGTAACTGAGTGGGATATTGACTAAAAGGGCCACTTAATATTGTGGTTATGGTGGTCTCCGCAAGGATCCTACCCCAGGGCTAGGTCCTTCCCTGGAGGGATATCTGGCTAGTCCCATGTTTGAGACTCTTAATTGAGGCTCCATGGACTCCTTTTGCATATTCAAATTCCCAGGGGGCAATGCATCATGGATTTCACTGTGTTTGAGTGCTTTAGCCGGCTGTCCGCAGTGTTTTCCTTGACTGGTCTCCCTGAGATCAGTGAGTGCTTTGTGATGTTGGTCTACTAGGCATTGTTCCCACCTAGCCAGAATCCTACTCCACACTGATGAGGGGCAATACCCTGAAACAGCTGTCTGTTGATGGATACCTGGCTCTGTTAATTCCCTGGTCATATCCTTAACTTGTAACTGAGTGGGATATTGACTAAAAGGGCCACTTAATATTGTGGTTATGGTGGTCTCTGCAAGGATTCTACCCCAGGGCTAGGTCCTTCCCTGGAGGGATATCTGGCTAGTCCCATGTTTGAGACTCTTAATTGAGGCTCCGTGGACTCCATTTGCATATTCAAATTCCCAGGGGGTAATGCATTATGGATTTCACTGTGTTTGAGCGCTTTAGCCGGCTGTCCGCAGTGTTTTCCTTGACTGGTCTCCCTGAGATCAGTGAGGGCTTTGTGATGTTGGTCTACCAGGCATTGCTCCCACCTAGCCAGAATCCTACTCCACACTGATGAGGGGCAATACCCCAAAACAGCTGTCTGTTGATGGATGCCTGGCTCTGTTAATTCCCTAGTCATATCCTTAACTCGTAACTGAGTGGGATATTGACTAAAAGGGCCACTTAATATTGTGGTTATGGTGGTCTCCGCAAGGTTTCTACACTAGGGCTAGGTCCTTCCCTGGAGGAATATTTGGCTAGTTCCATGTTTGAGACTCTTAATTGAGGCTCCATGGACTCCATTTGCATATATTAATACACTCACACTACACTGCGTGCACATACTGTATATACAGCTTTAATGTAAAACAAAACTTTATGGGAGAGCTTCTTTAATATTAGCAGCCATGTATATATTTTATGTTTATGTAAGCAATGATCCCAAATAGACAAGTATGTCCGGATAGGACAATCCAGACTGGATCATATGGTAAGGTTCCTTTCACAAGTCCAAAATTTACTGTCCAAGTACAGAATACGATATTTGGACTGGTTGCAGGTTTCCTGACTTGTATTCAACAGTGTCATGTCTGCATGTCTGGTGAGCTATCACACAGGCAGACTCACCAGTGATCTGGACCAGCGAGCATGCTGGTATCCAAGGTACACAGTGGGTAACTAAGCGCCTTGCAGCACTTAGTTACCCGCAGTTTACCTTGGATACCAGCTCCCATCGTTGCTGTCTGGCGCTGGGAGCTGGCTGATCGTTGGTCTCCCGCTATCACACGCAGCGATGCTGCGCGTTCAGTGGGCGACCAACGATAGATTTATGAACCGGTTCAAAAATCTGCGATCAACGACCCATCGTTGATAGGTGTCACACACAACGATGTCGTTTAGACATCGCTGCAAAGTCACCAAACCGGTGACATTGCAACGATATCATTAGCAACAATATCATTACCGATATTGTTGTGTGTAACGGGCCCTCTAGTAGGACATAGTTGGTAGACCATTAGTTTATCTTACCAAGTCTCAGTCTGTCTCGGGGAAACTCCCACTTGCTTGAGTCATAAGGGAGATATTCACACTGTTCTTCCAAGGGCACCTCACCAGGATCCATGATAATGGAAAGGTATCCAGTCTTTATCTCACTGTGGCTGGACTGAGGGGGTATAAATGCAAAATTTTAGCTCACAAGAATATTAGATTATGTATATTTTTTCATCAGATTGCATCCGGAAAAGCTGAAAATAAGATTATCAACAAGAATAACAATAATAACCTCCTTCACCCTGTGGCTTTCCGGCTGCAGCAAATTTCTAGGCATGTTTCTTATTGCCTTGAGTCTTGCAGTTTTTGCACAGGCTGCAGATACTTGATTAAAGGCCAAATCTCCCTTGAATATTTGATTGATTGTCAAAAATATGTGATTGAAGAAAGCCAAGTTTTGTAACATTAACAAGGGTATGAATACTTTTGCAAGACAATCTAAATAATATTACAACCAATGATTTGGATATAGCGTGATGATGACTCACCTTTTTGATGTTGCAAAAGATGAGGATGAGCAGGATCCAGAAGAAGACAGCAATGACTCCGGTGCCAATGAGAATCACAATCTCAACATTAGTTTTATCATCAGTACCTGCAACAAGGAAAAAAGGAAATAATGCTGATGGGCCTATGATTTAACTACTAAGCTAATTATCTAATATGAAAGAACCAAAAATGTTGAGATCATAATAAAATATGTTGCTTGTTCGTCACAACTACAGCACTTATGGCTGGTTCATCGCCAGGCTTTGTCCATGACCTTGTGTAATTCATGGTCCACACAGGCCCAATACTAGGTAATCAACAGAGTATTAATTTTTTCCTGGAGTAGTCCTTTACATCAACCAGCTGTCGTCAGTTAAAGGGAATCTGTCACCACATTTTTGAGAGCAGCATGATGTAGGGGCAGCCATGAATAATTTACTAGGCTGCTTGCTACAGTTTTAGTAAAAACACTGTTTCATCTGATGCAGATTTACCGGTTCTTTGAATGCTCAGCCATGTATAACCCCGTCCACACCGCTGATTGACAGCTTTATGTGTACAATGTGCATAGACAGAAAGCTACCAAATAGTAGAGCTCATTAACATACAGGACTATCTGACAGCAGATTTACTAGTCTTCTAGTGATAATCTCCTGCTAATAAAACTGTGATTTTATCAAATGTCATTCTAGAAAGTGACACATCATTAGAATTAGGGTCTGTTGACAGATTCCCTTTACACGCGGCAACTTTTGTAGGAATTTCACTGGCAACTTACTGGTTGCAGTGAAATCATGGAGACAAGGTTCTATCTGGTTGCTGTGTACAAATGGAACAATGTCTCCATGATTTCACTGCAACCAGTAAGTTGCCAGTGAAATTCCTAGAAAAGTTGCCGCGTGTAAAGGTACCTTAAGGTAACCTCATATGTTGGCCAAAACTGACCATCTAATATTTATGGGGGTCTCTCAACTCTTGCCTGATGGGATGGCAGATGATAAAGGAAGAAAGGGTGTTTTGTATGGGGTAAAAGGGCAAAAGAAATAGCTGTTGGTCGAACAAGCATATGACTATACAACTATATTTGTGTGTGCAGTTATACACAGCACAGTAAAGTGCATTGGGCATGAATGGAATCCAATCATCACCTACATGATTGCTGCATATTTACTTATTTTATTCATTTATATGGCCACATTAATTTCCATAGCACTTTACAGACATTATCATCACTGTCCCCATTGGGGCTTAGAGTATAAATTCCCTATCAGTATGTCTTTGGAGTGTGGGAGGAAAACAGAGAACCTGGAGGCTACTATCAGGGTAATGATTGAGCAGCCATTGGGTAATCCATAATGTAAAAAAGCAAAAGCAAGATATTTATATCGAAACCATTGAAATGTACAGTAAGCAATTAAGCATTCTTAATTGAAGTAAATAAAATACTGGACTTTTAGAAACACCTTCAACATAGACAGTGGTGGAGGAATTTGCACATCCCTTCTCGTTACAAGCAGAGCAGAGGTATACACCGGCGTCTTCTTCTCGGACTCGCTGAATGCTCAATGTGTGGTTCTGGTTTCCCAATACTATTCCTGTATGAGATAATGTGAAACACAAATTAGGATGAAGTATTACAAGCATATTAAAATATCGTCAGGACTGAATTACTCATAAGGCTACACAGTGTGAGACTGAGATCCCCTCATCTATACATATAACATATACTGTACATCCTCATTTCATTTCATAGTAACCTCCACACACTGTCCATGCAGGGACACCAATCATGCAGAAATTCCTGGACAGCCCGTAAAGATTGGACACCCTTTTCCCCTATCTTTAAAGAAAATTGGATCTGTCCATGACTATTTTGAAGTTGGAAAAACTTGTATAGATTTGACTGTAATCATCATCAATTTTCCGTTCACCGTTAATGACACCTCTGTGCCCGTACCTGTCCTCACTGTTTCTACTTTGATCGTCAATCAACACAGGGCGACTATTTGGTTGCTCGGTTTTACTTCTGGGACTTGTGGCTCTGTCCAGTCTAGAAGCTTTGTGTTTCCTCCTTGTCTCAGCCCTGGGTGATGCTGCCCACTATTTAATCCCCTGAGAATCAGCTCCCACTGCCAGTTATAGCCTAACTAGCTTTTGTTTGTATCACAGCGCCTGTGTCTTAGTGCAAATTGTCACTTCAGTGAAGAAGTGGATGAACCCTAAAGGCCGCTTTACACGTCGCAATATCGTTCCGATATTGCATACGATTTCACGGGAGCGCGCACGTTTTTGGCATTTCTCCAAGATCACATAGGAGATGTTACACAGTGCGATATCGCCAGGCAACGCAACTACGATATCGTACGACCCTTTTTCACACAGTGTCTGAGCAACTCAGGGAACAACCAATTAACATTGGAGTGAATAGGGGAAGTTGCGCTCCCAATCATAGTTGCGCTGTCACACAGCACGATCCTGCCAGATCGCCTAGCCAATATTGCACGGTTGAAGAGCCTGCACAATTCAAAAACGATATCGTAGTTGCATTGTTTTTGAGTTGTGTTACCCATTTACACGACACAACGCACGAACGATATCGACTGCAACGCCCATACCACGTGACTTTTTATCGTAGTTGCGTTGCGATATCGTGACGTGTAAAGCGGCCTTAATGCCACCGAATAAAGGTAGCAATTCTCAAAGTCATAATCTACTCTTTAACAAGCCTTTTAATATGACTTGGGATTTGTGCCAGATCAGAACCCCAAACTGCAGACGCTACATTTTGGGGTGATTGCCTCTCATCAGTGTAGTTTGTGGGAATTATGATCTGACTGTATGAGAGGCTGAGACTAGGTCAGGGGGACTAGTTATTAAAGTCTGGATACTGTTTACTGATTTTTCTACTGCCTGACAATATTGTACCTAACTATTTTCTTACCAGCTTGCACCACCAAAAGCAGCCAATTTTGTGCCCCCCAACCCAGGAACCCCTGTGTAAGTTCAGATCCCTGTACAAGGGTTAAAGGGTTAAGTAGAGGACAACCCATGGGATCTGGTAAATGGAGTGAATAGTGCCATGTTTGATTGTGGTAGACATTTTTTGGGCTGTCAGGTGACCATGAACAGTGCCCCATTGAGTGTTAGAAGGGGGATAAACAACATTAACCTTCAGAGGCTGGAATTAGAGGTATATGGTTGGTGGTAAGAAGTCACTACCGGGTGTAGTGACTTATAATGCAAGACATGGGAACTTGTTGGCGTTGGTCTGGCAAGTTTAGGAGCTATCAACAATGTGAGGCTAATACCCCTCCCCTTGGGCTGGTTGAGTTGCAGCCATGGGTATCCATGGGAATAGGTGTAAGATGGCAGAGTTGCCTCTGGAATGGACCTATCAGATTTTATGGATAATTATATACTGTATAATATAATAAAAGCTGTGGCCATTTGATCCAAGTCACAGCTTTTGTGTGCTTATTTCGGTTAAGTAATGATATCAGAGTGGTTTAGTATTATACGAAAAGGAGAAATTCCTCCTAGATCGTCAAGGATTTTGCCATTTCCTCACAGGTCTTCGGAGGGCATGAGGTTGGGAGTCGAAAGGGCCCTGCAAATTTACCTTTATGTGCTTGTTAATATGAGCAGATATGTATGTGCGCTGTTCATTTTAAATTCAAATAGAACAATGACAGCACAACGACCAATGTAATTAAATAGCAGCAGGGGCGTAACTACAATAGCTGCAATCACACCCGGACCCTGGAGCCTAGGGGGTCCCAAAAGTCCTATTGACCGTCAGAAATAAACTATTGCTATTAAAGATTTGCAATAATTGGGGGGGCCCCGTTGGAGCTTTTTCATCATGGCCCATTAGCTTTAAGTTACACAACTGAATAGGGCTACTCAGTATTTCAGACGGATAGAATATTTGTGTGAAAAAAATCACAGCATTCTTTTCAGTATTATGTATGACGGTCAGCTATTAAAGTCTCTGGGTGAGCAAAGAAAATAGGATCTCATTCGATTCTTGCATATTGCATTGAATTTTTTCATATTTTTCAGTCCCATTGAGTTCCCATGCTAACAGGTATCTATCAGTGTAACAAGGTGAAAGCCATTTCAATTCTATAATCTAAGAAAGAGAAACAAAGGGCTGGTATCTGTATATAAAATCAGTGATTCTTTGTTTCATATTCTTAAAAAGTCATGACATGGGGATAAGGTAACAAGCTGATACGTTTCAACTCTACACGAGACAAAACACGTCAACTTGGGTTTCCTAAACTAGACAACCCCTTTAAAGCTCATCCAGTTTAATAATAATAACAATCTTGATTTTTCTCTTTTAGTAACACTGTGGCGGGGCCTAGAGCAGGGGTCTGTACTTGCCATGAGACTGTGTTTTCACCAAAGTCTGCCTTTAAAAATTTTTTTTTAATGTGCTTAACTGCAAAATCTAATGATGTAGGAATACATTTTCCTTATGTTATACCTGATACTTCTTCCACTAACTTGTTGTTTTTATACCAGAGGATTCTGGGGCTGGGAGCGCCATCAGCGTCGCACTCCATCACCATGGAGTCACTCACATTTACCATCTTATCAGTCACATTGGAACGAAAGTACGGAGCTTCCTGTGCTACAAAGGAGAAGTAACAGGTTACATAAAGATCTTTTTTACATACAGTTGTGTTGAAAATAATAGCAGTTTGTTCAAAAACATGAATTAATCCAAAATCCTTATAATAATTTTTATTTCCATGCATTGGGAACATTGCACAGTGTTCTAAATCAAAACATGAAGAGAAATGTGTAGAATGTTTAACTACTTTACAGAAAATAGCAAAATATGAACATTGGGCTGTTCAAAAAAATAACAGTGTCTGCATTTGTCTTTACAAACTCAAATTATGTACTTTTTTCTTTAGAATTTTGGATTCCTGTGAATCTTTAACCTAATTTTTAGCTTTATAACCACAGTTTTTTTAGAACTGCTTCACATCTATGTTGTATAGAGTCAACCAACACTTGGCACCTGTCAACTGTTATTCCAGCCCAGGATGCTTTGACTACATTCCACAATTTATTTCTTTTTGTTGGCTTTGCTTCAGAAATGGCATTTTTGATGTCACCCCACAAGTGTTCTATCGGATTAAGTTTCAGGGATTGAACTGGCCACTCTATAAGCTCAATTTTGTTGGACTGGAACCAAGGCACTACAGGGAGGTACTGCACCCCAAACAGAAGGTGTAGTGCCTCCATAGCCGTGGATCTGGAGGACCCTACAAAGTCTGCACCCCAACACCCATACAGTAGTACAGTAGGCCACCTTAGTGCAGGGGACCGTATATTTAGTAGGTCCCAGGAGGTGGAGCCTAGATGAGCGAGAGATGAGGAGTGACAGTTAGAAGACTAGTCAAGCAGATGGTGTAAGAGAGCAGAGAAGACGGACGCAGGGGATCCTGCGACCATGACAGGAAGGCACCTCTAAGAAGAGCGGGTCACTCCAGGACTGGTCAGAGCCAGCTGGAGACCCAGGTCATCACCGGTACACCGGAACTGAGGCGGTTAGTTACGGTCTATCCCTAACCGCAGACCGTCAGGCTGTGGGCCCGACATAAGGGAGCCACAGCACCCATCAGTCCAACATCAGTCCCATGTCTGGGTTCACGACACTGAGAAGCAGAGAGACTTTAGGCAACAGACCCCGAGGACTAGAGAGTAGACTCACGAGTGGGAGTACAGAAGGCCATCACGGGAAAGAAGGGAAAAGGACCAGGAGAGCCATTTTAAGGACACCTCTAACAGACTCTGGAAAAGCCCCCAAAATCTGTGGCTACGGCCCCCTGTTAACCCAGACTGTACCGTGTACCGATTTCACCTGGTGCAAGTAAAGAACTGTTTGTGCTGATCTGGTCTTTGGTGTCCTTTCATCCATCACCTGGAGGGCCTCTACAGCATCACAGAGGTGAGGACTACGACTCCCCTCATCTACCCTGTTGCCCTGAGGTAAAGCTTCACCTGTGGGGAGCTGTACTACCAAAGCTGCATTTCTATCACCTCAGCGGCCGGCCGCAGCGCTGGTGACCCTATTACCAGGTACCACAGGTGGCGTCATGTTCCAAATTCCCCCATGATCATCACCCCCACCTGCCATTGAGGGTCCAGGGCACGGAACCGGGAACCTATCAGCTGTGATCCCCACTGAAGTAACTACCTGTCCCGGTATCCAAGTACCCCTTACCCTGTCGAGCGACTCATTTCGGGTCGTTGTCTCATTGAAACACCCATTTCAGGGGTATTTATTCTTTAGCATAAACCAACAAGACCTTTAAGTATTTTATTACATGTAAACTGGTCCATGATCCCTGGTATGCAGTAAATATACGCGGCACAAAAGTAAGAGAAACATGACCATATCATATCATCATATAATCATGATGCATGCACCACAATGCTTCACTCATTTCAGAGTGTACTGTGGCTTAAATCCAGAGTTTGGTTGTCGTCTGACGAACTGTCTGAGATCCTTGGACCCAAAAAGAATAATTTTACTTTCATCAGTCCACAAATCATTTCTCCGTTTCTCTTTAGGTTTTGCTTTCCATTTTAATGTATGGGAGATGATTTTAGCTGAACAGCCTATCATTGTCTGCACTTCTTTAGTTTTACCCTTTCCAATCAACTTCTTAATCAAAGTACCCTGTTTTTCTAAACATTGTCTCAAATGACCCATATTTCTCAGGCTTCCAAGGAGAAATGCATGTACAATACAGAATGATTGATATCACTAACTGAACTCCACACTGCTATTATTTTGAACACACCTCTTTCAATTAATTATTCAAATATACAGACTCAAAAATATGCAGATCATGAATCCTGAGTCTGTTGGTTTTCTAAGAATCTACTGCACCAACTGGTAAATTGTTTGACATGTAATTTATACCAAACAGTGAATAATCTGGTTAGTTATATTAGAGTGCTATTATTTTGAACACGTACAGTATATATAATATGCCATTATGTCTTGTTACTATACACATTGTAGACCCACAACTAGGCCTAAAACCAAAATTTAGGATAAAGTAGCTTTAGTTCTTTCTAACCCTATTCTCTGTTTGAATATCTCCCCCATCTCCTTCCTTTCTGTGCACTCGCTTGCTCTCTTTTTCTCTCTCTCTATCTCCCTCTCTCCCAGAAACATTAATTTGGTAGAGTCTGGAACAGAAATTAAAACAAAAACACACCTTATCCGCAGCAATGGCACAACCATTTTTTTGTTGCAGTGACATCAAAGCACACCAGAAGGCAGAGCACAGACAGCAGAGCCCACTGACAGAAGAATACACTGACAGCAAAGAACACCAGATGGCAGAGCACAGACAGCAGAGCCCACCGGCGGCAGCAGGGTCCTCCAGTCTACACCTGTTCTCAGCGCAATGCAGCAGCCAGTGCACAGAGCAGGGCTGGTTGGGTGGGATGCAGTGCTCTGCAGCCCCTGCCAATCACATGCACACAACTGCAGCAAAATAGCTGAGCACTGGACACGTTACATGATCTGCAGAGCAGTGGGCACTAGACATGATCTGCAGAGCACCGGACACACTGTGCAGAGCACCGGACACACTGTGCAGAGCACTGGACACACTGTGCAGAGCACCAGCCCATTGTAGAGCACTGGACACACAGCAGAGCACTGGACATACTGTGCAGAGCACCATACCCACAGCAGAGCACTGGATGCGCAGCAGAGCACAGGAAATACTGTCCAGAGCACCAGATCCACAGCAGAGTACTGGACGCACAGCAGAGCACTGGACATACTGTGCAGAGCACCAGACCCACAGCGGAGCACTAGACATATTGTGCAGAGCACCAGACCCACTGCAGAGCACTGGACATATTCTGCAGAGCATCAGACCCACTGCAGAGCACTGGACATATTGTGCAGAGCACCAGACCCACAGCAGAGCACTGGACATACTGTGCAGAGCACCAGACACACAGCAGAGCTCTGGACATATTGTGCAGAGCACCAGACTCACAGCAGAGCACTGGACATACTGTGCACTGCAATGACGTATGGGCCTGGCTCCCTGTGTGCTGCGCCACCCTCCTCTCTTCTCCCATCTCCCTCCAAACCTGTGTGCTGTGTGTGGCAGACGCAATCATGCCCATCTCATCTGCACTGAGCAGGTGCGGAACTCTATGATCTCCAAGGTGCTGGAGGTCCAGCAGATCATAGAGATCAGCTCCCGGCGCGATTTCACAGGCCCATCTACGATATTGAAGTAGGTTTCTTATTCGTCCAGTTTCTTTTTCGGCTGAAGTTGGTTTCTTATTCAGCAGTTTCTTATTCGGCTATTTTTTATTTTCAGATTTTTACAGGTTTTTCAATAAAAAGAAAACATTCTAAGTATATAATACTATGCAGTCATGTGCCCTGTTGTGAATACACTTAAAAACAGATACAAAAATTAGAAGACTGGGACAATAATGGGCTTCAAAGTGGGCACTGAGGTATGGTATTGATGGGGTTAAATGGCTTTGGGCCACTGATCTAACACCTTATGTACATACCTGGTGTTGCCCCACATCAAATTCATGTCACTCCAGCCTGGCCCAAATGGGTTCTGGGCATCAAATAAGAAACTGCCAAATAAGAAACCAACTTCAGCCCGAATAAGAAACTGGACGAATAAGAAACCAACTTCAGCATCGTGACCCATCTGCACTGAGCCGGGAGCTGATCTCTATTATCTGCTGGAACTCCAGTACCTCGGAGATCATAGAGTTCTGCTCCTGCACAATGCAGATGGGCAGGTATGAAAGTGTCTGCCACACACAGCACACAGGTTTAGAGGGAGGGGGCGCGAGGGCACCCAAGTAGAACACAGGGGGGCTCCCGGGGGCCTACTATCAGGGGCACATACGCAGCGCCCACTGTCCCACAGCCATTGGAGGATGCAGGGTAGGGGACAATGTCCTGCAGCAGATGGCGTGGGCCCCCCAGGCACCTCCGGGCCCCGGCATTTGCCCGGGAGCGCCGGATGCTGACATGAGTGCATGCCTTGTGTGTGTGCAATGAGAGGATATCATGCATTGCTCTTGACCTAATGTTAGGCAATAATGTAACTCAGATCTGCAATGTTTTCATCAACTCTAGTCAGACTGAGGAAAAATTGCAGCATGCTGCAAATGTCTACAAGTCTCGTATCACTGGTGTCCATACAAATCTATGGGTAAGTGTGAATCATCGGACTGCATTGGGATGACACCCGAGTGAAGCGCGATATATGCTGAGACTGGCAATGGAGAAGATGGAGAAATTAATCTCTCCCTCCTCTCAGCAGCTGTGATCCCATCGCATCACAGATACATAACATTCGGGTCACGCTCGCATCGGAGCCTGAGCCGCGTGTCATTAGTATATCACATCTAAAGACATACTCTCATGGGACCCCGGTCTTATATTAGGGATAAAAGACAATGAAGACTACTAAACCCTAATTCTTTATAGCTGGTCTTCACCACCTTATCCTGGTTTATTAAGGGTAAATTTAGGCTCCGTTCACATTTCTAGTAGTTATTTTCATTTTTGGATCATAAAAACAGAATAAAATGTTCCAGTGCAGGACCTTGTGTTTAGAATAGGAACAGATTTGTCTTATACTGAAAAGAAATATAGGGGCTGATTCATTCAGACTGGTGGCATGGTGGCTTGGTGGTGTAAGACGCGGACAAATTCATTAAGCGCTGAACACCACTTAATAAATTTGGCATAGTGTCTCAGTGGTGTGCTCCTCAATGTGGCTCTCTCGAATTGCCTGTCAAAATGGGCAAAAGCAGCCACATCCTGTCTCCTCTCCGGCGTCACCCGTTTTGGTAGAGCTGCTTTGAACTGGTGTGAAAGCACCAAAGGTCTGAAACCATTGGTGCAACTCTGCATTGCACAAAACCTTTTGTCCTTTTTGAAAGTGCTTTACATCTGTGAAAACACTTTGATGAATCGCCCTCATAGTCTGCACCACTTTAGAGTCCGGTCTCCCCCAAAATGAATAGCAACTGCATTTTTTTTTTATTTTTACATTCATATCTATGGAAAATGGATCTTATCTCATTTGGAAACAGATCCATTTTTTATCATTGGACATACCCACAACACTAGAGGTGTTCAGAGACAACTTTAGTTCAAAAGGAGCTGATCCAACGGAAGAAACATCCAAGAATTTCTCGCTGGCGCCGGAGGGGGTGGTGGGTGTTTCACCAAAGCCAACCAGATATTGTTTTTGTCTGGTTTTGGGTGCCGGGATAATTACCGATACTGTTCTCATTGTTGGATATCTTAGCAGCTTTTTGAGGATTATGTTTGTTTAATTTTTGGTTATGCAAATGGAGTTTGTGGAGTCTCGTTTAGGAGTCTCGAACATGGAACTAGCCAGATATTCCTCCAGGGAAGGACCTAGCCATGGGGTGGCTCCTTGCGTTAAACCACCATATTAAGTGGCCCTTTTAGTCACTATCCAACTCTTTTACGACTTTAAAGACATGACAAGGGAATTACCATAGCCAGGTATCCATCCACAATTTTTGGGGAAATTTCCTTCTGAAGTTATTCTTCACAGGGCACAGGCAGGGGTGGGGACAACAGATAGAATATTTTAATGGCTGATGCCTTAAGATTCACAGAATTTGGCTAAATATCGGTGGCACGTTCTAAACATGCCATTGGCCTTCTAGCCCTTATCGTAGTATGTTGTGTCAGATTTCCAGCAACACCTTTCCTTGGTCAGCACAATGTTTTTAACTCCTTTTTTTCTGGAAAGTGTAAGTCCTTCATACATTGTAAATAATGCCAAGATTCTACTCACCAAGCACCGATATGTATTTCTTCTGACAATGCTTCTCCCGAGTTTTTTGGTTTTGGACTTCACAGACATAGGCCCCCTCATCCTTTATTGATAGTTTGGGGATATTGAGTATCAGCGTTGCATTACTTGATCCATCTTGGTGCTGCAGTTTTCCTTCCATGAGGTCGGCATACTGGTGGATATTTTTACATTCCAGTACAAGTGGGTTTCCCTCTGCACCGTTTAATGCATGAAGGTTTAGCCGATACCACTGCATGTTCTCATACGTGTACTTATCCGATAGGCAACTCAAACTGAGGTTCTGACCCTCTATTGGTTCCTTAGAAGGTTCAGGATCAATTGCAAAGCCATCTGGAATTGCTGAAAAGAACCATGTTTGTCAGAGAGATGAATATTGTGCAAAAAGAGTAATGGTTTGGTTTATTAGCATTTTTCTATAAAATTTAAAAAGAAATGGAAAAGGAAGCAGCAATTGTATTGTAAAATGTTCTTCATACATAGTGATTACAACCAGGGCTGTGGAGTCGGAGACGTGGAGTCTGTGTCCATTTTGGTGGGATCGGATTCAGGGAAATTGAGGGGTTGAAGTCAAAGTCGAATGTTTGGCTTACCAACTCCACCGCCCTGGTTGTGGAGTCAGAGTCGTGGAGCAAATTGAAGAGTCATATGTTTGACTTAGGCTATGTGCTCATGGTCCGGAGGAGCTGTGTGGTGGATGCAGCTCCCCTGGACCTGAGTGGCCGCAGGGAGACCGTAGCCGCCCTGTACTCACCATGTGCGGTGGGTGTGGGACGGCTTCTCCCTGTGTGTACCCGATGGGAGCTCTTTCTGACTGTTCATTTCATGCTGCAGAGGAGCAGAATGCCAGAAGCCCGCTCCGCAGCTGTCAAACTATGCTGATACTATACTACGCAGCGTTTTGGATGCAGCGGCAAAGCGCTGCGTACACTGATCATGAGTATGCAGCCTGACTGTCTTCACAGCCATGGTTGTGGAGTCGGTGTCCATTTTTGGAGTTGGAGTCAGATTCAGGGAAATTGAGGAGTCTGAGTTGAATGTTTGGCTTCCCGACTCCACAGCCCTGATTACCACTAGAGGGGGCTTCATTTGCAGATATAAAGCACAATACAATACTGTATATTGATAACCCACATCCTCAGACTGACAGAATAGGTATTATGTAGCAGTGAACATAAATTGAAATGAAAAAATGATACATTTGAAAGTGACCATATCATACCTGGTTAAAGAGAATCTGTCATTAGGTTATTGCTACCCCATCTAATTACAGCATAATGTAGGGGCAGAGACCCTCATTCCATAAAGGTATCACTTACTGGCATGCTTGCCTTAGTTTTGATAAAATTGCAGTTTGCTGCAGTCCTCTGAATACTACGCTCTGTATAACAACACACCCAAATTACTGATTGACAGCTCCCTGTGTACACTGTGCGTAGGCAGAAAGTAGGTTTAAAAGCCATCTGGTAATAATCTCCTGCCGATATAATATTGATTTTATCAAAACCACAGTAAGTGGCACATTAGTGGAATCAAGGGGCTGCTGTCAGATTATCTAGCAGATTCCCTTTAATGAAACCCCATTGCAAAAATGTCATTTTAGCCCAAATAACATCCATTTAAGTGAAAAAATATATTGCCCCCCAAGGTGTCCACATGATTTAACCCACCACATATTCTCAAGAATGCCAGCACTTATTCTGCCCTTCCTCCACGGATGGTGCAATTCACAACTCACTTTCTCTCTTTCCTTTGATGTCATTCCATCATATTTTCGCAGTCACTTACTTGTCACGTAGAAGTATACGAGCCTCTCGTCTCTCCCGGCTTTGTTGTAAGCTGAGCATTTATACATAATAGATAAATTGGCTTTTTGTATCACCATCTTGCTCACAGTCTGGAAATGTAGAAAAATCCCATAATATTATAAACATTTTAATCCAGATAGTTTCTATATATCCTTGCAATTATATTATGAGCCCCCAAAATTGGATCCACTTTTATCAGATATCAGCAAAATACATTACAAGAAATGTACAAATATATTTATGTTAATACTTTCTGATCTGCCTGGATGAGGGGCCAGCAATCATGTCCTGACTGTAGATACGGTAATCTAACACTTGGTTTTTGGGTTTGTCTAATCTTGTTTTTCTCAGGAGCTCACTGCCTCTCAGGCTCTTGTCTCTCATATTTCACATTGCTGGGGATGGTGCTCCAGCTTGATTGACAGTTCAGGCCAGCAGCATGGTCAAATTGCTGGGAAGCTGTCACGATAGAGTGAAGAGACGCCTGGTGTGCGGAGCTAAAGAAGGAAAAAAACAGGGAAAAGGTAAAAGGGGGCCCTGATGATAGGGAGAGGAGAAAGAGATAACCCCTAAATACTCACCTGAGACTGCACCCTGCACTCCCTATCGTCCCTTGACGGGTCCTCCTCCCCATGCGCGATCAGTGCCTAGGCCCTAGCTGACCCTGGGCTAGCCCTGGCTAGTGAATAGGGCAGAAAGGCACTAGTCTTACTACTGGAATAAGGCTGCCTTCACACTTGCAGATGCATCTGCAGCGTTTTGCAGATGCATCTGCAAGTATCAGCATGCAGACCGCGGTCCCTATGTTTATAATAGGGCGCACCGCGGTCTGAATGCTCTCATTCATTCCTATATGTGAGCCGTAAGCAGGCGTATGCCTGCTGACAGATCACACTCTCCCGCCCCGCACCTTGGACGCAACATCTCGCGTCCATAGTGCGGGCGGGAGAGTGTGATCTGTAAGCAGGCATACGCCTGCTTACGGCTCACATATAGGAATGAATGAGAGCATTCACACCACGGCCGCGGTCTGCATGCTGATACTTGCAGATGCATCTGCAAAACGCTGCAGATGCATCTGCAAGTGTGAAGCCAGCCTAAGACAACACTGAGACAGAGAGACAAACAGGAATAAAACAACAAATGGACGTCCACAAATTCCACAAAGACAACTTCTTCCAGGAGGTCAGCATAGAAGAATTTTAACTAACACATGGGGGAGTAGAGTGAGTTTAAATAATGAAAGGGAGTGGCAACATGAAGCAGCAGCTAATATGGAACCTCAGTAGGATAAAAAAATGATTCTTAACCCCTTCAACACCAAATGAAAATAAATCCACTTCACTCATGTTAATCGCAGATTCCTGCAATTTTTTAACTGTCATGACCTTTTAATTTCAGATACTGCAAATGTCTCAGACAGATGCAACTTAGGCTGCTTTCACATCAGCGGTTTTTGCTGATCGCGGCAGATGCGGTGAAAAAAACCCGCATCTGCCGCGATTACCGCATAACCGCTGCACTTGCGGCACAGTTGCGGCAAGCCCCATAGAATGTCTATGCGGGCTTGCGGCAGGTGCCGCAAGTGCGGTATCGGCACTTGCGGCAGGTGCGGCCGCAAAAAAACGTGGCTGACCGCGGTTTTTTTTGCGGCCGCACCTGTGGCAAGTGCCGATACCGCACTTGCCGCACCTGCCGCACACTTACCGCAAGCTCCATAGACATTGCATAGGGCTTGCCGCAACTGTGCCGCAAGTGCAGCGGTTATGCGGTAATTGCGGCAGATGCGTTTTTTTCACCCCATCTGCCGCGAACGGCGAAAACCGCTGATGTGAAAGTACCCTTACTTGTGGCAGTTGCACTGTGGCTGGATTTATGAGCTAAGCGTACTCCCATTCAACTACCTAATAACAATGCATACAGACTAAGTACAGAATATCTTGTATGTATGTTCAATTCACAGACATCAGCCGTAGTTGGTTCCGTTTCGGGAGAATTCACTAGTGCTTGGGAGTTTTGACAACTCTTCCAGGAGTCCAGGAGGTCTCTAAGCTATTTTGAGAGTCTTGGGATGCTTCTCCAGCTCCTGGAAGATATGCCAACTCTTCCAGGTGTCCAAAATGTCTCCTTATGACTTGGAATCTGTTGGGAAGCTTATTTAGCTCTTGGGAGATCTGTCATCTCTTCCAAGAGTTAAGGACTTCTCCTTTTCTTCTGAAGGCTCTTGTTTTAAGATGTGACACTGCCCAATGGACTCTATTTTCACATCCTGACTAGTTATCTGTAGCCCTCTATAGCCCAGGAAGACCCTTTTAATAATTGATAACTCTTAAAATGTTGTCTTATTTTGACACCACATCTAGCCTTGGGATATGACTTACACAATGCAATAAATGGGACTTATTCCATTAAACATGTAGTTTATTACTGTCCTTTCAGCAGAACAGATGTGTAATAAAAAAACAGGAAAATTGCAACCTGCGGGAGTGGTCTGAAAACAGGAAGAGAGGAGGAAATAGGAAACCGGTCTTGTCTACTAAATGTTAGTGTTTTTGGTCTAATTTTATGCTCTTCAAGCAGGTACTTAGTCACAGCCAATCTGTTCAACACGTGAAGCCACCAGGGAGCACAGAAAGGTCAGCAGATCTCACAAATGTTAGTATAGGTCACTTACTAGAAGACAGACACATATATGGCCATGTATCCTAACAGGAAGCCGCTCTGCTGTATGCTGCGGAACTTTCATTGCAAAAGGAAAACTGTAGAATCTATTTATAGAGGCCCCCATTACCGGGCAACGAAAACCAGGGCTTCGGCTATGTAAATGTTAGGCGGCCGTCACACGCTGAGATATCTCTAGCGATATTGTAAGCGATCACGTGCACGCGCAATCGCTTACAATATCGCTCACATCGCTGGTGAGCTGTCACACAGACACTCACCAGCGATGTGGATCCGCGATCTCGCTGGTAACTATGGTACACATCGGGTAACTAGGCGCCGCGCGTCGCTTAGTTACCCGACGTGTACCATAGTTACCATCTCCCAGCATAGACTCTGCGCTGGGTGATCGTTCATCGTGGTGTCACACACCACGATGAAGCAGATCGTGGCATCGTTCATCGCTAGATCTGAGCTCCGGAGCTCAGATCAGCGATGTCACGATCAAGCGATTTCACATCGTAAATCGCTTGATTACATGCAACGATTTCTTGCCCGATATTGCTTAAGTGATCAAAAAGGAGATCGCTTAAACGATATCGGGCAAGAAATCATTGCGTGTGACGGCCGCCTTACACGGATTATTATTTGCTGTAAGTGAAAGTATATTAGGGTACATAAAAGGGACTTAAATAATGTTCTCATTGAATATTGAACATTTTCCACAACTTTTCAAAAAATCTTTATCGTGAACGAAGTCTTTGAAATCAGTTTTGCTTTTGGCTGCGATGTCAGAATTTTGGCCAAATTTTTCAAAGAGTCCCCAGATGATTGATAAGTTTGGCGGCCGTCACACGCTACAATATCTTGAGCGATATTGTAAGCGATCACGTGCACGCGCGATTGCTAACAATATCGCTCACATCGCTGGTGAGCTGTCACACAGACAGACTCACCAGCAATGTGGAGCAGCGAGATCGCTGGTAACTATGGTACACATCGGGTTACTAGGCGCCGCGCGGCGCTTAGTAACCCGACGTTTACCATAGATACCATCTCCCAGCATAGGCTCTGCCGCTGGGAGATCGTTCATAGTGGTGTCACACACCACGATGAGGCAGATTGATCAAGCGTTTATCGCTTGATATGAGCTCCTGCTCTCATATCTACGATGTCACGATCAAGCGATTTTACATTGTAAAATCGCTTGATCGCACGCAGCGATGCACAAACGATATCGCTTAAGCGATCAAAAAGCAGATCACTTAAACGATATCGTGCTTTATATTGATGCGTGTGACGGCCGCCTTTGGCTTATCTTTAGATCTCAGACTTATGTCTACAACTGATTTTCCTCTTTATATGCCCCTCCCCTACTGAATTGAATTTGAACCATTTTCATTTTTTTAGCCATATTGATGACATACAAACTGAAAATTAAAAGTTTATTTTATGTGTTGGCTTATTTTTTGGTTTATGTTTACCATTGTTCATTGGGTTTGGAGTTGCCAGATGTTTCCAACTTATTTCTTAACCCCTTCATGACCCGGGAATTCTTCGTTTTTCATTTTCGTTTTTTGCTCCCCTGCTTCCAAGAGCCATAACTTTTTTATTTTTCCGTCAATATAGACATATGATGGCTTGTTTTTTTTGTGGGTCGGGTTGTACTTTCATATGCAATCATTTATTTTACCATATAGTGTACAGGGAAATAGCAAAAAAATTCTAAATGCAGTGAAGTTGCAAATAAAGTGCAATGACACGTTTGTTTTTTGGGCATTTTAGTCCCCATGTTCACTATATGGTAAAACCGACATGACGGTGTGATGCCTTGGATCGGTACGAGTTCGTAGACACCCAACATGTATACCTTTATTGGTATCTAGGTGCTGAAAAAAAATTCAGAAGTTTGAAAAAAAACAAAAACAGACTTTTTGCGCCATGTTTTGCGACCCGTAGCGTTCTCATTTTTCGGGATCTAGGGCTGTGTGATGGTTTATTATTTGCGCCTTGAGCTAATGTTTCTAATGATACAATTTTTGGTGGGATCCGCAGTTTTGATCGCCCGTTATTGCATTTTATAGCAATGTTGTGGCGATCAAAAAAATGGAATTTTGGCGTTTGGACCATTTTTTCCATTACGGAGTTCACGGCTCTCATTAACGGATTTAATAGGATGATAGATCGGGCGATTCTGAACGCGGCAATACCAAACATGTTTGATTTTTTTTTTTTTTTTATACTTTTATTGTGATTGGGGAAAAGGGGGGGTGATTTGAACTTTTATATATATATTTTTTTTTTACAGGTTTTTAAAAACTTTATTTTTTCATTGATTCTCATTTTTACACTGCCTGTTTAAGAGGCACCTTGCTGCACAGTCCGATCGCTTCTGGGAGATACAGATGAGCTTCAGCTCATCTGTATCTACCAGAATCACGGACCTGCTGTGGTTGGCAGAGCCTGCCAACCATAGCAGGAAACTGTACTCTGACAGCACCCGGGGTCTAGCCAGGACCCCGGGCTGTCACGTGAGCGCCGGAGATACTATCGCGGGATCTCCGGAGCAGGCGGGGAACAACGCGTTCGCCTGTTAGTGACTGACAGCAGGATCCAAGGGGTTATCAGATCCCGGATCCGATCGGAACTGTTATCCCGACATCTCAGCTGATCACATCAGCTGAGATGTCGGCTGTTTGATGTGAGCTCTGCGCCGGAGCTCACATCAAACACCCCTTACCCGCCCATGACGTTGTATAACGTCATAGGTCGGGAAGGGGTTAATTGAGACTTTTTCGAAAAGTCACAACATTTTTGACAGCATAATAGGAAAGTGGTGCCTCACTGGAATCCAAAGAGAACACAGGTGCCTGGAACAATCGGCTGGATGCCATTCATAGGCAATAATGAATAAAGAAATGTTCCGGCACCAGGCGTTTATTCTTTAAACTCTTCCGAACTTTATTATTATGTCAAAGAAATAAAACCACCATGTGGGGATGCAGCCCATAAACATCTGACTATTTTTAAACAAAGTTCATATTCATAGGGTTGTGTAGAGGGAAAAGGGAAAGGATTCGGCTGCTACCACTATGACTCACCGGACTCCCAGGCATCCAGGGCGTGGTGGACTGACTTCCACCCGGAATATGCAAGAAAGGAAATGCCGGTGCCACTTCTTCATATTTTCTTCACTGCTTTATTGGTGTAAGGATTATAACAACATCAGTGTCCCACTGGGGGGCCGTACACCAGACGTGTTTCGAGATACACCCTTAGTCGTTGGTGACCATGCCAATGAATAAGAACTTTGTTTGAAACGTGTCAGATGTTTAGGGGCTGCATCCCCACATGATGGTTTCAAGAAGAGACGCCTGATGCCGCAACATTTCTTTCTTCATTGCAATATTTTTGAACAAATGTTTTCCTGTTTCCACTGGAATGTTTTTATTGTAAACCTAATTTTTTTTGCACTAGTTTGGTGACTTTTTAGTGACTAATGCAACCTGTTGAGCTAAAGAGTTGAAAAGCAATGTTTAAGGCAAAAGTAAACAGCATGTTTGAAAAAATGTTTTATGAATTCTTAACTACCGTATTCTTTTTTTGTTGCCTGCTTTGTTGATGGAATCTATCAACTCAAGATGTTTTCGCCGGATTCAACAATTGTTACTTTTTAAAAAGTCACAAAATTTGGAGCAACTTCACTCCTTGTTGTATTTTTAAGTACGCCAAAATTATAATGCAACCTTTGGGGGCAAATGATGCAAACACAGTTCACGCAAAAAAAGACAATTTTGTGTTTGCATCAATTTCATGAATCAAGGTCACCATTTTAGCACTAAAAATGGCAACTGATACAAGACAATAAAGGACAGTGACTTAAAAAAAAACCACAGTTGGTGAAATGGAGGAACCTGTGTGTGCTAATAAAATAGACAAAATATCAAAAATGTAATTGTACTGATCAAAACATTACTTTTTTTTCTGATTACTTAATTTACAATATAAAAACTCTATCCAGTCTGTCTGTCTACGTTTGGCCCGAAACCAGCGGCACCTATAGGACATCGTAAAAAATTACAATTAAACTAGCAAATTACAGTCAAACTGGAATGTTCAGAAACCCCAGGTTTGGTTGATCAGTCAAAGAAAACAGCACCAACTATAGGACATCTGTGACAATGGGCCAATACGCCATTTGGGACACCGGCTGCAGGACAGGTACTCATTATCTCTTGTGCCTGGTTCCACTCAGTCATACCCTTTAGGTGGACCTATCCTGCTACTGCCATAGTTCCTTAGAATATAGAGGGAAAAAGAAATCACGCAGGGGTGAGTGAGACAGCATGCAACGGGGGAACAGAGAGTGCACAGGGGAAGAGACAGGACAAGGGGGAGAGGGCAGACAAGGGAAACACAGCACAAGGAGAGAGAACACACAGGGGGAGACGGCACATTGACACATTGATAGAGAGCGCACAAGGAGGAGAGATAGTGTCCAGGGAAAAGAGACAGCACAAGGGGAGACAGCACACAGTGCAAAGAGAGCGCATATGAGGAAGAGATAACACAAGAGGAGAGAGCGCACAGGGTGACTAGACAGTGCAAAGGGGAAGAGACAGCACAAGGGGAGAGAGTACACGTGGAAGAGAGTGCATAGGGGAAGAGAGCATTCACAGGAGAATGATAAAGCTTAAACAGGGAAGAGAGAGCACACAGGGTAAGAGAGAGCATACAGGGGGATGAGAGAGTGCAAAGAGGGTAGAGAGAGTGCACAGGGGGAAAAGAGAGCACACAGGGGAAGACAGAGCATACAGGGGGAAGAGAGAGCGCAGGGGGATGGCAAGCAGCAGCAGGTCTGCCAAGGCACGGCGACCCAGTGCAGCAGCGGGCTTCCCCTCCATCCTCGGTGGTGCTGTGATTAGTAGCCGGAGTAGTTGAACTAATATATAATAGCACAGGTTCTAGAATCGCCCGATGCGATAGAATCAGGCCCCCATCTAGTTTTATCTATATCTATTTATATTTTATTGTATGTAATATTATTATTATGTATCCATTGTCTGATTTTCGCCTTATTTTCTGAATTCATGAATCTTAAACTGTGTTTTTATGAATTCAGGTAAATCTAATAATGCCCGGATGAGTCAAGTATTTATGTTTGCTGATTCTTCCATACAGAAGATACTATGATGAATAGTGGAAGGTAATTATGTTATTCTAACTGCACTTTTAACCCAGGAAAATAACCCGCTGTTGTTTCTTCTTGCTGCCATTAATTTTTTTTCTGGGCATTTCCTTGATTGAAGAGTAGATTGAGCGCAGACGCTTATGTTGTTGTATTGTGGATAATTGACTTCCCCAATAATTCATGATTGTTCCTGCCAGGATGACTTTAGGAAGTGCAATGCAATCAGGGAATATCACCCAGAGACTTTATGGATACCTTATTCCGCCCCTCCACAAACTCAATCCAAGAATCCATGCTTTCAATGATGTTCACGTCTTTATTCTGGATCACGTCCTTCCAGTCTTGGCACTCAGGCATTCTGTCACGTTGATGCCTAAGGGGTGGTGATTGATGGGGTCTGTAATCCAAAATAACAGACCAATAATTTAAATTATTTGTCACATTATATACTTATATTTTCAACTTTCAAGAGGTTGTCTATAAACAACATGAATCATCTATCCGCAGAACTGGCTAGTAATAAATATATTATCAGTGAGGGGTCTGACTATAGTGAACCATACCAAAAGTCGCCTGTGTGAAGGAACAGTAGTGAACATTGGTAACCACTGCTTTATTTACTGTCTACAGGACAGTGGTCACACATACTCAGTACTGCTCTATTCACACAGGGGAGCACCCAATATTCAGGACCGTTGAGGGTCTCGGAAGCCAGACCCACAGTAATTTATACCTTGTTCATAGGTGATATTCAATTGAAACCAGAAGTGTACATACGTTATATAAAAATACACATATGCATGTTTTTCTCCCTATCTGACATGAAATCAGAATAAACCTTTTCTGTTTAAGTTCAATTAAGGTTACCATAATTATTAATATTTGCCAAATTCCAGAAGAATGAGAGAGAGGTAATGTTTTAAGGCATTTTAATTATTTTCTGCAAAGTCACAAGTTTACATACACTATGATTACTATGCCTTTAAACAATTTGGGAACGCCCACATGATTATGTCATGTGTTTGGAAGCTTCTGATAGGTTTATTGGCAACATCTGAGTTAATTACAGACACATCTGTGGATTTATTTGAATGCACACCTGAAACACACTACTTCTTTGTGTAGCACCACGGGAAAGTCTAAAGAAATTAGCGAAGATATCAGGACGAGAATTGTGGACTTGCACAAGTCTGGTTCCTCCTTGGGTGCCATTTCCAGATACCTGAAGATGCCTCGTTCATCTGTACAAACAATTATACAAAGTACAAACAAGATGGGAATGTCCAGTCATCATACTGCTCAGGAAAGGGATGGGATTGTGTCCCACAGATAAACGTGCTTCATGTCCATCATGTGTATATCAACTCAAGAACAAAACCAAAGACCTTGTGAAGATGATGCTGGAAGCTGGTAATATTGTGTCATTATCCACATTGAAACAAATACTGTATCAACATGTGCTGAAAGGCCACTCTGCAAGGAAGAAGCCATCACTCCTAAAGAAACATAAAAAGCTAGATTCATTTTTGCAAATGCACACAGGAACAAAGACCTACATTTTTGGAGACATGTCCTGTGTGTCTGACGAAACTGAAATTGAACTCTTGGCTATAATGACCATCATTACGTTTGGAGGAAAAAGTGAGACGCTTGAAAGCAAAGGAACACCATCCCAACTGTGAAACACGCAGGTGGCAGCATCATGTTGTGGGGTTGTTCTACTGCAAGAGGGACTGGTGCACTTCACAAAATAGATGACATTATGCTGAAGCAACATCTCAAGAAGACATCAGCCAGGAAGTTAAAGCTTCGGCGGAAATGGGTTTTCCAAATGGACAATAACCCAAAGTATACTGCTAAACTGGTTACAAAGTGGCTTAAAGATGACAAAGTCAATGTTTTGAAGTTGCCATCACAAAGCCCTGTTCTCAATCCTATTGAAAATTTATGGACAAAGCTGAAAAGGCTGCGAGCAAGGAGATCTACATACATGGCTCAGTTACACCAGTACTGTCAGAAGGAATGGGCCAAAATTCTTATCAATTATTGTGAGAAGATTGTGGAAGGATATCCAAAACATTTGACCCAAGTCATAAAATTTAAGGGCAATGCTACCAAATACTGATGAAATGTATGTAATTTGTGACTTTGCAGAAAGTAATAAAAATGCCTTAAGTGCATATGTGTCTTTTTATATAGTGTATGTAAACCTCTGGTTTCAACTGTATATGTTGTTTGGGAGACGACAAATTCTGTAAAGTGGTTGTATGAAATTAAAAAAGAGGGGCAGAAATTTTTGTAGAAACCGATCCACTCTTGTCCATAGTCTATGTTCGGCATTGCAGATTAATCTTATTTTTTGGATAGAGGCTTAAATGCAATACCAAATACATCCAGTACCAAGTGTAACACTTTTTCTAGAAAAAGGAGGACTATTATTTTTTCTTACATTTCCATTTAATTAGCTGTTTTTCTACCACCTCAGGCACATTTTTTTAAGGATTATCTAGTGTGATTAACAACGAAGGCAAAGACAAATTATTATAGGGAACATACGCGCTTCGCCGTGCAAACATCTTGCATGGTGTCCACGGCCGCCACTGCCACTGGACGGTTGTTGGTGCTGGTACCCCAAACACAGTGCAAGTCAACACATGTCGGCTACCTTGGGCATAAATATTTGGCGGTGAAGTCTCCTTCTCGTGGATCTGAGGTGGAACTAAAAAAAGAATGGAACAATACATTTAGTCTACGATAGATTAGTCACAGCCACGTATACTACCTGTGCACAGACAAATAATATAAAAGTGATATATTCTTTTACTGTATATAATAGGATATCTCTGTTTAACACATGAAATGCAGCCTGCTGTATGATTATTGGTGATTGTAATATGGGCAACATGAATTAGAACAGGGGTGGGGAACTCCAGGCCTCAAGGACCATCAACAGGTCATGTTGTCAGGATTTCCTTAGTATTTCACAGGGGTTGGAATCATCACCAATGCAGGTCATTATATTATTCCCTTTGGAATACTAAGAAAATCCTGAAAACGTGACCGGTTGATGGTCTTTGAGGCCTGGAGTTCCCCATTCATTTTACCATGTAGTATACCAGGAAATGTGAACAATTTCCAAGTGTGGAGAAATTACCAAAAAAGTGCAATTTCACCACTCTTTTGGGGTGTTTTTTATTTACTATATTCACTATATGGAAAGACTGATGTGTCAGTATGATTCCCCAGGTTGGTACCACTTTGGTGATGCCAAATATGTATAGTTTTACTTTTATCTGAGTGGTGAAAACATTTTCTGAAATTTGTTAAAAAAAACAAAAAATAATTGTGTGTGTATTGCCATTTTATGAGAACTTAGTGTGTAATTGTCTGATATTGGAAAATTAAATTATGTGCCCCGTTAAGGTCAAGAACTGATATGAATAATGAAAATAATTGTGCAGCGCTATACTTAATATGTTGGGGTTATAGTATGAAACAGAACAGAAATCAATGCCTCTGAAATGTGGAGCTGGAGAAGGATATTATCAATATCATAGGTAGCTACAAGAACAAACAAATTAATTTTTGAACATATCAAGCCAGACATGTCACTTGAAGCAAGGATCACCAAGCTACGACTTGCCTACTTTGGACACATCATACGAAGAGAGCAATCACTGAAGAAGGACATCATGGACGGAAGAATAGAAGAAATAAGAAGAAGACCACCAAATCAAAGGCTTGATACTGTCACAATAATGTCATAGAAGACCCTTGTGGATCTATCTTGGAATGGAGAAGACCCTGGTGGACCTATCTTGGCTTGGAGAAGACCAGGTGAACCTATCTAGACTGCAGAAGATCAATCTTTCTACAGAGTGTTCATCCATCAAGCAGCCATGGCTCTGTCTAGATCAAGCTGAAAGCAGTTTTTTATGATAATATATTCTGAAACATAAATGCTTTTTGTTTTGGTTAAATAGCTTGGATCAGAGTTTCAATCATTCACAGCTGGTTCTAGCAATACCATGTGTCTAATGTTCACAGTATCATATTATAATGTGTTTAGTATTAAATCCCAAATGTTAGAAACATACAGTAGATACAGTGCAGAGGTGTCGAGGTGTCTCCAGATTTGTATGGGCCCTTTGGCAAAAAATCCACAGTGTGCACCCATTTGCCTCAATTTCTTTAATTCAACCTTTGACATTTTTGTTACCTCTTTGCAGCTTTTTTTTTTGCATTCCAAAAAACAAAAACAAACAAACAGAAAAAGCTATGTGTGAACACTGGACAACTTGAGTGCTGCTCATGCAGAGATAGATTTTTTACTTTGCTTTTTGGTTTCTCACTATCAAGATAAAGTTTTTCTTTTATGTCTATTTTCTGTACACATAAGCATTGTTGATTACATTAAAAAGCAATTATGTCATTTTTTATTGTGCAAAGTACAGATCACCATAAATAATGTATTACCTAATTAAATTATACAGATTGTTATAGCTATGGGATGTACAACATGTATGTCTAAGGGTGCTTTCACATCTGCGTTTTTCGTAATTCGCGGCAGATGCGGTGAAAAAACCGCATCTGCCGCGTTTGCCGCATAACGGTTCCACTTGCGGCACGGTTGCGGTTTTTTCCATAGGAAGTATAGGGGGACTTGCGGCAGATGCGGCAAGTGCGGTTTTGCACTTGCGGCAGGTGCGGCAGCGAAAAAAACCGCGGTCAGCCGCGTTTTTTTCGCTGCCGCACCTGCCGCAAGTGCAAAACCGCACTTGCCGCATCTGCCGCAAGTCCCCCTATACTTCCTATGGAAAAAACCGCAACCGTGCCGCAAGTGGAACCGTTATGCGGCAAACGCGGCAGATGCGGTTTTTTCACCGCATCTGCCGCGAATTACGAAAAACGCAGATGTGAAAGGGCCCTTACTGTTTTGTGAGTTTTGGTTACTAAAATGTTTTAATGTGTTTAATTTTTCTTGTGTTGTAGTTTTAACAACTTTACAAAAAATGCAATTTATGTAATCTGTAATCCCACTTACTATATTATTCTGATATCTATCTATCTATCTATCTATCTATCTATCTATCTATCTATGGCGGGCGTCACACGCTACGATATATGTAAAGATCTCGCTGGAAAGTGCCTGATTTGGCATCGCTCCTACGACGTCGTTGCGTGTGACAGGTCGATCTGACTAGCGATAAGTGGTCAGATCGTTATATACAGATATGGGAACCGGACCCCATATCAGACGATGTGGACCATCCAATCTGCTGCATCGTTCTGTGTGACACCGCGATAACCGAACTCCTGACCGATTTCTCCTATTCACATCATTGACAAGCATCAATCGCTGGATGTGTGAACGATCCCTGCACGTAACATCGCTGCTGTGTCCTGAACGTTATCTATACATGTGACACCTCACTAACGATGTGTCCACGAGCCGCACCACTGACATCGTTATCTATACATGTGACACCTCACTAACCATGTGTCCACGAACCGCACCCCTGACATCGTTATTGAGTTCCCACACAAAATCGTAGTGTGTGACGCCCGCCTATCTATAGTATATTTGTCCACACAATGTGCTAATATACAATATGTCTCTTTTCTTTACTTGCACATGATACAATTGATGTAGAACAGAATGAATAGTATTGAGGCTTCAAGGTAAAGAAGATCATCTTTTAGAGAACAGGGGTCTATGTATCACTGTTAGTGTTTCTGCCTCTCTTGCTGAGAGAACTATACAAATCATAAATTCAGAACTAGAAGTAATAGAGCGCCCTGACATGGGTCTGACCATTCTGGCTGCTGACAGCAGCCCTGGGGACTCCATAAAGTATCCCAGTAATGCAATCCATTACACTAGACCCCATCTATTGACAGGATACATCATAAGCATTTTGCATGGTATATATGGATCAGAAAACAATACAAAGAAAGATTGAATGTTTACATTTCTGAGTAGCGTATAAGTCAGTAAAATATTATTTTTTATCATTTTCTCCCACAAGACCTGTCATCTCCTGATAGAGTTGCCTCCTGCTGACCATTGGGACCTATGGGGTCAGATTATGGGTCTGCAGGGGGATCTTCTAGTACACCAATGGGCTAGTGCAGACCTGCTAAAGCAGTTGCTTTCTTGTTCCAAATTGTTTTCAAGAAACTACTTTGCAATACATCTACAGAAGAGATATGTTTTATAGCATTTGTGAGACCAGGATCTATTTTATCTAGACTCCATATTGAAAGGGTCTGTACTGTGCCTCTCCCAGTGTAATGTTTATTTTACGCAAGAAGCACATGTGATTCTTTGTTTGAAAATTAAAGTAAGAAAATTAGGAATGTGAAACTGAAGAACTGTAATTCACACACAGCTGGGTGTATAGAATTCTAACATTTAGCCAATAGAATATATACATGTTAATGCCAGCAGCATGTAAGAGATACACTGAGCCAATTAGGATGCTAAATCCTAGGATATATATCCAAGAAATGCCTATATAACTTTGAGACGATTATTGAATTAACACTTCTATTTCTCTTGAATCAAAGAGAGAACTACTTCTGATACATGTACATACATGTGATCTTTATAATTTAATCAGGAGCACACACAGTGTTATGTGTCACATGCTGAGTGGCGCGACACATTGTATCACAATAGGTTCACCCCTGAGCTTGGTATATAGTTTCACACATCATTTCTTTATTTTTCTTTTTTCCGATCTCTTGTAGATGACGAGCGTCACATGATCTTCATTGTGGTTCATCTTGAAGAGTGCAAACATTGCGTAGGCAGACAGCATTCACTAGGATGGGGCAGGGAAAACATCTTAAGCTGTTGCCCTCTCCTCCATGGGCTCCATATTAGTGGCAGGGATGATACATGATATGTCGAGCTGTCCATTGAAACTTTTCCTCCAGAAGCTATGATGCTCATTAGCAAGTGTCTGACATGTTGAATACTGGCTTTAAGGTACGCTCTGAAAGTAGTTTCCTGTCCTTCATCCATATGCACTAAAAACATGGTATCTCAATTATTGTCTATATATGACACATACAAGAATATTCTGATTTATAGAAATATCCTAAAGGATTTTTTTATTGTAAATACAGCGTTACAAGACATTTACAGACATACGGTCATTATCAAGAGCTGACAATTACAGAAACACAACCATTATGACATGACTTCCAATTATCGTAAATGTTACAATGTTCAACCTCAAATGACCCGGAAAACATGATCAGAAACACATGTATGACGGTGGCATGTGCTGATGGAAACCACATGTTGAGATGAATGATTAGAGCAGACGTGTCCTTTATCATAAGGGTTTTCACATGTTCCTAATTTAGTTATAATGTTCTAATGCTGTCAGTGCAATTTCTATAAGTGTGTGTCTATGTGTGTACTGTATACGTCATCTCGGCACGTTGCATCTAATATAGGTTTATTTATTTCCATCGATGTATATGCCAAGGTTCTATTTATTTATTTATGAGCCATTTACACTGGTGTAATCAGAAGAGAGAAAGACCACCCTAGAGCAAGGATCAAAATTGGCTTTGTATTATGTTGGCAGACAGAAGGGCATGATACTCCTTCCATAACCTTGGACCAAATTGGACCATATTCTCAATTCCCATGCAACGTTCTGCACATCCATTATATAACACATTACCATATACCAAGAACACTTTAGTTATAGTTCATCCACCTTTTAAAAGAACGGCACAATGGAGACTTTTTCTTGAGCCCCATATTTCCAGGGTTTATGCACTAAGGGACTGCAGAAAGCCCTCTAGAATTCAAGGTTAAGTTCTGAGATTATCCAGCTATGGTCAATGCACTCAACATCTGTGCACAATCATGTACGCGAGGAATGGAGTATAGATCAGACCTTGAGGGATCATCGTCATTTAGGAACCTTCCCAATTAAAAGTTAATTTGCCAGTTATGTAATGCAATATTTGGAGGCTATACTATACAGAAATCTGGAAAGTTAATTAAAAATGATCAGTGGTAAACCCAGGCCGTCATGGGAACATAACTCTAATCAATGGTAAATGAATGCAGATACAATGAAATTTCTGTAATTTTGGTGATTATTTGAGAATGAAAAGAATGGGAAATATAATAGTATACTTCTTCCTGGTCCCATTTCTGACTTTGGTTAAAGAGATTGTCCACTACTCTAACACTACCGGCCTATCTTTAAGATAGGTCATCAATGCCTGATCGACCTGATTGGCAAACCCACCAATTAGCTGTCCTCGGTGCTGATGGCGGCTGCAGGTGGCTGAATATGCTCAGCTCTGGAGCTGGCCCGATTTCTGTTATATTGGGTAATGCTTATCTGTCTCCTATTGGTTTGAATAAGAGCCGGACGTGCAGTACCCGGCTGGGGCCAATATCAGAAGATGAGGCAGCTCTGGAACTGAGCATATCCGGCTACAGCTTTACCTACTGTATCGGCCATCAAATGTTATAGTAGTGGACAACCTCTTTAAGCAAAAACTGCATCAAAATTGTTAATTATTGGATTATAATCTTAAAGTCATTGTCCAAGGCTTTGATATTGACCTAACAACACCTGGCAGTTTAGCTCCCATTACTTTAATGCAGTGCTGGAGAATGACCACTAATACAGTGCTCAATATGGTTTTCTGGCTCTATGCACTATGTACTTCTGGTCCCATGAGACCTACTAATAGCTGGTCATCAATATCATACTCCTACACAATACACAACCCCTTTAAAGTGAATCTGCCAGCAGATTTTTGCTATTTAATCTGAGAGCAACATATTATGGAAACACAAGAGTCTTTGTTACTGTAGTTTCAATACAATCAGTATTTTATCAGCAGGAGATTAACACTAAATGACTACATCTAGTGTGCGAGGTAGTCAAGCTAATCTGTGTAACTCCGCCTCCACCACTGATTAGCAGCTTGCTGACAATTCACAGCTTACAGGGGAAGCTGCCAGTCAGGGATGTGGGAGGGTTATACACATCCCAAATGTCTTAATTTTGCTACATCTACATCAGACAAACAAGAATTTTATCAACACTACACCACCCAATTCAGTAAGTCATAAATCGCTGGAATCAGGTTTCCTATATTATGCTACTCTCGAATTACATAACAAAATCTTTCTAACATTTCCCTTTAAATTTCATGCACCTGGCCATGTTGTATGGATCTGAAATGAAACCTATAGAATTCTGTGCACCCATATTATATTTTGCATGCCAAGAAGTCACTCAAATTTGTTTTGGGTGCCAGTGCTGAGAAATCAAGCTTTAGAGCTCTATGCAAATAAGTCTGGAGGTTAAGTGAGGGTGTGTCAATGTCCTCAATTAAATGAAATGCTAAGGTATGCAAATAATGAATATGGGAATTTGAGCCTGCATTACTGCTAAGGAAATACGTGACAAATTGAGATACTTAAAATTGACAAATTGAGATGCAGAAAGAAGGGCAGTTTTATGTGAACCCAGTAGCCAAACCTCAAGGTTTACTCGTTAATGGGCCCCTACCTAAGTCAATGCCTCTCTGAGTTAAAAAAACAAACAAACAAACCAAAAATCCTATATGTGGGCAGACAGGGACCTGCTAATAGAGGATTAAAAACACCTAGAGCTAATGTGGAGTGTCATGTATTGACTACAGTCCCGGAGTTCTGCTGCTATTTAAATCAGAGTTTTTTCCTTTTGATTCAGTTAGGGGGAGATTGAAGCTGCAGTTGCTGAATGTGTGGTGGGCGGCTCTGCAGGTGGGGAGTGAGTCATAGCTCTGGTAGAGGTGAGGGGTGGGTCTGAGCTTTCTGCTCTCCACCCCCTAAGCCTTATGTAGTTCTGCTTCCTTCCATCAGATGTCACAGAAAGAGTTCATTCCTCTTCTAGGACTTGTGCGGTGCAGTTGTATTAGCTGAGCTGCTGCTGTTACCTTCTACTGGAATGATAGTCTTTTCCAGGTCCATGGGTGGAGGTAGGGGCTTTTAGCCTAGGGCTAATCAGGAGTGAAGGTTTAAGGTTGTGGCCTGAACGTCCTCACCTTCAGAGGTAAGTTCCGGATCTTGGTGAGCCAGGGTCCCCCAAGTCTAACGGTCAGATTAGTTCCCCAGTTCGCCTAGCCCATCTTACCCCCTGGTTCCCTTTCCGCTAAACCACCGCGTGACAGGGAGGAGTGCACAGTCAGAAGACCTGACCCCATAATTTAAATAAGAGCGTTGATGGCATTTCCTATAGGAAGCACTGTCAGCTTTCTTATTTAGATTTGTCAATGTCATCAGATTGACCTGACACCCCTATTGCGTTTCCAGGCTAATCTATTTATTACTGTAAAGCCCAATTTCTTGGCAGTAACACAATCAAGTTATTACAAGACAGGTATAATTTTTTATTATTCTCACACCTCTACAGCTATTACGGTAGTTTGATTAGTAAAATCAGCCTAACAGGTTCCCTTTAAATGGAAGGTTTGGCTTAGATTCATGACATCATTATCAGTTCTGATTGTAATAATTCAGACAAAATGTGTTCTGTTTAGATTTCCTGTAAAACATACTGTAATAAAGCAATAATTAGTGATGAGCAAGTATACACGTCACTATTCGTTACTCGCACAGATATTAAGGTATTCGGGCTACTCGGTACTATGCGAATATTGTACTGATATTGGTCTGAGCTGAAAAACTTGTTTCCTTACTGATTTTCAGCCTGTAAGCATGCTGGGATTGCTTTCCAGTCATAGTAATGCCGTATTCATCTTTGATAATGGCATTACTGTGATTGGCAGGTGAGATATAAAAAAAAAGACCCCCTCACCAAATAGTGATGAGGTCTGAGAGGGCTGTAAAAACTCAGAGAGGGATGATAAAGTGCTCAAACTGCATGGGAACAGTATGCAGACATAATTTAGTCTATGTCTGCATGCTGTTCTGTCATACAACTATCTGCTCTGAGTGACAGAACCTAGTAAAGTAAAATATAAAACATGAAACTAACGATGTATCACATTGATTACTGGGTGCAGCCATTCTGTCAAAATCAAAGCTTTTAGTTTCAGGCATGTATCTGAACTGGGTGAGCTGCCCCCACTAACACCAAACTCTCAATTGTACATTGACTATGATATGTTAGTCACAACAGGGAGCGTGTCAGACTGCCATGCACATGACAAAGTAGTCCAGTAATGGTAATCACCCGGTGATAAAGCCTTTAGTTTACATGAACACCTATCATGGATAAAGCTGCCTTGTAGCTGCATTTAACATATCTTGCAATAAATCACCATTAGGGAGAAGCTGCATTATCTTTTTTCTTTGGAATTCAAGTGCCCGGGCCAGAGCAGCACCCGAAACGCTCCGAACGGTGTGGAAAAGTGACATATGGTGAGCTGGACTTTCATATTTACAGTTGACTTTTCTTTTTTAACCCCTACAACAACAGCTTACATAGCAAAATCTGCTGACAGATTCCCTTTAATAATGTCTTATTTCTCTCACTGGGTAAATCTTTACATCAGGTGTGTTCATTGTCCTACGTCATGCTTACCATTCACCACCAGTCGTACATTGACCCGCTGCTGCAGTCCAGCCTGCTGGTTTTTCAGTACCAGGGTGTATCTCCCGGCATCCTGCTCCACTACATCTCTGATCTGCAGAGAGTGTAATGACTGTCGATGTTTGCCATTGCTGCTGCTCACCGGCCTTTCATCTTTAAACCTGGCAATATAAAAAAAGGTGGAATGCTACATCGATACCTGCAATTTGCTTCATGTTTTCCTGTCTGTTTCCTCCACTAGAGGGAGCTTAGGAGCCTAGTACATTGTCATCAATAATTGTCCTTACAGTAGGCAATGAGCTCTACAGCTCCCCCTAGTGGTGACTGCAAAAAGCCACTTTTTGTTTCTCCAGTTTGTTAATGCAGGGGAAAGAAAGCATGCCGCTCTAAAATTGTAAAAGTCCTGCTGGAACATTTTGCAAATTACAGCAGGGAAATCACAGTTGTAGATAAATGCCATGAAACAAAGTATACCAGCATGATCATACCATTGAAAAGTAGGTGTTGGGTAAGCGGAAACTTTCACGGACAGTTTTGCCAACTTGTCCCCAGCTGTGGCCTCAATGACAGTGTTCTCCTTGGTCTCCACAGAAATAAAAGGTTTTTCTATGGAAGAAGAAAAAGTTGAAACACCAGAAAGAAATGGAGAGAAATTATACAAGAGCATCTTCATCATTGTGAACTGATAGAAAACAAATAATAAAACAATTCACATTTCCTGGATGCTATCAACCATTACTTTTTGCTAAATATACAGTAATAAAGTGATATTTTCAATTTAAAGAGGACCTGTCACCCCCCTGCTGCATGGCAATCTAAATGCAGCACTGAATGCAGCATGTCTGCTGCATTCAGGAAGGGGTCCCCCATGTGTTTGTGTGCTGTGCACCCCGAGATATAGCCTTTGTAAAACTTACAGTTAGAAACCATGGAGGCAGTCACTGTGGCTGGAGGGAGCTTGATAGACTGGGGCCATTCCCTACCAATGCCTCTCTGTGCTGCATCTGCTGTGCTGGCTCTGCCCTCCTCCTCTCTGTCACTCATCCAGCCGCACACAGCATGCAAATCTTTTGTCCTGACTTCAGCTCCAGATTCCTGCCCTGACAAAGCATAAACAGCACAGTAGGAGGTGGCACACAGAGGCAGTGGAGGATGGAATTGCCACAGTCAATAAAGCTCCCTCCAGCCACAGTGACTACATCCATGGCTTCTAAATGTAAGTTTTACAAAGGCTATATCTCTGGTATACAGCACACAGACACATGGGGGACCCTTCCCTGAATGCAGCAGACATGCTGCATTCAGTGCTCTATTTAGATTGCCATGCAGCAGGGGGTGACAGGTCCTCTTTAATATGTTTCATGTGTGTATCTCTTTAAGAAGTGAAATAAGTATGTTGTACAATGTCAATTTCAGTTTTATATGGCATAGTTATTTGTTTATTGTTCAATTTTATTGCAATATGACAATAAGATTTGTCTCTTGTGTATGGCCATCGTTGTTGCATCCAATAAGGATCATATTAAAATAATACCAGCTACCATAGTGACTGGTGCATTGGTGGAAAGACAGGCTCCCAGCAGTGAGCTGTCATAGTAAATACTGCCGCTAGGTGACCTCAATGCATACTGATTTCTACAACTTTATTTACTTTAAAGGAGAACTCCAGTTAGAGAAAACTTTTAGTACAGTCCTGCTCTCCTACATAATGAAGCAGAACACTGCAGTTCTAGGATCTATAGATCGCTTATAAATCAATAGCATCATACCTGCTCTCTGCTCTCACCCCTTCCTCAGGGGTCTGAGAAAATCAGCTTCATGCTGCTGGTGAGATCAGGAGATATGTTGGGGGCATGGACCTGGGGCTCCAGATCATCCTACATTCTGCCCCTTCATACATCTTTATGGGCAGGGTGTGTGAGGGAGTGTGGGCGCTGGCCCCATGGTATATACCGTACTTGTGTTTGTGTTGTAATATTTTTGTTCAGGCCCAAAAGAGCTGAGAAAAAGACTCATCACTCTGCCTCATTCAATAACATCAGTCATACAGCATTTCTGATTGAATTCAAGAGTTCCACCTTAGTTTGTCTAAAATGGATTCAGTCAAATCCCATAGATAGATAGATAGATAAAGTCAAGGTTAGGAGCAGCGTATAATGCTGGTATATTCAGAGTGCAAAGCGTCCTTGAGGCTCCTTCCAGCCTCTTTGTACATACGGTTAATAAGTGGGTCACAGCACTTCTTTCCAAGGTTGTATGCGTTTATTCCAGCCTGGCACAGATGGCAACGTTTCGGACCTGTCAGTCCTTCTTCCAGCAACCACAATACATTTAGAGCAGTCTTTTATGCACCTTTGGCTAATTACATCACTTCCTTGTACTAATTTACATAAATTCATTTCCATAATCATACCCATCACCTAATTCATAACCAAACAAATAGATAACGTGACTGTGTTTCATTTTCTACAGTAATCTGAAGTTCATACTCTTTGTTCTTATACATTAGTCACTTCTATGCTGAGATAAAACAGCTCTATGTAATGTTTCACCAATTAGTTTAACTCTTATTAGCTGCATGTCATTACTTTACAGTATTGTCCTCATTGATATATATAGATAGATAGATAGATAGATATAGATAGATGATGGATGAATACATACAATGAATGGAGAAATGTATAGATTGATGAATACTTAGGATGGTTGTGTGGATGTATGGATGGATGAATACATATCGTGTTTCCCCGAAAATAAGACCGTGTCTTATATTTTTTTGGGCGCCAATAGTGGCACCCTGTCTTATTTTCGGCAGGGTCTTATATTGGCAGCCCCAGCCTCCCATCCACACTACAGCCTCCCATCACACACCCATACACACACACACATACACATACCAACACACACACACATACATACACAAATTGTTTCCTACCTTTGTCCCCCGCTGTCCGGTGCCATCCTGTGTGGTGTCCCCGGTGCTCCTCCGGCCTCCTCTGTGATGCCCTGGTCTGTGGTGTGGTGCGTCCGTCCGGTTCCCTGTTGATCGGTGCTGCCCCGGGCCATTTCCTGCTTTACCTAGAATCCCCGCCCAGGTCAGGCCCTGCGCCAATGAGAGCGCATGACCCGTGATGTCACATGGGCGTCGCTGGGCTGTGATTGGCTCAGGCCCCGTGATGTCTCATTGGCGTCGCTGTGCTGTGATTGGCTCAGGACCCGTGAGCCAATCACAGCCCAGCGGCGCCCATGTGACATCAAGGGTCCTGCGCTCTCATTGGCGCAGGGCCTGACCTGGGCGGGGATTCCGGGTAAAGCAGGAAGTGGCCCGGGGCAGCATCGATCAACAGGGAACCGGACCGCACGACACCGCAGACCGGGGCATCACAGAGCAGGCCGGAGGAACACCGGGGACACCACACAGGACGGCACCGGACAACGGGGGGCAAAGGTAAGGCCTTATATTGGCAGGCCCTCCCCTCAGGCGGACTTATATTCAAGGGGGGACTTATATTAGCCGGCCCTCCCTCCCCCCTAGGCAAACTTATAATCGGGGGGGACTTATAATCGGGGAAACACAGTAGGATGGATGTATGGATGGATAAATACATAGGATGGATGGATGAATACATGGGATGGATGAATACATAGGATAGATGGATGGATGAATACATAGGATGGATGAATACATAGGATGGATGGATGAATACATGTGATAGATGGATGGATGAATACATAGGATGGATGTATGGATGGATAAATACATAGGATGGATGGATGAATACATGGGATGGATGAATACATAGGATAGATGGATGGATGAATACATAGGATGGATGGATGAATACATGGGATAGATGGATGGATGAATACATAGGATGGATGAATGGATACATAGGATGAATGGATGAAAGAATACATAGGATAGATGGATGCATGAATACATAGAATGGATGGATGAATACATAGGATGGATAGATGGGTGGATGGATGTGTGTATGGATCAGGCCCGGACTGATAGGTGGGAGGGGCGGGACTTATCCCTATGGGCCGCCCACTAGTGCTTTAAATCAATTACCACCGAGCGTCCACTTACACCAATCAGGATGACAGGTGCAGATCCCAGGCCCTCCCACCATCTTCATCATATTCCTGATCCCACCCTGAGCTGATCATGGGACCCCTGATGCCTCCCCTCCATGTGACATCATCACAGGTCCTATATGTTAGTATCATGTCTGTGTCTGTCTGTCTGAGTGTCTCTCTATCTGTCTGTCTGTCTCTACACAACACTATACAGTATATATAGGTCCACACTAGATGCTGTACTAGTTTGCCTATATACTGTATATATATATAGTGTGGACCTGTATATACAGTATAGTGCTGTGTATACAAGATATACACCAGCACTCAGATGTGCATAGAGCCTGCAAAATGTAATGTGCATAGAGCCCCCAGTCTGTAATGTGCATAGAGCCCACAGTGTGTAATGTGCATAGAGCCCGCAGTGTGTAATGTGCATAGAGCCTGCAGTCTGTAATGTGCATCGAGGCCGCAGTCTGTAATGTGCATAGAGTCCGCAGTCTGGATTGTGCATAGAGCCTGCAGTCTGTAATGTGCATAGAGCCCGCAGTCTGTAGTGTGCATAGAGCCCGCAGTGTGTAATGTGCATAGAGCCCGCAGTGTGTAATGTGTATAGAGCCTGCAGTCTGTAATGTGCATAGAGCCCGCATGGGTCTGTATGTGTAATGTGTATACAGCGGGCAGTCTGTAATGTGTATATAGCGGGCAGTCTGTAATGTGTATACAGCGGGCAGTCTGTAATGTGTATACAGTGGGCCGTCTCTAATGTGTATACAGCGGAAAGTCTGTAATGTGTATACAGCGGGCAGTCTGTAATGTGCAAACAGCGAGCAGTATCTAAAGTGTATACAGCCCGCAGTCTCTAATGTGTATACAGTGGACAGTCTCTAATGTGTATATAGTGGGCAGTCTCTAATGTGTATACAGAGGGCAATCTCTAATGTGCAGCATCAGAAAGTTTGATTTATAGATAGATGATAGATACATACACAGGCATGTGAGAGATAGATAATATATAGATACATAGATATTTTTAAGCCCATGTATGTTTGATGCAAAGTATAAGGAACAGCATAATAATGGAACTTTGGAGTTTTTACCATGTGTAACAGATGCTGCACAGAAGTCTGGATGCTTTGCTGTGACTAAGGAGAGAGTGAGGATCAATAGTGCTACAGTTTCAGGGGACAGGAATGTACCAAGTTGCTATGGGGGAGGGGAGACCATAGCAGTGCTGAATATATCAATGAAGTGCTTTGCCTCTGCTCTAAGGCTGATACATGGCAGTATACATTATGCACCATCATACAGGAAAAGATCACTGCGTGTATTTATATCTGCTTGGTGACATGATTGCTATTTGAAGAGAAAACAGCACTGTTACATTACACAGAATGGTACATCAGGGGCTGGATTGCAGTGTGGGCATGGGGCTGGTAGCCACACCCCTTGATACACCTCCTGCCCATACAGAAGTGTGAGAGGGTGGGAATGTAAGATGATCCTGGAGCCCCTAGGGTCCATGCCCCCGACACACCTCCTGTCCCAGCTGCTGCATGAAGCTGATTTTCTCGGACCCCTGAGGGAGGTGTGTGACCTGAGGAGCAGATATGATTTCATTGATTTATAAGCGATCTATAGATCCTAGAACTGCAGTGTACGGCTCTGCTTCATCATGTAGGAGGGCAGAAAGAGTACTATAACGTTTTCTCTCTCTGGAGTTCCCCTTTAGTATGAATCCACATGAGCGCCCTCTAGTGGTGAGTGCAGGCAATCAGAAATATAACATTTACCAAATCTCTATTCAAATTAATTTTTGGATTTATACAGATGAATGGCTTAAAGGGGTTTCCCATGAATAAAGTTAATCTTAAAGTTTATTGTAATCAATAGATCTTGGAATAATAATAATTTCCCAAATTGGATATGTTTAATTAAATTGTTCCTGTGCTGAGATAATCTTATATATGTGTCCCTGCTATGCACTTTGTAATGGATGTGTCTGATTGTACAGGGACATGGTCTGATCACACCACATCTCCTGTGCTGAGATAATCTTATATATGTGTCCCTGCTACGTACTGTGTAATGGATGTGTCTGACCATACAGGGACATGGTCTGATCATACCACATCTCCTGTGCTGAGATAATCTTATATATGTGTCCCTGCTACGTACTGTGTAATGGATGTTTCTGATCGTACAGGGACATGGTCTGATCATATCACATCTCCTGTGCTGAGATAATCTTATATATGTGTCCCTGCTATATACTGTGTAATGGATGTGTCTGACCTTACAGGGACATGGTCTGATCACACCACATCTCCTGTGCTGAGATAATCTTATATATGTGTCCCTGCTATGTACTGTGTAATGGATGTGTCTGACCTTACAGGGACATGGTCTGATCACACCACATCTCCTGTGCTGAGATAATCTTATATATGTGTTCCTGCTATGTACTGTGTAATGGATGTGTCTGACCGTACAGGGACATGGTCTGATCATACCACATCTCCTGGGCTGGGGAGGAAGCAAAAGAGAGAATACAGACGTTACAGCACGGGATCACAAATAATAGTTTTCTTTAAATAAAACATTTTTAAAAAACAGTCATGAAATGATATTATTATTCCAAGATCTATTGATTAATAACAACTTTAAAATTTCCCTTGTTCGTTTGAAAACCCCTTTGAGTAAAAATGAAGACAGTTGTGCAAATGGTTTATTCTGTTCAATATGTTCCCTATGATAGCAGTATGTACCCTATGATAGCAGTATGTACTCTATGATAGCAGTATGTACCCTATGATAGCAGTATGTACCCTATGATAGCAGTATGTACCCTATGATAGCAGTATGTACTCTATAATAGCAGTATGTACCCTATGATAGCAGTATGTACCCTATGATAGCAGTATGTACTCTATAATAGCAGTATGTACTCTATGATAGCAGTATGTACCCTATGATAGCAGTATGTACTCTATGATAGCAGTATGTACACTATGATAGCAGTATGTACCCTAATGATAGCAGTATGTACTCTATGATAGCAGGATGTACTTTATGATGACAGTATGTACCCTATAATAGCAGTATGTACTCTATGATAGCAGTATATACACTATGATAGCAGTATGTACCCTAATGATAGCATTATGTACTCTACGATAGCAGTATGTACCCTATGATAGCAGTATGTACTTTATGATAGCAGTATGTACTCTATAATGGCAGTATGTACCCTATAATAGCAGTATTATTATTATTAATATTTATTTATATAGTGCCATTAGATTCCATAGCGCTTTATGGAAAGGGCAGATGAGAACAAATACAATCAATGTGGACAATCAAGTCATACAGGTACTCTATGATGGCAGTATGTACCCTATGATAGCAGTATGTACTCTGTGATAGCAGTATGTACTCTATGATGGCAGTATGTACTCTATGATGGCAGTATGTACTCTATGATGGCAGTATGTACCCTATGATAGCAGTATGTACTCTGTGATAGCAGTATGTACTCTATGATAGCAGTATGTACTCTACGATAGCAGGATGTACTCTATGATAGCAGGATGTATGCTGTGATGGCAGTATGTACCCTATAAAAGCAGTATGTACCCTATGATAGCAGTATGTACTCTATGATGGCAATATGTACCCTATGATGGCAGTATGTACTCTATTATAGCATTATGTACCCTATGATGGCTGTATGTATCCTATGAGAGCAGTATGTACTCTATAATGGAAGTATATACCCTATGATAAAAATATGTTCTTAGTTATTTGCTAACTTGGAAGATGAAACATTTAGGTGACAACATTGCCAGTATGAAGCTAAATCCTCATTTACACCAGTGCCTACACGTATGCACAGTTTTGAAGGCAGTGAGATTGTGGATCTTAATATCGATGGTTATTATAAAGTCATGAGGATCTCACATTAGTTTAGCTTCAGGGTTGGGTGCAGTAACTTCATGCAAGTAAGTGAAGTGCTGCTTTTGTCACATTTTAATGTACAGAACACTAAATCTGTACGACTCTAAACAGGTTTGTAGTGAAAAAGATGCATGTGAGAAATGTCGTAAATTTTGTTTTCCTCCTTCCCCAACTCTAAGGGCTGCTTTACACACACCAACGTCTGTGACCAACTTCTGAACAGATCTCTGGTTGCAGTGAAATCATGGACACATTGTTCCATTTGTACACAGCCACAAAATGTAACAATGTGTCCATGATTTCACTGCAACCAGAGATCTGTTCAGAAGTTGGTCACAGAAGTTGGTTTGTGTAAAGCGGCCCTAAGTATTTTGCTTCTCTGATTGTTCTACTATAATACCACAAGGTAACCCGCACCATTTCCCATTCATTCTGTACCGTGCACAATGACCTCGATGCTCTCCTTGTATTGCCAGTTCTGACTGTCGGCATGGCACACGTACTGCCCCAGGTCCGATTGGTTTACCCTGGGCACAGTAAGAGTACTGAACATTTCTGTGTGGTCTTGCTGGGGCAGACGATCAGAGTGCTGTGTTACGTAGCGGTTAATCTGTAGAAAGATGAAAAGTTAATGTACTTAAAAACAACTAAAAATGTATATTAAAAATATATAATTTCCTTATGAAAAATCTATTTTTTTTTGCGTATACAACTAATTTGCAGGGAGTTACCGTATGTTTCTAATGTAACAGGCAAATTCTGTGTTGTTTGATCCTTCAGTCATGTTTTATTCCCTTCTATCTGCCTCCTCTTATGTCTCCTGTATTAGCAAAGGTTGATGGATAACGCATTATTTTGAATCACACTATTCATGAAGACACATAGGTTTGCATAAAAGCTGTATATGTGGGGTAGTAGAGATTACGCTGATGGTGTCAGCACCTGTCCACCAAAGGTCTCTGTTAAAACTGATGAGTTGACTCTTTGGTGGGTCTGGTGGTGGAGGTTAGTTCTCAGCCATGCCTAGAGATGTGCAGATGTACAGAAATTTGCCTCTGCCCCACTACAGAGAACTTTAGACTCTGGACTCTGAAGACACTAGTTGCAGGATCAGGATGGCAAGTACTTTATCTTCACCTGTGTGTGCCACGTTGAGGTCTCCAGCTCACCCCTCAAGACCTGGATGAGAGGAAAAGACTGAGAACCCTCCCCAAACACAAGTCCTGAGCTCAGATTCTGCTACAGAAATCTTTGGCGGGAAGCGTGCATGCAAAGATAGTGTTTGGTGCCAAACAAGGTTAGATAAGCTGCAGCCACTGTGAAAAGAATGAAACCTTTCACTAATACACAGTTGTGGTAAGTGTTCATGTTATGTGCCTGGGCATTGTTCTGCTGTGCGTGGTTTCAGGGGGGAGGTATGGAGCTGTGCATAAGCTTTTGAACTACTGTGCTGTCCCATGCACAGGCCATGTCAAGCACCCAGGAATTTACATTGCATCACCAGAGTTATTTGCACACACCTGTATTAGAAAGTGTGTTTCTTAGGTAAATTTTCTGTGTACCTCCTGTGTTGTTGGGTGGATCTGCGGTCCCAATCAATCCTGACTGGGTATATGTCATATTGTTTCGGTGGTTGCTCTTGTTGCTTTGTCAGAGATCCCCCATTCAATGCCCCTTTAGTAAACAGATCCAAGTTCTCCGAAACTGTCTGCATTTGTTTTTGATCTGTAAACCACTGTATTCTTATATGAATTCCTTGGTACTCTGCTTAAATATACTCAAAAGATTGGTAACAACTTACACATCTGTGAGAGAACCGATTCAGTGAACTGGGTTCTGAAATGTCCCAAAGGAGGGAAGAAGCTGCCATGGGTGTGCACAACTACTCTACTAATTCTCTGTGGGAATGAAAAAACTGAACACTGTATTAGGCTACCTTAGGCTACCTCTAGCAGTCTCATAGAGAACCCATTTTATGCTGGTACACATTCACAGCCACTTCTTCATGTTGGAGGGCTCTGTTTTTAGATCTGGTGGGTGTCCCAGCCATCAGACCCCCAAAGCTGGGGATAACTGGTTGATGACTGAGAGTCTGGCCAATGGGAGAAAGCTGAATGCAGCTATTGGCCATTTCTAGTATTCCCTGAGAATGTTGTGGTGTCCAAACATGTGGATCCCTACTGTATTCAAGCCAGGGCTCTTCAGCACCCCATGCTAGGATTGCTGGACATCCTGGCAGTTGAACTTCCAGCAATCAGCTCGTCATCCCCTATCCTATGTATAGTGGATTCTATGCCTACCCTTAAAGAATGGTTCAATTAAAGGTTATTCTATAGCGAGCGCAGGGGCACAGATAAGGCAGGTAGTTATGGATCAAGAATCCTTTTTATTCACCACAACATGTTTCCACGAAGGCTTATCGTCTTCCTCAGGTGGAAGACGATACCTGAGGAAGACGATAAGCCTTCGTGGAAACATGTTGTGGTGAATAAAGAGGATTCTTGATCCATAACTACCTGCCTTATCTGTGCCCCTGCACTCGCTATAGAATAACCTTTAATTGAACTGTTGTATCTCACCTTTGTGTGAGTTATTCAGAAGCTGCGGGGCACATTGCTGAAAATCCTTCACTACCTGTGGATCACAGGATTTGTGGGAACGTGAACACCGGTGATTGGTGATAAATCGTGACCGCAGACACCACGTGACTGACAGGCGGCTGACACCTGGACGGCTCCTCCGGCCGAGGTGGCCTTGAGAATACACTGGGGTTGTGCGGAGGCGGCACAACCTGAAAAGGTGAGAACCCCCCCCTGTCACAACCTTCCCTTCCCCTTCAAAGTGCATGTGGGTTCTCCCTATGGGAGCGCTTTTCTCTCTCTTTCTGTATTACCCTTAAAGAATGGACATGGTGTACATTCACATTAAAGGGAACCTGTCATGTTAAAAATTACATCAGCTCCCCCTCCTATATAACATCCTGCCTACAGATCAGATTTCTAAATAGCAAAATTTGCATTTTTCATTGTAATCGCTGGTGTTTGTATACAGTGATTAACAATCTTCACTGTATGGCTGTGTATGCAGAAAGAGCTGTCAATCACTAGTATTACTGCCCACTGGACTCAATGAATAAAATACAAGGTATCCTGAATCTTTTCCAACAAACCTATATATAATTATGCTCAACCTCTCCTTCTCTACAGTACACCGTGCTGTCCATAGGTCTGACTGCAGGTACAATGTAACTGGTTCCTCTTAATCTTTCCTTAAAGGAAATCTGTCAGCAGGTTTTGATACCTCATCTGACAGCACTATAGAAAAAGAAATCCTGAATCCAATGAGGTATCAAATAGATCAGAGGTCCCCAACTCCAGTCCTCAAGGCCCACCAACAATACAGGTTTTCAAGATTTCCTTAGTATTGCACAGGTGGTAATTTAATCACCTGCACACACAGAGGATGATTCCAACACCTGTCCAGTTCTAGGAAATCCTGAAAACCTGCACTGTTGGTGGCCATTGAGGACTGAAGTTGGGGAACCCTGAAGTAGATTACTCATTGCAGTTGTTCTGACACCATCAAATAATTTGGTACCAGGAAAAAAGCAGAGCTAGGAGAGCTGCCCCCGCCCACACCAGGCTTTCAATACAGATTATGCATTGAGTGTGATGTTTCAATCACAGGGGGCATGTCTGACTGTCATTCCTGTGACTTTCTAGTTCTGCAAGTTAATCACAGGGTAAGAAATCCATTAGTTTAAGTAAACAATTGCACATGCCCTGATAAGAGAAACAGGGTTGCTTTTTTTAAACTCTTACATCATGCTGTCCTCAGCTTACATAGGGAAAACTTGCTGACAGATTCCCTTTAAAACCAAAGAATGACTTTCATAACTTGTAACATTTTGTTGTATTTTGTGGTGATAGGAAGATGCACTGAGATATCTATGGTTTGTACTAGTGTTTTGTTTAGTGATATGTTTTATAAAGCCTGAGTGGTGCTTGTACAGAATATTGAAATATTATCAGATAAAATAAATGTCAAAAATTGGTAAAGAATTAAAGAAATATAAAGATCATCACCTTTTTGCCAGGATAATCCCATTGAAAGCTGACCGCAGTATTAAACTCTGCAACCACAGTGCAATTTAAAACGAGTTGATCCCCTTCTAGCAGCTCGACTGTGTCTTTCGGAGAAAGGTACATGTAATAGAAATGGTATCCTGGAAGTAAGAGGAGTCACAGGGTAAGGTGGATAGATAAAGCAGAAACAACCAAACGAACATACATATTGGTTGAATGACATTATTTCCTACCAGCAAAGTGAATAAGGAAATAATTTGACATAAACGTCTTTCCATCTATGATGGCCACACATTGGACTAAGAGGGAATCTCTTATCTGGTCTGCGGGGATGATCATCCCTTCTTTATTGTCCCATGTGACATTAATCCCATCTGGAATAATGACTGAGCTTTGCTAAAGGAAGAAATGTAGAAACGTTAAAAAACACAGACTTGATTAAAATGAATCAAGAGAATAAATCAAAACATATCTAAAGTTAAATTATATGCAAAATACTGTGCAACTTTAGGGTAAAAAAATAGCCATTTCCATTAATGGGATGAGAGATATGTCTATGTTTGTGGTTCTGCATTCTTGAATGGTGAATCGTGCCATTCATTGGAGAAGAAGCTTCCATTTCAGGGACTAGGTATTTTGCTAAGGTACTGTGTATAACTAGGAATTCCCATGATATGGCACATCCTAAAGGCCCTTATACACATTAGATAAAAGTTGTCTGAACCCACCATATGATCATGGCCATATGAAATCTACTGGGGCCTCCCAACTCTCCCTTAAAAAGATGCTGTCAGAGGAGAGATGGAGTGGGATGTTGACATTTCAAAGGACAATTATTTTATGTCATTAGGGGATATAAGTAGTTTTCTTTGCAATGAAAACACATGAACGATGGTTTGGCCCATCGTTTGGCCAGCAGCTATCTAGCCAGATCCTCCCATACACAGGATTGCTTGGTCTGCTGAGCGATCGTGTGTTCCCTATGCGAGAGCTGATCTCCAATATAGGCTTACCTTTTATAAAATAAAATGATAGGCAATCTAACACTAGACATGTCGGAAGAGAATTGGGGGCCATCATACAAATTAGATACACACATTTGATATTGTCAGGTTTGATTGACATTAGTCTTAACTATTTGGACTATCTTGAGAACAAAGACTGCAAAACCTTACAATTATGGTGTGACCGGCTGACTAATGTGTATAGGACATCCTACCACTAATGGCTTTCACCTGTCAACTTATCATTGTGAGCAAATAAATCTGTATTGCTGTGTTCTCCTAGTCGGCCCACACACATAAAAAATAAGGAAAGTTTAGATTTATTTTTGAGTCTCATCTCTTTCACGATGTCAAATATTGAAAGCGAGATGGATCAGGCAGTTCAATTTTAACATGCTCATTCCCTTTGCTTTCATGGAGAATGATCTACCACCAGAGGTATCTGGCAACAGATTACCTCTCCATTCAGAGTCTATGCACACTTGGCCAAACAAAACTCTTGTGCGACGCCCACCATAGCTGTGGGGTACTCGGGACTGACTGGTTAGTCGTTGGGGAGATCACAGTTGCGGCAACCCGGCCCCGGGACCCTAGGCGTGCACTAAAGGAGAATATTTACAGGGGAAAGTTTGTGATGCCACCTGTGGCTTTCGGCCAGGGGTGGCTGACGCTGCAGGATATGACCGTTGGGGCAGATGGTAGTGCAGCCGGATGGTATAGCCCCACAAAGGTGGAGCAGGGCCCCAGGGATGGTGTGCATGGTCTATAGCAGGGACAGGGCTCTGGCAGTGTAGAGGGCCGCAGGGCAAGAAAGGAGCAGACACACACAGTTTGTGACGTCCTTTTACCTTTTACTTGCTGATCGGGTAAGGTCACCCAGCCGTGTGCTGTGCTCCTCCAAAGTGTGGCCAGGTTAGTTCCCAGGTTGCTCTCTCCCTGCGCTGGATTCTCACCTTGAATGCCTTGCACCTTCATGAATAGGGTCCCAGGCTGATGGCTGCGGGCCTTGTTAGGCAACTGCAGCACTTTGTCCCCTGACCATAGTTCTCACCGCTGTCCTGCAGATTATTCTGGGTAGTGGCCACTGCTCCTGCAGACGCAGTGGCCTCCAGTTTTCCTGGTCGGAAATTGGGGTACCCACACCAGATCGGGGCCGGTCCCCTCTGGCAACCAGTCCCTCCTCCTGATTCGGGTCGGAACCAGATTCAGGACACACAGGTGGATCCCCCACTCCCATGTCCCCTAGCATTCTCTCAGTCCTGCGTCCGCTCTGGACACCTTCCTCCTCTCGACCCTTCTCTCTCTTTCCTCTCTCCAACCTACTGTTAACCCCTCCTCCTGACCAGAAGATGGGGCACTCTCTAATCATGGGTCCGCCCGAATCCCCTAGCCCAGAATTGGGATGGTGTTATATGCAACTATGTGTCTAGGATTTGCAATCCTCTCCCCTGGGAACGGTGACACCACACCTGTGGAGTACGTGCAGTATCACTGTGGTGACCAGTCCGCACGGGCGGCACATTTGCATATAGAGGCAAGAGATGGATATAGCTATAGACTCAAGGTTACATTCTTTTTATTATTGTACTTTCTCACCTAAATCTGGTTGTACATGTTGGTGGCAACTGGTAGATTTGGCCATGCCAAAAGAGTTTCTAACATATAGGTAACATGTCTCGACTTTGGAATTGTCAGAAGTCGGCAAAAAATGGTTGGACATGATAGATATCTATATGACCTATCCTTTTGTTTTCATAGGAGATAAGCCATCCATGTCTGAGTTTAATGTGCATGTGTATGTACATGTGTATGCAAATGGGGGGAATCATGAAGAATAGCTGTTTGCCCAAAAGTATCTAATAAATATGAGCACCTAGCTGACCAAAAGCTTAATGTGGTTGGCCACTACTTTATTATTGGCCATCAATATCTGAAAGTGGCGGTGTGACTCCTAGCATCCCAGCCGATCATCTGTTATCAATGCCGGATGGTAGTTCTCGAATTCTCCTAGGTATTGCACTCCCATCAACCAGATATTGATGGCTTATCCTAGATCATTAATGAAAAAGTAGTGGCCAATCTATTTAAAGGATACCTTTAGACCAGGGGTGGGGAACTCCAGTCCTCGAGGGCCGCAAACAGTGCATTTTATTCAGGATTTCCTTAGTATTGCACAGGTGATAACATAATCACTTGCACTGGTGATGATTCCAATCCCTGTGCAATACTAAGGAAATTGTGAAAACCTGAACTGTTTGCGGCCCTCGAGGACTGGAGTTCCCCACCCCTGCTTTAGACAAACAAATTGACACACCCTAGTACTTAAAACCGAATGGGAGGGGGGCATTTTGAAAAACCTCCACAACAAGAAAGTTCTAGTGCCATCCTCCGTTGACTAAAACACTGAACAAGGCACAACACAATGCGCTAGCTTTGCCTGGTCTGTATATTAAACATTTGCAAGGGTAAAAAAAAATTGTAGCCTTAATAATGGCCATAAAAGCAAAGTTATAACTTGATCTCTTAATTAAGTCAAGAAGCAAGATTTATTCTCATGTATTATCTCACTGAATCCTGCACTAATCATGTCGTGAACATACAGAAGAATCCACTGGTTCATACCGTTTGCAGAGTAACGTTGAGGTCTGGAATAGATACTTGGCACGGCACTATGGTTGTTGCCTTATATATTACTATGGTCCCAACAGGGTTGATGAATGGTTGCTCCCAGTCTGATAATACAAGACAAAGAATCAAAGACAGATGCTATATATATTTAGTCATGTTTTAAGAAGAAAGGATGCAAAATCATATTATTTTTCCTTCTGACTATTCTCAATCCATTTTAGTATTGTTGAACTCTCTCCGAAGTTGTTTTTTGCTGCTTGAGTAAATTATGTGGGATTAATATGAATATAAATCTCTGAGCATTTTCTTTTCAATTCTGTTCTAATTAATTTCTTGATGATATAAATGTTTATAGTGGTTGGATACCAATATTCAGGTCACAAACATTGTCATACATTTAAAATAGAAGGCATTAAGAATCTTACTGCAAACATTGTATAAATGGGATTCAATAAGGCTGCTTTCGCATCAGCTATTTTTGACAATCGCGGCAGATCAACTGCATAACGGCTCAATTGAGGCAAGCCCAATTCATTCCCTATGGGACTTGCAGTCAGGTGCGGCAGTTGTGGTTTTGGGGACCCCTGGTCTAGTGAGAATGGGTGATTTAGAAGGAGATGCAGCAATAAAGTTTTACTGCAGGCCCTCCATTCTAGTTCAGGCATTATTGCGATTGGACCATCAATGATTGTAAAAACATGACATATCTCATCAGATTTTTCAGTTCACTTTTAACCATTCTTGCTGATAGGGATTTTAAGCAATTTAAATTCAACTGACTAATTTTTTAGATAGAGTAAAAATATTCTAGGTATCAATTAGAAATGATGTATCAGTTATATATGTGCTGCTCACACTGCTGTCCTCCCTGTGTATCTGATCTAATACTGGAGATACAGGGGTGTGTAAGTAAGAAGAGGCTGCTCACACTGCTGCTGTCCACCCTTTCTATGTGATCTAATATTGGAGATACCAGTAGATGAGGTAAGAAGAACTGCTCACATTGCATGTCTTTCTGATGTAATACTGTACATACCAATAGTGTGGAGGTAAGAAGAGGCTGCTCACACTGCTGTCTACGCTATTTTTAAATGCATAAATGATGCTGTTGTGAGCTGAAGATAGCATGCCAGTACATAGTCGCAGCAGTGGAGTGTCTTATTACCATTTTAGGGCAGGTTTCTCTCAATCTTAGAAAATGGCATTTTATTGTACCATAGTGATTATCATCAGACACAAAACATTGTGATTAGCTAATTAACAGTAATTAGAAATTTATTTATAATGGATATTATTTTTGTCACTTTTTTTCTATTCCTTGACAACCCTTAGAAATGAAAAGAACAGCAGAAGGAATGACTATCAATATCAAGTGATGGACAAGTACTATCCATCATTCTTACCTCTCACAAAGACATGGGTGCTGACAGCAGTTGCACCGTTGACCTTGGTGCTAATATATCTGTAGTGGCAACAGTAGGTTCCAGAGTCAGTAGCCCGGGAACCTATTATTCTGAAGATCTTGCAGTACGGTTTACTTGGTGTCCCTTCGCAGTCCTCCACTGTAACACTACGAGTGCCATTAGCAATCACAATCATTTCTGAGTCTTTGTCATTCTTGTTGGATTCCACAATGCCTCCAGGCCACGTCCACTGCAGGGGCCTCTGCCCCCTAGAAGACAGGACAAGTGAAAAATTAATTTAGAAATGTGGAACTATCATAGTTTTGGATATTAAGGTAGGCAGTAGATATTATTAAACATAAATGTCTTTAAGATCTTGTTTGTCCCATATGTTCTTGTCTTGTGTGTATAGAAAACATTTAGGTAGATTAATGCATTTTTTGGTAAAATCCTGCAGTGTCTTGTAGAAATACAGGAGACACCACAATTGGTAAGCTGGGGTTCTAGACTTAAAGTGTTGTAGGGTCTTTGGTATTTCATACAATAAAGGTTTTCTATTATGATAACCATACATATTAGATGAACGTCTCAGAATCACCAATATTAGATTTTAGACTGGAAAACTCTTGAGTGTTTGTGTGGGTGTCTTGATCACCGTGAAAGGCGTTGTCTGTCTGTGGAAAATATGTTTGGATATGTTTTGTTTTAAAATAGTCAATCTTTTCCTACCCTGCTAGATAGACTGCTATGAAGTCTATCCCCTTTATCACCTATCCCCTTTCACAATTGATATAAACATGCAAAGTCAATTGAGATATAATTTTTCCCATATACTCTGCCCTGGTCAAATCCCTACTGGAATAATGTGTATAGTTCTGGATGCCCCAATTCAAGAAAGACATCAATATATTGATGCAAATCCAGAGAAGAGCAACCAAGATGGTAGAAGGTCTGCAAACCATGTCCTATGGAGACTGGTAGAGCTGCAAAGGTTTAGTTTGCAAAAGAGAAGGCTGAGAGGAGACTTAATACAAGATGCAAAAATAGTGCAGTTTTCTCAGGGAGCAAGATGACAGTAAGCCAGGGTGGTTATTATTCTGTAATCTTCTTTATTAATCAAATGGCTTCACAACATGTTTTAGCGATTAACGTCTTCATCAGATGAGGAGACTTAATAGCTGTCTAGAAATATCTGAAAAATATTCATAGTGCAGAGGAATCTACCCTATTTTCATTAGCACAAGGATGTGCAAGAAGCAATTGGGTGAAACTAAAAAGAAGGAGATACAGATTAGACATTAGGAAAAATGTCTGACAGTGAAGCAGTCAGAGAGTGGAACGGGATGCAACGGGAGGTTGTGAGCTCTCCATCTATAGAAATCATCAAGCAGAATGTGGATAGAATATATAGCTGGGATGATTTACTAAAACCTGCGCTCTCTCGTAGGGAGTTGGACCTGATGGGACTTGAAATACCTCCCATACTATTCCATGGTTCTGTGACATTGATTTCTGGGGTCCGACAGTGAGTGCAGTTAGAGAGTGGAACAGACTGCCACGGGAGGTTGTGAGCTTTCCATCAATGGAAATCTTCAAGCAGAAGCTGGATAAGCATATAGCTTGAATGATTTAGGAAAACCTGCCCTCGTAGGGAATTGGACTTGATGGCCCTTGAGATCTTTCCCAACTCTACCATTCTATGATTTTATGTGCTGACAGTAGATGTTTATGAGGTGAAAGAAATACAACAAGGATTCGGCCAACAGCAATTTAAAGTGTGGTGCCAGCTTTTCATATTCTATAATTTCTTACATGAAGCTAAATGAGTGACCCAATGTAATTTTATAGCACCACAAATGGTTGTGACTGCTCTTTCCTGCTGCAGAGAAACGAAGTGTAAAAGTTCCTTGTTTTGTTTAATTTAATTTAATTATCGTCTCCAATCAGGACCCAAGCCAGGAGCAGAAGAAGGATTTACTGTACATTTTGTATCCAGACAATTGTGTTTATGACATCCAAATGTATGTGTCTTTAGGGTGGAACTACTCGAAGGAAGCAGAAACTGTGAGAATACTTATGGAAAAATAGAAGCACCGATGTTGTCCTCAGTCCCCAAGTCATTCCCCGCCAATGGTAAAAATGGATACTGCGAAGTTCTTGGAAACTAAGCCGAGCTCACACAGAGAGCAGTGCTGAGTCAGTACATTGTGTTTCCAAAATCATGAATCAATTATATCATATAGATCTTACTTAAATTAAAAATACTTCATGTATTGGAAGAGAGCCTGATCTCCCTGCTTGATGGGTAATCATTATCTCTACAAGGCACCTGCACCATACTGCTTTTAAAGTAAAGGGGGTTAACTTAATGCAATCTTTGCGGGTGGTCTGCAGTTATGGTATTGTATGGCACAGCTGGACTTCATTATATGAGCAGGAGAAGCATCATATTGGAATAGGGGTATGAATAAGGGCTTGTAGGGGAGAGATGAGAAGCCTGGCTTCCTTCCACTTGAGCTCCTTCGTGGGGTGAAAAATAATATCTTCATCCCCCTCCCTCGATACAAATGAATATAATAATGTCCCTAGGTTCCAGCTACGGGCTCCTACTTCCAATAACAAACAATGTGTTGGAACAGGTTTACGTGAGGATCTTAGAGATTTTGTGACTGACAGATTTTGTGGACTGGAAGGTGAATGTATTTGAACTGAAGACAGTTTGCCAGTTTTTAAAAAGTTCACTTTGGAACAGACTACCGCACCCCTGGAACGCAAAAGGTCCATCAAAATGATGCAAAAAGTTGACAGCGGGACAGATGACTTGGGAATTGCTTAACATTTATTACATTAAATTGAATAAACATTAAGAAGTGTGAACATGTTCAGAATAATATTAATGAAAGTGGAAATATGTGATACCATTCCCTGTTCTGCTACTATGCCTGCATATTCACCAGTGCCTATAATGGGCACCTTCTGCTAAGACTCGTATGGTCTCATAAGGGTGGGAGCTGACAGGCCATTTACAATTGTATAATACATATCGACATATAGACAACGAGTAGCATTATTAGTATAAATGGCACAGGAAATATTAAATATTTTATAGTAGAGAATAGAACAGAAAAACAGCATAAGCAGGGGCTTAACTACAATAGGTGCAGAAATTGCAATTGCACCAATCCTTGGAGCATAGGGGGCCCAAAAGTACATTTGGTCTATAGAAAAATACTTTTGCAATTAAAGATTTGCAATAATCGGTGTCCATGAGCTTCAAGTTATGCCACTGAGCAGAAGTTCACGTACACAGTGATATCCAATACTTGTCGACATCTCATGATGTGTAATGTTTCAGTTCCGCCTAAAAAATATTTCACGCAGCACTTTGCAATTTCAACCATTTAAGAGCTTGTGACAACCCCTTTAAATTCCCTGTGTACCATCACCTATACATTTTGGATATTACACTGGAGCACCTTTAGAAATCCAACTCCATGTAATGACTTATTGATCCATTTCCAAAAAACCCTCACATGACCTCGCTGGTTCAACTGTAGAACTGCCTGACTATATTCTGTCTTTTGATGGCGATTGACCTGAAATCAGACCCAGCTTCACCTATCTTCACATTTGGTTCAGAGTTTTTCTTTGTCATGTCTGTTTCCAATCCGGTTAGTTTGGTTTAATCCTGCAAATTACTCTACCAATCAGAAATTAGATCCCTCTATAGGAGCTTAACGGCAGAAACCAAGAAGCACTTAGACCTGGATAAGTCAAAGGGCTAGTGCCAAACCTGACAAACCTGACTGTGGCAGTTTCCTTTCAATTGAAAATAACATAGTCATTTTGAAAAAAGGCTAAAGTGTACCAGGTTCACCATCTTAGGCTGGGTCACACTTGAGTAGTGCCATCCATTAAAAGGATGCATTAAAAGGATGTTTTTTTTGTGTGTACCATGCGTTAACGGATGCGTTTGGCATAGACTCCAATGTTAAATTAACGCATCTGTTTCCCAAAACGGCCCAAAAAACTCTGCACACCGCATTATGATGTGCGCTACAAAAAACGCATAGTGCCAAATGCATAGCAATTTGGCCATGCGATTTTGGTACTGGAGTCTATGGGTGCGTTAACGCATCCTTTTGCAAAATTTTAAGATTAAAAAAATGCATCCTTTTGACGAATGATTGGCGCTAGTGTGACCCTAGCCTTATACTACTCCAATTATCTGGTGGCAGGCAACAACTTCACTGAAGTTATTTCTTGATGTAACCCTCCAAAGAGAGGTTAGAGGGATGTAGACCCACTACTCCAGAACCAGGCTTACCCTGGAGGGTGTGACTAAGTGCCTGACCCAGTATTCACCAGAATCTCCAATGGTGATGTTGGACTTGGTTGAGGAGAGGCGGTTGGTACCACTTGATGGCAGCATCTGGTTGTTGCACTCCAACAACAGGCTGGTCGGTGCAAGGTGAAATGGAATGAGGGGGAATAAGAAGGGGCAAACCCTGACTCTTACCCAAAACAACCCTGAGCCCCTTGATGTTCCTACACGGGTTCTTTCACCCTGAGCAATGATCATGTTCCTATCTTTGTCTTTCCCTGAGGACAACCCTGACTAGTGCACAGAGCAGCAGGATCACTAATCCAACTCTAGGAAAAAGACATAAAGGGATGAGACACACAAGGGTAAAAGAAACAGCAATTGTACATTGACACAGACTACAGGTAGGAATAAAGGGAGAGGATAAGTGTGGAGCACCAAAGAGGGAATAAAGAACGGGAAGGCACCAAACAAACTTCCAAGCAGCTATCTCCAATACAGCTCCTTAAACAAATTTGCCCACAATTCACACATCCATACTAAGACCAAGTTATAGCAAGCTTTCCTTGGCAAATACCCAAGCTGAGAGGTGAGTATGTATAGCAGAGAGGAGTGGAAAAATCATAACACCTGAGATAACCCAGGATGGAAAGCCTTAAGAGACCAAAAGAACTTCTTAACCCTTGGAGCACCGGACCAAGAAAAATCTGCACAGCTAACTGGAATACAAAGCAGAAAGCAGATCCCGTCAGTGCAAGTGTAGCCGTGCGCTGTAATCTTCTGACATCTGTAACTAGAGGAAATCACTCTTTTTTGTGGTACCCACATGGCACTTCACTTCATATTACAGAAGGTAGAATACATTTCCACAGCCCATGTAGCAGCACACATACCATGTATGGAGATACATCCAGACCCCTTGAAGGGTTTGTCCCTTACTTTAAGAGTTAGTCTTAAGGTTGGGCATTAAATATAAAAACTTATATTGCTTGGACAGAATATGAAGACTAAAGCTGTCACTTGCTGCTGCTCAGCGTGGGACTTAGTTTATAATGTGGAGGATCAGAGCTGGTCTGATGGTTGAGTAATCATTTTATTTATTTAGTACACCACCCTGGGCCCATTTATTCATTATCAATACAAGAAGTAGTACATGTTATGCCAAGTGCAGGTGCATAGAACAGATGCCGGCTGTAGTATAAAGCCGGTATCTGCCTGTAACAGCAGTGATCAGAGTGAGCTATGATCACTGCTTTTACACTATTTAAATGCCATATTTAAATGAATTGTTTGCCAGTGTGCACAAATTCCCATCACCCACCTACCCACGCATGACAAAATTCCCAGCTGCCAATGGGTTGTCATGGCAGTTGGTGCCTGCAGAAGGATCCCATCTCTGCCATCTTGGTCCAGTGACTGAGCTTTGTAAGATAGTGTCATTTTCAGTATATACTGCAATACTGGAGCATTTTAGCATATGGCATATGTGATCAACATTGCAGGTTCAAGCCCCTTTGGAAGTAGAAAAAAAAAAACTGTACAAGTTTGGTAGACCTGGAAAATGATGTTGCCTGAAAAAAGTTATTGTAGAACTATTGCCGTAAAACCTCCAAAAAAGTCCAAAAAACAATTATAGAAATTTGTGTTTTAGTGAATTGTATGGTAAAATAAATAGGACCATTTAAAACTAGAACATGTTTTGCAAAAAACAAGGCTTGGCTATGTCAACAGAGAATTACAATGTGTAAAAAACAATGCTTGCCAGGGGGAAAAGGGGTAATCTCTTTTACCAAATGAGCCATTGACTTGTTCTATCGTTTTCTGTTTGTAGATGTTGTTAAAAATGCCCTAGATATTAAAGGGAATCTGTCAGCAAGTTTTGCTATATAAGCTGAGGACAGCATGCTGTAAGGGTTGAAAAACAAAAAAGCAACTGTGCTTCTCTTGTCAGGTTGTAATTACCTTTACATGATTACTTTGTCATGTTCACTGCAGAGTGACACGCCCCCTGCTGTGATTGACACCTCACTGTGAATGCACAATCTTTATTGAGAGCCTGTGTGGGCGGGGCAACTCTCCCAGCTCTGCTGTGTTCCTGAAACTAAATTCTTTGATTGTTACAGAATGATGACAGCCAGTAATATACCGTATGTGATATATATTTGGAACCAGGGTTACTTAGTCTACATTATGTTGCTGCAAGATGAGGTATCAAAATCATGCTGACAGATTCTCTTTAATTTCCTGGTTTTGTCTGGTTTTGCTGTGTTCTAAAATTTGCACCAGAATTAGTAATTTTTAGCAGCTGTATGTTAAAATATGTAATATTTTATTCAAATGTATAATTTATGTGCAATTAGGGCACGTCACACACACAGATAATTGTGCAGATATTGTTCACAGATCATGTTGCAGTGAAATCATGGACACATAGTTCCATTTGTACACAGCCACAAATAGAACCATATGTCCATGATTTCACTGCAACCAGAGATCTGTGAACAATATCTGCACAGATATCTGTGTGTGTGACGTGGCCTAATACTAATATCATGAAGAAATAGGAAGGGTATAAATTACGTGCTGCTGTCAAAGAAATCGATAATCCGGATAATATGAAGAATGATTTATTAAGTTGACATGTTTCGAAACCACCACAAGCTTTTTCGTCAGGATAAAATATACCGTAATTAGAGATGAGTGAACCTGTTTGGGTTCGGAGCTTGCGTGATTTAAGTATGAAAATCAATGGAGCGAGCATCGCTGTGCCTGTTTGTGCTTGGCCCAGTATTGGCCGTCTGCAATGTTTGGTTGTCACGGGGAGTAAAACTAGAGTTATCAAATGGATGTAAAAAAAAAAAAAGAAAAATCTCTGCCCTCCCAGCCCCTGAAGTGGTTTGCTTATGGCTGGCTATCTGTGGGTAGAACGCCAAACTGCCAATCAGTGACTTGAAATGAGGTTAGGATCAAGTTTGGGCACCACCCGAACCCAAACTTCCAAGGGTATGATCATCTCTACAACCGAACTGAACCAACTCTGAAAGGTTCACTCATCTTTAAAGGGCATCACGCAACAATATCGCTAACAATATCGTTGCAATATCACCGGTTTTGAGACATTGCAGTGACCTCGTAGCATTGTGACATGTACCAATGACCGGCGAGCAGCTCGCTGATCGTTGGTAAATGGCCAGCACCATCTTTCCGTCATTAGGCGGCCAGCATCAGCATGTGTGACAGCAGGAGACCAACGATCAACGACCTCCTGGCCGATGCCCAGTGCCGCACAGTACATACTGGGACATGGTAACCAGAGTAAACATTGAGTAACTAAGCGCAGCGCTATGCTTAGTTGCTCGATGTGTATCCTGGTTACCAGCGTTCCAGCTGGTTGCTGGTGAGTCTGCCTGTGTGAGAGCTCACCAGTGATCAGATAGCGATGTCCCAGCGATCCCGATCGTTGGTTTGGATTGCTGGGACATCACAGTGTGTAACCTGGCCTTAATTGTAATCAAATCCACAGACATGTAGGGGATATATATAGAGATACTGAGACATGCGCTATATATATCACTTACATGTATGTGGATTTGATTATAAATTTCCTGAAAAAGAAAGTTGGGGTGGCTTCGAAACCCATCAACTTAATAAATTATTCTTCATATTATCCAGATTATCGATTGCTTTGATGGCAGCGCAGAATTTATACCCTTTCCCTATTTCTTCATGGTCTTTGACCCTACGTGGGTCTGCTTGCAGCCGTTGATGTGCTTATAGTGGTTGTAACTCTCACAAGCTTGGAAGCTGAGCATCTCCAGGACCTTTTTGTTACTGATTTGTACTGTGGATAACATCCTATTAGTTGTCTTTCCAGTCTTAAATTTATTTATGGTAATATGACATATGGAAAATTGTGCACAAAATGTTTTTCATCAAATATATGGGACATTTTTCACCAACAAAATAGATTTTTTTTGTAAAACAACAAGGGCATAAATGTTAAAACATGCCCCACATCAGGGGCGTAACTACAAAAGGTGCAGGGGTTGCAATTGCACCCAGTCCTGGAGCCTAAGGGGTCCCAAAAGTCCTTTATGCCTAAAAAATAATGCTGTTAAGACTTGCAATAATTGGGGGCCCCCGTTTAACTTCCATATCAGGGCCCATGAGCTGCAAGTTACGCCACTGCCCGACATATAACACGTTTGACATCAGAAGGCCTTAAAAAGATACGGTAAGAACTAAGATTGATACGTTTCATTGAAATATAGATTTTTTTAATGAGATTGCGGAGTGTAAAAAGTTTCCTAATAATGTATTTTAAAAATATATAACAAGAATTGAACATTTTTTTAATACATTATTAGGTAACACTTTTTCAAGAATTCCAAAAGCATTACAGATCTGTTACTGAGTAGCTGTGATTCAGCCTTTCCAGAATACTTGTGGGGTCCAGTCAATTATATTGGACTTAGATTGGATCTCAGGGAGCATTGGAACAAATAAAATTAGATTTTTGATTGAATATTTGCTAGTTGTTATTGTCAGGTAGTTGAAAAGTTTTCTCAGAATGGTACTTATATTACAGCTGGACTCACGTGGAGAATCTACGTACAGGTCTGGCCAACTCCATATCTGCTGCCTTGGTGAAAATCTAATGTCAAATACATGCCTGGCCTTCACGTTTAATTTCCACACTCAGAAATCTTCTAAAGTCGTTTAACCGAACATTCTTTTCTGTGTTTTCAGATATTATTTGTAACTTTCTTTTCTGCAGAATGGCTTAAAGGGAACTTATCACCAGGAAAAGGCAGTGCAATGTGTAGGCAGAAAGTTATAGAGCAGAGGGAGCTGAGAACATTGATATATGGTTCGGTGAGAAAAAAATTCAGAACATCCTGTGTTATAATCAATTAAATCCCTGCTTTATTGAGGATTTTTGGTCCAGTGGGCAGTCCTATTAGTGATTGACCGTCTTCCATGTAAAAATGTTCCTATAGAGATAGCAGTCAGCCACTGATAGGACCACCCAGAAGATCAGAGCTTTGATCCCGAAATGACTGCCAATACTCCTTAAATGGGAGCCATTAAGAGACTGCCATTTTAAAACGTCAGAAAAGAATAAGTGAACAGTGCCCCCTATGGGTGAACATTTTGTGGGTACCAGCAGTGTATGACAGCTGACACCCCAGGAAATAGCCCCCCGACTAGATATGGAACTGATTGTGGCCAATTAACTCCTTATAACAGGGGGTGGGAACTCCAGGCCTCAAGGGCGTGAACAAATCATGTTTTCAGGATTTCCTTAGTATTGCACAGGTGATAATATAATCACCTGCATCGGTGATGATTCCAACCCCTGTGCAATACTAAGGAAATCCTAAAAACATGACTTCTTGGCGGCCCTTGAGACCTGGAGTTCCCACCACTGACTTCCAATAATATAATATTTATTGACTTAGTTAGTGCTATTAATTCCACAGCACTTTACATACATCAGCAACATGTCACCATTGGGGTTCACAATCCAAACATCCTATCAGTATGTCTTTGGAGTGTTGGAGGAAACCAGAGAACCTGGAGGAAACCCACACAAACACGGGAATTACACACAAACTCCTTGCAGATGTTGTCCTTGGTGGGATTTGAATCCCAGACCCTACCTCTGTAAGACTGCACTGCTAACCACTGAGCCACCATACAGTACTTACCACTGAACCACCATGGTCAAGCAAGACAGCAGTATCTAAGAGACTAAAAGGGGATAAAATAAACCCTTTTGAAAAGATTGAGTGCCCCATGATTGTAATTGCATGTGCCGATTATTGCTATGGTACCCGGAAGTCATCTGATGACCCCCCTTGATGAAACAATGTCCTAAGATTGTGAAACGTATGTTGGCTTTCTTGTGTCTGGGGGATCTCTCTGCCAGGTGGGCCTCGTCTCCCCTCCTCCGCACCTTGCATTTGTATATTATTGGGATTTTCCGTATAATTGCCTTGTTTGCTGATTGGGGCAGCATTTTTGTATCTGAAGCACTGGTAACTTTCATTTCTTTGTACTTATGCACTTTATCTTGTTACATGCAGTGGCAATTATCTACTATATAATCACCCTAACGCACTTCCGTAACTTTCGGCACTGTTTCCGTCGTCATGTCCGTGGCTGCCTCGCAAAGCCTAACTCGCAAAGGCTTTGCGAGTCTTCACAGAATACGCTCTACTGTCTGTCAAAGCCAGCAATGGCTCCTTATCCCGCGCACAGTCTGCACCCTCTCCTCACCTCCTGGACTCCACGTACTCATCTATGGCCCCCGCAGCCCCCTGGAAGTGCAGCCTCTCCATGCCTCCTTCAGGTGGCTGCTCAGTGACAAGGATTAGGAGAAGGCAGCTCCAGGAAGAAGCCGACACCAAAGGGAACACACACGGAGGGAGGAACGGAGGGGGAGAGGAAAGGAAGCCGGCTCCTGGGGATAACCTGTCCTCACTGAGGTGCACGAAGGAGCTGCAGCCAGGTCACAGAGCAGTGTGTGACACCACTGCTCCCAGCATGCCACGCCTATCTCTGTCATTACAGCTGTGCCTCTGCCCTCCGGCCTCTGCTCTCCTCTGCCCTCCAGCCTCCCCTGTCCTCTGCCCTCCAGCCTCCCCTCTCCTCTGCCCTCCAGCCTCCCCTGTCCTCTGCTCTCCAGCCTCCCCTGTCCTCTGCCCTCCAGCCTCCCCTCTCCTCTGCCCTCCAGCCTCCCCTGTCCTCTGCCCTCCAGCCTCCCCTGTCCTCTGCCCTCCAGCCTCCCCTGTCCTCTGCCCTCCAGCCTCCCCTCTCCTCTGCCCTCCAGCCTCCCCTGTCCTCTGCCCTCCAGCCTCCCCTGTCCTCTTCCCTCCAGCCTCCGCTCTCCTCTGCCCTCCAGCCTCCCCTCTCCTCTGCCCTCCAGCCTCCCCTGTCCTCTGCCCTCCAGCCTCCCCTGTCCTTTGCCCTCGAGCCTTCACTGTCCTCTGCCCTCCAGCCTCTGCTCTCCTCTGCCCTCCAGCCTCCGCTCTCCTCTGCCCTCCAGCCTCCGCTCTCCTCTGCCCTCCAGCCTCCGCTCTCCTCTGCCCTCCACCCTTCGCTCTCCTCTGCCCTCCAGCCTCTGCTCACCTCTGCCCTCCAGCCTCCGCTCACCTCTCCCTGTCCTCTGCCCTTCAGCCTCTGCTCTCCTCTCCCTGTCCTCTGCTCTCCAGCCTCCGCCCTCCAGCCTCCGCTCTCCTCTGCCCTCCAGCCTCCGCTCTCCTCTCCCTGTCCTCTGCCCTACAGCCTCCGTCTCCTCTCCCTGTCCTCTACCCTCCAGCCTCCGCTCTCCTCTCCCTGTCCTCTACCCTCCAGCCTCCGCTCTCCTCTCCCTGTCCTCTGCCCTCCAGCCTCTGCCCTCCACTCTCCTCTGCCCTCCAGCCTCCGCTGTCCTCTCCCTGTCCTCTGCCCTACAGCCTCCGCTCTCCTCTCCCTGTCCTCTGCCCTCCAGCCTCCGCTCTCCTCTCCCTGTCCTCTGCCCTCCAGCCTCCGCTCTCCTCTCCCTGTTCTCTGCCTCCAGCCTCCGCTCTCCCATCCCTGTTCTCTGCCCTCCAGCCTCCGCTCTCCTCTTCCCTGTCCTCTGCCCTCCAGCCTCCGCTCTCCTCTCCCTGTCCTCTGCCCTCCAGCCTCCGCTCTCCTCTCCCTGTCCTCTGCCCTCCAGCCTCCGCTCTCCTCTCCCTGTCCTCTGCCCTCCAGCCTCCGCTCTCCTCTCCCTGTCCTCTGCCCTCCAGCCTCCGCTCTCCCCTCCCTGTTCTCTGCCCTCCAGCCTCCGCTCTCCTCTCCCCTGTCCTCTGTCCTCCAGCCTCCGGCCTCCAGCCTCCGCTCTCCTCTGCCCTCCAGCCTCCGCTCTCCTCTCCCTGGCCTCTGCCCTCCATCCTCCCCTGTCCTCTGCCCTCCAGCCTCCCCTGTCCTCTGCCCTCCAGCCTCCCCTCTCCTCTGCCCTCCAGCCTCCCCTCTCCTCTGCCCTCCAGCCTCCCCTGTCCTTTGCCCTCCAGCCTCCGCTCTCCTCTCCCCTGTCCTCTGCCCTCCAGCCTCCGCCCTCCAGCCTCCGCTCTCCTCTGCCCTCCAGCCTCCACTCTCCTCTCCCTGTCCTCTGCCCTCCAGCCTCTGCTCTCCCTGTCCTCTGCCCTCCAGCCTCCGCTCTCCTCTCCCTGTCCTCTGCCCTCCAGCCTCCGCTCTCCTCTCCCTGTCCTCTGCCCTCCAGCCTCCGCTCTCCTCTCTCTGTCCTCTGCCCTCCAGCCTCCGCTCTCCTCTCCCTGTCCTCTGCCCTCCAGCCTCCGTTCTCCTCTCCCTGTCCTCTGCCCTCCAGCCTCCGCTCTCCTCACCCCTCCATATGCAGTATACAGTATGTGTATATATCTGTGCATGTAGGCACTTCCGTCACTTTGGCCGCACTTCCCTCAACTTTCTACACACACATACACACACACACACTTCGTTATACTTACCACCGGGCCTGCGTCCGCTGCCTGGATCCTCAGTCGACATGTTGCCGCCCCCAAACTACTAGATCCAATATAGCATCCAAGATGTCTCACCAAACTACCCGGACGACATATTGAATCCAGTAGTCCGAAGGGCGGCGACATGTCGACTCAGGATCCAGGCGGCGGGGAAGACGCAGGGTCGGTGGTAAGTATAGCGGAGTGTGTGTGTGTGTATGTTTGTGCTGACCACTCTGCCCACGGTGCTGCGCTGACCACTCTGCCCACGGCGCTGCGCTGACCACTCTGCCCACGGCACTGCGCTGACCACTCTGCCCATGGCGCTGCGCTGACCACTCTGCCCACGGCGCTGCGCTGACCACTCTGACCACGCCGCTGTGCTGACCAATCTCACCGCACTCACTGCTAACCACTGAGCCACAGCACTCACTGCTAACCACTGAGCCACCGCACTCACTGCTAACCACTGAGCCACCGCACTCACTGCTAACCACTGAGCCACCGCACTCACTGCTAACCACTGAGCCACCACACTCACTGCTAACCACTGAGCCACCGCACTCACTACTAACCACTGAGCCACCGCACTCACTGCTAACCACTGAGCTACCGCGCAGTGCTAACCACTGAGCCACCGCGTAGTGCTAACCACTGAGCCACCGCGCAGTGCTAACCACTGAGCCACCGTATACTGTGCTACCCACAGAGCCGCCTGTATACACACAATTCATTTCACCGCACTCCCGTAACTATTAGTAAATAAACTATATATGGATTCTAGACTACCCGATTCTTTAGAATCGGGCCACCATCTAGTGTATATTATAATGGGTCTGTACATATTTTGTACAATGTAAATGGGTTGGTCACCCATATTTAAAGGGAACCTGTCAGGTCTTTTATGTCCCCCCAGCTATCACTGTCTGTCTCTGCAACTTCATAGCACTATTCTAAGCATCCCTGTCTGAGCTAATAGTGTAATGTTAAAGATGAAAAAAAAGCATTTCTAGACTTACATTTTCCTATGTAAATGATGCTGTGTGTAGACACCTTGGAGGACATAGTCACTCTGGCAGGTTAATAGTTAACATTTCTTCCGAATGTGCTGTGGGACCTGTGTGATGTCACGATCATGTGACTATATTAGGCGGCGCTAAGTCTTCATAGCACATAATGATTTTGCTTGATTTGCTCTGTCCACTATGATCACATGATCGGGACATCACTCAGGTCCTTTATACAGAGAAATTTTCAGTGAGTTAACTATTAACCTGCCAGAGTGACTACATCCTCCTAGGTGTAGTTACTGCCTCAGAAAATGTAGGTGTATAAATGCTTTTTTTCACCTTTAACATTACACTATGAGCTCAGACAGGGATGATTAGACTAAGTACTATGAAGCTGCAGGGATAGATAGTGATAGCTGGGGGGTGCATAAACAAGCTGACAGGTTCACTTTAACTAGTGAATTTCCAATACTTTAGTGTGAGACATATACATGCATTCATAATTATTACTGTCATCCCATGTATTGCAATGTGTGGGTATTATTGACCTCGGTCCACTTTTTCTACCTCCATTTTATGCTTCACAATAATGTGTGTCTAAATAAATGTTTCACTTTTGAGCTATAAACTCCATTGTTTTTCTAAGTGATCTTAGGAGTTGCTTTGAGGGAAGAGATCATATATTTGATTTCCTTACCTCATTATTTTTATGCATATGGATCTTTTGATTCTAGTCATCTACTGACCCCAGGATATGATGACCTGTTAGATATTGCTATAAGTAGTGTCCAATAGGCTTTGTCAGTGAGACACTGACAGGTCTCATGTGCAGAAGTACTGCAATATATGAGACCAAAGATCGAAGTAAAAAATAAAAGAATAGTGTGAAATAAAATGTGTAAAATACACACAAAAAAGTGCGTAAAAAATCACAAAAACTTGTTTCGCTACTAAAAACGTACAATAAACCTCAATTCAAACCTGAAATATTACTGTGTCCATCAGTTATTACATATATCACAGTGAAATAGCTGTTGGAAAAAACAAATTTTAAACAAAAAAAAAAGAGTAAGATTAAGAGGGGTGCCCAAACTTTTTCATATGACTGTATTATTGGAGATCGATGATTTTTTGGGTCATCAACTATGAACAATGTCCAAGTGATAATAATAATAATAATAATAATGGAGAACAAGCCTTGATGGAAATTAACAACAGAAAACTGCTTAAAGTACAACAGATAAAAAAGGAATACTGAACAAACGCAGTACCGAGCAGAAGAGAAAACTGGCAAAAGAGAGCTCTGCACTGACAATTCCTAGAAAAAATCGAGGGTAAAGCTGACAAGGAAAAGACCTGATTGTGGCTTATTATTTGAACATTACAAAAGGAAACAGCACTTCATTCTGGCAGGTCAAGAGCAAGCAATCCGCACAAATGCAATTAAAGCCAGAATTGAAAAATCAACTACAGACCCCAAATATCAACTGTGCAAGGAAGCAGATGAAACAATGGATCATATACTGAGCTGCTGCAAGAAGATCACACAGACAGACTACAAGCAATGGCATAATACTCAGATGATTCACTGGAACTTGTGCCACAATTACCATTTTCCTGTCACAAAGAACTGGTGGGATCATAAACCAGAAAAGGTTATTGAAAATTAACTCAGACTTCCGAATTAAGACTGATAAAGTCTTGGAACACAACACTCCGGACCTTATCATTGTAAGAAAAAAGGAAGTGTGGATGGTTGTCGTCGCAATACCAGGCGACAGCAGGATTGAGGAGAAGCAACTTGGAAAACTTACACGATATCAAGATTTAAAGATCAAACTGCAAAGACTCTGGCACAAGCCGGTGACGGCGGTCCCGGTGGTAATCGGCACACTGGGTGCTGTGCCTAAAAACTTTGGCCAGCACTTGAAAACCATTGGAGTTGACAAAATAACAATCTGTCAGCTGCAAAAGGCCGCCCTACTGGGCTGTGCACGCATCATTCGCCGATATATCACGCAGTCCTAGACGCTTGGGAAGTGTTCGACTAGTGTTTTAATACAAAATCCAGCATAATGATCTTATTTGCTGTGTGTAACTGTTGTATAATAATAATAATAATAATAATAATAATTTATTGTCAGTTATGGAAAAATCTTTAAAATTAGAATGTTTTCCATTGCTCTTCACTTCTTGTAATATTTGTATCTATACATTTATACCGTCATTACTACAGCAAAAAACCCATACAATTTATATGCAAAAACTATCCTTATCCATGCTGTATGTTGATTTTTCATAATACTTCACAACTCTTGGCTAGACTGTATGGTCAATGATGGCAAAGTCTTCCCTTTGTTTTTGGCAGCTATATAAAAAGCCCAAAATATCTTCCCAACAAATTTTCTCTAACTTGTAGCTTGGGCATTTTAGCTGCCAGTATTTAATGTTTTTTTTTTTCAGACGTACAGCACAGAAATGTAATTTATCCTCTCCACTATGTGTTGCCAATGCTTCTCATTATATTCATTTTGGAATCACGTCACATGGAATTATCAGAATAAAATGTTCAGTGTTAGGGCTCATGCTCATGGTCATATTTATGACTGTAATATATTTCTCATGAAAGTATATTCCATCAGAGTATAAAATGAAGACATGCTACATTGGATTCTCTTCTGAAAGCTTTGTTTGTCCTTACTTGCAAAGTTATCCACTAGAGAGGTGACAACTCTAAAATTCACAATGCGTGACCTCCACTTCATTCCGACATGACATTTTGGTGCTCCAATCTTGAGTTAGTACAGACTTTTTAAGGCAAGAAAACCTCTGTATATTTGACACCTGATAGGACTGTGGAGACACTGGGGTCAGTGGGTGCTCTCGTCTACTGGCCTGGCCACTTTTAGAGAGACCACATGGACCAGGGCTCATCCCACAGAATGCCCAAACTCCTTACCATTTGTGGAACACTACTCATACAACACAGGGCGACCACACATTGTTAGGCTTTATTGGATCCCCAACAGTCAAAGGCATATAACACATACTCAGCAAGAACAGATGATGTAACAAACAACAGCCTTACTCTTCCGCTGGCTCACCAGGGATTAGAATATACGTGCCTTTGGGGCTTTCTGGGCCAACTACCCCAGTCCAGCAGTACTCCTCTTTTGGTAGGCACCCACAGAGAAGGGATAGCGGCAAGCTTAGGAAGCTAAAAGAGCAAAGCAAAGTCTGTAGCCAGGTGACCGAATTATCCCAACCTAGGTATCTTCCAGCTGAATCCTAGGATCCTAGGCTGAACTCCTGTAGAATATATCCAGGTTATGATCTTCTAACCAGGGCCAAAGCCCCTAGGCTGAAGTCATGTAGCATATCACTAATGGTGACTGAAGCAAGTCCTTTTTATACCCAGAGCCTTCACCCCAGGGTTTTGTGTTCTTACAGGATTGGTTTGGATAAGGCTGTTCTCCTATTGGTTAGCAGTACAATCCAACTGCATAATTTTTCTCTGAATGATGTACACAGAGGAGACTGATGTAGTATTCATTTGCAAAATACATCTTACCTAATTAAGAATATTTAACACATGACACAGATGATAATATGTTGTATCGTCACAAGGACATCTATGATGACACATCAAAGCTATTTGCCTTCATTCAAGGGAACCATATGATTACCATGCTCTTAAATACAGGCTTCATGCATGAGGCCTAGTACCACATATTTGGACTCTGTGGTTTATTGGAAAGTGACCATACATTAATTGGTCTTCATAACCTATATAACATTTAGATACTAACCAGGCTAGCTGTTATGGACCTGTATCCTATCGTATGTAGACCATCATGTGCATTAGATTAGATATGATTTAATAAACCACAGTAGGTACTACTTTAAATAGGTAGATAACCTGGTTCCTTACGTGAAAATATATAAAAAAAGTATAATATATAAACAAAATAATAAAAAAGGCATATAATGTGATCTAGTAAAGATTTCTGCATAACAATGTTTTTCTGAAAGATTCTACAATTTTTGTCCAATGAGTAAAAAATATATATCAGGCTTCAGGCGTTTTGTAAGATTTCTAACATTGAATAACAAGCGGTTATCAAATAGAGAATAATTGGATCCATTTAAAAAAATATTTGTCATTTTGCAGTGTACCTGGTCAAAATCTGTGAAGATTAAAATGTTTATAGATTAATTTAATGTAGCACTACAGTTATTTTTATTTAAATAAAATAATTCTTCAATACATAGTATATAATTCAGCTAGTGCTATTAGTGCTATTTTTTTCATACCTGGAGATTGTTGGAATACTTCTCTTCTTATAGGACATGTTCATTTGGTGACAAATGGGGAATTACAGTAACTGGCTTTATTTTCTCTAGAAGGGGACACCATCTGAGTCAATACAAGTTCCTGTATGATGTAATTGCATGTAATGTATCACTTAAGTTCTCCACGGGAGAAGACAAACTCTTATCAAAGATACTGATGATGACTGTACAGGGACTGCCACACAGCTATAATGTAGAAAATCACAGTTTAGCTTTCCTTATTGTGTACTTATATTTAATTAGTTTATATAGGAGAATATAAAGGGAAGGATAACCACAATGTTAGCATAGCTGACAGACATGTTACTGGCTCTGTCTGCTGTACTGATGTAACAATTGATTTATAACACAGTTCAAAGGAGTAAGAAGTAGAGGGAATCAAGACAGAGGCTGAATGGAAGAAAACAGGATATTGAACTACAGGGAACTAAGTAGACTGTACATACGGTAGGAGAAGTGCTGAGTGTAATACACAAGTAAGTGCTCTATACATTTGTAGAGCAAGAACTGTGAGTATATTTTGAAATAAACAGTTGTATTAGACTTTTTATAATTGAGTCCACCTATCAATCAGATTCCAAATCTGCAACCCACAGCAATAAACTATCATAATTGTGGAAAGTTGTGACCTGCCGTGCATTAGCCTTGCAGGCCATGATGTGGAAACCTCTGTATAAAATGTACCTACATCTGTGGTCAAATTTTGCACTTAATTCTAAATGAAATAATTATAACATATGAGCCTGCAAAATCTCTAACTGGGGTGAAGTAGTTAAGAGGAACAGAGTTATAAAAAGGCATTTACAGAATTCAGACCTAACTCTGACTTGATGAGTTCCGAAAAGTCAACTTTTCAATATTCAGTGTATCCAGCATTATATTTCCAAAGAAAACTGGGAACAGATTCAAATTCAATTCATTACAGAGTTGGAAAAACAGTACCCTCCACTAGGGATCTTGGACAGGCATAAGTGATTAGTGAAGTATTTTTTTCTTTTCTTTTTCTTTTCTATGGGATATTAAGTCCTCAGGCTAGGATTAAGAAGCAAGAAGGGGTCTACTGAAAAACAAGTGGTGCACCTGAAGTTCATGTTTAGTAAGTTCATGTCTACAATTCTGAAAAGCATTTGCATTTTCCTTTTCAGTTTTAAAAGATGGATGGGGAAGTGGACTCTATTATAGGAGGATAACAACAACGTGAGCCGACAGATAAATTGGTAGTAGAAAGTTTATGGTCAGCACTCCAGGTAGATAGCGGTGCTCAATCAGCTATGTGAAGGACCTCAACACTTAGGCTGCATTCACACATAGCATAATTTTTGTGTCTTTTTACGTGCGCTTTTCCTGCAAAAGCTCATCTGCCGGCAATGTGAATGGAAATTCACTTTTGCTGTTCAGACGCTGCACTTTTTCGGCACGCTTTTGCGGAGAAAGCGCGCACGTGAAAAGAATTAACATGCTAATTATTTGCGCAAATATGCACGTGCTTTCTCCCATAGGTCCCATCATAAGGAGCTGGAATACGCATTGTCGTTTAGACAATGCTGTATTCTAGCACTTATAATCACGGGCGCTGGGGGAAGTGATGTCACACGGGGGGAGGGGAGTCCTGTGTTCCACCCCTCATATGAAATGTCAGGCCTGGAGTTTTGCTTTCATAGTGTATCTACATACACTGCGAAAGTGAAATAAAAGTTAATAAAAGGTATTAGAGTTAAAAAATTAAAATACCTCTCTGCCGGCTGTCCTGGGACATCAAGGGGAAGACGTCCAATCGCTGAAAGGACCTTAAAGATGTGATTGGCCGGCAGCGATCAGCTGATGTGTGGCATGACAACATCAGCTGATCGGTTTAAAACACCTGCCAAAATCAAACGGTTTTGGCGGGCGATTTAAACCGCTTAGTTGATGCTGTCACGTCATGATCAGCTGATGATGTCACGTGACACATCAGCTGATCGGTTTTGGCGGATGGTGTAAACCGCTCAGCTGATGCTGTCAGGTGACACATCAGCTGATTATTTGCTGCCGGTTAGCTGATTCAGGTCCTGCAGCGATCAGACATAGACACCTCGCATCCTGGGACACTCGGCTGAGAGGTAAGTATTTTTTTTTTTAATACCCATTGCTTTCTTTTACTTTGCTTTCACAGTGTATGTAGATACTCTGCAAAAGTGAAAGTGCACAGATGTCACACGGGAACAGGATTATTTCTGCCCCCCTGTGACATCACTTCCCCCTGCGCTCTTGGGGGAAAAATGAGGCCGCAAAAAAACATGGTGTGTGAATGCACCGCATTTTTTACCTGCGCTAAAGTGTGCGGCCGCAAAACGTGGGAAAAACGCCTGTGCAAAAAAAGCAGCAATTACACCGCTTATGAGCGTAGCCTTAGACCACTTAGTGCCATGGTCATACATTACTATTGATGGATTTGTGACTACTATAGAAGACCTGTCTGCTCTCCTGATATATCAAGTTTAGTGAAGCATTTCCTAAGTAAATAAATCTCTAGGAGGAATAACAGCGGAATGTCATAATCCAGAGTTATAAGAAAATACGCTTTAGATTTTTCATTTAATGGGGAATAAAAATATCTAAAAATTAACATGCCAAGCAAAGCTGATATGCCCCTTTAAAGTGAATATCCACACATGAATACTATCTCCTCTTTTTTCTGAATAGGTTGAATATATTTAGCTAGAACAGGTTAGATGTCCTGTTCAAAGGAGTTAATAAACATATGTATATGTATATACATTTTGAGGTAGCGACCAGCTATGTATTGCAGAAGAGGAGGTCCTTTGTGATGTGAACCTGGAATGTTTGCACTGGGACTTGTAGTTCCATGAGTTTTTAGTACATTCACAAGATGGTCAGAAGTGCTGGGTTGATTGACCATCTACATACCTCCCATGGGTGTGTCACATGTGTTTTAATGAGACTATTTGTTTTTGACATAGTCTCTATGCTTGGAAGGTCCTGAAAGGTCTTCAGGCTTCCTGAAGACATGAGGAGGGACCATGTGCGTGCAGAGTCTGTGATGACTCTGAGGGTTTTGGAAGCTAGAATCCTGCTGAAGATTTGGAATTGACAACTGAGGCCAATATATGGAGCAAATCCAAAGTCCTGATTGGTGATCTCAGAGAGGCAGTCTTTCCAGGCATCTGGACTGACAGGAATCCGTGCATGGAGCCGCCCATTAATCCAAAAAGGTAACCTCAGATGCGAGGGTTGTATACCGATTGAGGTCACTGACCAGTGTGATACTTCCACTGGGATACCATTGCAGCGGAAGTATCCGAAGCCATGCTTGTGTATATGCATTTGAAACAGACTAAGTCACAAATGTTTCTGTGAACTGTGCGGGCATACTTGTTGGAGAAATCGACTTTGTACAGTGGAACCTTGAATAACAAGTCACTTGGTTTGAGAGCATTTAAGATAACAGTTTTTAATACATTTTATCTTGGTATACAAGCAAGATTTCCAATAAGAGCATCAAGTGAGCTCTCCCCACCCCCTCTATAGTACTGTACCTACCTCCTTGTGCAGATACAGTACAATACTAGTAATACTGATTCTATTGCATGTGCATAACCCATCAATAACGGTCTTTTCCTCACTTACAGCCTTTGCGTGTTCACTACACTCTAAACATGAAGCATTCCATATCGTACATGTGTGACACTGCTGCTAGACCAACTTTAGGCAATGTAATGATTAACTTCCTGTACATATGTACACTATATATACCATATAACTTACCGTATATACTCGTGTATAAGCCAACCCGTGTATAAGCCGACCCCCCTACTTTTGCCCCCAAAAGCTGGTAAAAGGTATTGACTCGCGTATAAGCCTAGGCTATGAAATGCAGCAGACCCCCATCCTATTATATAGCCCCCATCACTGGTATATAGCACCCCTCAGTAATGGTATACAGGCCCCTCAGCAGTGGTATTATACAGGCCCCTCAGCAGTGGTATACAGGCCCCTGTGCAGTAGTATACAGGCCCCTGTGCAGTGGTATACAGGCCCTGTGCAGTGGTATACAGGCCCCTGTGCAGTGGTATACAGGCCCCTGTGCAGTAGTATACAGGCCCCTGTGCAGTGGTATACAGGCCCCTGTGCAGTGGTATACAGGCCCCTGTGCAGTGGTATACAGGCCCCTGTGCAGTGGTATACAGGCCCCTGTGCAGTAGTATACAGGCCCCTGTGCAGTGGTACACAGGCCCCTATGCAGTAGTATACAGGCCTCCAGTGGTGGTATATAGGCCCCTGTGCCGTAGTATACAGGCCCCCAGTGGTGGTATATAGGCCCCTGTGCCGTAGTATACAGGCCCCCAGTGGTGGTATATAGGCCCCTGTGCCGTAGTATACAGGCCCCCAGTGGTGGTATATAGGCCCCTGTGCCGTAGTATACAGGCCCCCCAGTGGTGGTATATAGGCCCCTGTGTCGTAGTATACAGGCCCCCAGTGGTGGTATATAGGCCCCTGTGCCGTAGTATACAGGCCCCAGTGGTGATATATAGGCCTCTGTGTCGTAGTATACAGCCCCCAGTGGTGGTATATAGGCCCTGTGCGTAGTATACAGGCCCCCAGTGGTAGTATGTAGGCCCTGTGTCGTAGTATACAGGCCCCCAGTGGTGGTATATAGGTCCCTGTGCCGTAGTATACAGGCCCCAGTGGTGGTATATAGGCCCCCAGTGGTGGTATATAGGTCCTGTGCCGTAGTATACAGGCCCCCAGTGGGGGTATATAGGCCCCTGTGCCATAGTATACAGGCCCCCAGTGGTGGTATACTGGCCCCCAGCAGTAACACACAGCCCCCCCTCCTTATTATGTGTCCCCCAGGCTGCGGCACCTGTCAAAATAACAAACCTTTCATACATCACCTTTCCGGCGCAGCTCCTCAGCTCCTCCGCTCCCTGCTTCTTCTTCCTGCTTGTGTTGGCTTCTAGTGCTGTGACCTCGCGCAGGAGATGACGTCATCTCCTGCGCCCAGTCACACGACACCGGCTCAAGCAGGAAGAAGAAGCCAGGACCGGAGGAGCTGTGCCGGAAAGGTGATGTATGAAAGGTTTGTTATTTTGACAGGTGCCACAGCCTGGGGGATACATATTAAGGAGGGGGGATGTGTGTTACTGCTGGGGGCCAGTGTATTGCAATATGCACGGCAACCCCCCGCCGCTGATGGACGGGGGGATGCTGTGCATATTAATTACACTAATGAGGCGGCCCCACGTGACCGCCCCTCCTGCCTCCTCCAGCCACCGGTCACAGCCCCCCCACAGCAGAAACCGAGTGACTCACGTATAAGCCGAGGGGGGGACTTTTCAGCCCAATTTCTGGGCTGAAAAACTCGGCTTATACGCGAGTATATACGGTAATTAATTGCAGAACTGTATTCATTTTATATGAATACAGTAGATCATTTTGGGTTTGGGTGGAACAAATCATCTGCATTTCAATTATTTCTTATGGGAAAATTTGCTTTGATATACAAGTGATTTGTATTACAAGCACTTTCCTGGAACACATTATGCTCTTAATCCAAGGTTCCACTGTATTATGTTTACCTCTATTATGCCAATGGATGGCTCATGTTGGTTTACAGTAAGCAGTTTATGCTCTTTTTAAGTAAACTGGCTGGACTTATTTAATAGAAATCATGTCTGAGTTGTCTGAGTGCCTCAAATCTACGACCAAACGAGTGCCCCTAATACATTCAGCGAGCGCTACCTCACATTATATATAGCAGAAAAGGATCAAAAGACAGCAATGATAATAGATGTGACAGTGCCGAATGACAGTAACATCAGACAGAAGCAGAGGTACAAAAAATAATAGAGATGATGGAGTCCATTTGATGCAAAACAAAATTGGGGTTAATATGAAATTAATAGGTTCCCTAGAAACCAGAGGAATATTGCTGAGCACTTTAAGCCACAATACGGAAAGATTGCAGCGATAGGTAAGGACCCAAGGTGTGGAAACATGAAACACATGTACAAGTGGAAAAAAGTGGAGTAGCTACTGCAAGTAAGAATAGCCTCCTACAACCTAACTATAAACAGAAGAAAGGAGTAGGTTAGACAAGTGAGATAGCAATGAGAATATGCCAAGCTGGATCTTACTGGCAAAATCCTTGGCAGTTGGGCTTGAACTCCTTAGCAGGATCCACATAGGAATAAGCCAGCAAAGAAGACCAGCATGAGGAAGGTATAAATAGTCACAAGTGACATGTGATGCCATAGACCGAATGAACTATTGAAAACACCTGCTGATCACAAACCAGTAAGAATAGAGACAAAGGTAAAATATAATCAGCACCTTGATAGGGATTTACCATGCTGTGGCTTAGCGGAGAAGGGAAACCGACCAGCACAAGGTCACTGGATCATGAGGCATGACAATTATATTTGCTAATGGGAATGTATATTGTAGTAAGTTAAAAAAAAAAGAAGAAACATTTTAAAAACTTGAAAAGACTCAGTGCATTGATATATAGTGTGAGCTGTTGGTTGCTACTGCTTAACATCGGTTTCCATGATGGTGGGACCACTTTGACATTACTAAGGCTGAGTTTGCATTATGGTGATTGAGAAAGGTTGGATATAGACCTAGGAGACCTCAGAGTGTTATACACATCTTTTCTGGGAGATTGAAGTACCTGCGATTTAATTTTTAGAAAAATTTGCCTAACCTCGTGAATTTTCCTTTCAAAATATTCGCTAATCACTATAAAATAGTAAGAACTATGATTGACTAAAATGTCCTTTGTCATTTAAGTAGTGCACAACACAGCACCAGCAATGCCAGTGAATAAAACCGTAAATGTACTTTACATGGGATGACGTTTTTCCCATAATGAGCGCTGATCAACAATTTCACAAGTCGATCACTGCTCATTTCAAGGTCGTTATAATGTTGCAAACTTAAGGGAGAAATATCATTAATATTTTAATGTTTAAAGATATTATGTTTCCTTTGGGCACTGGCTTATGGTTTACCAAAAGAAGGATACATTATGCACAGGTTTTGGCCGGTGATTTGTAGTTTCGCGCATACCTATTAAGTTTGGGCAGCAGACTCGTGTACAGGTCTACATGTAATTCCCAGTATTCTCTAACCATAATGAAATTCTAGCTTGTGTTCTGATGATCACAATAGAGATTTGATACTACCTGCCTGTACCAATAATAATAAAATATCCGGCACAGGAAACAGTTTAGCAATGATTCCTTACTCGTGTTATTGTTCCCAGTAATTTCACTTGATGTATCCGTGGCCTGATTTATAATGACATATATCACATTTTACTTTGTTGCCATTGTTCTGCACTTTCTCTGCATTAACAATTCAATAAACAGTTCTTGATGTAATAAAAAATATAAAGTCCCTGAGTATACTTTTTTAGGTATGCTTTTTTTATTAGATGATCAACGGAGATTGAACAGAGACCTATAGACTGGCCACTATTAAAGAACTGAAAGACCACGTTCATGCATTTTGTATTTTTTACTTGAATTAATGTGGACTCTGACTTAGGCCCCTTTCACATCTAATGCATTGCTGCATTTTGCTGCATTTGCGTTTCTATGCATTTTTACTGCTAAAAACGCATCCAAACGCATGCGTTTTTGCCCCCATTGATTTTAATGGAAAACACATTGAAAACGCATGCAAAAACGCATGTGCATGTGCAAAAACGCTGCAATGTTTTGGGCTGCGTTTGCAAAACACATGCGTTTTTGCATGCTTTTTAAATGTATTTTCCATTAAAATCAATGGGGGCAAAAACGCATCCCATATAACATCCCAGGCAACAAATATGCATCCCATACAAAGGAATGGCATTTACTCAACTCAGTTCACGTTGTGGAATTTTTGCGACATGGAAAGATATATATGCAAATTGTCTCTTCAGAGAGAAAGAGGACTTGAACTTTAGTGCCACCTATTGGATATTGCAATCCTAAAAGTCAATATTGACCCAAACTTTTCCAATCAGACCAAAACTGGTAATCATTTTCAAGCCGCATCTTTCATGGTGCTTAGTGCAAAGTAAGGCTACATGCACACATGTTTTTGTGGGCCCCGGGCGAAACAGTCTCACTGGGCTCCTTTAACATATAGCACGATTCATAAACATGGTATAGAAGCTGCAGGCTGTATATATATAATATAGAGGCTCCTGAGTGGGCTATATATATAATATTGAGAATGTGCATGACTGCATATATAGTTTAGAGGCTGCTGGGCTGTAAATATAATATGGAGACTGCTAGGCTGTATAAATAGTATTGAAGCTGATGCTGGACTGTATATATATAATATAAAGGCTGCAGGCTGTATATATTTGGAGGCTGTATATGGCTTAATATACATAATAAAAAGGCTCTGGGATATGTACAGTTAGGGCCAGAAATATTTGGACAGTGACACAAGTTTTGTTATTTTAGCTGTTTACAAAAACATGTTCAGAAATACAATTATATATATAATATGGGCTGAAAGTGCACACTCCCAGCTGCAATATGAGAGTTTCCACATCCAAATCGGAGAAAGGGTTTAGGAATCATAGCTCTGTAATGCATAGCCTCCTCTTTTTCAAGGGACCAAAAGTAATTGGACAATGGACTCTAATGGTACCTTTACACGCCGCCACAACAGGATGGATACAACCCGCTACAGGCTACAAATGTAGCTTGTCGCGCCAATATCGCCCGTAGTAGCGGCGTCTGAAGACGGGACGACACAGCCGGCTACAGATACCTCTGTATCCGTGCACTGCCCATAAACATATGGCTACATCGCCGATTGTAGCGAGCTGTATCGGCGTGTAAAGAAGCTACAGAAGGGAACTCGGGACATCCGGCGATGTAGCTGCAATGTGGCTAAGGCGTCACCCAGGCTCCGTGATACCGCGCCCCTTCAGCGATCATTGGTGGAAGATGCTGCATGATGATTGGTAGTCGCTGCATAGGGAGGCATATTTAAGGAGCTGACGAGTCACACTACACAATCGCTCGAGCGTGCTGTATTACTCAGCCTCCTGCGTTGCCTGCCCAATCAGGATGTTATTGCTTCGTCCTATCAGCGTACGGACGGCTCGTAAACCACAATTGTGGCACGCCTATGTGCTGTCCCTGCTGCACCAGGTACGCCCATAGTAGCTGGTTATAGCGGTGTGTAAATGAGCTACAGCTGGCTACTTGAGACACCCGGCGATGTAGCTAGCTGTAGATGTGGCGTAGCGTAGCGCACCTTGTGGCGGCGTGTAAAGAGGGTGTGGTTCCCGTTGGTAACCGTTCACCCGTGCTCGTGCACGTGAAGTTGCCGTTGGTATCCATCCTGTTGTGGCGGCGTGTAAAGGTACCTTTAGGGCTGCAAATAACTCTGAAGGTGTCTCCCTCGTTAACCTGTAATCAATGAAGTAGTTAAAAGGTCAGGGTGGATTCCAGGTGTCTGGTTTTGCATTTGGAAGCTGTTGCTGTGACCAGACAACATGCGGTCAAAGGAACTCTCAATTGAGGTGAAGCAGAACATCCTGAGGCTGAAAAAAAAGAAAAAATCCATCAGAGAGATAGCAGACATGCTTGGAGTAGCAAAATCAACAGTTGGGTACATTCTGATAAAAAAGGAATTGACTGGTGAGCTTGGGAACTCTAAAAGGCCTGGGCGTCCACGGATGACAACAGTGGTGGATGATCGCCGCATACTTTATTTGGTGAAGAAGAACCCGTTCACAACATCAACTGAAGTCCAGAACACTCTCAGTGAAGTAGGTGTATCTGTCTCTAAGTCAACAGTAAAGAGAAGACTCCATGACAGTAAATACAAAGGGTTCACATCTAGATGCAAACCATTCATCAATTCCAAAAATAGACAGGCCAGAGTTAAATTTGCTGAAAAACACCTCAAGAAGCCAGCTCAGTTCTGGAAAAGTATTCTATGGACAGATGAGACAAAGATCAACCTGTACCAGAATGATGGGAAGAAAAAAGTTTGGAGAAGAAAGGGAACGGCACATGATCCAAGGCACACCACATCCTCTGTAAAACATGGTGGAGGCAACATGATGGCATGGGCATGCATGGCTTTCAATGGCACTGGGTCACTTGTGTTTATTGATGACATAACAGCAGACAAGAGTAGCCGGATGAATTCTGAAGTGTACCGGGATATACTTTCAGCCCAGATTCAGCCAAATGCTGCAAAGTTGATTGGACGGCGCTTCATAGTACAGATGGACAATGACCCCAAGCATACAGCCAAAGCTACCCAGGAGTTCATGAGTGCAAAAAAGTGGAACATTCTGCAATGGTCAAGTCAATCACCAGATCTTAACCCAATTGAGCATGCATTTCACTTGCTCAAATCCAGACTTAAGACGGAAAGACCCACAAACAAGCAAGACCTGAAGGCTGCGGCTGTAAAGGCCTGACAAAGCATTAAGAAGGAGGAAACCCAGCGTTTGGTGATGTCCATGGGTTCCAGACTTAAGGCAGTGATTGCCTCCAAAGGATTCGCAACAAAATATTGAAAATAAAAAATTTTGTTTGGGTTATGTTTATTTGTCCAATTACTTTTGACCTCCTAAAATGTGGAGTGTTTGTAATGAAATGTGTACAATTCCTACATTTTCTATCAGATATTTTTGTTTAACCCTTCAAATTAAACGTTACAATCTGCACTTGAATTCTGATGTAGAGGTTTCATTTCAAATCCAATGTGGTGGCATGCAGAGCCCAACTCGCCAAAATTGTGTCACTGTCCAAATATTTCTGGCCCTAACTGTATATTATTTGGAGGCTGCTGCTGGGCTGTATACTGTATATAATTTGGATGCTGTGGCAGTGTAGCAGCAGCCTTCAATATATTCAGCCTAATGCCCAGAACAGCCTCCAAATGATAAATATAGCCAAGCACAGCCTCCATATTATATATAAAGCACAGCCTTCAAACTATATATACAGCACAGCAGCAGTCTCCATATTATATATACAGCACAACACAGCCTCCAAATAATATATACAGGCGGCCTCCACATTATATATACATCCCAGCCTCAAAATATATACAGCACAGGTTCCATAGTATATATACAGCATAGAATAGTCTCCAAATAATATATACAGCACAGCCTCCATTTTATATGTACAACACAGCTTCCAAATAATACATATAGCCCAGTACAGCCTTCAAATACTATATAAAGCACAGCCTCCAAAAATATATACAGCACAGCCTCCATATTATATATATCGCCCAGCAGCAGCCTCCACATAAACCAGCAGCATCCTCCATAGCCTAGCCTCCATAGCACAGCCTCCATTGCCCAGCAGTCTTCATAGCCCAGCAGCAGCCTCCATTGCCTAGGCTCCATAGCCTAGCCGCAGCCTCCATAACACAGGCTCCATAGCCCTGCAGTAGCCTCCATAGCACATCCTCCATAACCCAACAGCAGCTTCCACAGCACATCCTCCATTGCCCAGCATCAGCTTTTATAGCCCAGCCCCTATAGCCCAGCAGCAGCCTCCATAGCCCTGTAGTAGCCTCCATAGCACAGCTTCCATAGCCCAGCACTGCCTCCATAGCCCTGCAGTAGCCTTCATAGCCCAGCCTCCATAGCTCAGCACAGCATCATAGCCCTGCAGCAAGATCCATATCACAGCCTCCATAGCCCAGCAGCAGCTTCCATAGCACAGCCTCCATAGCCCAGCAGCAGCCTCCTTAGCACAGCCTCCATAGCTCAGCTGCAGCCTCCATAGTCCAGCAGCAGCCTCCATAGTGCAGCCTCCATAACCCAGCATCAGCCTCCACAGCCCAGCAGAATCACCATGCAGCCCAGCAACGGCCTCTATAATCAAGTTGCATAGAGTGAAAAAAAAAAAAAAAAAGATTATGATCACCTTCCCTTCGCACCCCCGGAGCTCGTATCTTCCTCAGTAGCTGTCCCTGCTGCATCCTTGCAGCAGACTCCCTTCCACGCTCCTCCTCATTACCTGCACGGCTGCAGTAGTGTGATGAGATGGCAGGGTGATAATTCATTACTCTGCTGCAGTCGGCTGAGGAGGAAGAGCAGAAGAGAGCCAGCACATGGCTAATTTGCATAACATGCAAATTAGCAATGTAAACAGGCAGGGCTGTGTCAGCACTCAGCTGCCTGAGTGTCCCTGATGGCCAATGGGCCCCCTCAGCTGTGAAGGCCCTAGCACTTGCCTGGGTATGCCGGGTGCTGACACCGGCCCTGCATGCACACGATCTGGAATAGCAACAGTTTGGATGCAGCGTGTTTGCACTGCGTCCATAATGCTGCATTGTACAGTGCAAGCACAGTGGATAGGATTTCTAGAAATCCCATATGCACTGTGCTTCTCCCCTCTGCAGCAGCTGCGGTGCAGGTTACTGCGCTTCCATATCTCTGCAGAATATTCATTTATTGCTGCTGAGTCAGACGCGATTTTCAGTGGGTGAATACAGGGAAAACTGCCCTGCTCCCACCACACGCAGACCATGGGCACGGTGCGGCTGCATTCTCCCCGCATTCAATCGTGGCTTCCCACAGGTCCGGAGGCGCTGTGTGTTGGAAAACCCACATTGCCTCCAGATCGTGTGCACATACCCTAAGAGATCTGATCTAGCTGGCTGAGAGGCCAATGACCAGGGGCTTAGAGCTAACATCTCTCCCTGTGGAGAGTGCCATGCCTGATATGCCGTTATGAGAAAGTATATTTACTAATTGTCTCTTCACAGAGGAAAGGAACTTGAACTCTAATGCCACCTTTTGGAAGTAGCATAACTAAAAGAGACAATCTCCATACTTAACCAACCGGAAAGTTATCTCCATACTTATCTTTTCGGTTGGCTATGCCATGTCGTATAAGACTTCTCACACCAGCATCTCAGTAGTAAAAACCTGGGGACAGGGTCCCTTTAATTGAACCTATTGAAGAATAATCATGACCTTGCAGGACCATGATATGCTTCTGGTGTACCTGTCAATAGGTCCTTTATATTATATCTTAACCTTTTATGGTTGATCATATGAATTGGTTGGATATTCTCACAGATGGTCAATAATAACATTGTATACATAAAATATTAGAAATACAGAATTAAGCAAACCTTTGGTGGAGTTTCGCATAATTAAAGTATATTTATATAGAATTACATTCATACTTAATCTAAACATATTTTTTTTGCTAGTAAACCCCTTTCTTATATTCCATCATTAACATTTGGTGTACCCATAAAAAGGTTTTGTGTAATAATGACTTTTCTGTATCTACTATAGACTATAATTGAGAATGACGGTACCTGCGTGCCACGTTTCTGCCGGGAATAATTCCCTAATGGCCAAACCTACCCTGATCTCATTTTTTATGGCATATTTAGTGATCTGAAACTTCTTTTAAAGCTTCTCCAAAGAAGCTAAACTAACATTGCTTGAATATCCTTTATGGGAATGAATGAAATCCCAGTGATAATTATGGCATTCCTGTGCTGTACTCTTACCGGGGTGTGTTACTCTTCAGCTTGCGGTGGATCTGGCCTTTATGATCTTTACAGATTTTTGCCCTTTTATTTGTTTGCTCATTAAAACATTTTGCCTAAGTATTTATGGTCTTTTTTAGTTTACAAGAGAAGCCATATAATTTGCTATAAACATACATATGGCCACAGGTGGAAATCATTTATAATATTGGGGATATACTGGATGATAATGTAGTCATTGCCAAGACGTAACGTTCCCTCAGTAAGTACAGAAGGTTAAATGAGCATTTCTTGAAGATTTTATGATTCAGAATTTGATATAGTGATCTCATTCACATTCTTCCGGGGCGATATAAATATGGCCTTCAGTGGCTACAGGAGTTGTAAACTTAGAAATCATTGACAGACTCCGAGGTCATAGTTATGATGGTTTGTTCCATCTCTTAAATATCCACAGACTTAAATGTACAAGAGATGGAGTCTCACTGCTGGAACGCCCTTCTTTCTCGAGACTGGGTACCCATTGCTTGCAACAGGTGGTGGAGAGGTGATTGTACTCTTTGTTTTTAAAAAATTGCAGAGAACTTTAGATAGATGCCCATGACAGGACCAATATCTACAATACATCTGTAGGAGATATATAAACTCCCTCTTAACCAGGTCACGTAGGAATACAATAGTGCATTGATTTCTTCTAATTGCTACAAGGAACTATATCACTATACATAATGGAAAAGTAAGGTTGGGGGCGATCTTATTATAATGCACAAATATATGAGGGGACAGTATAGAGACATTTCTAAGGATTGTTTTACACCTAGGCCTGCAACAATTATAAGGGGGCATCTACTACCTCTAGAACAGTGGTCCCTAACCTGTTGTTAGGTGGCTGGCTATTTAGGACCCTGGTAGTTGAGGGTGAGAAAGGCCCCAGCTGCAGAGCAGCCCGGATTCCGCTGAGCTTGCCCCAGCAGGCTCCCCAGTGCAAAAGTTCAGCTCAGGATTGCTCTCAGTGAGGACCACAGCACACAGAGTCAATTAAAGGAAACCAGTCAGCTCGATTTAGCCACCTATTCTATCACTATCTGTCCCTACACCTTGCTAGCTCATCCCTAACCATCCCTCTCTGAGCTAAAACTACACTATAAAGCTTGTATAAATTGATTCAATAACTTACATTCAGTCTACGTCGTAGACTGACATGGGCGGTCTCCAGGGCTCCATTCTTCCCCCTTTCAGGCTCTTAGCATACCCCACTGGGTATCATCATTCCGTCTTTTGTTCATTTTCTTTTGAAATTGCCGTCTCCTCCATGTAGTATGATGAGCCGGCCGGACGTCAGTTCCGGTCCGGTGCATTGTGGGGGCTTATCAGGTGTACGGTCCAGGTCCAGCGCATGCGCAGTGCGCAAATTGAAACTGGATCACATATTCTGGATGTAGCCTTAGAAGTGATTTACAGAGGGGTAACAACACGTTAGGATACTGGGATTTTATCTCTCTTTTTATAAACTGGTGCTGCAAGGGTAAAGCTGTTCTTTTGTCTCCTAAGGCTTTCAGTCTTTGCATATCTCAGCTGCTCTCTTTTACCCACTCCCCTCTGGTATAAGTATTCACCTTTGGGTAATTGCCATGATAGCTTGCTATACCTCGGTATTGGTATGAAAGTGTGAGCCGTGGAAAGAAGTATCGTTTCTAACTCATTTCTGTAGCTGTATGGAAGTTTCTTTAACCCTTGTCTGTCTTATTCCCTTTGTGCTGTTATCGTAGAGAAAGACAAGTGTACTGCGCGCTAGTCAGGACTAAGCTTATGGTAGGACAGGATTAGGAATGTGATCACTGCACAGGATGAAATAACCTGTCGGTGGACATCAGGGAGCTCAGAGGTACCCTTCCTGTCTATCCCTAGTAGCAGTATTCCCCTTTCCTTCTGTCTCACCATTCCCCGCTTGGCTCCTTTGTGAAGCGTGATAGTTGGTTTAACTTTAATGTATTAGGTATGGAGGCCCTTAGTCAGTTACTTGTATGGATCTAATGTTTTTTCTCGTGGAACTAATTCGTCATTATTTCTTACCTGCAGGTGATAATTAATGAGTCATTGGTGTTGATCACGAGTTCATCAGTGGTAATGTCCAGAACAGGCGGGGTCATAGAATATCCACTCACCAGATCTACAAAGGTAAAAACCAGAAGAAAACAGTTAAATAAACAGATATCTCAAATCTGTGCTCTTATTTCACATTTCAAATTAATTCTACTAATTGAACACGAAGTCTTTGCCATTTAGCCAGAGTAACTACCCCCCAACTCCCATCTGTGTCAACAAATTTAGGAAAGTTAAACAAAGCCCTGTTCATATTTAGGCAGAAATCCTGGGGAATGCTTAATGTCAGAAACCCGCTGTGGCACAGGCCCTGGACTTCAGAATGAATGTACTGTAGATCCCCAAGCTAATGAGTCTTGTTTGAATGTCTAGAACACAGCGTTTGTACATTGGATGGGGTGGAGGAGGGAATCGTTTTATCCATCACATCTGATTGCAGCACTTAGGACGAGAGTAATTTACTAGTCTTCTAATTAAAACATCCCAGGCATTGTTTTTACTTCTTTCCCAAGTCTTCTTTGAAAATGTGTCGTTTATTATGATTTTGGCTAAATGAAGCAAAGAAAAACTTCCAACACCAACGCTTGTTTCTTTTGATGAAAAGCAGAAACGAAAAGTAATTTATGATGTAGTTACACAGAAAGGGCCAATTGCTTTTATATGTACCTGCTGCCTTCACACATTAGAAGAAATCTCTGAACCTCAAAAGTGGATTCACGTAAAGTTAAAGATTAGGGATGAGCGAATAGTCAAATACTCAGACTTATTATACTCGTGCCGATGAGATCGTAATTCTCGGATATTAGGTGTGAGTAGCGAGTCCAATGTTAGTCAATGGGAAATGAGAGAAATTGTCTGCTGGAGTCAAAAAAGCAGTCTGGGGGCTGAGGAAAAGGCTGAAGTGGGTACATGATTGCCGTAAGAGCGAGTTATGATGGAGGAGATATCTGACAGCTCAGTGTGTAAGTGGTGTATTATGTGGTAATTATGAAGCTAGGGCTACTAGCATAGTTCTTGCAGTGCCCAATGTGCAGGCATAGCCATAGTGTCTCCAAAAAGTAGCCCAAGGGGCTGTATTATGGTTGATGAAGGAAACAGGCCTCAAGGGCCAAACAATTATGAAGCTAGGACTGTTAGGACTAGTAGCATAGTTTTTGAAGTACCCAATGTGCAAGCATAGTGTATCCATTGGTATTTACACCTCCTTTCACTGATCTGGGGCACGGACAACTGGATGCTAGGTTGGGACGAACAAGTGGATGAGCTTGTTGTATCCTTGCTTTTGAGCAAGAGGTATGATCACCTGATTCCTGCCCAGCAGATTGAGAAGGACAGATCGTATGTGACACGGCAGTGGTTTGACCCGCAGACACCGATTTGGTACCCTGGTGTTCCGCCCACCGACTAGAGTGCTTGGCTGCCATGTGTTTCCGCATACTGGTGGTGCTTTGTTTGCCTTTGCCTTGGCCTCTGCTCAGCTTTGTATGGCAGATGCTACAGATGACAACATTTGGTTCCAGACATTGGCTGAACGCACCCTTGCCTTGACTTGGGGCACAAGGGAATTGCTCTTGGCAACAGTTGACACACTTAGCACTCTGCTCAAACCAGTAGCCCTCGGTGCATTTGTTGGTGCTATGTATCCACCTTCTTCCTCTGTGCTGCTGTGCTGGCTATGTGTGCCAGCGGTCCAGGTCGCATCAGTGGTCTCACCATCGACCACCTTGTCGTCCACGTCATCCTCCTTCCATGTTGATATTGTCGACTGGCCAGATGGCAACTGTGTGTCATCAGCATCAGCCTCCACCTCTTCACCCGGTATATCACGTGGATAAAAGTGGCTTTCTTCTGGCCATGGGTTTTAAATATTTGGCCATGAACAGACCATAATCCTTCATGTTCCACGTCACTTCGTTGTCGCGTGGTGAGAGGCCTGAGGCAACAAAAGGATATGGACCAAACAGATCCTTGGACTGGCCAAGGTTGGGGTCAAATGTTTCCTGTGACTCCTGACAGGGTGATGAACTAGGAACAGGTTGAGAATCGGATGATCCAGCATTCTTTGTCTATACATGGGCTACTTTTTGGAGACACTATGGCTATGCCTGGACATTGGGCACTGCAACTACTGTGCTAGTAGTCCTAGCTTCATAATTGTTTGGCCCTTGAGGCCTGCTTCTTTCATCAACCATGGTACAGCCCCTTGGGCTAATTTTTGTAGACTATGGCTAAGCCTGCACATTGGGCACTGAACTATGCTAGGAGACTGTGTGGTCATGGATGATTGGGTGCTGCTAGAAAATTTAATGGAGGCCTTATCAACCATCCAAGAAAGTATCTGCTATTGCTCTTCTGGGGCCCAGACTCATTTACGTTCCAGAACGGGAAATTTCACCAAGAACATAGAAGCATCAACCTTCGTTTGTCTCCCAGACTCTGTGCCTTGTCGGGCACCACTGACAACCCCACGCCCACATCCACGTTCATGTCCCTGTCCCTTCACAACAGCCTTTTTAGGAATTTGGGGTTTTTCTAACATAGCTGCAGATGTTCAGATGCAGATATTGGGGAACAAGGAGCATTTAGTGCTTTGTGGAAGGTAGCACTACAGCCTAGAATTGCTTTAAGGTTTAAGGCGATATATTTCGTGCGGCAGTCACCACACAAGACAGCAGTGCTGGCTGAGTGTCATTTGTGCAGTACCGTGCGTGTTATTCAGTATGAACACAGCACCACAACGGTACCCAAAAATTGCCCTGAGGGTTAAGGCGATATATTACGCACGGCAGTCACCACACAAGACAGCTGTGCTGGCTGCGTGTCAGTTGTGCAGTACCGTGCGTGCTATTCGGTGTGAAAGCAGCAACACAACGGCAAAAAATTGGCCTGCAGGTGTAAATGTGACCCCAAATATAGCTGGGAAAACTGTCACTACTCCCTGACCTTATACTTTCAGCTCTGAGAAGAGCTGAAATATTGCTGACTGTACTACGTGGTACTGTAATACTCCTGCCTGTCTCCCTGCACTACAGTCACCTAGTACTACAATACTGGTAGCTCTCACAAGAACTTTTGGGTTTTACAGAGGATTTCTGTATGATTTACACAAGCACAACTCTCCCTAGCAGCTGCTCACACTCTCCCTACACTAGCTGGGTTCTGCATGCAATGTGCAGAAAATGGCGGAGGCAGGGCTTATATAGAGCCTATGAGTAATAGGCTATGACCCATGTATGACGCTGGGCGGCCAGCCAATCATAGTAATGCCACAACCAAGAACACTGAGGCATTACTATGATTGGCTAATGCTGGGCAGGAGATCTGAATATTGCAAGGTGAATAGTGAAATACTTGCTATGTTTCGAGTACCGTGAGTACCGTATTACTTGCCGTGTACCGAATACTCATCCCTATTAAAGATGTTTTCCTCTGCTAATGTAATCTCATTTCTTTTGCAAGTCTTTTAGATTGTGAGCCTCAAAAGGGACGGCATTACTGATGTATATAAAGTGCTAAGGAATTAATAGCGCTATATAAATGAATAAATATATATAGATTTTGTCCTGACTATTCCTAGCTAACATTTTTCCAATATACTTCTGCTGCCTAATCTTACCTCTCTGAGGCTCGTAAATACTTTTATTGTCATTCTAGCTTTGATCCTTCTGGTCTGGTGATTGGAATCAGACTAATTGAGCAGGGCATGCCACTGGTGGGGGCTAATAGAAGAGTAAAGTGTGATCTGGGCATGCGTGCCCAGATTGCTGTCATTCACAGAGAGGAAGCCCACCCCACCAGAGATGTGCCCTGCTCTGTTGGTCTGATTCTTGTCTCTAGAAGACGGAAGACTCAAAGCCACAACAACAATAAATGTACAGGGTGGGCTATTTGTATGGATGCACCAAAATAAAATGGGAATGGTTAGTGAACTTCCTGTTTGTGGCACATTAGTATATGGGAGGGGGAAAACTTTTCCAGATGGGTGGTGACCATGGTGGCCATTTTAAAGTCCGCCATTTTGGATCCAACTTTATTTTTTTCAATTGGAGGAGGGTTATGTGACACATCTGAGGAAGGCTTATCCTTACTGTAAAGCCGAAACGCGTTGTATGTTCTCCACTACATTGCTAATGGAATAAATTACTTCTTTGGAAAATAAGAAGAATTTGGATTGTGTCTTTCTGGACCTGGGAGCGCTCGTCTATACACCAGATAATCTCTTTCTGTGGACACACCTAACAGACGCCGGGCTGGGAGCTCTGTCATTTCTGGGACGTAGCTGCAAACCAGGAGGCAAGCACACTAAAGAGTGGATCAACCAAGTGACCACAAGGAATTGTTACATGAGAAAATAAAGACATCAAAAGGGTGAGCATAAAACCTATTATCTATCACCATACTTTATAATCTACACTTAGATTTGCGCCCTCTCTTTCTATCTCCCCCCCCACCCAGACCCCAGTGCCCAGAGGTCGGACTTCCTTGAATAAGAAAAATAATGGTGTGCTTGGATTTAACATAACTTTATTCTTTCATGAGTTATTTACAATTTTATGGCCACTTATAAAAAGTGTTCAAAGTGCTGCCCATGGTGTTGGATTGTCCACGTAACCCTCTTCTCCCACTCTTGACACACTGATAGCAACACCGCAGAAGCAATGCTAGCACAGGCTTCCAGTATCCGTTGTTTCTGATGCTGCACATCTGGTGTCTTCACAGCATAGAAAATTGCCTTCAGATGAGTGATGAGGCAAACTTTTTTGTGAATGGTAAAGATAACAAACAAAACCACTGCTATTGGTCTAAGGCTGGGGTCACCTTTGGCCACGCAATTGCCTTCACACACATTTTTTTCCCAAAATGTGTTCTGTGAACCGCAATGCGGTAACCGGATTGGCAGCGCACCGCCATAGACCTAATGTTAATGGTTACAGGACCCTGGACAGCGGCTGATACTATACGTACATTACGAACAGTATCTCCTCTACTGGGAGGAGCCGCGGCTTCATTCAGAAATTTCTACAAAGCCAACAAAAGCCGGCTGTACTGTAGAGAGCTTATTAACCCCTCAACAGCTGACAAGAGTAGGCAGCATGTCTGTAGGGGGGTGGGCACCCCCTAGAGACATGTGGCCCAGAGCTACTATTAATATTTCATGTTTTAATAACATTTAACACTTTGCTTATCCCTGCGGCAGCAGGAATGAGCAAAGTATATGGTAACCACATTGGTGAGGATTACACATCCGGAGCAATCCGGTTACCGCATTGCGGTTCACAGGACCGCTCCGAAAACTGCAGCCTGCATGATTTTTACTGCAGGCTGCAGATTCGGAGCCGGTAACTGGATTGCATGTAGAGCAATCCAGTTACCATAATGGGCTCCTATGGGGAGTGGTTCCTGATCCGGTTTTGAGCTTTTTGATAGCTCAAAACTGGATCAGGAATTCAAAATCATGCCGCATGTGTGACCCCAGCCTAACACTAACCCACAGTGGATAGATCCCTCCAAGACTGTTGGAACACAAAAATTGATGGTATGATGTGGTATATGGGGTACAAAGATAGTGGGGCCATGCTTCATCAATGAAAACCTTAAGGTACCTTTACACGCCGCAACTATCACCGGTGATCGGTAGCAACCGAACGTGCGTGTGCACGTTTTTAAAGGTTGATAGTGAACGCCGATGCCGCATTTAGATGCCGCAATTGCGTCGTCAACCTAAGGGAACGTGGCTCACCAGAAGTTGAAACAGATCCTGCGGGAAACATCCGGTTGAATCCCGATGCCACTTCACACGCCGCAATCAGTAGGGGAATGTGGGCATACATGTTCAGAGCCGCAAGAACAGAGGCGTGACAGACTTGTGTATTCCTAGGGTAATTGGTCACAGCACCTGGGGTTGCATGCTAGGCCTTTCGTTCCTCCAGCCAGCACCTGGACGCATGTCCAAACCGGAGAGTCCAAATCCGGATCACAATGAAATATCAAAATAAGAAACGGACAGCGTCACAGACCTTTGATGGTGCAAAATATCTCTGTGTCTTTATTCCATGGTCATGAAAAAGCTACGTTTCGACCATTCCTGTGGTCTTTATCAAGGAGTGGTCGAAACGTCGCTTTTTCATGATCATGGAATAAAGACACATAGATATTTTGCACCATCAAAGGTCTGTGGCGCTGTCCATTTCTTATTTTGATTTTCGACTTGTGTATTCCGTGACCCAAACACGCTGATTAAACAATGCAATAGCGTCATGATTGGCCAGCCTGCGCAGGAAGGCTGGCTCATACATGACGCCATTGCAATTGTGTAGTGTGAATGGACAGCGCTTCAAATATGGCGCCCTGTGAAGGGACAGCCAATGGAAACACAGTAGCCCCCACCAATCATCGCTGACGGGGCGCGGTGTCCAGCACGCTGTGGCACGCCTCTAGGATATCACTAGGCGACACAGATTCCATCCCTATCGCCCGTTCACACACCAAAACCAGGGCAATTCACCTTCAGGGTTGCCTCTGGTTTTTGAACAATGCTCTGAAACCGCAACTGGGAGATACTTAGAAAATCACCATCACTTTCCCCAATTACACGCCGCAATTTCGTAGCAATTTTAAGGCAACCGTGATGGAAATCCCGATTGCCTCTCAGTTGCTACAACGTAGTTGCGGCGTGTAAAGGTAACTTTAAAGGAATCAGGGTCTCTGTCATTACATTATTCTGCTCTTAGATTAAGTAGCAAAAATCAGGTGACAGATTCACTTTAAAGAAGGGAGCACTGGAGTAAAATGTGTCTTTTGATGAATTTGGATCATTTTAGAGTTGCTTGTAAAAAAATGTTCCACTCACTTCTTTTAGGTGTAATTATGATGGCTGTCCTTGGCCATACCCCTCCTGGATAAGCTCTGTCTATCTTTCAAAAAGTTAGAGCAGCCTGCCAAGAACTGGTGTAAAAAATGGCAAAAGTTGCAACATTTTTTATAACGACAGGTTTTAGGATATTTTGGAAAAATTCCAAAAACTGCTTGATGAACTGAAGCCAGAGTATTTTGGAACTTGTTAGTTGAAAAATTGAATTTTTAGCTGTTTTTTTATTTTCATTTATAATGTCTGATTTCTTACATGGCTAAGTCTGTATTAGGAATTTTGGAAATCAATATGGAGACTCTGGTTCCAGATATATTTAATCTCGATGTCATTGTGGTTGATGACGTCCATAGAAAATGTAGCTTTAAATGAGTAAAATAAACTGGGCATAAACTGCAATAGAAAATCAGAAAAGTTTCTACAGACTCGAGTATCGGACTGGGTGCCAGATCCAAATTCAACCCACAGATCACAAAGTAGATTTATGACATTAGGTATAGAAATGTGCGGCTTGGCAGTAATTTTAATGAAAACGCATACTTAGTACCCAGGGTCAGACACATGAGCCATTTTAGATGGTGAAATCTTTATTTAATGCAGCTGCTTTCTGCACTCTATCTCTTCGTGCACTTAACTTAAGTACTGCCCAATATTCAACAAAAAAAGGCAAAATTACAAACACTTCGTTCCTGTTACCAACAGTCTGACACTTGCGAAATTAAAGAACTTGTCATTGACTAGTTAATGGTGGTGGCACAGAATCTCCTGTGCCAAGAGGGTGACCTCATTTTATAACGCTATATATAAAAAAATAAAAAAAACTTCTAATTGATGGTTTGGATTACATGCAAATTGCCTGGCAGTAACAACTGTGAAGTTAATGGAGATTAATGAGGTTTTAAATCTCAGCCTGTCCACCTCCTGAAACATACTGTTGTTTTTTTGGCTAGAGTCAGAGCTGTGAGAAAGGTATGGGGAGTGTATTATCGTAATAGTACAGTGGGAACAACCGGGTTTTATGCTATACTAAAAAGCTGTTCTATGAAACCTAAAGGACAAGTCTGAGTAAAGGCCCCGTTACACGGTACAAGATCTTGAACAATATCGCTCAAACATCACGGGTTTGGAGTCGTTTAAACGACATCGTTAAGAATTTGTTGCGTGTTACACCAAGATACGACTACGATAAATCGTTGGATGGTTGATCGCAGTTTTGAGAACATGTTCTCAAATCAGACGATCCACGATCAGCCAACCTGCAGCATCGTTCTGTGTGACACCGCGATAGCAATGTCGATCACGACTTTGCCTATTCACCCCAGTGAACAAGTATCGATTGCTGGGTTGTGCGTCGTCCACGATATCTAGACGTGTGATATCTCACCAACAATGTCAAAAAGATGTCCTAACGACCGCGCTCCCATGAGATCGTTGGTGATATCTTAACGACTTTGAAGAGTGTAACAGCACCTTAAGGATGACATGGTCGGAAACTCAAGAGCATGTTCATGTATGGCAGATTGTTTGATGAATTAAGACTGGTTTCATACAGCTGTTTTTTTTAATCTGGGGAATGCAAGATAAACCTGCACCCCCCGGATACCCCCGAATTCCCAAGCAATATGCAACTGGATGCATCCACACCGGTATAATCACTGATCCGTCTCTTGGATCAGTGATAATACTGGTGCATGAGCATCCCGTTGTATCCAGTTGCATATGTTTTTCTGAAGAATCCGGTGGAAAATGACACACCCCTAAGGAACTAGTCATTCAGAACTGTGTTCTGGCCATGCTCAGTCCGAATTCCCGGATCCAGCGTCCAGATCCAGTGGGATCCAGATTCCACCGGATCAGGGTTACAAACAGCCCAATTTTAATTCAACCCAGAGTGCTCCGGATCCGGGTGTTCACAAATTTTGACACAGACACCAAAAATTGCAGCATGATTTTGCTCTGTATGAAAAAGCCATGGACACCCAGATCAGGGGGAAAATGAAATAACGGGATGCAATTGCAAAAGCCTGCGACACCATTGAAAGTCCATTTTAAAAAACGGCTGTGTGAAACCAGCCTTATAAAATAGATTATGCATAAAAATCTGCAAAAAAAAAAGTACAACATAAAATAAATGAAAGCAATACTAAAATATTGCATGCCTCTGAATATCCTCAGTGTAAAGAATGAAATATTTGCCTCATCATGCATTAATTACTACTGTAACCCCATATGTTGGATTAAAGCCACTTTTCTTTTTTTGTCTAGTAGTATTTGCTGCCGGTTTCTATGTGAAATTCTTCAAAAAGGTGCACATGATTCATGAATTTTGGACAAAGTAAAAAACATTTTTTCTATGACTTGTTGAGCAAACTAGTCCAAAAATTGCTCAAACATTTTCTGATGTATATTAAAGCATTCCTGACTGGAATACCTTTACAACAAATGTTGCAACTTTTCAAAATGTCCACAATCATGACAGGCGAAAACGGCATACATGTAGAAATGAAGGCCGGATGTTTGTGGGCCTGACCAGCTTAGGTGGTAGGTGTGGTCCTGTGGGCCTGGTGTTTCCTTTTACAGAAGGAATACACATTCACTTTTAATTCCGTGTGGTCCTGGAGTTGTAGAAGTGGGGATGTGGGGGTAAGACCCCCAAGTGGAGTTGGTGCAGGGCAGAGCAAAGTTCCCCCCTGCATAGTTAAAGCAAGCTAGAGAGTGTGACCAGCTTACTTAGTGGGCATCCTGCACCAGCACCTGCCTGGGGCTCTTACCCCCATACCCCCGCTTTTATTATAAACAACTCCATGCCCATGTAGACTTAAAAATTAATGTTAATCCATCAGAAAATGCTGGCCATTCCAGCCAATGCCAAACTACATCTACCACCTAAGCTGGTCACACCCCCCTAATTTGCAGCTGCCATTTGTACATGTATGCCGGCCAAAACATCAGACGCAGATACTTTACTGTAAAAGCAGTGAGACTAAGTAAATCTCTACTACATAATGTTGTAATGGTTGATTCACTGCTAAAATTCAAGAGGGGCCTGGATACTTTTGTTGAAAAATATAATATTACAGTATATGGGCACTGGATTCTGCAATGGTGCATTGATCCAAGGAACTAGTTTGATGGTCCTATGTGGAGTTGGGAAGGACTTTGTCACCCAAAATGGAGCTACTAGTGTCTGCCCCATGGGTTTTTTACTTTCCTCTGGATCAACATGTTAAGGTGTATTCCCACTTGCGTATGACTTGCCGAGTCTCGTAGCGGAATCACCTGGCACCGTTGTGTGCTTCCCGGACAGTAGCGTGTAGCCATATACTGTAGAAATACATGTGGCTGCAGACTCCTGTCCAGGGAGAGGGCAGCCGTGCCAGGTGATGCCGCTACAAGACTCGACAAGTCATATGCAAGTGAGCAGGCACCCCTATGTTAAAGATTGAACTCGATAGACTAAAGTCTACCTTCAACCCTAGAAATTATAACTATGAAACTATGAAATCCTGAGCTCCACCCACAATGGCTAACAGAAAAAGAAAACAGATGAACACATATAAACAAGACTGAAAAATGGCAGAAATGGAAAGATGAATTCTGCACAAACAAAAAAAGAGGCAAAAATGCTAAAACACAACAAAAGACAAACACAAATGCAATAATGAATCGGGCTCTCAGTGTTTTTTGATCAAATGAATATAGGGTATCTCAACATAAAAAAAAGAAGACATTTTTGTAAATAATTTCTTGGGAACATTTACCCACAAGACAATTTTTTGATAACATATGTTACACTAGTGTGACGGACTAACACGCAGCAGGTGGCCTAAGTGGTATAGATTAGGGGCTGTATTGCTAGCAATCAACTGATTGCCATGGGACTGCCTTCAGAAACTCTTTGTACAATTGTAGCTGAAAGATTTGCGACGGACACAAATGTTAGTTTTTGTAACATATTGGTGCTTCAGTTTTTATAGTGTCAGTTTACATTAGATTGGTATGAAAAGTGATCAAATTAATTGCAAAAAATTGCAAACTCAGCCATTGCCTTTACAAGTAAGGACATTGCTGCTTGTACAGATGTGTACACATGATCAGAAATTGCAGCATTTCGGATGCAGCATATTGCCGCTTCATCCAAAATGCTGTGTTGTACAGTACCAGCATAGTGGATGGGATTTCAAGAAATCCCATGTCAACTATGCTTCTTTCGACCACAGCGTGTTTTCATCTGCTATGCAGGTTGCCGTACGTCCGCTCCTCTGCAGCATTTCATGCTGTAGAGTTGAAAGTAGTCACCATCGGGTGTATACAGAGAGATGCCGCCCTACACCCACTCAGATCGTGAGTACAGCGCAGCAGCAGTCTCACTGCATTCACCAGTGTGTTCCTGCAGGTTCGGAGGCACTCCATCCAACACACAGTGTCTTTGGATCATGTACACACAGCCAAAGATTGTCCCTAATTAGGCCCTTTATTGGATCATCCAGAACTTCAGAGATATAGGTTAAATTGCTGTCAAGATGGCTTCAAGGTTCACAGTAAAGGCCAGCCAGTCTACAGTCCAGGACTGTCTGCTAAAGAGGATTCAGCTAAGTGGTCAATACAAAACCAGTTCAGAGCTTGGTCAGAAATGGCATCAGACAGGTGTCAGTGCATCTGCGTGCATAGTGAGGAAAAGACGTTTGGAGGCTGGACTAGTGTCCAGAAGGTTAGGGGAAAAAAAACCCTCTTTTCTTCAAGAAAAACAGCAAGGACAGAATGGCATTCTGCAGAATGTGCAGGGATTGGATTTAAGAGGGCCCCCTTCAGAGTGTTTGGGATATCTAGAAGAATGATATTCTGGAGAAGAAAAGGTGAGTGCTAACAAGAGTCCTGTGTCATGCCAACAATAAAGTATCCTAATTTATTGGATGGGGCTCACTTATAATTTTGCTTAAGAACCCTCTCATGAATAAAGAATAGAATCTAAAGGCCCCGTTACACGGGGAAACATCTCCGGCAACATCGACAGCAACTGACAGGAGCGCGCCCATTTTGGGCGGCTGGCCAAGATCGCTGGTGAGCTGTCAGATGAGGAGACATCGCCGGCAATACAGCAGTGATGTTGAAAGCAACTATCGCTGCCAGGGTTAAATTCAGCCTTGGCAGTGATTCTTAACATTGGACTTAATGGGGGAAGTTGCTTGCAACATCGCTGTTGTGATGTCAGACAAAGGCGATTCAGGCAGATCGCCTGAGCAACATCGCCAGGTTTCAGGACATTGTCCTGCAAGCAGGCGATATTGCTGAAGCAACTATCGCCGTTGATATCCCCCTGTTACACGGGGCAACTCTCCAGCGATGTCGCTTCAAAATGCCAACGCCCCTCAGTTGCAGGCGATGTTGACAAATATGTTTCCACGTGTAACTGGGCCTTAAGTATCCTCTGAGAGCAACTTCTCCCAATTATTTAGGAGCAATTTGGTAATGAACAATACATTTTCCTGCATTACGGAGCACCATAAGTGATAACTAAGTGGATCAGTGAACAAACCATTGAAATTTTACGTCCTTGGCCTGGAAACTCCCCAGGTTTCAATCTCTTTACGAACCTAGCTCATGACCCGTTGAAGCGCAAACAGCGCGAAACGGTGCCGTCGTCATCTATGCCTCACCCCCCTCCCTGCACCTTGTGAATCGCGATCTAAGAATAAAAGCACAGGATTGATCTGGTGAGTGCCGTCTCCCTCTTTTCTTCAAGATTTAACTACATATATAACTGTGACTGGCACCCCTGACTCCCACACCTTATGCTCCGAGGTTATCCGACCGTGCAGCCAGCAGCTCTGGTGCCCCGCTCCTTCTGCTTAATTATCTTTACGAACCTGTGACCACACTTTTGTGTTTATGTGATGACATCTTACAGATCAATGTGTATAAAATGGTAGTGCCACTGCTCCCTGGTACTTTGGGTAAACTAGGGTTAAATCAGCTAGTGAGCTAGAAAACCCTATAAATGTGGCATTATGAGTTTCCTCTAGAAGCAAAATTGAAAGTGTTATTAGGGTAGCTAGTGAGTTCACCCACTTGGGGTGGAGTGTATGAGTTATAAAACTAGGCTTCAGACATATCTAGACAGGAGAGTCCCTGAGGAAAAAATGACAAACACCAGTGTGAACTTCACCTGTGGGTTGCATAGCAGTATGGATCCCTTCTATTTAATTTGACTGGACCCCCTGGGACACCCTGGGATTGGAGTATAGGAACTGGGATGTGGGCTCAGGATCCATATGAGTGTATCTCCTCTTGCATTGATACTTGACTCCTGCCTTGGTGGTTTTTCGGGAAGCAACTGACTCAACCAGCACGTGTGCAGTTGAACTCAACACAGACTCGGGTGAATGGGTCGTCACGGTACTGACAGTAAAGGAACGTTGTATAAAGTTTGCCCTAACTGTTCTATGGAACGGATCCCCACAGAATAGACTGGGCTGTAGCCAGAAGAGACTAAATGAGTTTGCATTGGGTTACCATGGTGTTGAATAGAGAGGGCCAGAGCTTGAAGGTACAGGGTCAGCGGAAACAGTTGGCACTAAATTCTGTTGAAGTAATTGTCCCAAGGAAAGTAGCATTTAAGTATTTTGCCTGTGCTTCATAAGACTGTTTAAGCAAAGAACTGTTACAAAACATTGTAGATTCTGTGTCTGCTTTGGCTCTATCTAAGGGTGACTGTGAACTGAGCTATTGCACAGGCGGTGCTGGCCGAGGTGTGAGCTGAGAACCCAGGGCTCTGCCTCGCCTGTGACTACCAAGGTTCCCCACCAGAATTCTTAAAGCACCACTCCACAGTTTTTTTTTTATTGCACTGGGGTGGTACTTTAATTGTAAGCTGGAGGACAGCTTTTAGAGGCCAGCATAGAAGCTGAGGAAATAATGTTCTTTCGACTGGACCAAAAGCATTTACACGCAGCGTGGGAGAAAATAAAAAATATATATTTTTGGTGGTATACAAGGGGAGATCGAGGATGATGAACAAATTTGTGTAATACAGTAGAGGTGCTCAAAAAGGTGGTGGCATTGGTTCACAAACTAAAAAACTGGTGTCAGGTTCACTTTAATGAAATAGCAATGATGAAGATATTTAAAATAAACCAACCAGCAGGATTTAGGGCTCTAAAGTGAAGCCAGTGCCTTACAGGCTCTGGGATACTGAGAGCAATCATACCTTTACTTCAATGATTCAAGGTTTGATTGCAGAGAAAGCAGTTATCAAACACAGGGAAGCAGTGCAACAAATTAGCATAAGTGCAGCACAGCTTTGCTATGGGGGATTAGGTTTCTTTTTATTAGTCCCCTGTGGGCTCTAAGCCAAACCCTTCTGCCTTCCTCTCCTCTCACTCCCTCCCTGTCAGTATATACCAGACACACAGAACGTTTGACATCGTGCATGGTGATAGCCCAATGTCAGACTCCTATGTGCTCATCACTCCCTCTTTCATCTCTGGCTTCTCACTGCTTGCCACTGCTTCTCCTCACCCAGGACACAGGAGAAGGCTACACCCCCTCCAGCCTGTGCGCATCTTTGGTCTTCTCTCCTTGCAGACTGTGGGAAGATGCAGGATAGGTGACCGGGACATATCTCTGCTACTATTATCTGTGATCTGTGATGACAGTAGCGGGGATCTGTCCTGGTCTCCTATCCTGCATCTTCCCACAGTCTGCGAAGAGAGGAGAACACAGATACGCACAGGCTGGAGGGGGGCATAGCTTTCTCCTGTGACCTGGGTGGGGAGAAGCAATGACAAGCAGTGAGAAGCCGGAGACAAAAGCAGGAGGGAGTGTGAGTGATGAGCACATAGGAGCCTGACATTGCGCTATCGCCATGCATGATGTCAGAAGTCCTGTGCCACTGCCTGGTATATTCTGACAGGGAGGGAGTGAGAGAAGAGGGAGGGGTGAGGGTTTGGCTTAAAGTCCACAGGAAAGTAATAAAAAGAAACCCAACCCATCATAGTGATGCTGTGCTGTACACTCTGTCCCTCTGCTGCACAGATTTCCCGATGTTTGATAACTCTTTTTTCTGCAATCATACAAGTCATCATTGAAGTGAAAGTATGATTGCACTCAACATCCTAGAGCCAGTAAGGCACTGGCTTCACTTTATAGCCTTAAAAACTGCTGGCTGATTCCCTTTAAAGAAGTAGCAAACTTTGTAAAAAACAACTTTTTGCCAAGATTGTATTATCACATGCTGGTCATTCAACTGAGTCTACACACATCATAGAACTGTTGATTTTTAGTTCTCCCTCAAAACCTATTAGATATATATTAAGAGGATATTTATGAGAAACCCACTGATAGATTAATGAAAATTAAATTATATATATTATCTAAGACAAATGAAAGTCTAAATTCTCTTCTTAAATTATTCACTCTGCATGGTCAGTCTACTTTGACTCATAGGCTGACTGCTGAGGCTAGGAAATGTAATTAGCTTAATACCCTAAAACTATATTATTTTAAAATGAGTTTTCTAAAAGTGGAGCACTCTTATAAAATGTTTGACAGAATCATTAAATTCAGCCTTGATCTACGTGGGTTTCAGGATAAAGGATAATGCCATGGTTTTCGACAACCTCTATCCTGAATTGGTCATAGAGGGGGAGCTGTAACCTAAAACACTCTCTATAGACTATGCTGGCGTCAAATACTAGATATCAATGGAGTTTTGTCATATTGGGGATAAAGAGAGACATTGTGGGAGATTTTTAAGGTGATTTGTTATGTTCTGCACTAAAGAATAACTCTCATTTTTATCTTTTTTTTAAAGCACCACGCCAGCAGTTTTTTTACTCTACAGCCGGAGTGGTGCTTTATAGGGAACTACTAACCACCAGAATTTAACCACCTGTAAATTGGTGCAGCAGGTGATTGACGTGTGTAGCATGACATCACTATTTGGGTTTCTTGTTTATTCCTCCCCAGTTGGCTTGTTTTTCAGCTGCAAGCCGAATCCCCCCTCCTCCCCAGATGAGTAGATGAGTCTGCATGAGTCTGGATGAGAAGTAGCAGGAGGGTGGTTGGCTTACAGCAGAAAGACAAACCCACAGGGGGATAATAAAAGAAATACCCGAATAGTGATGTCATGCTGCACACGTCAATCACCTGCTGCACTGATTTACAGTCTGCTAAATCCTGGTGGTTGGTTCCCTTTAAATCTAAGTCCCCTACTCCTGTCTTATACTCACCTACTGGCAGCTTCATCTTCTATTGCCACCACTCTGGTCGTTCTCTGGCGATTTGTGACCTGTTAGCAGCTCCAGTGTTTTAAGGAGCGCCAGAGGTCACAACTCAATGCATCTTATGGGAGCCTTGTTCTGGCCTTGTTCTGACTCTCATAGAGATTCACTGGGATCTTGTGACTGACTTCTGGCCACTCAGACGTTACAGACACAAGATGGCGCTGTGGGACCAGAATGGTATCGCTAAAAGGTGAAGCCACCTGAAGGTGAGTATACAACAGGGGGCAGGGGGCTCACACTGAAAACACCACTCAAGCGCTAAAAAAAAAAAAAAAAACGCTGGCTTGGAGCTTTCATAATCAATAGTACATGTGAAAATATGAAACTTTGTGATGAATCTTATTAGAGAAATCTGATTTTTTCTCCTCCTGAACTGATCATTCATTCTCAAAATTCTCAACTCACAGGTAATATGTGTCTTCAATGAATGCAGATTTTCTCATTACTGCAATAGGAGTGGTTAGTTGGTGCTCATCATATAACTGTATGGAGAACTGTAGCTGTCCTTTACAAATAACTTGCAGCAAAATATGTGTCTGCCTTTACCTCTCTACTCCCCCCTCCATAGTATTTTAAAAACACCAAATGCAATATCCTATCTCAGTAATGGAGAAATCTTTATTCACTTAATCTAGATTTGACAGATTTTAACCATGAATCAAGAGTGAAAGAGGCAAAGTTCTCTGATAAGATATATTACAAAGTTATTTCTTTTCATGTGAACTATTGATTTATTAAAAATTATATATAGAGCGATGGTTACGTTCTAAGAATGAGAATATAGATAATTAATTTACACTAATGAATGACAGATTAATATTTAATGTTGTCAAGAGTTGGTAATAAGGGAGATATAATGTAATAATTCAGCATTACGTTACACATTATTGGGGATTATTATTGTAACTCTTCTCATAGTTTCCCACAAAAATGTTCACTGTCATCATGAAAATACTTCAAATTCTTCACCAAACCCTTGCAATATAAACCATTCATTGATCCTTTTGAAGGGAATTCTTGTGGTCCCCGGCTAGATAACATTTCTCCATTTTAACAGTATAGAAATCACCTTGCCGAAACATAAAACCTAAGAGCCAACTCTGCTGTTAATGAATGAAATGGACATTTGCAAATCATTAATCTATAAGACAAGAATATATGCACGCCATTTATAAAATAACTAGGTGCACATTGTCTGCTGCTCAAGGGGAGATATTTTGTCATTGAATATAGGGGCCTTCATTTATCATAACTGTCTGAAGGAAAGTCTGTCTTTGTGGCCTATAGCAACCAATCCAAGTTCAGCTTTGTGCTGTGATTGCTTGCTATGAGTAACACAGGCTTTTTCTTTTAGACAAGTTAATAAATCTGGTTCCCTGAAAAAAGCCCACAAGGAAAAATGCCCACATGCAACCCTAACCCCTAACCATAACACTACCCCATAACCCCTAACCATAACACTTACCCCATAACCCCTAACCATAACACTTACCCCCTAACCATAACACTTAAACCCCTAATCCCTAACTCTAGTCCCTGACCATAATACCAAACCCTAACCCAAAACCATGACACCTAACCCTAACCCTAACCTAACCCCTAACCTTAACCCCTAACCATAATACTTAACCCTAACCCCTAATCATAACACCTAACACCTATCCCCTCGCCTTAACTCCTAACTATAATAATTAACTCTAATCCTTAACCATAACACCTAATCCCTAACCTAACATTAACCCCTAATCATAATACTTAACCCTAACTGTTACCATAACACTTAACACCTATCCCCTAACCCAACCCCTAACCATAAGATTTAATCCTTAACCATAACACCTAACCCTAACACCTAACCCAACCCTGTGGGCATCTTTCGTTTGGGCATTTTTCTGCTCACAAATAAATCTACTCCTATATGTTTATTTAGAGGCAATCAATAGATTTAATTATATTTTTGGTCATTTACATAAACCTTTGTATATGCCAAATGTATTAAATTAACAGAATAGACACATAAATCTGTACAGAGATACCCATGTTGACTCTAACCCCTATTCTGAGCATCCATTTTGGTTTTCCGATTAATTATAAAATTTATATTATGATATTATGGTTTCCGTCTCTGGATGGACAACACAGAGGAGCTGTTGTGATGTTGGAAAATAAAATAGATAATTTTCTGTATAGTGGATAACGGGTCCTCTATGATAATTATTATGCAGCTTTCAGGTGGGGCTTGACAACACCACACTCCAAACTGTGATGTCCCCAATCCATTTGCGTAGTTGCCATTTATGGAGGCATTTAAGTTCTATCCCAACAATGCCCTTTCTAGGAATTCCTGGCATACTTGCTTAGTCGGTGGGTATTACCCGGTGATTCCTTCAATCATTATATCATGGATCTGGCCCAGTTGTCATTGGTTGTCGCATCTGCCGCCTGTATACCAGTGTTGACTGCTTACAGTTCACCAATTGTCACCTTAGTCTGTGGGAGTAACTTCCTTGCAGTATAGGGGGGGAAAGAAGATTGGAGCTAGTGGGCATGGTGGCCAGCTTAGTGAGTGGGAGTGCACAGGTTAGTAGGAACGCCTGGCATCTTCCACGCACTACTGCTGCTTATTAGGGCACGTGCACCCCAATAAGTGTCAGGAAACGGAGTTGGTGGGGGTGTGGTGACCAGACTTAGTCAGTGGAAATGACCAGTCGAAGGGCACTAACTGAGTAGAGCAGACTCTCACAACCACACTAGGTGAAGCCTCTGATACCTATTTAGGTCATATTCTATCTCTCAGACCCTTCATCCTCCCTACTTTAATTTTCTGAGATAATGACCTTTGGGTTTTCATTGGCTGTAAGCCACAATCATCATTAACGGAAATAAACACTTGAAATAGATCACTGTTTGTAATGACTTTATGTAATATATGCCTTTCACTTTATGTATTCAAATACTGAAATAAATTAACTTTTTGATGATATTCTAATTCATTGAGATGCACCTGTAGATGGCATGGTTTTAGTGAAGGACGATAATTTAAAAGTGTAAAAAAATTCTAGCAGAGAAACCAAAATAGCCAATGATGGCCAGCATGCATCTGTGTGTTTGACGCCTTAATAATGACCTCGTTGGCGACTCAGAACTCAGCCAAGTAGGTCTGAGTTGTCAGACTAACTGCTGTGAGATAGGGTCCCAACGACCACCGAGGTCATTATACGGGTCGCCGTTTCGTTGCTGCATCGTTGAGTAGATCTGAGTGTTTGACATCGCACCAGCAACCACATAGTGAATTTCCAGCGATCCCTACCAGGTCGTATCGTTGTCAGGATTGCTGGAGTGTCGCCAAGTGTGACGGAGCCCTTATATTCAGCATTAGTAGAGCTGAAAAAGCTGCCCCTGCTCACATCAGGGTCTGTATGTACATTTCTATAGGCAGGGAGGTGCTAATTGCAAGAGGGGGTAGAACCAGGCAACATGGAATGCGCCAGGTGGTCACAGAAATGATCATGCCCTAGTGATACAAACACTTAGTTTAAGTAAACAACAGCACAGGAGTTTGACTTGTGACATATTAAATTCTGTGTTTTAACCCATACGGCATGCTGCCCTCAGAATACATAGCAAACAAATTCCCTTAAACCTTGAGATAGTGACAAATAGTCCCAACAAGGCAGATTACAGATTGGGATGATGTAATATATACAGTCATTTATCATTTCTGTCTTTATACTGAGTTATTTCAGGTCTACTTTCCCTTTAATATACAAAGTTGTTTTCAGAATTCTGATAGTACAAGAAAATTGTTCTGATCGTTGTAATTTTGAACTATTAACAATGTCTGTAATGGGCAAAGAGGCAAAAACTGATAACATTTCCTTTATAAAGTTTAGTGAATTATTTCAGTATAACTCAATGAAAGACGTTTGACCCAGCAGAATGCTACAGTGCTGAAAAAGTCAGTGAAGTCAGGACTTGTGATGTTACTGTATATGGAACAATAATGTCACAAGGGTGAAACCTGAAGACGAAAAAACTATTGTATTACGTAACACCTCAAAGTGTCCTTATGAGACATGTTAGAGCCTTAAGCTTCCCCATATATTCATATTTTCTGTTCTTTTAAGATGAACGTTTTGTCTTGCAAGTAATGACACTAAAACTTACTTAGAAATCTTCATGTCGATTGTGAATTTACAGATTTTGAATCCATGAATGATAGGTTTGTGATTGATGAATGACAGGCCTGTGATTGGTTGTTTCATCAGTACTTTGCACGTGAACTGTCCCCTCCTTTATCATGGGGGCCTGCTGCATCCTCTAGGGCAGAGGTCCTCAACCTTTCTTACCTTGGTAGGTACATTCAGCTCAGAGAGAGCCGTGAGCCACATCCAGTTCTAAAAGGGTCATGAGCCATATCTAGCTCATAAAAATTGTTGTGAGCCACATCCACCTCAGAGAGAGGGTTGTGAGCCACATCCAGCTCAGAGAGAGGGTTGTGAGCCACATCCACCTCAGAGAGAGGGTTGTGAGCCACATCCAGCTCAGAGAGAGGGTTGTGAGCCACATCCAGCTCAGAGAGAGGGTTGTGTGCCACATCCAGCTCAGAGAGAGGGTTGTGAGCCACATTCAACTCAGAGAGAGGGTTGTGAGCCACATACAGCTCAGAGAGAGTGTTGTGAGCCACATCTGACTCTCCCACCAGGGCTGTGGGGTACTCGGAACCAGGCTGTTAAGCAGTTCTGGGGAGTCACAGGGATTGAGACCCGGCTCCGTGGCCCTGGGCGGTCAATAAAAGGGGAACAGTTTTTAGGAATTAACGTGACGCCACCCGTGGTCTGCGGCTATGGGTAGCCGCCACTGTAGTCGGGACCTCTGGGGATGATGGGAGTAGCAGCGAGGATGTTGAGCCCTCCACGGGCAGAGCTGGCCCCCAGGGCAACCGTGAAGTTTAGGAAGATGCAGACTTGTTGGAGGTGCAGAGATCAGTCATGGGCAGCCTCCTGCTGCAGGATCACCTTACTGGTATATCTCTCCTCCAGCACAATAATCACAGTCTCAGATAGCATTGAGCTTTAACTGGGTTTTACTCACAGATGGTACAGTTTACAACAGTTCAGTAACAGCCGGGATGGTTCAATCTGCGTCAACCCCTTTCGTGTTTATTTCGGGCCTTTTTGGCCTGTCCACATGCTAGCTACGATCCAGCGGTCACAGGCTTTCATTGGGTGACTTATAGGGTCCCTAGCCCTAGTATGATGGCCTTCTCTTCAGTGTGCCGGAGTTTGGGTCTCGGGACATAAAGACCCTGCATCCCACCGGGGTTCGTGGTTGGAGCATACAGCATCCTGGCCACTTCAGCAAAGCTGGCACTCTGGTTCCGGCCCAGTCCCACAGTGTCCTCACTAAATCAAGCACACCTGGACTCCTTCTTTCTGTCACCACAGTCTGCAGCCTTTGGACCCGGGCTAGCCTCATGGTGGCACAGGCTGCCGATTCTGTATTCTCGCAGTCCTGTCTGATGGTGTTCTCTCCTTCTACTGACTGGACTTTCCTTGGCTGACTTCTTTTTAACTCCACTGCTTCTCACTCTGTCTCTGTCTTTGTCCTTTTTGTTGTGCTGTTACCTCCCCTAACCGGTCCTTTTCTAATTTTCCACCCACCAACTGGCTCCTACCGCTATTTCATTGCTGGGCATAGAGTCCCTACACTTAGGATCGGCAGTGTGTTGGGTGTGTGTGGGGAAACTGACTTACCAATCCTGGCTGCTGCGCTATCTAGTGGCGACCAGTCCGCAGGGGCACCACACATCCAGTTAAGAGAGAGGGTTGCGAGCCACATCCATCTCTCGCCGCCTCAAAGTAGTGACACCTAGAGCCACCATTATCGGTATAATGACAGCCAAGGCTTTTCCACAGAAATCACATTGAGGCAATATATCCAGGAGTTCCTACCTTTCCCCCATCCACATCTGCTCTTCTATGTGGGGATAATGACAAAAGTCACCATCTGGAGACTTACTGTACATATCTGTATTAGTGATGAGCGAGCATGCTCGGCACTACTCGTTACTCGCACGAGTATCTCAGTACTCGGGGTACTCGGCGAGCACCGAGTACCGCCGAGATGCTCGGGCTCGTCACTAATAAATATCGATCTGACCCACATACACAGCTCCCTTCAGTGCACACAGTGAGCTGGCACCTCATAGAGAGCAGATTTACTATTAGGGTCCCTCTGGGGGCCACAGCAAGGTATTATATGCTGTGACGATTTGAAAAAGCCCACCCTCCCGCCCTTTCCCAGAATTACTCGTTTTATAGCCGAAAGTCCGTGGGCGGAGCCTGTCACTCATTGACTTACATTGGGCTCGGTGCTCTGGCCGAGTACACGAGTATCTTGAGATGCTTGGCCAGAGCAACGAGCACCCGAGCATTGTAGTGCTCGCTCATCACTAATCTGTATGCTAGATCTCCTGCTTATGCACTAAGCTGAAAGGCAGCCACGAACCATACATCCAAGGTCTGTGAGCCACATGTTGGGGATCTCAGCTATAGGGTATTAGTAATGTTACTTGGTTTTGGTATATATGGCTGCCTTTTTCCTGTGATATTTTTCCATAAACATTAGACTATAGTTGGCCACACCTACCGATGTCTTGAGGTTCGTCTGACACTCAAATGTGAAACAGGGTAACGATCAACTGATTGTTAGGGGAGCTGTTGATCAGTTAATCCCAATTTTGGACATGCGAATAACTCTGTCCTCCTAGAGATATGCTTGTAGTCAATCATACCTGCCAGTAGCATGCACACAGGATCGCATGGTCAGGATCTTTGTCAGCTGCATGATTAGCCGAAGCTCCATTTTCCTGACTGCCACCTAACGGTCTTTAGGCTGTTGTGCACTTGGTTGGTGCCCAATTGTCTTACTGCACAGTTCAATACTGCCATGACATGACTGATTGGCAGGACCCTCACCATCTGCACAAACAAAGACACTTTTTGCTGAACACTGCTGTCCTCAGAGTCAAAAGGTGGACTCATTTGAAAAGTTGGAGTCTGGCTGCTGAAGCCCCATCAATTGCTTCAATGAAGGAGAAGAACATGAGCCAAATGCTGCTCTCTTTATAGACTGAAGACAAGATTTCAAACTTTCTTTTGACCTCACATTAAATCTTTGAAGAGAGAAATACTTGTCTGAGCCCTTAAATCCCTTCATTTTAGAAATTGGAAGTGTTCTCTCAACACCCCGACCCGCACTAATCAAAACTTCTATCAAAGCTTTCTGTTATCCTAAAAGTTTTCTAAAAGTGCAGTTACATGTGGTATTGCCATATAACTAAGGCTGGTTTCACACTACCGTTTTTTCTAATCTGGCTGAAACTGTATGCATGTGGTTTCTCCCCCATTGACTTTCAATGAAGACGCAGGCTTATGTGGTAGCATGTGGTTGTATATGGTTCGCCCAGATTTGGCTTAGTAAGGTTTTTAACAGAAACTAAAAACGCAGTTTGTAATGTTTTTTGTGTTTTTGTAAAAGCCGTAAACAAACGGATCCAGGGCAATGTGGCCTAAATTAAAATGGTGCTCTATGGAACCCGAATCCAGTTGGATCCGAACGCCGGATCTGTGTTTTTTGACTGAGCGTGCCCAGAAGCCAGTTTCAAATGACACAACCATTATTGGGCATGTAAATTTTCACCTGTCCCATCAACAAAACATACACAACCTGATGCAACTGGATGCTACCACACTGGTATTACACTGGATCCGTCAGCTGGATCAGTAATAATACTGGTTCGGGAGCATCCAGTTGCATGAGGTTTTACAATGGCGGAGAAATGGAGGTTTTTGTTGTATTCCCACCGGATTCAAGAAACGGTAGTGTGAAACCAGCCTAAGTTACACCTTACAGTCCCCGACAAAAGTTATGTCGCTATCCAAGTTATGTAAATAAAAGCTTATAACCTGATGTTAAATTCATCCATTAGTTTTATACATTATTCTTTTGAAAGCTGAAACCCTCCCAAATGTGGTTTAGGTTAAGAAAATAAATTGGCATCAACGCTGAAATATTGATCATTTAATGAACACAGAATGGTCAGATTTTGGCAAGACAAAAGTTTTGTCGCCTGGTCATATAATGCACCCAATCCTAGTTTACATCCTCACCTGTGCTCTGTAAATGATCGGTTAATCAGTAGGTGTGTATAAAAAGAAACCCTGCACCCCAGACCTTCACTTGAACTGCAACTTGAGCTCTGACAATATGCCAAAAATCCACCCTGCGACCAAAGTCTTGATTATCAAGAGGCTGAAGACCAGATCCACTGCAGAGGTGGCTGGCACCTTTAATGTGTCTCAGCGTCAAGTACTAGGAATTAAAAAAAAGATTTGAAGAGACTGGAGATGTGTTTGACAAGCCCAGGTCCGGCAGACCCCGCAAGACAACTGCTCAGGAGGAATGTTTGTTAATTAGAAAATCCAAAGCAAGCCCCTCTTCCACTGCAGCAGAGCTCCAAAAAGCCTGGTCACCTCAAGTCCCTGTGTCAACTAGAACAGTTTGTAGGATTCTGTGTCAAAATGGCCTCCATGGTCGAATCAGTGCCCAGAAGCCAGCACTAAACAGAAGGCAAATAAGTCCCACAGCCTGCTAAACAGATGGACGCTGGAAAAGTGGCAGAAGATGGATTTATCTGATGAATCTTCAGTAGAATTACACCACAGCCACCGCAAATACTGCAGGAGACCTACTGGAGCCTGTATGGATCCAAATTTGGTGGTGGAAAGATCATGTTCTGGGGTTACATTCAGTATTTGGGTGTGCGAAACATTTACAAGGTTGAAGGCAGTATCAATAGCCTACAATATCAAGACATATTAGCTACCTCTTACATTCCAAATCATAAAAGGGGTCAAATTCTACAACAAAGTTCCTCCAGGCAAAAAAGATCAAGGTGCGCAAGGACTGGCCAGCCCAGTCACGGGACATGAACATCATTGAGCATGTTTGGTGTAGGATGAAAGAGGAAGCTTGGAAGACAAAACCAAAGAATCTTGATGAACTCTGGGAGTCATGTAAGACTGCATTCTTTGCTACTCCTGATCACTTCATTAATAAATTGCATGAATCATTGTTAAACCGCATGGATGCGGTCCTTCAAGCTCATGGAAGTCACACAAAATATTATATATGACTCTAATAGCACCACAACTTCATTCACCAATGTTATGCAACATATATTTGTATTTTAAGTTAATTATTTGCTTGAATATCACATTACTTTCTGTGGGCGAAAAAACTTTTATCTTGCCAAAATCTGACCATTCTGTGTTCATTAAATGATCAATATTTCAGCATTGATGCCAATTTATTTTCTTAACCTAAACCACATTTGGGAGGGTTTCAGCTTTCAAAAGAGTAATTTATACAACGAATGGATGAATTTAACATCAGGTTATAAGCTTTTATTTACATAACATGAATAAGCGACATAACTTTTGTCAGGACTGTATTTGACTTGCGATGTACAAAAGTTTGGGGACCTCTAATCTACAGCAGAGTTGTCAAATGTTGAGATACCGTAATTGTTACTGGAAAAATACTCATGAAATACAATTGTGAGATATCCAAGTCTCAAACATGAGCAAGAGAAAGAGAAGAAGGGTCTGCATTCTTGTACGCGATCCATACGCATTAAGTAATCATCCAAGACCCTTCCTATCCCAAGTCAAACACAATGCTAACTACTATTTGCTAAAGGTGACCTTGGAGGACAAGCAAAAATATGTGCCCTGTGGCTATAAAACAAAATGAAAGCATTTTTAGTGAAATCCCTCTCCAATGTAATAACATTTATTAAAGCAAAATATTTGCAGATCCTCGGGTGCAAGTTGATCAAGACATAAGTATCCGACATCCCCCTCCTCATCTAGGAGGGGTGCAATTTACAACTTAGGGTTATGGAAAGGTAAAACGCATATATAAAATAGTCCATGAGGTCTAGAGACATTGTAATACTTTAAATGTTAGAAAATTGATAATATAATAGTATAATACAGAATTTCAAAGAAAGCCTGATTGGCATTGTACCTCCGCTACTAACCGCATGGATCAGCAGAGATTGGGAAATTTTACCCCTGACCAGGAACTTTTATTCCCATGGTGCGGCAGATGTCTGACCACCACTCTATATACTCTCTATGGGGCTGTGGATAAATGCAGAGTGAATCGCGTTGGCAGCCCCATAGAGAGTAAATGAAGTGCTGGTCAGCATGGACACTACAGCTACCATTCTAATGATAGGTGTTGGTCGCAGCGGAAGAACCTCCACTGAATAACAAGTGATTACCTATCACCTGAATAGGTGGTAACTTATTTTAATCAACCAACCCCTTTGAGCCCAATCTGGCTCCAAACCCTGAGAGCACTAAATCTTAATCTCAAATAAATAGGGGCTGTACTACAGTTGAAGGAAAAAAACTTTAAAACAGCAAATGTTTCATTTTAAAGGGAATCTGTCAGCAGGTTTTACTATGTAATCTACAAGCAGAGTGATGTAGGGGCAGAAACCATGATTTCGGTGATGTGTCACTTACTGGTCTGCATGCTGTCATTTTGATACTGACCCTGACACTGTTTTCTCTGCTGCAGATCAAGAAGTGCTTAAAATGGTGAGCCTTATGTAACCATACCCACACCACTGATTGACAGCTTTCTGTTTACACTGTACATTGACAGAGAGCTGCTAATCAATATTGGGGGTTTGGTTACACAGAGCAATTGACTAGAAGGCACGATAACATTTTTGTAGTGATAATCTCCTGCTGAAAAAACAATGATTTTTATTCAAACAGCAACACATAACATGATAAGTGACACATTGCTGGAATCAGGCTCTCAGCTTCTACGTCATGCTGTTGTCAGATTACATAGCAAAAACCTGCTGAGGTATTCACTTCAAGGTTATGTAGGGGACACACTAGTGGGAGCTCCACTAATTAAGAATACATGACTTTTTCTAGAAACATGCCATTAAATTTTAATGATAAGAAAACCCTAATACCATAATGCCCTAATGGTGGGATAGTCAATGCCTTTGGGAAGTACTCTCTGCTCCATTGTACAGGATGCATCACCTTATACTACTGTTTTGGACACCACAGTTCCTGATGCTGTGGAGTTCATAACTAGGCAAAACAGTAAACAGTGCACAAGGAACCAACAAATTAATGGGGTTTTCCCACAAAGAAAGTGAAATTTAAAGTTCATTTTAATCAATAGATCTTAAAATAATAACAATTTCGACAATTGGATGTGTAAAAAAATGTTCCTGTGCTGAGATAATCTTATATGCTCAACTTTCCTCCCACCTCTCATCTAACACTCTCCTTGGCAATCTAAAATCCTGTTTCCGGCCCCACCACTCCTCCCAAACTGCCTTAACCAAAATTACCAACGACTTACTCACAGCCAAAGCTAACAGACATTTCTCCATCCTCCTCCTTCTAGACCTGTCCTCTGCCTTTGACACAGTCGACCACTCCCTCCTACTTTTTTCTTTCTTCCCTTGGCATTAAAGACATTGCCCTGTCCTGGATTGCCTAATACCTTTCCAATCACACATTTAGGGTTTCCCACTCCCACATTACCCCCTCATCCTGCCCTCTCTCTGTTGGAGTCCCACAAGGCTCTGTCCTGGGGCCCCTCCTTTTCTCCATCTATACCCTTAACCTAGGACAACTCATACAGTCCCATGGCTTCCAGTACCACCTGTACGCTGACAACACTCAGATCTAGCTCTCTGACCCAGATGTCAACTTTCTGCTGTCCAGAATCCCGGAGTGTCTGTCAGTCATATCCTTCTCCTGTCACTTCCTAAAACTCAATGTAGACAAAACTGAACTCATCATCTTTCCTCCATCCCATCTTTCATCTTCACCACCTGATCTATCTATTATGGTAAATGACATCATGTTCTCTCCCACACCTCAAATTCGCTTCTTTGGAGTAACTCTCGACTCTGCCCTGTCCTTTAAACCATACATCCAAACTCTTGCCACCTCCTGTCGCCTCCAGCTCAAGAATATTTCCAGAATCCGTCCTTTCCTCAGCCCTCAATCTACTAAAATTCTTGTACATGCCCTCATCATCTCCCACCTTGACTACTGCTACATTCTCCTCTGTGGCCTCCCTGCTAACACTCTTCTCTGCTGCCCAACTAATCCACCTCTTACCTCGCTATTCCCCCGTATCTCCTCTCTTCAAATCCCTCCACTGGCTCCCAATTTTCATGTACAGCACCATGGAATTAATGGTGCTGTATAAATAATAATAATAATAATTAAATATGTGTCCGACACATCCATTACACGGTACATAGCAGGGACACATATATAAGATTATCTCAGCACAGGAGATGTGGTATGATCAGACCATGTCCCTGTATGGTCAGACACATCCATTACACAGTACATAGCAGGGACCCATATATAAGAATATCTCATCAGCACAGAGGATGAAGTATGATCAGACCGTGTCCCTGTATGATCAGAAACATCCATTACACAGTACATAGCAGGGACCCATATATAAGATTATCTCAGCACAAGAACATTTTTAGACACATCCAATGGTGGAAATTATTATTAGTTCAGGATCTATTGATTAAAATTACCTTTAAAATTTACTTTGTACATGGGAAACCCCATTTAAGCCCTATAAATAGTGACTTACACTCATGAAGGTAATGACATCTGTCAGTCTGGTCTGTCAATCACTGAAGCAATATTTAAAAAAATAAAAAGTCATTTGAAGAATGTTTTCTTTACAAATCCACTTTAGAAAAACATTGTGAAACTCTAGAAAGGCTCAAGAAGGTACCGCACTGGAGGAAGCATGATAAAATCAGCAACCTGCTATGCCTGGAGTCCGGACCCCAGCAACATCAGTATGTCAGACAAGCTGTTGTAACCCGTCTTTACTGTATTTCGTAGTGACAGAGATTGGAAGTTTGCCTGACAGCAAAACCCTGAGGGGCCATTAAGCCATCCTAGTTGGAAAACCATTAGCACATTCAAAGATTACATGTACACAGGGAACAATGAATGCTTTATCCATTTGAATGTGGCTTGTGCTTAAATTTTGATTTATTAATTCCCAGAGCTACAGGAAAATTTCATGCGTGTGGGTAACACCTCTCTCGCTCTGTAAAAATGCACATTATATCGAGGTACAGACTCCCTTGTTGATGTACATGTCAGCCTCCTGTGGTGCGTGGGGTAATGAGGTACTGTTCAGCATTTTAGTATTCACTTACACGGATCACGTCGGATTAGGCCATTTAGTTTAATTCCAGGTGTAGACATTTGCCTGGTCTCATAGGTTGAAGCTTCTTAAAATATATTTTTTAATACATTTTATTTCGTTATGTTTATGTATTTCCAACATATTCCACAGGAAGAATAAGTGTCTAATTGATGGGGTCCCACTGCTGTGTGATGTGTCCCCCAAGCATGCACATGACTCCATTCAAAGTCAAATCCGTGCCTCATGAGAGGACACAGCGCTTACCAACTGTGTGAGTCACCGCCATGACATTTCCCCTCCCCCTTATACTCCTCCTTTTTTGTGCAGGTCAATGGAGAAAACTCTCAAGAATGGTGGGTAGGGGTGCAGATGTTCACAGCAGGCTGGACCAAAGCCTTTTCAATAGACTAAATAGAAGGTACTTCCCTGAACTGTCTTACAATCCAGAATGTCCTTTACTTCTAACACATCTGAGGAACCCTCAGGATCGGAAGTAGAAACAGGATAAAGAAATCTAGAGAAGAGACTTAGGACAACCCATTTCAGGAGCAAGACATGGAAGGAATTGAGAATCTACAGATTCACCGGGAGCTGAAGACTGTATGTTACTGTATTGAAATGCTTGAGGATTATGAATGGGCTAAGGTGAACTTGTTGTAGGAGGGCATCTTCTGGAGAATATTTCCGGAAGATCATCGATTATCTCCAAGTTCATAAAGAGGCAGGGAACTCATCAGTTTGTTTGCATGAGCCTTCATCCAGGACAGTTGTCCCCACTGAGACATTTGATTGGTGGACTAGCCAATAACAAAATCATGTAAACACAACCAAGGAAGATCTAGAAGAATAAAGTTAACCATCATATAGAAAGAATATTTTTGGAATGCAGGCCTTTAACCTACAACGTAACTGGTAGGGTGATATAGGATCCGTTACATGCAACCCGACAATGGAGCCAATAGCCAGGAGTTCATCTAACTTTTGAAGGAGCTGAAGTTAAAGAGTAAGTTCCTGATGGAAGAAGTTGGCAGCAGATCCAGAATAAAAATGAGCTGTGCTGGATGTGACGGCGAGACAATCTGATATTGGGTAGAGCAGAGTGGGGCTTGCTGTGAGTAGGGCGGTGTTTACCAGCCAGGTGAGTCACTAGCACAGCAATCATGATATCATGATGCCAATGGGGTTAATAAGTGAGCCCACACACTTTGTTAACCATCTAGATGCCATAGTCACTATTGACAGCAGCATCTAAGGGGTTGGTTAGGGCCAACTGCAATGTTAGCTAATGCACCAAGGTGTCAGCTGTAGTGGACAGTTGACAGATCAGCATCTTCACCGGTTGGTGGATGTGATTCTCTTATATCTCAGGTCAGCAAAAAGATGTTTTGGTGATCGCTAAGTGATGACATAACCTAAGTGCCTCCTCAAGGTAAAATAGTATCCAATAAGAAAAATAAATCCAGCTCTTGAACATGAGGATTTTTTATTTCCCAAAAATTTCAGTGCACACATAAAAGGTGTACATGATTTGCATGACTACGTTAATGCTTTTCGGATGAAAACATCCTTATTCATGGACAATTCCTTGGTCAAACACTTGGACGTAATCACGCAAATCATGTACACCTTCTATACAGTTAGGGCCAGAAATATTTGGACAGTGACACAATTTTCGCGAGTTGGGCTCTGCATGCCACCACATTGGATTTGAAATGAAACCTCTACAACAGAATTCAAGTGCAGATTGTAACGTTTAATTTGAAGGGTTGAACAAAAATATCTGATAGAAAATGTAGGAATTGTACACATTTCTTTACAAACACTCCACATTTTAGGAGGTCAAAAGTAATTGGACAAATAAACATAACCCAAACAAAATATTTTTATTTTCAATATTTTGTTGCGAATCCTTTGGAGGCAATCACTGCCTTAAGTCTGGAACCCATGGACATCACCAAACGCTGGGTTTCCTCCTTCTTAATGCTTTGCCAGGCCTTTACAGCCGCAGCCTTCAGGTCTTGCTTGTTTGTGGGTCTTTCCGTCTTAAGTCTGGATTTGAGCAAGTGAAATGCATGCTCAATTGGGTTAAGATCTGGTGATTGACTTGGCCATTGCAGAATGTTCCACTTTTTTGCACTCATGAACTCCTGGGTAGCTTTGGCTGTATGCTTGGGGTCATTGTCCATCTGTACTATGAAGCGCCGTCCAATCAACTTTGCAGCATTTGGCTGAATCTGGGCTGAAAGTATATCCCGGTACACTTCAGAATTCATCCGGCTACTCTTGTCTGCTGTTATGTCATCAATAAACACAAGTGACCCAGTGCCATTGAAAGCCATGCATGCCCATGCCATCACGTTGCCTCCACCATGTTTTACAGAGGATGTGGTGTGCCTTGGATCATGTGCTGTTCCCTTTCTTCTCCAAACTTTTTTCTTCCCATCATTCTGGTACAGGTTGATCTTTGTCTCATCTGTCCATAGAATACTTTTCCAGAACTGAGCTGGCTTCTTGAGGTCTTTTTCAGCAAATTTAACTCTGGCCTGTCTATTTTTGGAATTGATGAATGGTTTGCATCTAGATGTGAACCCTTTGTATTTACTGTCATGGAGTCTTCTCTTTATTGTTGACTTAGAGACAGATACACCTACTTCACTGAGAGTGTTCTGGACTTCAGTTGATGTTGTGAACGGGTTCTTCTTCACCAAATAAAGTATGCGGCGATCATCCACCACTGTTGTCATCCGTGGATGCCCAGGCCTTTTAGAGTTCCCAAGCTCACCGGTCAATTCCTTTTTTCTCAGAATGTACCCAACTGTTGATTTTGCTACTCCAAGCATGTCTGCTATCTCTCTGATGGATTTTTTCTTTTTTTTCAGCCTCAGGATGTTCTGCTTCACCTCAATTGAGAGTTCCTTTGACCGCATGTTGTCTGGTCACAGCAACAGCTTCCAAATGCAAAACCACACACCTGGAATCCACCCCTGACCTTTTAACTACTTCATTGATTACAGGTTAACGAGGGAGATGCCTTCAGAGTTAATTGCAGCCCTTAGAGTCCATTGTCCAATTACTTTTGGTCCCTTGAAAAAGAGGAGGCTATGCATTACAGAGCTATGATTCCTAAACCCTTTCTCCGATTTGGATGTGGAAACTCTCATATTGCAGCTGGGAGTGTGCACTTTCAGCCCATATTATATATATAATTGTATTTCTGAACATGTTTTTGTAAACAGCTAAAATAACAAAACTTGTGTCACTGTCCAAATATTTCTGGCCCTAACTGTATATGCACTAACATTTTTGGGAAATAAAAAATCCTCATATTGAAGAGCTGGATTTATTTTTCTTATTGGACATCCCGGGTCAAGGCGGGACCTTTTCCATGCTCTGTGCGAGCTGCTTGGAGGACACCTGGGTGAGCTGGACTCTATTTGAATTGTAAAATAGTATCCCCCAAAACATAATATACAAGTATATATACAAATAAGTCTTGATTTGGGGACAGGCATTACTGCTTTAAAGGGATTGTAGTCCCTATTGGAATTCTGCTGTTTCACAGTATTAGTTCACACCATGTGACTGTTCATGTGTTTTCCATACTTAAGACCATATAAAGACCACTTTCTCTTCCGCTTTTCTCCACTGATAGAGTGGCATCATAACACTAGTTTCACACATCCATGTGAGTGCTACCATTCGAGAGAAACAAACCAATTTTTTCAGGTGTAATCCTACAGTAGTTCATAGGATCATAGAATGGGGGAGTTGGAAAAGGCCTCCTGAGTCATCTGGTCCAACCCCCTGCTCAAGCAGGATTCACTACACTAAATCATCCCAAACAGATGTCTATCCAGCCTCTGTGTGAAGATGTGACACCCCGCAACGAGTGCGTCACAAGAGGGTATTGCAGCCAAAACTGCAGCAGCAATATTCTCTGACTCAGCAGTCACACAGTTAACTCAGAGATCCATACCCTACATGCATCACCTAGCATAGAGGGCCAATCAGGTCCTGGTGGGCGGAGTGTAAGGGTAGTGTGCAGTGGAAAGTTTAGTACACTTAGTTAGTAGTACAGTCTGCAGAAAGAACTCTCCGAGCAACGTAGGAGAAGGAGCTAAACCAACAGCTCTGCAACCTAGGAGAGGGGGTTGCACAGGCCCCGCAGCGTCGGTAAAGTTACCGAAACTCTCATAGGTGGCGTCACGACAAATTAACCCCTTAATCTGTTCCACTAACGACGTCTCTCTTTTGAATCTGGACCACCGGGCCCCACCACCAGCAGGCGCGGTCCATCCGTGGCAAGAAGGAAGAAGCAAAACGCCTGTCTAAACCGGAGTCCCGGCCGCGGTGAGTCAAAGACGTCTACGGAAGGGGAACTCACCATGTTGCACTTTAGTTACAACCTAATGCATCCATAATTCATGATTAAGAATAGCAAAGTTCAAAATGCGTAGGTTTATAAGGATTAATCTGTTCCGATATTGCTTGTTTACCCTTATAATTACTGTGAATTTGAGTGTTTTTGACTATGCTACTGCTGCTACTATCGCATGGTCTTCCAGTGTCCTGGACTTCGGTCATTCACAGAATCACGGTGTGGCTGGCTTGAGTCAGTTAATCTATCAGGTTTAGGTGCATCAGTTTTTTTCTGATCCCCTTTTTTGAACCAGGTAGACTGTCTGAATATTTTTTATTCATTGACACTAAAAAAAATGGATGAAACTTGGATGTAACTCAGAAGTAAAAAGTATGTCTTCTTAATATAATAATAATAATAATAATATATATTCATTTATATAGCGCTATTAATTCCATAGCACTTTCATCTGTGTATCATTGAACACCATATAATTTAATTGCGGAGTATGATCCATAAAATGAACAGAAATAGGACACTCTGAGTCTCATGAACCAGATACACAGACCCATGTTTAAAACTAATGTGTGTGTAAGGCTCCATAAAACTCTCCAGATATGAGGACTGTCCAAGAAAATAAACAGCACTAGGAGGTGTCACACTGTCAGATGTGTGAACGTAACCTAACATTGACTGGCTTAAGCATGCCCTCTAAGGCTGGCCATACATATGCCATATACTACAGCCCTCAGAGAACAGGAAATAAAGTACCACTGGGGGTTCCCCACGAAATTGAAAGTCTTAAAGGACAATTCCATATTTTTCTGCACATCCCCAGAAGAGGCAAGAGATTTATTGCTAAAATGGAAGATTCAGCCTGTACAATTGTGGCCAAAAGTATTGACACCCCTGCAGTTCTGTAATACTCAGTTCCTTCCTGAAAATGATTGCAATCACAAATTCTTTCTCGGGATGCTTTGCAGAGACAAAAGGAGTGTGAGATTAGTGATGGGATGCTACAGGGATATGATTTTGAAGCTTAGGTGGCGTTTTGGAGGTGGCCGGATCCATTTAATCAGGACCTTGATAGGTTTCCCTTTAACTCTAGAGGGGCCCTTAGTAGAAAAATTGGGTTGGACCTTCTTCCCTCAAATTTGGGAGACTTCTGGATTGGTGATAGCTCACACAAAGGATTGTTTTAATATTTTTCCTGGTTGACTCTGTCTTCTCATAGTTAGATTGGTATACAGAAATGTTTAAATCAAAGCTCCTAAAGAATATTCAACCCACTATCCATTCATTTACCTTTTGTGTCCAATCTTGGCTGTCCCTTTCCTTCTGTGTGGTACTTTCTTTCCCTTACCTCTCCTATAATATCCAGTTTAGAGTTGGTTTACTCTTGTGGTGATTATTTGGATATGACTGTTAGGCGGCCCGTCACACGCATCAATTTTCCTGCAACGATATCGCTTAAGTGATCTGCTTTTTGATCGCTTAAGCGATTACGTTTTGTGCATCGGCTGCGTGTTAATCAAGCGATTTTACACTGTAAAATCGCTTGATCGTTAGATCGCAGATTTGTTGAGCCGGAGCTCATATCATAAGCGATAAACGCCTTGAATCAATCTTGCCTCATCGTGGTGTGTGACACCACAGATGAACGATCTCCCAGCGGCAGAGCCTATGCATGGGAGATGGTATCTATGGTAAACTTCGTGGTTACTAAGCGCCGCGGGCGCCTAGCAACCCGATGTGTACCATAGTTTAACCTAGCTGATCTCGCTGCTCCACATCGCTGGTGAGTCTGTCTGTGTAGACAGCTCACCAGCGATGTTGAGCGATATTGTTAGCGATCGCGCGTGCATGTGATCGCAATACAATATCGCTCTCAACAATTGAAGCGTTGTGACAGCCGCCTAATATATGATACGGTACAATTGTGTAAGCAAGTTATATATGTTGTTATAAGATTTATTTGATTAAAAAATTATTGTTAAAAATAAAAAAAAAATGTCCTTGAGCACTGTACATTTTCCCTTTTGAAATTTGCACCGGTATATATGAAGCAGGCTAGAAGAGGCACTGAGCTGGCTAAATCTACTTTACTGCTTATGATGCAAATAAGTCAACTTTCACCAAGTTGAATAGTTTCAGTTTGCCGTGATTGCTCATAACCCGACTATTTGGCTATTTTTTCCTGTCCAGTTAACCCTGTGAATGGGAACAGGACACACCTGCAAGGACCTTTCCGGCGGAACCAACTTTCACATTTCTGATATCTTATCCTCTCTCTTTCATTTCCTTTAACCTCCTTGATTCCCTCCACCTGGTTATGGGAGTGCCAATAATACTGTTCTTATAGAGTTTAGCTACATTACTACAAAGGAATAAGTTTGATAAAAATAAAAATGTTGCACACGTTTACTAACATAAACGTATATTAATTCCTATCACCTTGTCTGTTTTGCGTACTATGACTAAACTAGATAAGGTTAGACTAGAGGGATTCGACCTTGCCGCGGTCCTGTCCAGAATAGGGCCCACCAGCTCGCTCTCGGGTCTGTCAACAACGTTCCTCATGCTTAGCACAGCGTTCTGTGTAAAAAAAAAAAAAAAAAAAAAAAAAAAAAAAAAAAAAAAAAAAAAAAAAAAAAAAAAAAAAAAAAAAAAAAAAAAAAAAAAAAAAAAAAAAAAAAAAAAAAAAAAAAAAAAAAAAAAAAAAAAAAAAAAAAAAAAAAAAAAAAAAAAAAAAAAAAAAAAAAAAAAAAAAAAAAAAAAAAAAAACGCTGCACTAACGCTGCCAATAGAATCCTATGAATGATGCACTCCTGAGTGAATGCAAACGCCAGTACATAAGTGCTGGAGTTTGAAGTCTCGAGCTATTTCATAGTGCACAGGAAAACGTGGAAAGTCGTGTGCATACTCAGAGAGGAGCTTTTTGCTCCTATTTGCTAAGCACTTCTTGGGCGGGTCTATTGCGTGATTGGTGGGAGTCTCAGGCCCTGGACACTACTGATCATTAGGCAATTCATGTACCAGCTACATATAAAAAAACAGGAAGAAAGTGTAGTAACTCCTTAAAGAGCATTGCCCCTAAAATATTCAAGATATTATCAGCTTGATAAATTCTAACCCACCTAGAGTTTGTCACACAGCTGTTCCTGTTTTTGAATGAACATTTTTCTAAGCTGTTGAATGACTTGTGCCTTTAGTCCCACTACAGACTAGATAAACTAGCAAGGACTCTAGAGTATATACTATGTAGGGGCTGTGTTCCACCATTGCTGCTGATTTGTTCACTTTAAGGCACTGGTGTTATTGTTACTGATACGCTAATATGAATCCTATAATGATGGATCTCGAGTAAATCAAACGCCTATCACAAAGGTGGTTGTCTCGGCTATTCTAGTGCACGGACAAATGTGGAAAGTCGTGTGGGATAGACTCAGGTAGAGGGAGAGCTTTTGCTATCCCTATTATCTAAGCACTATTTTGGGCGTTGGTCAATGTCGTGTTTGGAGGGAGCTCAAAGGGTCCCTAGGGCACTACCCTTAATCTTGGGCTAATATTCATGTACCAGTTTCTTAAATAAAACTCAGGAAGTAAATGTGTGTGAGTAACTCCTTAAAAGCATTTGCCCTCAATTAAGTCAAGATAAATCACTTTGATAAATTCATAATCCCAAAGAGTTTTCCTTAAGCATGTTCCTTGTTTTTTGATGAACATTTTCCTAAGCTTGAATGATTGTGTTTAGTCCGATTACAGATAGCATAAACCTTTTGAAGGGTCAGGTTATTCTATATATGGCATTGTTCTCACATTCTGCTAATTTTTCACTTTAATCAATGGTGTAGGATTAACTGTAGAAAACTCAGCTAATATACAATGAACCGTTAAGTGGAGACGCATTTGGACATACATATCTACTAAACTATTACTTAGCAAGCTTCAGTGCTGCTGTCACCATGCTTCTGTGCCCGCTCAGGAACCTCAGACAAATTGATTGCTTCCCCCCTTGATTGTTTAACAGATGTAGCCTCGCCCACCCTCTCTGCCGGCATCTGTGATTGGTTTGCCAGTATAGCAGCCAATCTGCTTACATCAGATTACTGTAAAAATAAATAAATAATTGAAAAAATTGTTGTGGGCTCCCCATTTTGATAACAGCCATGATAAAGCCACCAGTCGTGGTCTGCAGGCTGCTGCTGTCTGCTAAGGCCCCATGCCCACAATACATTGTTTGGTTGTTATTTTGAAGCATATTTTGAGCATCAAGTATCAAAATATGCATGTCTATCCTGAAGCCAGCAACGTCTATGAGAGTTCAGAAGCGCTGTGCCAGCGTGCTTTTTTTCCCTTGCAGATTTTGTGCAGATTTTGGGGCAGAAAAAAGAAATCTGAACCACATGTGCAAGGTAAAGAAAAGCAAAGTGGGCACAGCAATTCCATCCTGTTGTAGACTTTGCTGATCTTAAGATAACATGCACATATTGATGCAGATTCTCAAAATCTGCATTAAAAAAACATCTAACAACACATGTCAGGTCATACGGCCTAAGAGGGTCCAGGGAGAGCAGCAGTTGAGGTGGAAGGGCTTGAGCATTCCTCTTGCCTCCTGGTTACCTCCACAGAGACTTCCAGAGGCCAGGGGTGGTCAACTACATTATCCAAGGTCCAAACAGAGTGCACGTTTTCAGGATTTCCTTAGCATTGCACAGGTGCTAACTTAATTAATTTTATTCCAGCATCTTATGTAATGCTAAGTAAATCCGAACAACATTCTGTCGGGCCCACTGGGACGGAGGTACTCGGTACCGGACCGGTCTGCTGCTGGGGAAGTCACGGGTGGTCCTGGTCCAGTCTGTGTCCCAGGCTCGCCAATAAAAGGGGATATTTACAGGGGTTGTCAGTCGTGACACCACCCACTTGATGCGGCCAGTGATGGGGGCCACCGCTGCTGCAGAACCTCCGGGGATGATGTAATGGCAGCTTAGGTGGTACAGTTCCAGTGGGTAGAACTGTGTTCCCGGGGCAGTAAGGGTTAAGTCTATTGTGGAGTGTGTAGCAAACTTACTTTGCAGACGCTGCAGGGATCTCTCCTCCTTGCTGGTGCTGACAGGCTGTATCCTGTATGGAGAGAATCGTTTTCATGCAGAAACACAAGGGAAGCAGTTCCAGGGTTTTCCGTGTTTACTCTTAGTTGTTCAGACAGTTCACAAGTAATTTGCAGTTCAGTGCAGTTCTTACAAGTTACAGTACAAGTACAAGGGCACACTCTCCCTCTCCGGGTTCCTTTTACTCTGCAGCTAGGCCTCTCTCTCTGTGACCTCTCACACAGTCTTTAGTGTCCTTTCCGGGCTATTATGGTCTCCGTCTCCACGGGTGTGTGTGAAACGCTGGACAGTATGGCAGTGACTCGGGCCCCTGTGGGTCCTTAGTTTGTCACTGAGCTGCCTGTCCTTTGGGGTAGGGATCTCAATCTGGAACTAAGACCCCTCGTCGTGTTGTTTGGGGATGCCGGGTAAACTACGGTCCCCTCTAGAGCCGACACTCTACTTCAGCCCAGCCTCCAGCAGTCCTCAGGTGTGAGGCTCTACCAGGCTTCTTTCCTCCTGCGTCTCTCGGGATAATAGGAGGGCTACTCCTCCTGCAGTCAGTTGCTTCAGCTGTGGTTCTAGGGCCCGAGTATCACCGTCCCTCTCTGCTCTCTCACACTCCTGGGGATCTAGCTCTGGATGGGCTTTCTCTCTCCTCCGGCTCACACTGGCTCGGTACAGATTCTGCGCTCCTTATGCTTTCACTCTTCCGGGACATGTGGCTCTCTCCTGCTCAGCTTCAGCTCAACCTGCTGCTGTTTTCTGAGAGTAAAAAATCCCTGGTCTGTGGAGCGCTAGGACTCGAGATAAAATGGCACTAGGGTTATTTTTAGAAAATTATTTCTTTATTAACCTCTTACAGGCCACAAGAGGCCTGTAAGCGGTTAATAAAGAAATAATTTTCTAAAAATAACCCTAGTGCCATTTTATCTCGAGTCCTAGCGCTCCACAGACCAGGGATTTTTTTACTCTCAGCTTCTTGCACTTGTGCACACCTGGCAAGAGCAGCTCTGGACAAGATACCATTAATCCTAGATCCTGAGCTCCATGACCTAGCAATATAACACGGTCACCGTTGAAGGACCTGTGGTGACATCAATCCGGTCATGTGACCGCGGCAGGAGCTGGAGCTCCCGGAGCAAATTTCGGTGCCTCCACTATACCTCCAAGCGGAGGTGGATTCACAAGGCGTAAGACCGCAGTTGTGCAGGGTTGCACAACCACCTCTGGTGAGTGGCCTCACAGCCCTGGGCCTAAATCCACTTCAAAAACTTTCTTCACATGCGCTCCCACCCCCTCCCCCATTTTGTCTTGCTGCTGTTTTCTGGCCTTGCCGTGCTTCTCAGCTTCTCTGTCTTTGCTGCTCTTGATCTTTACTTTTCAGCTCACTGTGGCCTACTGAACTCCTTCCTCCTCCCCCTTTCCTATATACTGTCAAGTCACCTGACTACGGGTGTGCCCAACCCACTCCTCCAAATCCACCACCCCTCAATCTCATAGAGTCTCTAATCTCAGGGCTGGATGCTACCTTCTCTTACACGTGGGTTATGTGGGCTGTGAGGGTGTTGGTGTGCAACAAGTGTCCTACCTGCCTGGCTGCAGTTCCCTTTTGTGGCCTCCTGGACGCAGGGGCGCCACAATTCCCTGTTTGCGGCCATTAAGGACTGCGCTTGGCCATCCCTGTTCTACAAGAATGTGTGTTGTATCTTGAGTTTCCATACCTCAGACTGTCAGGCCACATGCTTGTTTGTTGTTTGCCAGTATCTGTAGTGCAGTATCAAAGCACCTCTTTGCAGAAACAGTCCAGAACACGAGTGAACTAAGAAAATGTTACTGTAGCAACATTCTAAAAAAGGCCATGTTGGTACATGATGTAATTTATACATATATTAGACCAAACAGTCATAATTTTAATATAGGCACTTAGCACAGACTATAATATTTCTAAAAGACACAAATTTAAATATACACAGTATTTAATGGAAGTCCCAAAGGGATCAGCACACTCCATTACAATGGGGTATAGACCATCAAGATTAAGGGCACAGTCCATTAAGGGCTTTGAGGTGTATGTCGAAGGCTGCAGTCCCGCTAATCCAGCAGGGGGAAGCACAACTGCTGCTAAACCTGGTAAGGGGAAAAATAAAATGAACAAAAAAACAGGCCTCACTCTTTTAAGAACTCAACAACTGAAAAAAGTCCTTCTGCGGACAAAAGGCCAAGCAGAGGACAGATCAGCCTGTTAGGGTAGTCTTCCTTTAGCTGATTCATCCGAGTAGCAGCCTTCTCAACGCTGCCTGAGATGGAGTTGGCCGCTTCAAAATGTTCTCCGATGCCAGACGGTCTTGGGGGTTGCAGGGGCTGCTCCTCCAGGGTCATTCTCTGCCACCACCTGCCCCCCAGCACATTCCATCCTGGCCATCGCTGAAGAAGAGGAAAGAGGAATTAGGGGACCTCATCTCCTTCTAGGAGAGACGGAAGGAACTTGAGCAACACCGACACGCCCTTTAGGATTGATGGCCCCTGTGGGTTTCTCTGCAGCTGGCTAACCCGAACAGGCCAGAACTCCAGCCGATGCAACATCCTCTCCATGTTAGCCTCCTCCTGCCAGTTTTGGAATTTGTTTGCATTGACAACCTGTCTTATGCCTACCGCAAACCCCCCACCCCTTGCTGCCCTTCACCTTCATGAAGGTGACTTCCTCCCCAACATAGAGTGTGTGGAATCTTGAGAAAAGATGGTCACGCAGCATGTTGGACTGGTTGACATACACCTGTCACTAGTCCTTTTTTCAAGTAGGGACCCAAATCCTCTCTTCTGGATGAATGTCACCACCATGCCTCAGGTACTTTGCTCATCAAAGACATTGGCCTTAGGCCCTTGCAATCACTTTCAGGCAATAGCATTCGTGAGCATAATATCTTCCAGAAATGAGACAGGTCAGGGTGGTTCATGCCTAATAGTATAGTTGCATGGAGGGATAGGGGACCCCACATGGCATTTTCTCAGTCAAAGGCCTCTGGCAGGGGTGCTACACAACAATGGGAAACAGTGCTTCTACTACCTCCTCTTCCTCCTCCTCATCATCATCTTTCACATCCTCCTCAGCCTCCCCATCCTCCTCCTGAATTTGCTGATCCACTGGCTGCAGGTGTAATAAGGCCAGGCATGCTCAAGATCCTATTGACTCTGACCTGTGCTGTCCCTGGCTGGCATGGGGAATGGCTCATCTCCAGACTTTGAGCTCATTCTGGTTGGACCTCCTCAGGCATGCAAGGCCAGCAGTGGAGTCTTAGTTCGCTGCATATCAGGTTCAATGTGGGTAGTGCGGTGGCGCTCTAGCTCACATGTGTGGCCATGTCCATGTCCTCTGCGGGTTGCTTCGTTTCTATGGAAGCACCTTCTGCCACTGAGGTGGTGATGAAGATCACATCCTCCAGAGCTGGCATGTCTTAGGGTGAATCCATCATGTGTCCAAATTGCATAGTGCAGACAATTGGTAGCACAGTGTAGCTGCAATGTATGGCACTGCCAAGGTGGTGCTGGGCTCCGCTGTGACGCCTCTTTGCTTTTCCTAGGAGCCCACCTCTTCCAGCAGTAGGACACAATTGCTTGCAGGATATTATTGTTTACAAAATCTTGTTGCCTAGCTCCTCATTAACTCTTCCATGGGGTGGGCTGCAGAAGGCACCATTACCTGACTTACAAATCCCATTCCTCATGCCACAGGTAACACCTGGCTTGCGGTTGGGTGGAGTGATTATTGAAGCCTGACATATTTGGAGGACAAATAAGAAAAAGAAAATAGTTTATTCAGCTCAGGGTCATTCCATGTCAAATGATCCAAAAATGAATATTTTTTTTCCCTGACGTCCTCAGATTTTTTTAATTTTTTTTCTATATGAAGAACAACTTTAGTTAATTACAAAAAAAAAGTTTTGAATTTTTTTCTTTATCAGTTAATTTTTTACAGATTTTTAAATTTTTAAAAAAGTGCGAATTTTGGCCTGGTATGGCTTTACATTTTCTATCATATCTCGGGCTAGAAATAAGATAGAGAAACAAAATAAGCACCAATCTACTCAGAACTATACAGGCTTTCACCAGATATGTCACAAGAGGATTTTTGTTAATATTTTACCCATGTGATCGCAAGCGCAAAACTTTAAAACGCATTTCCGAAAAATCGGCGCGCTTTAAATATTTCAAAAACTGCCCATGTGTCTGCTGTGCTCTTAGCCACATCTGTACCAAATTTCAAGTTGGGATCGCGATGGGATCATATTTTAAAATATTTTAATATTAATAGCGTCAATGGGTCATTCCATATCAAGTGATCTAAATATGAATATTTTTTTTTACCTGACGTCTTTAGATTTTTTTTATTCTTTTTCTTTATGAAGTACAACTTTAGTTAATTACAAATTAAAAGTTTAGAATTTTTTTCTTCATCAGTTCATTTTTTACAGATTTTTAAAGTTTAAAAAAGGGTGAATTTTGGCCTGGTATGACTTTACATTTTTTTTATCTCAGGCTAGAAATAAGATAATGAAGTGGGAGAGGCATCATTTTACTCAGAACGGTAACAGCTTTCATTTGATATGTTACAAGACTATGTTTCTTTATATCAAATTCAAACTATTGATGGGCAATTGTGAAAAAATGACTGATTGTGTTCTTGGTTATATTTGTGCAGAGATTCAACTTGGGACCTGTCAAATTTATATATTTTTTATTTTATGGTTGTATGAGTTATCACAACTTATTGAATAAAACATTTATATGCAACAAAAAAGAAACACAAAAAACAAATCCCATAAGTGCCAGGATAAATACATCTTAAACATCAGAACACAACGCTCAGCATTTTCAACTTGAATGTATTGAACAAACCAAAAGAAGAAAGTGATCATATCCTCAAGTTTGATTAAACAAGATTAAAAGAACCAAAAATGTTAACCCCTATTTATACATATAAATTTGTTTTCTATTCTATCACTAAACATGTGATTTATGAAGTGTTTAATAAGAATAGTACAGTAGTTAAATCATCGTTCTATAAATTATGAACTAATCAAACAATTAATAGTATGTTTTTAAAGTGGCATTTTATCAATTTGTCCCTTCTAGTGGGTGAAATGTAATCTTGTCCATAAACGCTTACTAGCAATCGCCATTTCCTTGTGTGTCAAAGAGTATGTCCGGCCTGTCACGGTGTTAGGCTCCGCCTGAGTTAATATCTGATTTTTGTGCACTTTTAAAATGTCTGGCTTTCCTGGATACACAAAGGATGGCGCTGGACCAGAAGGATGCAATAAAGTCAATTCTACTTCTTCATTTTCACAATCTTTGGAGAGTACAGTAGCCAGCTACCAGCGCCAATCATATTCATATTTTTTCAAAAGGATTGCAACAGTGTCTATGATAAAATGCTGTTTCTTGAGAAGTAGCAGCCATTGCTGTGTGGGAAAAATACAGTTAATATTAAGTAAGGAAGATAGGTAATAAAAATAAAGATTTACAGTACACTTGAGATAGAACTGTATTACTATAAAGTGAGTTTTAGGGCTAGCGCGCACAGTTTTTTCTGTCTGCAGATACACGCTGCAGTTTTGGCAGCTTGTTTTTCTACCAAGTTTTTACCACATATGCGTTCGTTTTTTTAATCGCTAGTGAGAAAAATGGCAGCTTTTTTTTATATAAATGATAAATGCTGCGTTTATTGCAGTAATTAAAAAGTAGTTCAAGCAGTGATTTACTCACTCTTGAGTGTTTCCAAAAACACTGCATGTGGTGAACCCCATAGAAATCAATGGGGCTGTTTTTCTGAATGATGATCCCTAAGAATAGCACTGTGTGTATTGGCCCTTAATAATAAAAGCATTAAACTATTAATATATTTACTCACCCATATTTTAGTACACAGCCTTGATGGCTTTGTACAGACTATTGTTTGTTCAGGAGTGAAGATGTCCAGACATGTCAGGACGTGAAAGGTCTGAACGAGCTGTCTTACTTCCTGAATGCAGTGGGTAGACACTTAACATGATTGACAGAGCTGCTGGCCTATCATCTGCTCTGTATTCACTGTCTATCCCTGTGCTTTCTCAGGTTGAGCCCTAACAAAGCTTTTTCCTATATGTCCTCTCCTGCTTCTAAGCTGTAACATATCAAAATAATACAGTAATGTCTAAAAATAATGGATTTGATAAATATAGACCCCACGCTTTTAGACCACAGGTTGAACAGATCTGAATTCAAGATTTTTGAATTGACACTATAATAGTTAAATATTTTAAAATATGATCCCATCACGATCCCAACTTAAAATTTGGTACAGATGTGGCTAAGAGCATAAAAGACACATGGGCAGTTTTGGAAAATTTTTATTAAAACGTTTTTTCGGAAATGCGTTTCAAAATGTTGCGTTTGCGTTCGCATGGGTAAAAAATTAAAATGAACAAATATACTCTTGTGACATATCTGGTGAAAGCCTGGACAGTTCTGAGTAGAATGGTGTTTATTTTGTTTCTCTATCTTATTTCTAGCACAAGATAAAAAATATAAAGTCATACCAGGCCAAAATTCACACTTTTTTTAAAATGTAAAAATCTGTAACAAATTAACTGATGAAGAAAAAAATTCTAAACTTTTAATTTGTAATTAACTAAAGTAGTACTTCATAAAGGAAAAAAAATAAAAAAAATCTAAAGACGTCAGGTAAAAAAAAATATTCATATTTAGATCACTTGATATGGAATGACCCATTGACGCTATTAATAGTAAAATATTTTAAAATATGATCCCATCGCGATCCCAACTTGAAATTTGGTACAGATGTGGCTAAGAGCAAAGCAGACACATGGGCAGTTTTTGAAATATTTAAAGCGCGCCGATTTTTCGGAAATGCGTTTTAAAGTTTTGCGCTTGCGATCACATGGGTAAAATATTAACAAAGATCCTCTTGTGACATATCTGGTGAAAGCCTGTATAGTTCTGAGTAGAATGGTGTTTATTTTGTCTCTCTATCTTATTCCTAGCCTTAGTTATGAGAAGAAACGTAAAGGCAGGCAACAGCGAAATTCGCACTTTTTCCGAACTTTGAAAATCATTTAAAAAAAAAATACATTTTTTAAAAAATATTTCTCTTCACATTTTGCATTGTCTGACATGCTATTATCAAATAACAAAATCTCAAAAGAATTAAAAATATAGAGGTAATAATCATTGGTTCACTTGACATGGAATGACCCCTCACCACAAATTCACAAGTAATGTTGAATAAGGCTAGTGGGCAACAAAGGTCCAAGAATAATGATACATATAACACACTGGTGCACATGCAAAAAATCTGCATCGTAAACATATAGAATGAATTAAAGTGATTGCTAATTTTTTAGAAACAATATTCATAGTACTATACATAGAACATACAGTGGGGAAAAAATATTTAGTCAGCCACCAATTGTGCAAGTTCTCCCACTTATAAAGATGAGAGAGGCCTGTAATTGACATCATAGGTAGACCTCAACCATGAGAGACAAAATGAGAAAACAAATCCTGAAAATCACATTGTCTCATTTGCAAAGAAGTTTTTTTTCACATTTTGGTGGAAAATAAGTACCGTATATACTCGTGTATAAGCCGACCCGTGTATAAGGCGACCCCCCTACTTTTGCCCCCAAAATCTGGGAAAACCTATTGACTTGTGTATAAGCCGAGGGTGGACCCCAGCACATTTATATAGCCCCCAGCAGTGTGGTATACAGCCCCCAGCAGTGTGGTATACAGCAGCCTCCCCAGTGGTACATACAGGCCCCAGGAGGTAGTATACAGCAGCAGCCCCAGGGGGTATAATACAGCAGCAGCCCCAGGGGGTATAATACAGCAGCAGCCCCAGGGGGTATAATTCAGGAGCAGCCCCAGGGGGTATAATACAGCAGCAGCCCCAGGGGGTATAATACAGCAGCAGCCCCAGGGGGTATAATACAGCAGCAGCCCCAGGGGGTATAATACAGGAGCAGCCCCAGGGGGTATAATACAGGAGCAGCCCCAGGGGGTAGTATACAGCAGCAGCCCCAGGGGGTAGTATACAGCAGCAGCCCCAGGGGGTAGTATACAGCAGCAGCCCCAGGGGGTATAATACAGCAGCAGCCCCAGGGGGTATAATACAGCAGCAGCCCCAGAAGGTATAATACAGCAGCAGCCCCGGGGGGTAGTATACAGCAGCAGCCCCAGGGGGTATAATACAGCAACAGCCCCAGGGGGTATAATACAGCAGCAGCCCCAGGGGGTATAATACAGCAGCAGCCCCAGGGGGTAGTATACAGCAGCAGCCCCAGGGGGTATAATACAGCAGCAGCCCCAGGGGGTATAATACAGCAGCGCAGCCCCAGGGGGTATAATACAGGAGCAGCCCCAGGGGGTATAATACAGCAGCAGCCCCAGGGGGTATAATACAGCAGCAGCCCCAGGGGTATACAGACCTCCCCCCATCAGTAGTACAGGGGCCCCAACTGTATACAGCAGCCCCAGCTGTATACAGCCCCCCGTGGTATCCAGGGCCCCCCTTGCTGCACACCTGTAAAGTAAGATGTTAGTATACTTATCGCTGCCCTCGCTGCCGCCGCCGCCGCTCCGCTGCTCGGTCACCGCGCTGCTCCGGGTCTTCATGCTTCCTGTTCCTTCTCCGGCGCTCGAACAATGACGTCATTTCCTGCGCGCCGGAGAAGGAAGCATGAAGACCCGGAGCAGCGCGGTGACCGAGCAGCGGAGCGGCGGCGGCGGCAGCCCCAGGGGGTATAATACAGCAGCAGCCCCAGGGGTATAATACAGCAGCAGCCCCAGGGGGTATAATACAGCAGCAGCCCCAGGGGGTATAATACAGCAGCAGCCCCAGGGGGTATAATACAGGAGCAGCCCCAGGGGGTATAATACAGCAGCAGCCCCAGGGGGTATAATACAGCAGCAGCCCCAGGGGTATACAGACCTCCCCCCATCAGTAGTACAGGGGCCCCAACTGTATACAGCAGCCCCAGCTGTATACAGCCCCCCGTGGTATCCAGGGCCACCCTTGCTGCACACCTGTAAAGTAAGATGTTAGTATACTTATCGCTGCCCTCGCTGCCGCCGCCGCCGCTCCGCTGCTCGGTCACCGGGCTGCTCCGGGTCTTCATGCTTCCTGTTCCTTCTCCGGCGCTCGAACAATGACGTCATTTCCTGCGCGCCGGAGAAGGAAGCATGAAGACCCGGAGCAGCGCGGTGACCGAGCAGCGGAGCGGCGGCGGCGGCAGCGAGGGCAGCGATAAGTATACTAACATCTTACTTTACAGGTGTGCAGCAAGGGGGGCCCTGGATACCACGGGGGGGGGGGGGGGCTGTATACAGATTAGTGAAAAGCAGGGATTTGGAAGCACTCACCGTATATACTCGTGTATAAGCCGAGTGGGGACTTTTCAGCACATTTTTTGTGCTGAAAAACTCGGCTTATACACGAGTATATACGGTATTTGGTCACCAACAAACAAGCAAGATTTCTGGCTCTCAGAGACCTGTTGCTTCTTCTTTAAGAGGCTCCTCCGTTCATTACCTCTAGTACTGGCACCTGTTTGAACTTGTTATCAGTATAAAAGACACCTGTCCACAACCTCAAGCAGTCACACTCCAAACTCCACTATGGTGAAGACCAAAGAGCTGTTGAAGGACACCAGAAACAAAATTGTAGCCCTGAACCAGGCTGGGAAAACTGAATCTGCAATAGGTAAGCAGCTTGGTGTGAAGAAATCAACTGTGCAAGCAAAAATTAGAAAATAGAAGACATATAAGACCACTGATAATCTCCCTCAATCTGGGGCTCCACACAAGATCTCACCCCATGGGCTCAAAATGATCTCAAGAATGGAGAGTAAACATCCCAGAACCACACGGGCGGACCTTGTGAATGGCCTGCAGTGAGCTGGGAACGTAACACAGGCTACCATCAGTAACACACTATCCCGCCAGTTACTCAGATCCTGCAGTGCCAGACGTGTCTGCCTGCTTAAGCCATTACATGTCTGGGTCCGTCTGAAGTTTGCTAGAGAGCATTTAGATGATCCAGAAGAGTATTGGGAGAATGTCAATATGGTCAGATGAAACCTAAGTAGAACTCTTTGGTAGAAACACAACCCACCATGTTTGGAGGAGAAAGAATGCTGAGTTGCATCCAAAGAGCTCCATACCTACTGTGAAGCAAGTGCCAAGGGACTAGGACGACTTATCCATGTACATGAAAGAATGAATGGGGTCACGTAATGTGAGATTTTGAGTGCAAACCTCCTTCCATCAGCATGGGCATTGAAGACGAAACATGGCTGGGTGTTTCCATATGACAATGATCCCAAGCACACCACCAGGGCAACGAAGGAGTGGCTTCATAAGAAGCATTTCAAGGTCCTGGAGTGACCAAGCCAGTCTCCAGATCTAAGCCCTATAGAAAACCCTTGGAGGGAGTTGAAAGTCCGTGTTGCCTAGCGACAGTCCCAAACATCACTGTTCGAGAGGTGATCTGTATGGCGATCAGGGGCATGGGAGCCACCTCCCACATCACTGAAGGCGATGTTACCAGTGTCCTCCCTGCTTAGCGCTGCCTGCAAGCAGGAAGGACGCTGGTAACCATGGTAAACACTGGGTATCCAGGCAGCACGTGCTGTCTAGATACCCGGTGTTTATCATTGTTACCAGCGTCCTCCCTGCTTACAGGCAGTGCTACGCAGGGAGGACGCTGGTAACTATGATAAACACTGGGTATCCAGGCAGCGCGCGCTGCCTGGATACCCGGTGTTTACCATGGTTACCAGCCAGTGAGGTCACTGATCGCTGGTTTCTCACTGTCACACGCAGCGATGCGTGCTGACCAGCAGGAAACCAACGATCAAAAAATGACCCAGAGCACTTTGCAGCGATCAGCGACCTCACAGCAGGGGCCTGATCGCTGCTAAGTGTCACACATAACGACATCACCGGAGAGATTGTTGTAATGTCACAGTTACAACGATCTTGCTAACGATATTGTTATGTGGGACTGGGCCTTTACACTGAATAAGAAGTGCCATTGAAATGAGTGTTTTAACAAGGTAATGACCCTATACAAAATCTTGGTTCCAGTCCAACAATATTAAGGCTATGGAGTGGCCAGCGCAATCCCGGGACCTTAATCCGATGGAACACTTGTGAGGAGACATCAAAAATGCCATTTCTGGGGCAAAGCCAACAAATCCAAGTAAATTGTGGGATGCAGTCAAAGCATCCTGGGCTGGAATAACAGTTCACAGGTTCCAGAAGTTTGTTGACTCTATGCAACATAGATGTGAAGCAGTTGTAAAAAACTGTGGTTATCCAACTAAATATTAAGTTAATGATTCACATGAATGCTAAATCATAAAAAAGGGCACATATTTCTAGTTTGTAAAGACAAATGCAGACACCTCAATTTTGTTGAACAGACCAATGTTCATTTTTTGTTATTTTCTGCAAAGTAGTTAAAAAGTATATACATTTCTCTTCATTTTTTGATTTAGAAAACAGTGTGCAATGTTCCCATTTCATTTTATTTCATACGCATGGAAATAAAAACTATTATAAAGATTTTTGGCCTAAAGTGTAACCCCCGTTTACATTTTTAATTAATAATAATAATAATGTAGAGCAAGTGATTATAGTAAACTTTCAAATATTCTTCATAAGTGAAATCTGGAAGAAAACCTTTCAAAAATCTTCAAGAAGATGTCCCCCTTGGCTGTTTCTAAATCTGACATATGCTCGTTGTTGGGGAAATCCATCTTCAGTTCAGCACATGAATACGGTCAAAGGGGCGGGGGTACACAGTGTTCACAGCTAATCAATGTATCAGTTTACCTCACGGACAGTACTGAGCTCAGGCTGTCAGCACACACAGATCACAGCTCACAGATCACAGCTGTGATCTTACCTGATGGCTCTGTTCCCTGTTATTATCTGACAACATGGAGCAGAGCCATCAGATAAGATCACAGCTGTGATCTGTAAGCTGTGATCTGTGTGTGCTGACAGCCTGAGCTCAGCACTGACCCTGCCTGAGGTAACCTGAGTCAATGATCACCTATGTTGTGAATGTTGTGTAGACCCCTCCCCCATTATATGGCCATATACATGTGTACATGTGTGGAATTGAAGACGTATTTCCCTGACAACCAGCATATGTCAGATTTAGATACAGTCCAGTGGGGACATTTTCTGGAAGGTTTTTGAAAGGTTTTTTCCAGATTTCACTTATGAAGTATATTTAAAAGTTTATTATAATTACCGTATATACTCGTGTATAAGCCGAGTTTTTCAGCCCAAAAATTGGGCTGAAAAGTCACCCCCTCGGCTTATACACGGGTCAATACGGTAATATATGTGGTGGGGGCTGTGTCCGGGTGCTGGGGAGGCTGGAGGAGGCGGGGGGGGCTGATGAGTGAGCGGCCCGTCACGTGGGGACGCTCATTAGATATGCACGGCTCCCCCCGCCCATCACAGCGGCAGGGGGAGCCGTGCATACAGCCCCCCAGTGTATACAGCAGCCCCCCAATGGCACTAGCCCCCCCCATCATTGTAAGAGCCCCCCACACTTTGCAGAGCTCCCCCGCTGCTTTATCTTACCATCCGGGGTCTTCACCGCGGGTCCTGCGCGCTGTGTTCAGGTCTCACGTGACCCGGCGCGATGACGTCATTCCACTGCGACCGCCGGGTCACATGAGACCGGGAACACAGCGCGCGAGGAAGGACTGGAGGACCCACGGTGAAGAAGACCCCGGATGGTAAGATAAAGCAGCGGGGGGGGCTCTGCAAAGTGTGGGGGGCTCTTACAATGATGGTGGGGCAGGTGCCATTGGGGGGTGCTGTATACACTGGGGGCTGTATATACCCTGGGGCCTGCTGTATACCTCTGGGGCCTGCTGTATACCCCTGGGGCCTGCTGTATACCCCTGGGGCCTGCTGTATACCTCTGGGGCCTGCTGTATATACCCTGGGGCCTGCTGTATATACCTTGGGGCCTGCTGTATACCTTGGGGCCTGCTGTATACCTCTGGGGCCTGCTGTATACCTCTGGGGCCTGCTGTATACCTCTGGGGCCTGCTGTATATACCCTTGGGGCCTGCTGTATATACCCTGGGGCCTGCTGTATACCTCTGGGGCCTGCTGTATACCTCTGGGGCCTGCTGTATACCTCTGGGGCCTGCTGTATATACCCTGGGGCCTGCTGTATACCTCTGGGGCCTGCTGTATATACCCTGGGGCCTGCTGTATATACCCTGGGGCCTGCTGTATATACCCTGGGGCCTGCTGTATACTTTTGGGGCCTGCTGTATATACTCTGGGCCTGCTGTATACCTCTGGGGCCTGCTGTATACCTCTGGGGCCTGCTGTATTACCCTGGGGCCTGCTGTATATACCCTGGGGCCTGCTGTATATACTCTGGGGCCTGCTGTATACCTCTGGGCCTGCTGTGTATACCTCTGGGGCCTGCTGTATACCTCTGGGGCCTGCTGTATACCTCTGGGGCCTGCTCTATATACCCTGGGGCCTGCTGTATACCTCTGGGCCTGCTGTATATGCCTCTGGGGCCTGCTGTATATGCCTCTGGGGCCTGCTGTATACCTCTGGGGTCTGCTGTTTATACCTTTAGGGATGCTGTATATACCACTGGGGAGGCTGCTGTATACTACCACTGGGGAGGCTGCTGTATACTACCACTGGGGAGGCTGCTGTATATTACCACTGGGGAGGCCTGTATACCACACTGCTGGGGCTGTATACCTGTGCTGGGGTTCACCCTCGGCTTATACACGAGTCAATAGGTTTTCCCAAGTTTTGGGGGCAAAAGTAGGGGGGTCGGCTTATACACGGGTCGGCTTATACACGAGTATATACGGTACTTGCTCTACATTATTATTATTAAATAAAATTTTATAACATTGCCATGTTATCATCAGTGCCTTCTTTGGTTACGGGGTAACAATAATTTTTAGGCTCACAAAAGATCCAATCACCTGATGAATTTTTTGCTCACGTTATATAGGCCGATTTACCAAAGTACTCCTTGGCCAATTTCAGGACTGCCTAAATGCACATATACTATGGACATACAGCTGTATAACTAGACAGATCTTTAATTTGGGATGACAGAAAAGCTGGATAACAAGTTCTGGGAAATTGTCCCCCACAAATCACATAAAAGACACAACTATGAAGTAATTAGATTTTTTTTAGTAGAAAAAAAAACGAAATAGCAAAACCATGTAAGACTCAATCTAATAATAACATGAATAACACTGCTAACAATAAACCGCATTACTCACTATCCGTAATATACTAAATATTATATTGGACGAACAAACAGTTCCATTAAGACAACATACGAGAATAACAAAAATAGCATAGCATTTCTCCTGAACTTCCGCTCAGGTAGAATAACATGTTTATGAGGAGACCCTCGTTCCTTGCCAGCTCTTATTGTCAGTGCCTCGTGCAGCTAGTAATGCCTTATAAACAACAATAGGAAATACTGTATGTGGGAGGTGTTCCTGTCCGTTATTGTCAATGCTTCTGGCAGGTAGACGAAATTGAAAGTCAGTTTACTTGTTCCCATCACTTGAAGCCATGTTTACCAGGATAGGCATCACTTTATTTATACTGGTAGAAGTTCAGCCATAGTCTGTGGGACGCCAACAGCTCAAAATTTACAACCAGTGATGTCACATAACATTGCACTAAAGTACTCTACACTAATGAACTTTTATATATGCTGATGATACGGATTTAAACTACAATGAACCAAGGAGTTGTAAGTGTATATTCTTGTCGACAAATTACTACACCCTATATGTGAAATTTTGCAGTGTTCTTCAAGAATAGAAGATAAGAGGCAATATAGCAAAAATTGGCAAATCAACAATGAAGTCAACAGACAAAGTCTTCAAATCGAAAGACATTTCACTGGTGACGAAGACATGGCTCGTACATTAGGCAGTTTTTTTTTCATGGTAACATATGGACGATTAAGGAACAAGACAGAAGAAGAATCAATGCCTTCGAAATGTGGTGCTGTAAAAGAACAAACAAATAAATTTTGGAACAAATCAAGCTACAACTTGCCTACTTTAGACACAACATAAGAAGAGAGTAAGCACTGGAGAATGACATCATGGTCAGAAGCATAGAAGAAAAAAGGCGAAGAGTAAGACCAGAAACCCGATGGCTTGATAAAATCAAGATAATAGTGGAGAAGGCGCAGAAGGACCTTTTTGGGCTTGCACAAGATCAATCTTCCTACAGAGTGTTCAAACATTAAGTTGCCATGGCTCGAGATCAAGCTGAAGGCTGTAAAATAAAGTAAAAATAGCAAATTATACTGCTGGTTGTGCCAAGTACTCTCTAATTGTTTCCCTCTTAAAGCCATTTTCAAGGCCTTTTGGCATGTTTCTCTGGAGAGGGAAGTCATGCATAAGTACTTGCCCCAACACTGATGTGACCAACCTAGGCTGTGTCAAACAGCCCAGTAGATGCTGCATAGTCCACCTCTGTGGTAGGTATGCCCTTGATACAATCCATGGTCTTAGCAAATAATTTGACGCTTGCACAGTGGTGACCAGTAGAATGATCTACAATCGTCGCACCGATAATGATTTGCTAAAAAGTCTACTTTACATTAAGATGAATAGACACACTGAAAATTGCATCAGCTCAGAGGTATGCATCCAATTGAGGGCACCAGGATTATAAGGGTGGGATGAGATGCTGAGCCGACTCTCAGGGAGATGAAGCCATGCAACAAAATGGAGGTCCAGCCGCTAGCAATATGATGTATGAACAGGAGGATATTAGGCAATTTCCATAAAAATGTAATCCTTAATAGTAAATCCACAAAATCCTTCATGTTTACGTGTTTCAGGTCACTAGGGGCCCTTACTCATACAAGTGATAACATATATATAAAAATAATTTATGCAAACAGGAAATGGAGCACAACCAAACTGGTGAGAACAAATTATTCTAATTAATTCATCTATGTCAAAAACACAATAAAAACACACAATAAAGTATAAGGAAATATTCTCATGTGTATTTCCTTATTCTTTATTATATGTTTTTATCAAGTGTTTTTGACATAGATAGAATTAATTAGAATAATTGTGTTCTCACCAGATTGGTTGTGCTTATTTCCTGTTTGTATATTCATATATATATGTTATCACTTGCTATGAGTAAGGGCCCTATTGGCCTGAAACGCATAAGAAAGAAAGTTTTTATGGATTTACTGTTTATACGTCATATTGCTGGTGGACTTCCTTTTTGTTGTATCATTAATAACGAGTGTTGTTAATCCACTCATATACTGATAGGGTCACTTTTTTCAAGTACTTACAATAAGAAATCTTTTTCAGCAAAACTTTATTTTTCCTTTCCCATTCTTTCCAAAGTAGTATTTCTGTGAAAGGTCTGACCCCAGCACCATTGCAACCTGTCAGAATGGAGCGTTTGGGACACCAAGCGATCCACATCGCTTATAACTAAGACTGCAGTAAACGGGGCCACCAGCTGTCTGTAAGTCAGGTTGGCCTGATCTGTTGTACACTTGGCCATCAGGATGATATCACATGTGCAGCTGCCTGCAAACCTATATCATCCGGGGAGTAATATAAAAGTCATCACAAGTGGATGAGACCCACAAACTGCTGATATTTTCCACACTATGTGAATATTATCCAAGTGGATGAGGCTCAGACATGAACATTAGGAGCTCCTCCTAAATATCCAAAGTAAAGCTTCCAATTTGTGTATTAATGTTAAGTTGATATCAGACATTTTACTTCTTAAGCAGGGCTGTAGAGTCAGAGTTTAGAGTCGGTGTTCATTTTCATGGAGTTGTAGTCGGATTCAGGAAAATTGAGGAGTCGGATGTTTGGCTTACTGACTCCACAGCCACGGTTGTGGAGTCGAAATCGTGGAGTAATGTCGAAGTAGCTGTATATTTTGGTGGACTCAAGTTGGATTCAGAGAAATTGAAAAGTCAGAGTCGGATGTTTGGCTTACTGACTCCACAGCCCTGCATTTAAGGGTAGTGTGATTTAGTCCTGCTGCTTAGCCCCTCATAAGAAGCTGTTGGCTCCTTAAAAATGTCAGAAAATTTCCAGTAGGGTATTATAAATGGATTTTCTAAATCAGACAACCTCCATAACGTACTCCAGCCACAGCCAAATGTCCCATTTTCCAGAAAGTTACCCCTTAAAATGGGTCTCTGGCAATGGAAAAACAATAGTATCCAAATAAAATGTAACCATTTTGTATAGGGAAGTAATTACTATAGTACATTACATTGGCCCCATCTTGTTACCTTGAAAGAAAGCTGTTCTAGAATCTTAGAATGTTAATTGGACAAGTGCCTGTGAGCACATCCAGTAGGGAGCTCAAACCATTCACTTCATGCATGGTAAGATGTGCTCCAGAGATGCTGAAACAAAAAGCGGCAGCTCTCCCTGCTGCCAACGCTGTCTTTCTCATATAGAGCTGGAGATACCAGAGATGTCAAGGTAAGAAGACACCGCTCACACTGCTGTCACCCTGTCGGTCTAATATTGTAAATACCATGAGTGCCAGGTAAGAAGAGGATGCTTACACTGCTGTCCATCCTGTCTATCTGTTGTTGATCTAATACTGGAGATATTAAGGGTGCTGAGGTAAGAAAAGGCTGCTCACACTGCTGTCCACATTGTCTATCTGATCTAATACTAGAGATAGCAGTGGGACTGATGTATGAAAAGGCTGATCACTCTGCTGTCCACCCTGTCTATCAGAACTACCGTAGTATTTTAGATTCCGGTGGTGCTGAGGTAAAAAGATGCTGCTTACACTGCTGTCCACCCATTCTATCTGATATAATGCTGGAGATACCAGGGGTGTTAAGGTAAGAAAAGGTCACTCACACCACCAGGTCCACAGGTCTTTCTGATCTTATACTGGAGATATCAAGAGTGATGAGATAAGAAGCTTTTCACAGAGCTGTCCAGTTTGTCTTTCTGATGTAAACCTGAAGATAGAAATGGTGCTGAGGTAAGAAAAGGTTGCTCACACTGCTGAACATCATGTCTTTCTGATCTAATACTGGAAATGTCAGGGATGGTTAGGTAAGAAGTGTTGCCCACCATGCTATTCACGCTGTCTTATGTACTAATATTAGAGGTGCTGAAGTAAGAAAAGACCACTCACACTGCTGTCTACCCAATCTTCTGATTCATACTGTAGGTTCGAGGGCTGCTGAGATGAAAAGAGGCTGATCACACTGCTCCCAACCCTGTCTTTTTGATTCATACAATAGATACCAGGGGTGCTGAGATTGAAAGAGGCTGCTCTTACTGCTGTCCTCCATGTTTTTCTCATCTACTACAGAAGATAACAAGTGTGCTCATGTAAGAAGAGTCTGCTTACACTGCTGTTTAAACTGTCATTATATTTTCAGATCTGCAGTTAATGGTTATAGATTGATAGTAGTATATGCAACATAGCTTTATTTGCATGTCACAGCAAGGAAGCTTCCCACTGCACATGCTCATAGGCGCCTTTCTTATTAACATTATAGGTCAGGTTTCTGGCAGTGCAATATGACAATAGTCATTTTAATTTTATAGACATGAACTCCCTAAACAAAACAAATATGAGTTAGTAATTAAAGGTACTTTATTTATAATGATATTTCCATTAGTTTTTTTTTACTGTTCTTGGAGAACTTCCTTATGAAACTATTTAATGTTGTAAAAAGGATTTTACTTAGACAGTTCATGAACCCAACTGGGTTTTACTTTTATCTGATGAGGGACTTCAGGCATAGCAGTTCATATTAATGAGGCACAATGACAAAGCGGTACTTAGAAATTAATTCTTTAAGCCTTAAAGGGAACCTGTCTCCAGATTTTTCTCATATAAAGTGCAGCCACCACCCATAAGCCCTTATATTCAAATTCTAGAATGTATGTAAGTGTGGCACCCCAAAGTCTGGTTGCCACAATGGCGTTGCCTCCCTCTGGGGGTGATGTCATGCTTTGAATCAAGAAGAGGTATCCACACTATGGAAGCCGACCGCATGCAACACTTTTCCTGACTCCAGACCAGAAGTGGAAGCTCCCCTATAAATTCTGGCCTGGGAGCGGGGTTAGGGAGTTCAGTTCCTAAGAGGACTGTGAAGAAGACCTTTGGACTGGAGCAGTTCTAAGCTCGTCCCAGGCAGAGTAGGAAGTAAAGGAACAGCAACCGTGAGGGACCTGAAGGAGAGGGTCTGAGGAAGGAGAGAAGAAGGCCTGGGGATAGGAATCAGTTGCCTGGCTCACTCCAGAGCAGAGCACGAGAAACAGACACTAGAGTCCAAGGGTACCACTGACCCAGCAGCCAAAGCCAGAGGACGGGAGACTCCACATCTCCTGGCCACAGCAAAACACCTGGAGGCACAGCAGCACCGGAGAGCTCAGGGACAGTTGCCAGAGGACTGGTGCTAAGGAAGGGCTCAAGCTGCCTGTCATACGGGTGAGAGACTTACAAGCAGGAAGAGAGGGTCGCAGATTAGCTACAGGTACCCAGGACCGGCAAAGAGGAGCACAGCAGGGAGACCTCAGAACTCACCAGGCGAGGAGATCCCCAACTTGCTTTCAGGCACAGCGGATTCCTAACACCACCTTCGGACAGTGTCTTGGTCTGAACCTGCAACTACCAGTAAAGGTAAAGGAGACTTTGTACTGTGCATCTGTCAGTTATTCCACGCCCTCAGTCCTGCACCCCAATGGCCTACCACCGCCATAGACATTACCGGTTGCCCTGGGGATCCGCTCAATCCGTGGGGAGCAATATGACCTTAGTTATGAATCCATCATTCCAGAGATCCCACACTGCAGTGTCGGTCATCAATAGCCGAACATCTCGGGAGGCATCATGACTCTTATAACCAAAATCCTCAAACTTTTATTTGATACCCAGGGTCACAGAGCCGGGTCTCGACCAACTGTGACTTCCCAGAAGTATAAAAGCCTGGTTCCGAGTACCCTACGGCCCTGGGGGCTCATCATAAGTCCCCAAGCCTATCAGCATAATATGAAAAAGACCTTTTAATATGTTCACATACTGGGCAGTTTGCTCTGATGGGTATCACTAATCTTGATCCAGCAACTCTTCTCCCTTTAGTTTGGTTCACACCTTTGCGCTGGTGTGTTTTGGCATGCAGTGCGCTTGCATTGCGTTAGCACATGCAAATGCAATTGAAGCGCAGTTGAATTTCTGTGCGCTACAGCTAACGCAATGCAAGCGCAATGCATGCAAAACACCCCAGCACACAGATGTGAATCCAGGCTTTGCATCTTCCTTCCCTGCTTTATGCAGATAACACAATCTACATCATCCACACAGTGTCCTTAACTGCGCTCCTAGGCACACACATTTATATCTGCCCTGCTACTGCAGGTGGTGGAAAAGGTCAGATAGCGCTCACGCATGCGCACTACAATCCATTGCTTTGACCTCAGCAGGGCAAAGAGGAATGCACATGTACATGTAAGTGAGCTATGGAGACTCTTCATCACAAACTTTGTTTCACGATTAGTATGCACTTTCTCCATTTGCAGCTAATTACCCCCATTTACATTACACTACTGTCAGCTGAACTCTCTGATATCGACTAGTTCAGCTGACATTATAGTGCGTATGAGGGTGCTGGCTGATTGATGGTCGAAGGAGATGTCGATCGCACACGTCCGATTTCAGATTGATATTGCATTGTTGTCCCTAAAATAAGGCACTTGGCAGAGGTGTGAGTTGGCGGCTTTGTCATGTAGAACACAAAAGTACTCTGCCAAACAAGCGCTCCTGTGTATGGCTAGGGTCAAACTAGCGTTTACCCTAGCATTCAGTGGGTTCCGTCTAAAACGTAGAATTTGGCAGCATTAGCGCAGCGTTAATGAAAAGGTAACACTGCATTAAGCTGTCGGAGCTTCAAATCTCATGTCATATGATGCGCTTGGAAAAGATCTCAAACTCCGGCAATTAGATGCTGGTGTTTGCAATGAGCGTAGGTTATGTCTGCCATAGGGATGAATTGACAGTGTTAACGCAGTCTTAGCCAGGGGCGGAACTACCGTGGTGCAACTGGTGCAGTTGCACCAGGGCCCAGGCCACCTAGGGGGCCCCTGAGGCTCCAGCGGTAGTTCCCCCCTGACATACAGGAGGATGCATTTGGCAATAGTCATGTGGGTCCCCGGGGGGAGGGCGGGGGGGGTGCTGTCGGGTGTTAGCTGCGCACCCGCGGCACTGCTGTGCTGCTGGCATTGCGCCCATGTCATGTGCCAGCAGCGTCGCGTCGTGTGCCGGCTCTCTTCTTACATTAAGTCCCGGGGGGGAAGTGCTGGCTGCGGGCGGGCGGCGCTGCTATCAGTAGTACGAAGGGGGGGAGGAGGGAGGGGGGGGTTGCTGGTGGAGCAGCAGCATTGAGGCAGGGGGGGCTGGGAGGGTCGGTGCTGCTTCCGGCTCTTCCGTGGAGGCAGGCATCACACCCTCTCCAGAAGTCGGAAGACAATGAGACGACCCGGCAGTGAGCAAGCTGATTGAGGGCTCCAGCCAGGTAAGAGCCCCGGAGCAGGGCTTTGGTCTGGTGCCTGGTGGGGAGGGAAACTGGGGGGGGGAGCAGGATTTGGATGCCTCAAGGAAGGGACATTCCTGGGGCCCCAAGGACCCCGCTTCAGAAGGGGATGGGGGTCATGGGGGCCCCAGGACCCCCCTTCCTTGATGCAGCCGATCTCCCCAAGCTTGGGGATAAGCTCGGATGCATCAAGGAAGGGGGTGTCTTGAGGCCCCAGCCCCCCCCCTTCAGAAGGGGGTCCTGGGGGAGAAGCTCGGCTGCATCAAGGAAGGGGGGGGCCCCTAGGACTCGTAGGGGCCCCCTCCTTCCTTAATGCAGCCGAGCTTCTCCCCCAGGACCTCCCCTAGGGCCCCGGGCCCTTTCCTTGATGCAGCCGAGCTTCTCCCCCAACTAGGTGGATAAGCTTGGATGCATCAAGGAAGGGGGGTCCTGGTCCGCCGTGGCCAGCACCAGCCACCGGACCGCTCCCCGCTGCACATCTCGCTGACCGCAGCTGCCATGGGCAGCTCCAGCCACCGGACCGCTCCCCGCTGCACATCCCGTCGCCAGCAGCCGCCGTGGCCAGCACCAGCCACCGGACCGCTCCCTGCTGCACATCCCGTCGCCAGCAGCCGCCGTGGCCAGCACCAGCCACCGGACCGCTCCCCGCTGCACATCCCGTCGCCAGCAGCCGCCGTGGCCAGCACCAGCCACCGGACCGCTCCCCGCTGCACATCTCGCTGACCGCAGCCGCCATGGGCAGCTCCAGCCACCGGACCGCTCCCCGCTGCACATCCCGTCGCCAGCAGCCGCCGTGGCCAGCACCAGCCACCGGACCGCTCCCCGCTGCACATCCCGTCGCCAGCAGCCGCCGTGGCCAGCACCAGCCACCGGACCGCTCCCCGCTGCACATCTCGCTGACCGCAGCCGCCATGGGCAGCTCCAGCCACCGGACCGCTCCCCGCTGCACATCCCGTCGCCAGCAGCCGCCGTGGCCAGCACCAGCCACCGGACCGCTCCCCGCTGCACATCCCGTCGCCAGCAGCCGCCGTGGCCAGCACCAGCCACCCAGCTGCACATCTCGCCACCAGCAGCCGCCATGCCCAGTACCAGCCACCGCCACCGGACCGCTCCCCGAAGCCCAGCCAGGCACAGGGGGAGCTCCAACACCCACCATGGAGCCCCCATCTGACCCTATGCTCCTCCACCATTAACCCCCTCCATCGTGCGTTGACCACCGAGCCTCCATCCTGCGCTGACCACCTCATTCCCGGTTCAAGCTTCCATCAGCGATGGGTGGGACCGGGTGAGACCGAAAGGGGGTGTGTAGGTGTGTGTCTGTGTGTGTAGGTGTGTGTGTGTGTGTGTGTCCATTTTGCCGTCCCCCGCCGTACCGATCCTCGCCCTCCGATGCGATAGCATCAGGCACACATCTACAATATATATATCCTCCTTGAGGCTGTCTTGGGCTATATATGTTATACCAGGCTATGCTGGACTGTATATATTACCTGGCGGCTGTGCTGGACTGTATATATTACCTGGCAGCTGTGCTGGGCTGCATATATTACCTGGAGGCTGTGCTAGTCTGTATATATTACCTGGCGGCTGTGCTGGACTGTATAATGTTACCTGTAGGCTGTGCTGGGCTGTATATATTACCTGGAGGCTGTGCTAGTCTGTATATGTTACCTGTAGGCTGTGCTGGGCTGTATATATTACCTGGCGGCTGTGCTGGACTGTATATATTACCTGGCGGCTGTGCTGGGCTGTATATAGTACCTGGAGGCTGTGCTAGTCTGTATATATTACCTGGCGGCTGTGCTGGACTGTATAATGTTACCTGTAGGCTGTGCTGGGCTGTATATATTACCTGGCGGCTGTGCTGGACTGTATATATTACCTGGCGGCTATGCTGGGCTGTATATAGTACCTGGCGGCTGTGCTAGTCTGTATATATTACCTGGCGGCTGTGCTGGACTGTATAATGTTACCTGTAGGCTGTGCTGGGCTGTATATATTACCTGGCGGCTGTGCTGGACTGTATAATGTTACCTGGCGGCTGTGCTGGGCTGTATATATTACCTGGCGGCTGTGCTGGACTGTATATATTACCTGGCGGCTGTGCTGGGCTGTATATATTACCTGGCGGCTGTGCTGGACTGTATATATTACCTGGCGGCTGTGCTGGGCTGTATATAGTACCTGGAGGCTGTGCTAGTCTGTATATATTACCTGGCGGCTGTGCTGGACTGTATAATGTTACCTGTAGGCTGTGCTGGGCTGTATATATTACCTGGCGGCTGTGCTGGGCTGTATATATTACCTGGCGGCTGTGCTGGGCTGTATATAGTACCTGGCGGCTGTGCTAGTCTGTATATATTACCTGGCGGCTGTGCTGGACTGTATAATGTTACCTGTAGGCTGTGCTGGGCTGTATATATTACCTGGCGGCTGTGCTGGGCTGTATATATTACCTGGCGGCTGTGCTGGACTGTATAATGTTACCTGTAGGCTGTGCTGGGCTGTATATATTACCTGGCGGCTGTGCTGGACTGTATATATTACCTGGCGGCTGTGCTGGGCTGTATATAGTACCTGGAGGCTGTGCTAGTCTGTATATATTACCTGGCGGCTGTGCTGGACTGTATAATGTTACCTGTAGGCTGTGCTGGGCTGTATATATTACCTGGCGGCTGTGCTGGACTGTATATATTACCTGGCGGCTGTGCTGGGCTGTATATAGTACCTGGCGGCTGTGCTAGTCTGTATATATTACCTGGCGGCTGTGCTGGACTGTATAATGTTACCTGTAGGCTGTGCTGGGCTGTATATATTACCTGGCGGCTGTGCTGGACTGTATAATGTTACCTGTAGGCTGTGCTGGGCTGTATATATTACCTGGCGGCTGTGCTGGACTGTATATATTACCTGGCGGCTGTGCTGGGCTGTATATAGTACCTGGAGGCTGTGCTGGACTGTATATATTACCTGGCGGCTGTGCTGGACTGTATAATGTTACCTGTAGGCTGTGCTGGGCTGTATATATTACCTGGCGGCTGTGCTGGACTGTATATATTACCTGGCGGCTGTGCTGGGCTGTATATAGTACCTGGAGGCTGTGCTGGACTGTATATATTACCTGGCAGCTGTGCTGGGCTGTATATATTACCTGGCGGCTGTACTGGGCTGTATATATTACCTCGAGACTGTGGTGGACTGTATATATTAGGCTGACTTGTGGCCCTGATGCAGCAAGCTCCATGCATTGTGTATGGGGCTTGCGGTTCTGGCAGATGCGGCATTTGCAGCCGCGAAAAAAAAAAATGCTGCAAGCATGGGGCTTGCCACATCCAGACCACAAGTCAGCCGTTATGCGGCACCACCTGCTGGATCGGCCATAAACATCAGCTTGCCGCTTATGTGAAAGGGGCTTAAGAGCTGTCTATTGACATGAAGCAGCAGAGTCACTGGCTAGAGAGGCTAGAGAGGTTTGTGACAGACCTATGCAAGTGGTAGGTAGAACGGGTAGGTAGGTAACTACTATCTTCCTATTAGTTTTTAGGATCATATTAAAAAAATTAAGCAACTTTACTATTTAGATTTGATAGTTGCGTTGTAAATAAATATTACAATCTATATGTTTACGTTACTTTGTCGCCACTATGAGGGGCGGGGGGGGGGGGGCCCCGAAAAATTTCTTGCACCAGGGCCCACTACAGTCTGGGTCCGCCCCTGGTCTTAGCTTTCCGTTAACACTGCTCTAATGCTGCCAGATTCTACGTTTTAGATGGAACCCCCTGAATGCCAAGGTAAACGCTAGTTTGACCCTACTCTAAGGGAATGTCAGCTGAGATGGCTGTTGGCTAAATAATTGGCAGTCATCTCACCCGACACTGTAGTCTCACCTACAATGCTTCCCAGACTGCTGTGGGGCAAATTTTGGTTCCTGAAAAAAAATATATGAAGATTAGGTCAATTTACACTTTACAGAAGGGGTGTCCAACATTTGGGTTCTCTAACCCGAATTAGAAGAATTAGAATTGTCACAGGCCACACATGAAGCTTTGGTTACCTGACCGTGATTCCACCAAAGGGACTTCTTCCCTAGGAAGCTTTTCTGATTAAGCAGAAATGGCATTATCAGTGTAGTTTCTGTTTGGTTTTAAAAGAAATGTAACCCTATGATTAAAGGGAACCTGTCACCAGGTTTTTGCAATCCCATCTGAGAGCAGCATAATGTAGAAATAGAGACCCTGATTCCAGCGATGTGTCATTTACTGAGCTGCTTGCTGTCATTTTGATCAAATTAGTGTTTTCTCTGTTGCAGATTTAGCAGTCTGTGAATATGGCAGACTACCTGGCAGCAGGAAAAGTAGACTGCTAATGATAATCTCCAGCTGATTAAACAGTGATTTTATCAAATCTACACTGAGCAGCCCAGTAAGTGACACATCCCTGGAATCAGGATCTCAGGTCCTATATTATGCTATTCTCAGATTAGGTTGCAAAAACCTGGTGACAGGTTCCCTTTAACCATCCCACCACATCTGACACTGTAGGATATTCCACGGGGAGCCATTGGCTGGAATCACACTGTCCATGTGATATCCAAGTCTCTCGGACAAGTGTCGGATCATTAGCCCTGAACAGCCTCCCCGTCTCTGAACGAGGAGTGTGGAGCTGCATAGAAATACAAGCAGCTGAGGCTCCCGTTCTGACAGGGGGAGGCTGTTCCAGGTGACTGATCCGAGACTTGTTCAACTGCCTTGCATGTCACATGGACAGTGTGATTCCAGCCTTTGGCAACAAAAGAGTCCCCTCCTCACTCACTGCAAGTTACTCTTTAAAATATAAAACTATTACATTATACATGAAAGCATCAACAACTAATTCACATTAGTCTTGTACTAATGACCCAGGTTATTACATGGAAGTGGATGGTTTACAAATCTAAACTTTATCTTATAACTGGTCTTGATGGATTAGGCTCCATAAACTCAGCTGACGTATTCCCTTATATATGTCATTTTAAAAGCGTATGAGAGATAATGCAGGGACATCACAATCCCCCCTGTCTTCTCTCCCACTCATATTCTTTTAGCTTCCATTTATTCCATGATCCCATTAACCCACCACCCAAATAGCCACCTTGTCCTCCATAGAAGATCAAACTGGATTGCGGTAAGAGTCGCCATCATTATGGGCTCATGTGCCTGTCTTTCCCGAAATGTAAGATAAAAAGTATAATAAATAAAGCAATTAATTGCATTCCTTGGCCCTATTCCCCTCCGCAGTAGGATACAAGGCAGAGCTGGATGGCTGACAGGTTGGAAATAAGGATGTGTGATTAGATAGATGAAAAGATTTGCGCTCACTTAAGCAGAAAGGAACCGGCGTACGGTTACACTCCATGCATTTATGTAAGTGCGTAAGTCAACAAACAGAAACGTCTGTGGGATATTGTATTTTCATTCAACATTCCAAATACATATTTAAGACAAAATATTCCTAAATAATCAGATGTAAAAGAAATAATCATGAGTGCGAGATTTCTACCATTGGGTCAATGAAGCACCAGAGGAAGCATACTGATCTTGGCAGTGATACTATTGTTATTGCTTTTGTTGCTTTATACCTTCAGTGGACATCCTACAATAGAGCCAGGCTATAGTTCTGTGAAGTGGTTGGCACATTTTTTGCTTGGCTTCTTTGTTGGTATCGGAGGTGTTTGTGCAGTTTCCATGATTATGGTGGTGGAAAGAGTTGTTGAAGACTATCAGAAGCCAAAATATTTGTACCGAGTTTGGCTGGTACTGTGTGCCATGTCAGCACCTTTCTTTGATGCACGTGTGGTGCCTCTGAGTCTGGTCACCCCAGAATAGTATTATGTGGCACACCACGGTTCGGTTGCCATAGGAACACCTGGAACAGTACGATTTTCGCAATACTCAGTACTCTGCGAGTGTTTTTGATTTTACTCGTAATATTCGAGTGAGCTGCCTAGCCTGCCTGCTGACATTCAGCCAATAAACATGCTGGTATTGCTTGCCAATCATATTAATGCCATATTCATCTTTGATAATGGTATTACTGTGATTAGCAGGTGCTGTATAACCAAAGAAAAAAAGATGCTCTAACCGAATAGCGATGAGGTCTGGGGGAAGGGGGAGGCTGTAAAAAGGCAGAGATGGATGAGAACGTCCTCATACTGCATGGGAACAGTATGCAGACATAAGTTAGACTGTCTGCATACTGTTTTGCCATACAATTATCTGCTCTAAGTAACATGATCTAGTGAGGCGCCCCCAGGCTGTGGGGTACTCGAGGCCAGGCCGGTGCTGTCCCTCTAGGATTACGGTAGTCGTGACCCGGTCCCATTGCCTGGGCTCAGTCCAAAAAGGGGTTATATACAGGGAATTTGTCATGATGCCACCTGGGGTATGTGGTCAGTAGAACCACAGCTGCCGTATTCCTGCTGGGGACGGTGGTGAGGGGCAGCGTGGATTGTAAGCCCTCCTTGGGTAGGGCTGGGTGTCCCCAGGGCATGTGTAGTGGTGATGGAGGGGCCTGGTGAGGGATTGTACTTTGTATGCTGCACTTACTTTGCTGCTGCAGCTTCTCCAGCCATTGTGTGGACATAGCAGTCTGTGGCTCCTCATGCGTTACTCTGTTGCGACGCTGGAAGGAAGCAGTCTCAGGCAATGGTGAGCTTACCGAGTACTTTATTCAAAGTTCTTTAGCAGCAGTTACAAGTTACAGTTTCACAGTCACAGTTCTTTCAGTTACAGTTCGGTTAACACTGCTCTGGGTAACTGGCTTATGCAGCTCAGGCAGATCCTCTGCGTTGCTTCCCTCAAGTCCTTTTAGTCCTTTTAATTTCTCTGTTTAATCACTCATGGGTTTGGTCTGGCCTTCACGGGCTTTTGTGTGATGGGTCCCTATCCCTCAGGGTACCTTTACACACGGCTACATTTGTAGCTTGTCACCAGGTAACTTACTGGTTGCAGTGAAATCATGGATACATGGTTCTATTTTGTTGCTGTGTACAAATGGAATCATGTATCCATGATTTCACTGCAACCAGTAAGTTACCTGGTGACAAGCTACAAATGTAGCCGTGTGTAAAGGTACCCTCAGGGTTACTAGCCCTAGTTTGATGGCTGTGTTCTTAGACCGTGGTGGTAGGTAGGCTGAAGGTCATGGAGTACCTGCCTCACGCCGGTGTGTCCTGTGATTAGGGTCTTAGAGTACCTTTTACACTTCTTCTGACTTTTATGGTACATTTACACACTTTACCATAGCACAAGTCTCAGTGCTGTCATATCGTAAGCGGTGAGGTCACCGTTGCCATAATAACCACTGTTGCTATGGCAACAGGAACCTCACCTCTTACTATATGACAGCGCTGAGACCTATGCTATAGTAAAGCAGTAAAGAGCAGGTCTCAGTGCTGTCACACAGTAAGCGGTGAGGTCGATGTTGCCATAGTAACCAGTGTTGCTATGGCAACAGTGACCTCACCTCTTAGTTTACCGCATTTCTCAGCGCTGTCATTCAGTGATCAGAGACCATGGCGAGAGGATGTGTTTTTCTTCCCTGTGGTTTCTGATGTAGCAGAGCTGAGTCTGTCCAGAAAGAGAGAAGATAAGGATCGTGGAGGGGTACGAGGGTGAAGAGGGGGTGATAATAAGAATTTAAATAATAATAATAATAATAATAAAAAAAATGTCTCTGTGTTGTCTTTTTTACTATTTATTTGAGATTCTAAATGACCGGGTCTATCTTGGCCTGATATTAAGAATCTCAGGGTATAATACCAGCTAGCAATATAAAGCTGGTGTTAACCCCTTATTACCCAGTGTGCAAACGCCACGAAGGCCACTGGAAGAGTCTGGTAAAGCACCTGTAAATGGTGCTATGATGAATGCGTCATTTTCAGGGGCGGCTGTGGGCTGCTATTCTTTAGTGTGGGGGGCCATAAAACAATGGGCCCTCACCCCGCTGAGAATACTAGCACTCATCTACCTTTTTTACCTTGGCTGGCAATTAAAAATAGGACAGAGCACACACATTTTTTTTGCCAGCTAAGGTAAAATTACACAACCGAGGGTGGCAGCTCGCAGCTGTCCACTTTCACTGTATGTAGTCATATTCTGCAGTCTTGTATTTTGCCCTTATCACGGGCGGACATACCATTGGTGCGGCCTGTGCAGCCAGGAGATGCAGGGGCCTGTTTCTACCTCCCAAAAGAGGTAATTTTGCATTTTTAAGAGCTATTGGACTGCAAATGGCCCATGTATTATGCTTGCAGAGTGTTCCAGTGGCCCTTATACAACATTTTCTAAGGAATCTTTTGTCTACATGTGGATTTGCACAAAATTCGGAAATATTTGCACATTACCGTATTTTTTGTTTTACTCAAGATGCAGAGGAGTAATTAAAATGAATGTAAAAATGTAAATACAGTTAGGGCCAGAAATATTTGGACAGTGACACAAGTTTTGTTATTTTAGCTGTTTACAAAAACATGTTCAGAAATACAATTATATATATAATATGGGCTGAAAGTGTACACTCCCAGCTGCAATATGAGAGTTTCCACATCCAAATCGGAGAAAGGGTTTAGGAATCATAGCTCTGTAATGCATAGCCTCCTCTTTTTCAAGGGACCAAAAGTAATTGGGACAATGGACTCTAAGGGCTGCAATTAACTCTGAAGGTGTCTCCCTCGTTAACTTGTAATCAATGAAGTAGTTAAAAGGTCAGGGGTGGATTCCAGGTGTGTGGTTTTGCATTTGGAAGCTGTTGCTGTGACCAGACAACATGCGGTCAAAGGAACTCTCAATTGAGGTGAAGCAGAACATCCTGAGGCTGAAAAAAAAGAAAAAATCCATCAGAGAGATAGCAGACATGCTTGGAGTAACAGTCAACAGTTGGGTACATTCTGAGAAAAAAGGAATTGACTGGTGAGCTTGGGAACTCTAAAAGGCCTGGGCGTCCACGGATGACAACAGTGGTGGATGATCGCCGCATACTTTATTTGGTGAAGAAGAACCCGTTCACAACATCAACTGAAGTCCAGAACACTCTCAGTGAAGTAGGTGTATCTGTCTCTAAGTCAACAGTAAAGAGAAGACTCCATGACAGTAAATACAAAGGGTTCACATCTAGATGCAAACCATTCATCAATTCCAAAAATAGACAGGCCAGAGTTAAATTTGCTGAAAAAGACCTCAAGAAGCCAGCTCAGTTCTGGAAAAGTATTCTATGGACAGATGAGACAAAGATCAACCTGTACCAGAATGATGGGAAGAAAAAAGTTTGGAGAAGAAAGGGAACGGCACATGATCCAAGGCACACCACATCCTCTGTAAAACATGGTGGAGGCAACGTGATGGCATGGGCATGCATGGCTTTCAATGGCACTGGGTCACTTGTGTTTATTGATGACATAACAGCAGACAAGAGTAGCCGGATGAATTCTGAAGTGTACCGGGATATACTTTCAGCCCAGATTCAGCCAAATGCTGCAAAGTTGATTGGACGGCGCTTCATAGTACAGATGGACAATGACCCCAAGCATACAGCCAAAGCTACCCAGGAGTTCATGAGTGCAAAAAAGTGGAACATTCTGCAATGGCCAAGTCAATCACCAGATCTTAACCCAATTGAGCATGCATTTCACTTGCTGAAATCCAGACTTAAGACGGAAAGACCCACAAACAAGCAAGACCTGAAGGCTGCGGCTGTAAAGGCCTGGCAAAGCATTAAGAAGGAGGAAACCCAGCGTTTGGTGATGTCCATGGGTTCCAGACTTAAGGCAGTGATTGCCTCCAAAGGATTCGCAACAAAATATTGAAAATAAAAATATTTTGTTTGGGTTATGTTTATTTGTCCAATTACTTTTGACCTCCTAAAATGTGGAGTGTTTGTAAAGAAATGTGTACAATTCCTACATTTTCTATCAGATATTTTTGTTCAACCCTTCAAATTAAATGTTACAATCTGCACTTGAATTCTGTTGTAGAGGTTTCATTTCAAATCCAATGTGGTGGCATGCAGAGCCCAACTCGCGAAAATTGTGTCACTGTCCAAATATTTCTGGCCCTAACTGTAGCTGGAAATGGAAACCTGTAACTGTCCATTGATGTGAATCATTAATTAGGACCGCCCACTGGACTAGTGAGCACAGAAGATGCAGGGATTTTAAATGAGCTTATTACAATTTATACTATATACAGTATTTTACCACAAAATAGCTTCTCCTGCTCTATACCATGCTTCATACAAATCGGACCATGACAAGTCTCCTTTAAAAAGAAGGCATTTAAAATAATTGGGAATTTTCTCATCCTATTTTAGAGAGGTTAAGTGGATTTAAAGGATAGTCACTTTCTTAACACATTGACCCAGAATATTATAGGGTGTTTGTAACAATGTGCTGTGATTCGGTCTCTAGTGGACTGAGTTATTCTAAGTGTGTGTGAGAACAGCCTGTGCTACACAAATTGGCAAAGTGACTGATATACATCTCCGAGTTCATGTGCAAGTGAAGGAAAATGGTAAAGACTTTTTTGGCTAGAACTACGCAACTGAAAAAATAAGAGCACAGGGAGGTATGAGGGAAAACAGCTGTGGGCGTGGTGCGGGATACGGTGGAAGCAAATATTTTGTGTGCACTTATATTTTTATTAACCCATTTCATTATGAACAATGTATTATAGTGGACAACATGGCAGCATGTCATTTATAAAAGATCTTTTATGACCCCTGATAGTCCCACCACATGCTAATAGAAGTCATGTGACTTTTATCTTCTATTAGAGTGTGACACAAGGTAAGACTGGAAAGAAACGACCGTATGAAAAGTCTGACTGTTTCTCATCCAGGATTGAAGGATGAGTGACATCCGTATTGTGATCCATGTGCCATCTGAGTGCAATGCAAGTGTGCGTTTTTTTCCTGGATAACATCCATGTGACATCAGTGTGCAATGCATTTATAACATGGTCTTTCCCAAGCTGTAAAAAATTAGAATAGAATAGATAGATGATAGGATAGATAGATAGATAGATAGATAGATAGATAGATAGATAGATGATAGAAATTAAAAAAAAAAAAAAAAAAAAAAGCTCTATGCTGCAACTGGCACCCTCATTACCTACAGGTGATCGAGGGTCTAGATGGTGTCTGCCCACTGAGAAGTGGGGGGGTGGACAAGGAAGACAGGGATGTCAGCGATAGGACTCATCAGACCTTCAGTCGCAGGGGTCTCAATGGCCATACACCAAAACCTAATGAACAGGAGAGAGGAGGGGGTGCTTCTGGTGTTATACCTGGTGGTCAAGTGGAGGAGTTTGGGGGAAGACCACTGACTTGTTGCAGTTATGCTGCCTGCATAACCACGGGGAAGAGCCTCCGGTGCTTCACGTGCACCAACCGCTACTCCCGCTCCCAGGTTCGGATGTGATGTGGAACGGGACTAGACAAGGTTGCCCGCTGTCCCTGCTCCTGTATGTTATTGTAATGGAACACCTCGCCTGTGCGATCAGGAAGCGCGACAACAATAATGGGATCGGTGTAGGGCAAACCAATTATAAGACTGCCTTATACGACGACAACCTCTTATTATATGTTTCACAACCCTGGATCTCCTTGCCTTCTATCTTGGCAGATCTTGACAAGTTTGGTCTACTTAGCAATTTTAAAATGAATGGCTCAAAGTCTGACGCCTTGGCTGTTTCTCTTTCACAGCAGTAGGTTTCACATCTTAAGGCTAGTTTTCCATTTAGGTGAAGGAGCGAGGCAATAAAATACTTAGGGGTCCTCACTCCTTCTGACGTGAGGAACCTTATTTCTTCTAAATATCATCCACTTGAAGCTCGTACTTCAAGGGACCTCGACAACTACATAGGACTTGGTCTGTCCTGGTTTGGTAGGATGAACGTTGTAAAAATGGACATCTTGCCTCGTTTCTTTTACTTATTTCAGACTGTCCCACTGTCTCCCCCACCATGCTTTTTTAATAGGCTTCAGTCTATGCTATCCTGCTTTATCTGGGGTAAAATAAAATCAAGAATAAAATAGAATGTCCTTACGGCACCCAAATAGGGGGTATGGGCCTCCGTAACCTTAGAGTCTATCTTCAAGCCTCAGTGGTCACGTACCTTCTAGATTGGCAGTTTAAGAGGGGGGATTAAACAATGGATATCCATAAAACAAGAAGGTATCCCCATACCTCTCAGGCACCTCCCCTGGATCCCCCATAGGGAGGTTACACATTTGGGTCCTACGTCTGAGCTCACTGTGGATACTCTTAAAATCTGGAAGGGTGTAACTAAAACGCACATGGTGGGTGGTGAGTTGTGTCCCCTTACTCCACTGCTTTCCAATCCGGCGTTCTCCCCCGGTTATGGTAGATGTTCATTTTTATGTTGGAGAGATGAAGATGATCCTCGCCTAAGTCAAACTTTAAGGAATGATGTTTACCATCATTTACCGAGTTACAGGCTGGGTCCCCGTCTGTAAGGTTGAGGTAGTTTGAATACCTTCAGCTCAACTCCTATCTTTTCGCGGGAAAAGCTGGTCATCCAATTCAGCCCACTCTGTACCCTTTGGAAACACTGTTCAGTCAAGACTCTCAAGCACGCGATCTCGGTCTTATACAGAACACTGATTGCAGGTGGTCTCCTGCGGCGTTTCAGGTTTCAGGAGATGTGGGAGAGGGAATTGGGGAGAGTTATTCTTGTAGATGAATGGAAGAAAAGCTTCACTCTCACCCAGAAGTTGGGGTCATCTTGTGCGGCACAGGAAAAAAGCTATAAGGTTTTGACGAGGTGGTACATGATGCCTGATAGGCTCCACAAGATCTCTCCCTTGGTTCTGGAGACCTGGTGGCGATGCGTATCTGTGGCTAGTACAGAGCGGTACATCTGGTGGGGCTGCAAAAAGATTGAAAAGTTCTAAACACGGGTGTTCGAGAACTATAATATCATCACGGGTCAGCGTGTGGTGGGTAGCCCAGAGGTAGCATTGTTGTCAATCCTCCCTGGCTCTCTCAAATCTTGTAAAAAAGACATTCTCCGATTTTGCCTAATAGCAGCTAGGGCAGTTATCCCGCGATAATGGAAGACTCCTTGTACTCCACCTATCTCAGGCTAGGGTCACACATAAGCCCTTGGTCCGTTTTTGGCATCAGTTTTTGCATTTTTTTTTCTAAGTCCAGAAACTGATGCAAAAACGGATTATATGTAATAAATACCCTATCCATTTTTTCTGCACCCAAAAACGTTCCTAGGAGGTTTTTTAAACCCAAAAACGTAGGTAGGAACGTTTTTGGGTGCAGTAAAAAAACAGATTGTTTTTAACATGGGGCCCTATGGAAAAAGGATTAGTTTTTTAGAGCATTGTTTATGCCACAAAAAAAGTATCCGTTTTTTAGAGCATTGTTTATGTAAAAAATGGCAAAGTCCCAAAAACGTTCAGGGGCACAAGAGGCACAAAATGCAGCCTAGGAAAAATGGATTTGGCATGGAAAACACTTCCAAAAACAGATTGCTATGTGTAACCCTAGACTCAGAGTGGTATACGGAGATGGTTGAGCTCTGTAGAATGGAGGAGCTGTCTGCTGATTTCTTGGGCCTCAATGAGAAATTTGTCTCTACCTGGAATGAATGGATCTTGTTCCAGGATTCCCCTAGGATCTCTGACTTATTTACCTGAGAGCTTTGTCTCGAGACTGTTGGTCTTCTTGGGAAAAGCAGGCTCTCCCTGTCTCTTTGCCTTGTTGAGGTGCAACTTTTGCTATAACACTTTGTTTTCCTATTAACTCTCCGTTTTTTCTATATACTGACTTTTTCAAACCCATTTTTTCCCCCCTCCTACCCCTATTCCCCCCATCCCATTCCCTTTCTTTGGCTTCTTTATTTGGCCCTTGGGACCAGCTTTAATACATTTTGATTACTTATTTGAGACTTCACAAAAAGTAGGAATTCTTATGGGTTATTGTACACAGATTTTCATGCTTGGCACACCAGGTGTTTGTACTCAGAACTTGCCACATCCTTTGTTTGCAGGTTTCTATGATGATCCTGTACTTGTTGTTATGATCTAGAATGTTATATTGTCAATTTTACTTTTTCTGTTTTTTTTTCAATAAAAATGATTGAACACAAACACACACATACGCATGCACAGCAAAAAGCTTTATTAGAAATAAACACACTGAAAACCTCATTTGCCCATTTATTAAAAGTCCCCACAACATACCCTCCGACATAACCTCCATGAGATCCCACACCACAATTTCAGCCCTGCTGTATTGCAGGCTGTGGTGAAGAAGAAACATCAGTTATCTGGCCTCAAGCACAGAATGAGAGCCCGGAGAGCTGTGGCTGTGTGAGTGGTATACTCAGCAGGACAGAGGAAAGTACGCCTACACAGGAGTGAGACTGGGGGTGCTGTGGGATGACAAAGGATGTGTAATCCACAAGAAGGCAAGAGAATGGTGATTGTGGGGGAGAGGAGGCGCCGAGCAAGAGCAGCAACACCCATTAAACCGGACTGCCCTGTATCAGAGCACTATAAAAGGTATTTTTATGGATATTCAAAGGGGCTTGGGAGTCATAGACAAAAACGGATGTAAAAATGCCCAGTCTGAATGTATCCTAAGTGTATATTGGGAAAACCTGGTGACAGGTTCCCTTTAAGACCACATCCCTTGAAAAGGGACACAGTTTTATTGACAATATTATATTTAGGAATTCCTTAATATATTCTTTGGTTGCTCCAAGTCTAGATCTTCACTTAGATACCTAAATACCATAAATAGTTAACGGTTCACATCGCATTAGGACTTTAGATGAATCATTTACAGCTAGGAGGACCACCTTGGATTTCCACTTTCCCTGTAAAGGAACTGACAGATACCCTCAGTGTCCTCCCTTCATACGTTTCCTGTTTTCTTCAATTTTGTAGATTTTCACTCTTCTTCCCTGCACGCTGTCCTCCTCTTATAGCAAGGCCCTTGCCTTTATTACAATTGCCAGACGGACATTTTGTGTTTAGCTTTCCGTGTCCTTCCTTCCTTCCTTCCTCTACCTCTGCATAGCTTCCCCCTCCGCCAGCAGCATCCTCACCACATGAATGAGTGAGGCATCGCATGCCAGAGGTAGACACATGCTCACATATACAAGGCTCGTTGAAAGGGTCACCAAGGCCGCAGTGCAGACCTCCTCCCAGGGCCTGAGTGTCAGCACCATCTGCCAGATCCCCTGGATGGGGTTATTTCAACTAGCAAAAGATGCTCCCCTCTGTCCACTTCCCAGAAGCCTGTTTACTTCCCTTCCATAGTGATGAGCCAAACCTCTCCCTCCGTAAAGACAATATTAATGAATTTAGGGTCCTGTTGATGCAAACTTCCTATAGAAAAGGGATTTAAATCATCATTTCAGTCAGGGACAAATATAAAAATAAGTGTAGTTTGTAGAACAATAAACATGTCAGCTGAAGAAGGATACGGTCAAAGACATACTTTTACAATAAATTCTCAGGGTTCTTGCAGGATTTAGAAGTGGCCAATTTATAAGGAGTCTGTCAGCAGTTTAAGCTTTGCAAAACTGCTGACTATGCTACATGGAAGTCCTGGAAAAGATACCTTTGTGTAGGCTTTCGTAGCAGCATGAGTGAGAAAGTATGTATGCAGTGTGCACAGCAACTACAAGGGGTTTTCCCACAAAGTACATTTTTAATGAATAGACCATGAAATATTACTAATTTCCACACTAGGATTGTTTAAAAAGTGTCTTTGCTCTGAAATAATCTTATATATGTGTCCCTGCTATGTACTGTGTAATGGAAGTGTCTGACCATACAGGGACATGGTCTGATCATACCACATCTCCTACACTAAGATAATCTTATATATGTGTCTCTGGTATGTACTGTGTAATGGATGTGTCTGACTGTACAGGGAAATGGACTAATCATACCACATCTCCTGTGCTGAGATAATCTTATATATGTGTCCCTGCTATGTACTGTGTAATAGATGTGTCTGACCGTACAGGGACATGGTCTGATCATACCACATCTCCTGTACTGAGATAATCTTATATATGTGTCCCTGTATGTACTGTGTAATGGTTGTGACCGACAATGTAGAGGTGCTGCAGCTCATAGTCATGCACACACAACTCATGGCCAGGGGAGGAAGCATAGATGAATATACTTATGGCATGGGACTCTCAGATGCTCCTATGTCACTGACTTGATTTATGATGAGCTCACAGGACTGATGATAAAGGTAGAAACACTTGATCCTGCGATATAACAGGTAGGTGTGACAAGAAGGAGCTGCACTAATGATCTAAAATCATCCTGCAACTGTAGAGTTATCGCTGCTACAGGAGACAGGAATTATCCAGCAGTGACCCAGGGGATGCTGGGAAGGAGTGTGTTTTTTGTCTCTCTGCAAAAGAAGGAGCAGCACTTGCAAAGACTAGTGTGGGTATCCATCACAAGGTAAACCTGGATAGGCCAGCCACTCCAGGAAGGAGACTGTCAAGAATGAAAAATAGCCAGGACAGTTCAAGAGCAAATTCTGATGTACAGCAGAAGGACAGTGGAGAGAACTGACTGAGTATAGGATTCACACCCCTCACCTCACTGTATGAAAAAGGTACAGTGTGCTTCTCAGTGTACATACATTGTATAAAGAGTAAGAAGAGAAGATATTCTGTGAACAGACTCATGTATGTTATTCTGAAAGCCTTGTATGAAGATTATTAAAGCTTTACTGTCTATTGACTGGAACAATGTTATATAGCTGTGTGGTTGCTGGAAACTGTTATGTTTAAGAGTACCTTCATTTAATCCTCCAAAATCTAAAGAACTCATGTCTACCTTGCCCAGCTTTCCTATACAGAGTGGCGAACATATAACATAGGAATTTGATTTCCATTATCACACGAACAGCTGAGAGACCCTGTGTCAACAGTATATTAACTTAGGCCACATATCCATGATGAATATTTGGTGCATTTTTTAACCCAGGATTTGTGGTGACGTGTTTCTATTATACTTTTCCTCTGATTTTCCACTACTGGTTTTGGCTACAAATACTGAGGTAAAAAGTCCCAAAATATTCAATGTGTGCACGTGGCCCTATGCTTACTGCTCTGACCAGACGTTGTGTGTGCACGACCATGAGCTGAAGCACCTCTACTTTGTCGGACACAGCAAATAACACAGTATAGCAGAGACACATATATAAGATTATGGCTAGGGTCACACTTTAATACAGAATTGCGTTCACTGCATCCAGATCCGGATGCGGTGAACGCAATTGTCTTCAGACATTCAGCAATCCGGGAACCGGACTGCTCAGGATGTGTAATCCTCAGAGCGGCGCGCATACTATTGCTATTGCTATAGCATGTGCGCCGCTGTCTGAGGTCCTGAAGCCTTATACAGTAGATCTATGGGCAGCGCTGCTCATAGATCTTACTGTAAGTAGCTTCAGGACCTCAGACAGTGGTGCACATACTATACCAATAGCAATAGTATGTGCGCCGCTCTGAGGAGCCCGACACTTTCATTCATAAAACTGTACAGCAGCTGTCAGGAGGAAGCTACTGTACAGGGGTGATTAGACCATTATAGGCCCACCTGAGTGGGTGGAAGGTCTCTAGGGGGACTGGGCACCCCCTAGAGACATTGCACAAACATTTATTAATAAAATAAATAGTTTAACTAAATAAAGGGCACTTTGCTTATCCCGGCAGCAGCCGGGATAAGCAAAGTAAAGTGGGAACCGCATTTCTCAGGATTACACATCCTGAGCAATCCGGTTCTAGCATTGCAGATAACAGAGCCACTCCGAAAACTGCAGCCTGCATGATTTTTCACGCAGGCTGCAGAGCCAGAGACGGAAACTGGATTGCTTGTGAAGCAATCCGGTTTTTATCAGGCTCCTATGAAGAGCGTTTCCTGATCCGGTTTTGAGCTTTTTAAAAGCTCAAAACCGGATCAGGTTTTGTAAAAAAAAAACTGAAGTGTGACCCTAGCCTATCTCAGCACAGGAAAAAATTGTAAACAAACCCAATTATGAAATTTATTATTATTCCAAGATCTGTAGATTAAAGTGTACTTTGCTTGTGAAACAACCCCATTAGGTGCCCATATCTTTCTTCAGTGAAGACCCTCGGCCATATGATTGGTCAGCTGACAGCTATCTCTTCCGACTCCCACATAAGGGTGAAGGCACACTGGTGTGATTCTCACGCGAGTGCAATGCGAGTGTCACACGTGTTAAGCCATTGAAAGTCTATGGGTGCGAGAAAAACTCGCACCCAGACAGCACACTGTGCGAATTTGTAGCATGGGCTTTCCATGCTGGGGTCATTCCATGTCAAGTGAACCAATGATTATTACCTCTATATTTTTAATTCTTTTGAGATTTTGTTATTTGATAATAGCATGTCAGACAATGCAAAATGTGAAGAGAAAAATTTTTTAAAAAATTTATTTTTTTTAAAAATGATTTTCAAAGTTCGGAAAAAGTGTGAATTTCGCTGTTGCCTGCCTTTACGTTTCTCCTCATACCTCAGGCTAGGAATAAGATAGAGAGACAAAATAAACACCATTCTACTCCGAACTATACAGGCTTTCATCAGATATGTCACAAGAGGATCTTTGTTAATATTTTACCCATGTGATCGCAAGCACAAAACTTTAAAACGTATTTCCGAAAAATCGGCGCGCTTTAAATATTTCAAAAACTGTCCATGTGTCTGCTTTGCTCTTAGCCACATCTGTACCAAATTTCAAGTTGGGATCGCAATGGGATCATATTTTAACATATTTTACTATTAATAGCGTCAATGGGTCATTCCATATCAAGTGATCTAAATATGAATATTTTTTTTTGCCTGACGTCTTTAGATTTTTTTTTTTTTTTTTCCTTTATGAAGTACAACTTTAGTTAATTACAAATTAAAAGTTTGGAATTTTTTTCTCATCAGTTAATTTTTTACAGATTTTTAAAGTTTAAAAAAAGGGTGAATTTTGGCCTGGTATGACTTTAAAATTTTTTATCTCGTGCTAGAAATAAGATAGAGAAACAAAATAAACACCATTCTACTCAGAACTGTCCAGGCTTTCACCAGATATGTCACAAGAGTATATTTGTTAATTTTAATTTTTTACCTATGCGAATGCAAACGCAACATTTTGAAACGCATTTCCGAAAAAACATTTTAATAAAAATTTTCCAAAACTGCCCATGTGTCTTTTATGCTCTTAGCCACATCTGTACCAAATTTCAAGTTGGGATCGTGATGGGATCATATTTTAAAATATTTAACTATGGTTAATCTCATTTTTATTAAATTTTGAAAAAACATATGAAAGACATACATTCAATCTTTTAACAAAATCTTGAGACATATAAAATATACAAAAAGAGAATTCACAAAGTTATTAGTAACTTTAAGATAAGCTGCAAATTTACTTTTGCGCTTATCTCTGGTGCAATATATACTACAATCTAAATATAATTCCAAACACTCAAGTAAACAACCTTTCTCAGGGTTTTGAGATGTTCTGATGTCAAGGGGACAAGCAGCCCCAGCAGAATGATTTTTATCACTTGGCCCCTTCTAACAGGTTGACCACGTAAGTGGGTCATTACCCGTTGAGGCCTAGTTGGAATAGTCTATCGACTGGTGTACCGGAAAGGAAGGCCGAAATATTAATGATCTACTCACAGCTCAGAGTTTCCGATACCTGTCTAATGTTCACTAGAATTCTGAAGGTATAGGTGTAGAAAGGAAATACCTAGACTGAATGTATCAGATGGGAAGAAAAGAGAGATAGAAAAGAAGAGAGAGAGAAGAGAAACATACACCATTAGAAAAAGTTATACTGGGAAAGAAAAGCCACGTAAGAAAAAAAGAAAAAAAAGGAGGGGGGGGGACGGGTGAGGTATGGGAAGGAGAAAGGGTACTCATCCCACTGGCTCCCCATCAGCCAGAGGTCGAGCCATATTATCTGTGCTGGAAAAGATACTCCTAAATTCTGCAGAGTCGTGAAAAAGAATCCATTCAACCCAAATCCCTAAGAATTTGTTCCGAGATCCCGACGCATCAGCTGCGAGCTCCTCCATTCGATATATGTCCATCAATTCTTTGAACCAATCAAGTAGAGATGGAGCCCGGTTTGATTTCCAGAACCTCGGGATCACAGCACGAGCAGCCGAGATGCAAAAGCGGAGAATATCCCTCTTTTGTAGCCCAATAGGACCTGGAAAAATGGATAACATTGCCGATTCTGGGCAGCATTCGGCTTGTTTACCTGTTATCCGGGCGTATGCATTGAAAACCTCAGACCAGAACCGCCGGATTTCCCCACAACTCCACCAAATGTGTATCATTGTACCCTTCTCTTCCCCACAGCGCCAGCAGGTATCAGGGGTTCCAGGGAACATGTTCCGGAGTGTCGTCGGGCACAAGTACCATCTAGTGAGCAGCTTATAGCTTCTTTCTTGTGCAGAACAAGCGCTAGCTAGTGAGTGAGTAAATATAAAGCATTTCTGCCAATTAGCTTCTGAAATGCTACACCCTAATTCCCTCTCCCAAGCACGTTGGAAGTAAAGGGTGCCCTGCTCTCTCATGGACCCTAAGGCCTGGTATAGAACTGATATTTTGCGCCTCGGTGGGAGCCTCCAGTTGGAATAACCTCTCCAATACGTTGGGCGTCAATCTTATCCTGCAAGAGTGGTCAGCTGAATATAAGTGTGCTCTGTATTGGCGAAATTCGAATCACTTAAGAGGTCTCGTAGGTTCTTTGAGTTGTACCTCTGCCATCGGGGCAAACCACCACTGGACAGAGTCTGTCCTACTCGGGTGTCATCCACAATCCGCCAACATAAAAATCTCTGCCTGTCAAATCTGGGTGGGAAAGATTGCTTGGAAAAAGGGAGTCAAAGGGCTAAGTCTGTCGTTTAAGCGGAGGGTTTTCGTCACTAGGTGCCATACCTTCAAGGTGTTTCTGGTCATGTCTGTCAAAGGTACTAGGCCCTGTGGAGTTTTTAGGGGAAATCCAAAGCAGGTGTTTCAGCGGAATCCCAAACCCTCTTGCTCCACCCCTACCCATTTCTTGGAGGACGCATGATAATGCCAATCTAGAGCTCTAACAAGAGAGGAAACCACAAAGTACGCTCGTATGTTGGGTAGTCCAACCCCTCCTCTGGTCTTGGGCAAGGATAGACATTCATTCGCAATCTGGACCTCTTGCCCCCCCAGACAAATCTAAGGATCATAGATTGCATTTTGGAGAGGAAGCCTCTATCCAATAGAACAGGAACTGTCTGAAAAGAAATATAAGAGTCGGGGCAAGACATCCATCTTGACTACGTTTATTCTCCCGAACCAGGATAGCTTTAATTGTCTATAGGAGGTAAATGCCGATTCCGCGTTAGTCAAAAGGGGTTAAATAATTTAAATTGAATATTTTTTTAAGATCTTTTGGTATAAGGACTCCCAAGTACTTAATGGCTTCTTACTTGCCATTTAAATGGGAACTGTTTAGATTAGATGAGAAACCAATTCTCCAGGCAAAGAAATATTGAGTGCCTCGGTTTTGGAGCAATTCACTTTAAAGTTGCTCAATTGTCCGAACCGTTCAAACTCCATTAAGACCGAAGGGATGGAGATCAGGGGCTGGGAGATGTAAAGTAGCAGGTCATCTGCAAATAAGGCTAATTTGTGATGACTCTGTCCCAGCTTGACCCCATGGACGCATTCATTGGACCTAAGTGCAAAATATTTAACTATTATAGTGTCAATTCAAAAATCACCAAGAACACAATCAGTCATTTTTTCACAATTGCCCGTCAATAGTTTGAATTTGATATAAAGAAACACGGTCTTGTAACATCTCAAATGAAAGCTGTTACCGTTCTGAGTAAAATGATGCCTCTCCCACTCATTATCTTATTTCTAGCCTGAGATAAAAAAATGTAAAGTCATACCAGGCCAAAATTCACCCTTTTTTTAAACTTTAAAAATCTGTAAAAAATTAACTGATGAAGAAAAAAATTCTAAACTTTTAATTTGTAATTAACTAAAGTAGTACTTCATAAAGGAAAAAAAAAAAAAAAATCTAAAGACGTCAGGTAAAAAAATATTCATATTTAGATCACTTGATATGGAATGACCCATTGAGGCTATTACTAGTAAAATATGTTAAAATATGATCCCATTGCGATCCCAACTTGAAATTTGTGTACAGATGTGGCTAAGAGCAAAGCAGACACATGGGCAGTTTTTTGAAATATTTAAAGCGCGCCGATTTTTCGGAAATGCGTTTTAAAGTTTTGCGCTTGCGATCACATGGGTAAAATATTAACAAAGATCCTCTTGTGACATATCTGATAAAAGCCTGGACAGTTCTGAGTAGATTGGTGTTTATTTTGTTTCTCTATCTTATTCCTAGCCCGAGATATGATAGAAAATGTAAAGCCATACCAGGCCAAAATTCGCACTTTTTTAAATCTTTAAAAATCTGTAAAAAATTAACTGATAAAGAAAAAAAATTCAAAACTTTTTTTTTTGTAATTAGATAAAGTTGTTCTTCATATAAAAATTTTTTTTTAAAAATCTGAGGACGTCAGGGAAAAAAAATATTCATTTTTGGATCACTTGACATGGAATGACCCGCTGGTAAAAGTTAGAATGGATAGAATAGCTAGATCGGGCTTACTAGTCTCCAGCTGTTACTTCCAGGCCGACTATTAAGCCAATTGCATATTCACTGCACAGTCAAACAAACAGCCAATCACAGAAGCTCACACTCTGTGAGGACCTCTGTGATTAGCAATTGTAGTCAGACTGGATTTCCTGAATCTGAACAGTGATTCCGCTTGATTACCATACACATTAGTGTATGGCAAGCAACCTGCCATCATAGGGTGTTAATTAAATAATAATTAAAGAAAAAAATGCGTGGGTCTTCGCAGCATTTTTAAGTCTAGCCCGATGAAAGCAAATAAACCGCGAGCTGCCACCTTCAGCTGCCTATTTTACCCTTGGCTGGCAAAAAAAAATGCGTGGACTCTGCCCTATTTTTAATTGCCAGCCAAGGTAAAACTAGACAGCTGAGGGCTGGTATTCTCAGCGGGCTGAGGGTCCATTATTTTAAGGCCCCCCCACGCTAACAAATAGCAGCCCGCAGCCACCCCTGAAGATGGTGCATTAATAATAACTGCCATTTCTAGGTCCAATACCAGGCTCTTCCAGCGGCCCTGATGACGGGTGGCACGCTGGGTAATAAAGGGGTTAATACCAGCTTTCTTTGACCAGCTGGTATTAAGCCCGAGATTCTTAATGTCAGGTCAAGTTTGACCCAGTCATTAGGATTCTCCAATAAAGATCTAAAAAAAGACACCATACAGAGTAAAAATTACCCTATATACCGCGTATAAGCCGAGTTTTTCAGCCCAAAAATTAGGCTGAAAAGTCCCCCCCTCGGGTTATACGCGAGTCACTGTATACTGTATACACTGTATAACAGTGTATACAGTATACAGGCCCGTCCCCCTGAGTATAAAAGGACCCCCCTGCCTTGTGCACAAACCTGTAAAGGAAAGATTAGTATACTTATCCACTGTCCGCCTGCCGCGTCCCCCCCCCGCCGTCATCGCGGTCCTCCGTCTTCTTCCGTCTGCTTCCGCTTCCTCCGGTCGCCGCAGGCAATGACGTCATTGTCGGCGCGGACCGGGGAGGAGGAACCGGAAGAAGAATGGGAGGAGCGCGTTGGTGGCGGCAGGAACAGCGGCAGCGGGACAGTGATAAGTATACTAATCTCTCCTTTACAGTTTGTGCACAAGCGGGGGAGCCCTAGATACTGATGGGGGCTGTATATACACTGGGGTCTGTATTACCCACTAGCTGCGGATATACTACCACTGGGGCGGCTGTATATACCTCTGGGGCTCCGAGATACTGATGGGGGCCTGTATACTACCCACTGGGTGCTGTATATACCACTGGGCTGCGTGTAAACTACCACTGGGGCTGTATATACTCTGTGGGGCTGCTGAATAATAATGTATCGGGGGGGCTGTATACTAACCACTGGGGCGTATATACCATTGGGCTGCGTTATACTACCACTGAGGCTGGTATATACCTCTGTGGGCTGCTTGTATTACCGATGGGGGGCCTGTATACACCACTGTCTGGTATATACCTCTGGGGCTGCTGTATACGATGTGGGGCTGATACTACCACTGGGCTGTATATACCACTGGGCCTGCGGTGTTATACTACCACTGGGGCTGCTGCTGTATACTACCACTGTGCTGCTGTATATACTTCTTGGGCTGCTGAATACTAACTACTGTGGCTGCTGTTATACTAACTACTGTGTCTGCTTGCTGTATAAACAACTGGGGCTGGCTGCTGTATATATAACTGGGGCTGCTGCTCGTATATACCACTGGTGGAGGTGCTGCTGGTATACTACCACTGGGGCTGCTGTATATACTCTCTGGGGCTGCTGTATACCTCTTGTGCAGAACAAGCGCTAGCTAGTGAGTGAGTAAATATAAAGCATTTCTGCCAATTAGCTTCTGAAATGCTACACCCTAATTCCCTCTCCCAAGCACGTTGGAAGTAAAGGGTGCCCTGCTCTCTCATGGACCCTAAGGCCTGGTATAGAACTGATATTTTGCGCCTCGGTGGAGCCTCCAGTTGGAATAACCTCTCCAATACGTTGGGCGTCAATCTTATCCTGCAAGAGTGGTCAGCTGAATATAAGTGTGCTCTGTATTGGCGAAATTCGAATCACTTAAGAGGTCTCGTAGGTTCTTTGAGTTGTACCTCTGCCATCGGGGGCAAACCACCACTGGACAGAGTCTGTCCTACTCGGGTGTCATCCACAATCCGCCAACATAAAAATCTCTGCCTGTCAAATCTGGGTGGGAAAGATTGCTTGGAAAAAAGGGGAGTCAAAGGGCTAAGTCTGTCGTTTAAGCGGAGGGTTTTCGTCACTAGGTGCCATACCTTCAAGGTGTTTCTGGTCATGTCTGTCAAAGGTACTAGGTCTGTGGAGTTTTTAGGGGAAATCCAAAGCAGGTGTTTCAGCGGAATCCCCAAACCCTCTTGCTCCACCCCTACCCATTTCTTGGAGGACGCATGATAATGCCAATCTAGAGCTCTAACAAGAGAGGAAACCACAAAGTACGCTCGTATGTTGGGTAGTCCAACCCCTCCTCTGGTCTTGGGCAAGGATAGGACATTCATTCGCAATCTGGACCTCTTGCCCCCCCAGACAAATCTAAGGATCATAGATTGCATTTTGGAGAGGAAGCCTCTATCCAATAGAACAGGAACTGTCTGAAAAGTATATAAGAGTCGGGGCAAGACATCCATCTTGACTACGTTTATTCTCCCGAACCAGGATAGCTTTAATTGTCTATAGGAGGTAAATGCCGATTCCGCGTTAGTCAAAAGGGGTTGATAATTTAAATTGAATATTTTTTTAAGATCTTTTGGTATAAGGACTCCCAAGTACTTAATGGCTTCTACTTGCCATTTAAATGGGAACTGTTTAGATAGATGAGAAACCAATTCTCCAGGCAAAGAAATATTGAGTGCCTCGGTTTTGGAGCAATTCACTTTAAAGTTGCTCAATTGTCCGAACCGTTCAAACTCCATTAAGACCGAAGGGATGGAGATCAGGGGCTGGGAGATGTAAAGTAGCAGGTCATCTGCAAATAAGGCTAATTTGTGATGACTCTGTCCCAGCTTGACCCCATGGACGCATTCATTGGACCTAAGTGCAAAATATTTAACTATTATAGTGTCAATTCAAAAATCACCAAGAACACAATCAGTCATTTTTTCACAATTGCCCGTCAATAGTTTGAATTTGATATAAAGAAACACGGTCTTGTAACATCTCAAATGAAAGCTGTTACCGTTCTGAGTAAAATGATGCCTCTCCCACTTCATTATCTTATTTCTAGCCTGAGATAAAAAAATGTAAAGTCATACCAGGCCAAAATTCACCCTTTTTTTAAACTTTAAAAATCTGTAAAAAATTAACTGATGAAGAAAAAAATTCTAAACTTTTAATTTGTAATTAACTAAAGTAGTACTTCATAAAGGAAAAAAAAAAAAAAAATCTAAAGACGTCAGGTAAAAAAAATATTCATATTTAGATCACTTGATATGGAATGACCCATTGAGGCTATTACTAGTAAAATATGTTAAAATATGATCCCATTGCGATCCCAACTTGAAATTTGGTACAGATGTGGCTAAGAGCAAAGCAGACACATGGGCAGTTTTTGAAATATTTAAAGCGCGCCGATTTTTCGGAAATGCGTTTTAAAGTTTTGCGCTTGCGATCACATGGGTAAAATATTAACAAAGATCCTCTTGTGACATATCTGATAAAAGCCTGGACAGTTCTGAGTAGATTGGTGTTTATTTTGTTTCTCTATCTTATTCCTAGCCCGAGATATGATAGAAAATGTAAAGCCATACCAGGCCAAAATTCGCACTTTTTTAAATCTTTAAAAATCTGTAAAAAATTAACTGATAAAGAAAAAAAATTCAAAACTTTTTTTTTGTAATTAGATAAAGTTGTTCTTCATATAAAAATTTTTTTTTAAAAATCTGAGGACGTCAGGGAAAAAAAATATTCATTTTTGGATCACTTGACATGGAATGACCCGCTGGTAAAAGTTAGAATGGATAGAATAGCTAGATCGGGCTTACTAGTCTCCAGCTGTTACTTCCAGGGCCGACTATTAAGCCAATTGCATATTCACTGCACAGTCAAACAAACAGCCAATCACAGAAGCTCACACTCTGTGAGGACCTCTGTGATTAGCAATTGTAGTCAGACTGGATTTCCTGAATCTGAACAGTGATTCCGCTTGATTACCATACACATTAGTGTATGGCAAGCAACCTGCCATCATAGGGTGTTAATTAAATAAATAATTAAAGAAAAAAATGCGTGGGTCTTCGCAGCATTTTTAAGTCTAGCCCGATGAAAGCAAATAAACCGCGAGCTGCCACCTTCAGCTGCCTATTTTACCCTTGGCTGGCAAAAAAAAATGCGTGGACTCTGCCCTATTTTTAATTGCCAGCCAAGGTAAAACTAGACAGCTGAGGGCTGGTATTCTCAGCGGGCTGAGGGTCCATTATTTTAAGGCCCCCCCACGCTAACAAATAGCAGCCCGCAGCCACCCCTGAAGATGGTGCATTAATAATAACTGCCATTTCTAGGTCCAATACCAGGCTCTTCCAGCGGCCCTGATGACGGGTGGCACGCTGGGTAATAAAGGGGTTAATACCAGCTTTCTTTGACCAGCTGGTATTAAGCCCGAGATTCTTAATGTCAGGTCAAGTTTGACCCAGTCATTAGGATTCTCCAATAAAGATCTAAAAAAAGACACCATACAGAGTAAAAATTACCCTATATACTCGCGTATAAGCCGAGTTTTTCAGCCCAAAAATTAGGCTGAAAAGTCCCCCCCTCGGCTTATACGCGAGTCACTGTATACTGTATACACTGTATACAGTGTATACAGTATACAGGCCCGTCCCCATGAGTATACAGGACCCCCCTGCCTTGTGCACAAACCTGTAAAGGAAGAGATTAGTATACTTATCACTGTCCGCCTGCCGCTGTCCCGCCGCCGTCATCGCGGTCCTCCGTCTTCTTCCGTCTGCTTCCGGCTTCCTCCGGTCGTCGCAGGCAATGACGTCATTGTCGGCGCGACCGAGGAGGAAACCGGAAGAAGATGGAGGAGCGCGTTGGTGGCGGCAGGACAGCGGCAGCGGGACAGTGATAAGTATACTAATCTCTTCCTTTACAGGTTTGTGCACAAGGCGGGGGAGCCCTGGATACTGATGGGGGGCTGTATACTACACTGGGGCTGTATGTACCACTGGAGCTGCGTATATACTACCACTGGGGCTGTATATACCTCTGGGGCTCCTGTATACTGATGGGGGGCTGTATACTACCACTGGGGCTGTATATACCACTGGGGCTGCGTGTATACTACCACTGGGGCTGTATATACCTCTGGGGCTGCTGTATAATGATGGGGGGGCTGTATACTACCACTGGGGCTGTATATACCATTGGGGCTGCGTGTATACTACCACTGAGGCTGTATATACCTCTGGGGCTGCTGTATACTGATGGGGGGGCTGTATACTACCACTGGGGCTGTATATACCTCTGGGGCTGCTGTATACTGATGGGGGGCTGTATACTACCACTGGGGCTGTATATACCACTGGGGCTGCGTGTATACTACCACTGGGGCTGCTGCTGTATACTACCACTGGGGCTGCTGTATATACCTCTGGGGCTGCTGTATACTAACTACTGGGGCTGCTGTATACTAACTACTGGGGCTGCTGCTGTATATACAACTGGGGCTGCTGCTGTATATATAACTGGGGCTGCTGCTGTATATACCACTGGGGGTGCTGCTGTATACTACCACTGGGGCTGCTGTATATACCTCTGGGGCTGCTGTATACCACACTGCTGGGGGCTGTATACCTGTGCTGGGGTCCACCCTCGGCTTATACACGAGTCAATAGGTTTTCCCAGGTTTTGGGGGCAAAAGTAGGGGGGTCGGCTTATACACGGGCCGGCTTATACACAAGTATATACGGTACTTCATTAGAAATAAAGAGACAGACACGCTTAGGGACTCCATCTTTATTACCCCCATACAGCCCTCCAACGATCCTGGTCTTCTATTTTCTCTCCTCTCTTCGGTCTTCTGTCTTCTGCCTTTTATTAGGAGGCCCCGGAAGTAGCAGCGGGAGATTCTTAAGACCTATCTAGCTATTCAATCTAGCTACTCTTTTCTCAGATTATACAGCATGAGAAAGACCATGTTAAAAACGCATTGCATACGGACCACACTCGCACCACAGTCACACCACACGCATTACTCTCGCACCACACTTGCAACACACTTGCAGGACCATACGGAAAGCACTCGCATGACTGTTATTCATCAAAAACACTCCGATTTTCATACTTCGGGTGGAAACACACTATCCTATTTACATGCAAGTCTCTCGGACGAGACTCGGATCAATGACCCTGACCGGCCCTCCACCCCAACCCAGGAACGCTCAGCTTGCTAGAAAAAATAGTTGAATTAACCTGAGATGATAATGATTTTAATGCTCCATTACTATTATTAATGCAACCGTTCTCTCCCTCTAGTAGTAGAGGCCTGAATGTATGAAAATTCACAACTTTTAAGGTTTTAGTTCTAATAATACAGAAGCAGGAGATATGTGTTTCATATTATGTTGTAAACTGAACCTGGCCTGTGCCGGGATGAAGCATTGCCGTGCAGCTGTCTCCGCAGCTCAGTTCAGTGACAAATCCCACCGCATCTCGAGCCAATAAAATCTATTAGTACAGAAAGGTTTTGCCTGCAGGCACCTGATGTGATAAAACTCAAGATTACAATCATGGTTTTACCGGATCTGTGTTGTACATCAGCTTTGGTTGATTGCTAAGATATGCTATGTAGATTTAGCAATAAAGACTTGAGTCCAAACTGATTAAGGCAGATATACACAGGCAGTTTTTTGCCAATTCGACGGCACATCATGTCGATTGGCTCTAATTTCAGGCCCTTTAACAAGGGTCGATGCAAACTTTATAGAAATGAACATTCATGACAATTTGCTGCCCACAATAAATATTTTTAAGTCTTAAAGGGAACCAAGCAATAGGATTTAGGTGTATACACCCTGTTCCAAATTATTATGCAAATGTTCTTTTTCTTTGATTTTCATAAATAGTCGGTGCAAATGACAGTCACTGTAATAAAAGTCATCACCCGTTAGAGTGTACATAGAATTTTATTGAAGAAATCTCTCAATGATAACAGTATAATCTTCAAAATGATAAAAAAACTCTAAATGCACTGTTCCAAATTATTAGGCACAGTAGAGTTTCTAAACATTTGATATGTTTGAAAGAACTGAAAATGCTCATTTGTTGAATTTGCAGCATTAGGAGGTCACATTCACTGAAATAAAAAGCTAAATTTAACTCCAGAAAATCCTAACAGGCCAAGTTACATGTTAAAGGGAACCTGTCACCAAGTTTTTGCAACCTAATCTGAGAGTAGCTGATTCCAGTGATGTGTCACTTACTGGGCTCTTCAGTGTAGCTTTGATAAAATCACTGTTTAATCAGCTGGAGATTATCATTAGCAGTCTACTTGGCCTGTTGCCAAGTAGTTTGGCATATTCACAGACTACTAAATCTGCAACAGAGAAAACACTAATTTTATCAAAATAACAGCAGCAGCTCAGTAAATTACACATCGCTGGAATCAGGGTCTCTATTTCTACATTATGCTGCTCTCAGATGGGATGGCAAAAACCTGGTGACAGGTTCCCTTTAACATAGGAACTCTTCTTTGATTTCACCCTCACAATTCTTGCATCCATTGATATTGTGAATTTCTGGAGAGTTTCTGCTTGTATTTCTTTGCATGATGTCAGAATAGCCTCCCAGAGCTGCTGTTTTGATGTGAACAGCCTCCCACCCTCATAAATCTTTTGCTTGATTATACTTCTAAGGTTCTCTATAGGGTTGGGGTCAGGGGAAGATGGTGGCCACACCATGAGTTTATCTCCTTTTATGCCCATAGCAGCCAATGGCACAGAGGTATTCTTTGCAGCATTAGATGGTGCATTGTCATGCATGAAGATGATTTTGCTCCTGAAGGCATGTTTTTGCATTTTGTACCATGGAAGAAAGTTCTCAGTCAGAAACTTTATATACTTTGCAGAGGTCATTTTCACACCTTCAGGAACCTTAAAGGGGTCTAACAGCTGTTTCCCAATGATTCCCGCCCAAAACATGACTTCTCCACCTCCTTGCCTCGCAGCCTTGTTGAGACATAGTGTTCATCCTCCAACCATCCACTGCTCCATCCATCTGGACCATCCAGGGTTGCTCATCAGTAATCAAGACTGTTTGAAAATTAGTTGTGGAGCCCCAAGGGACGTGGGGTACTCGGTACCGGACCGATCTGCTGCTGGGGATGTCACTGGTGGCCTGGTCCGGACCGTGTCCCTGGCTCAGCACAATAAAAGGGGGATATCTACAAGGGAGATTGTCACGGGTGACGCCACCCACTTGGTGCGGCCAGCTATGGGGCCGCGGCTGCTGCAGAACCTCCGGGGGTGATGGAATGGCAGCGGGGATGGTATAGTTCTAGTGGGGAGAACTGTATCCCCCGGGGCAGTAAGGAGTTAAAGTTTGTTGGTGTGTGTTGTTTGAGCACACTTACTTGCAGACGCTGCAGGGATCTCTCCTCAGCGTTGGTGCTGACAGGCTGTGGCTCTGCAGGTTGGGGTCTTCTGGATACAGCCTGTGTGGGAGAAAGGGTCTGCAGATGGAAGCAGGCAGGAGACAATGCAGGGTTTCCAAAGCTTTACTTAAGTTCTTTCAAGCAGTTTACAGGTCATCTGCAGTTCTTTACACAGCTCTTAACATTCAGTTGCATTCTCCCTTTCCGGGTTCCCTTCTCTCCTGCAGCCAGGCTCCTCTCTCCTTGTGACCCCTCACACAGTCTTTAAGTGTGCCTTTCCGGGCTATTACTCTCTCTCTCCGTCTTACACGGGTGTATGCGGACGCTGAACAGTATAGCGGTGACTCGGGCTTCTGTGAGTCCTAGTGTGTCACTGAGCTGCCTGTTCTTTGGGTTAGGAACTCCAGCTTGAAACTAAAGCTCCCCGTCAGTGAATCTGGGGATACCGGGTGAATCGTCGGTCCCCTTCAGAGCTGACACTCTGCTCTAGCCCAGCCTGCAACAGTCCTCTAGCATGAGGCTCTGCCAGGCTCCTTCCTCTGTTTCCTTCGGTATCTAGGAGGGCTTCTCCACCTGCCGTCAGTAGCTTCGGCTGCTGTCTAGGGCACGGGTTGCACCGTCCCTTCTCTGTCTGTCACACTCCTGGTGGTTTCAGCATCTTGGACGGGCTTTCCCCCCCATCTGGCTCGCATTGGCTCAGTACGGGTCTGCGCTCCTCAGCTTAGGCTCTTCCAGGACGTGCAATCTCTCTCTGTCTTTGCATCTCAGCACCATGGCTTACTCACTTCCTTCACTCCTCCCCTCTCTATATACTGTCAGTCACCTGACCTTCTGGTGTGCCCAACCCACTCCTCATCCACCACTCCTCCGGTCTCATATAGTATCTAACCTCAGAGCTGGATGTGAACCCTCTCTATGCGTGGGGATGTGGGCTGTGAGGGTGTAGTGTTTACTGTGTCCTAACTGCCTGGCTGCAGTACCCTTCTGTGGCCACCTGTACGCAGGGGCGCCACATAGTCTTCATGTATGACTGGGCTCACTGCAACCATTTCTGCTTGTGAGCACTGTTTAGAGGTGGCCGAATAGTAGGTTTATACACCACAGCAAGCCTTTGAAGGATCCTACACCTTGAGGTTCGAGGGACTCCAGAGGCACTAGCAGCTTTAAATATCTGTTTGCTGGTTTGTAAGGCCTGTTTAGAAGGTGCTCTCTTAATCCAATGAATTTGCCTGGCAGAAACCTTCCTCATTCTGCCTTTATCTGCACGAACACGTCTGTGCTCAGAATCAGCCACAAATTTCTTCTCAGTACGATGATCACACTTATGTTTTCGTGCAATATCTAATGTTTTCATCCCTTGTCCAAGGCATTGCACTATTTGTTGCTTTCGGCAGCAGAGAGATCCTTTTTGTTTCCCATTTTACTTGATGATAGCATACACATAGCTAGAATCAGGGGTGTATCTGGTGTCAATGCCGCTATTCTCTTGAATCTGATGTTGCGTTCTTTCTGTTTCCGCCTTCCTCTTCCTTCTATGTAAATCTACTCTTGTTAGCCTAGCGAGTGCGATCCTCAACTCTTGTCTATAGCAGTCTTAATAAGGACCACGCCCCTTGGCTAAAAAGCTTAGATATACATATAGCTTATGGGAGCCATATTTCAGGAACAGAGAGGCACACAAGCTAAAGGAAAACTTCACCAGATTCAGAAGAGTGGCATTTAGATCAGTTAAGAAAGAAGTACTGTGGAATTAAGAGCACTATATAAGTGAATAAATATTATAGTACTAGCTGTACTACCCGGCTACGCCCGGGTTAATAAATAACTGCTGTTAGCTACAACAAAATAGAATTTGAATATGTCATATTAATGACCTGTAGGAAAATAGAAGCTGAGCTGTGATTGGTTGCTATAGGCAGCCTAATAAATCTCCAGCCAACAGTAAACCCTCCCCCCGGCCGGGCAGTATATGTTACCTCACACATACACATAAAAGACAGCTCATGTGACTTACATCTGCCTTAATTCCCTATATGGCACATGTGTTGCACATTGGCTCTTTTTAATCAGATGTTTATTTTTGGAAATTAAAGATACCAGACGTATGAGGCGAGTTGTGTGAGGCTATTTGTGCACATCTGTGTCTGTCTGTGTGGTGTGTGTGTCCCAGTGGTGTGCGTGTGTCCCTGTGGGGGGTCCCTGTGGTGTGTGTCCTTTTGGGGGGGAGGGGTGTCCCTGTGTTGTGTGTCCTTGTGGGGGGAGGGGTGTCTCTGTGGCGTGTGCCCATCCCTATGGGGTCTGTGTGTTCCTGTGGGGTGTGTGTGTGTCTCTGTGTCCCTGTAGGGTGTGTATGTGGGTATGTCCCTGTGGTGTGTGTGTCCCTGTGGGGTGAGTGCATGTGTCCCTATAGGGTGTGTATGTGTGTGTGTGTCCCTGTGGGGGGGGGTGTCTGTGTGGTGTGTGTCTCTGTGTTGTGTGTGTCTCTTTGTTATGTGTGTGTTTTGTGTTCGGGTGCGTGGTGAGTATCCAATGTCCCTTAACTATTACTCTTTGTGTGCATGTGGTGTGTATACATGTCCCCGTGCATGGTGAATATTCCATATCAGGGCCTCACCTTAGTGACTATATGCTAGTATATGCTGTTAGTCTTTGATGCTGTAATTAAGCCCCTCTCATTCACAACTGTCAACTGGTAACTGTCACTCTCTCTCCATTATGTAGATAGGACCAAAATTGTTTGGTGAACTGGAATGCGCGAGGTTAAAATTTCGCCTCACAACATAGCCTATAACACTCTCGAGATGCAGATGTGTGACTGTGCAAAATTTTGTGGCTGTAGTTGCGACGGTGTAGATGCCAATCCCGGACATACACACACACATACACACATTCAGCTTTATATATTAGATGTGGTACATTTGTTTCTTGTAGTTTTGCTGCTTATTAATCAGATTTATATTTTTGAAGGATAATACCAGACTTGTGTGTGTTTTAGGGCGATTATGTGGCGAGGTTAGTGTATGTGTGGTGAAATGTGTGCTGAGGGTGGTGTAAGTGTTCAAGCATGTGGTAGTGTGTGGCGCATTTTGTGTGTGTGTTCATATCCCCGTGTGTGGTGAGTATCCTATGTCGGGGCCCCACCTTAGAAACTGTACGGTATATACTCTTTGGTGCCATCACTCTCATTCTTTGAGTCCCCCTTGTTCACATCTGGCAGCTGTCAATTTGCCTCCAACACTTTTCCTTTCACTTTTTCCCCATTATGTAGATAGGGGCAAAATTGTTTGGTGAATTGGAACGCGTGGGGTTAAATTTTCGCCTCACAACATAGCCTATAACACTCTCGAGATGCAGACGTGTGACTGTGCAAAATTTTGTGGCTGTAGTTGCAACGGTGTAGATGCCAATCCCGGACATACACACACACACATACACACATTCAGCTTTATATATTAGATGTGGTACATTTGTTTCTCTTGTAGTTTTGCTGCTTATTAATCAGATTTATATTTTTGAAGGATAATACCAGACTTGTGTGTCTTTTAGGGCGATTATGTGGCGAGGTTAGTGTATGTGTGGTGAAATGTGTGCTGAGGGTGGTATATGTGTTCAAGCACGTGGTAGTGTGTGGCGCATTTTGTGTGTGTGTTCATATCCCCGTGTGTGGTAAGTATCCTATGTCGGGGCCCCACCTTACAAACTGTACAGTATATACTCTTTGGTGCCATCACTCTCATTCTTTAAGTCCCCCTTGTTCCCATCTGGCAGCTGTCAATTTGCCTCCAACACTTTTCCTTTCACTTTTTCCCCATTATGTAGATAGGGGCAAAATTGTTTGGTGAATTGGAACGCGCGGGGTTAAAATTTCGCCTCACAACATAGCCTATGATGCTGTCGGGGTCCAGACGTGTGACTGTGCAAAATTTTGTGGCTGTAGCTGGCAGCTGTCGATTTTCCTCCCATACTTTTCCTTCCACTTTTTCCCCATGATGTAGATAGGGGCAAAATTGTTTAGTGAACTGGAACGCGCAGGGTTAAAATTTCGCCTCACAACATAGCCTATGACGCTCTCGGGGTCCAGACGTGTGACTGTGCAAAGTTTTGTGGCTGTAGTTGCGATGGTGTAGATGCCAATCCCGGACATACACACACACATACACACATGCACACATTCAGCTTTATATATTAGATTATTATAAGTACAAATTTATGGCAAATTACAGCCCCTCTAAGTGTCATAATGATGGCCACCACTAATTGGAAAGGGAAAGAAAGAATATGTGCGAAAACGTTTAGATACTGAAAAAAAAATCATATCATGTCATTGGCCTGATACTACGCAGTTGTCGTAGAATCACTAAAGTGGACAATCCCTATAAATAATTCTGGCAACTATCCCAGTTCTTCCTGTTTACCCTATGCAGAACTATGAGGTTGTAGTAGTAGGAAATTTATGATTTGCATCCAAATTCATCATTTTTGGTAAATGACCACCGATGTGTTCCTTCCATAAAAGTCATACATGTAATATTAAAAAAGTGATTATCGATAATGCAAAGGTTTCACAATCTGAACTCAATTTCAGTGTTAACTGACCATGGTTTCCCTTTAAACAATGTGTTTTTTCAAAGGAGACGACATAAGCTGAGTCATATGACATTGCCATAATCTCCAGACACATCCATCTACCATTAGGGTAACCCCAACCATGGACATTCCAAAGAAAAAGACAATGCAGACACAGCTTCCCTCACTTCTCCTCATTCCTGTCTCTTGTACAGGGTTTATGGCCTTCTAGCAATGGAGGGGAAGCAATCCTTAGCTTGCAAGTGCCTCTGCGGAAACAGACCGCACAGATGGCGGAGACATCCTCCAACTCAAGAGCAGGAAGTGGTGGATCTCTAAAGTTTTGCTAAAAGAGCAGGCATGTACGACAAAGAGATTACCTGATTATTGTGTGCTTTATATATGATGCTAAGCCTGACAATCAGCAAGGTTTATGCTAAATTAAGATTTTTCAGAAGGCCTGGGGAACTAGCTATTTTCCGAATGGAGAGGAATCTGCCTGCCAGCACAAGGAGACAGATGAGCAATAAGGAGACTTATAGCCGCAATGCTCCTCTGGGAAATATGCAAATTGTCACTTCAGTGAGGAAGTGAAAAACTTTTACTCCACTTTTAGGTAGCAATCCTCAAAGTCATAATCGATTCTTTAACAAGCCTTTTAATATGACCAAGGATTTGTGCTAGATTAGAACACCAAACTGCAGACACTACATTTTGGGGTGACTGCCCATCATCTGGCACAAATCCTTGGTCATAGTTGATTATGACTTTGAGGATAGCTATCTAAAGGTGGCGCTAGAGTTCGTCCACTTCCTCACTGAAGTGACAAGTTGGATTTTTCAGAAGGAATTTGGTAGTATGTTCATGAGTATGTTCATGATGTAAGGTCTACTCTGTATAACACAGTAGTATGAAAAATAATAAAATAGATTCCAGAAACTGGTATTCTCCTACAATTGGCTCTTAAAGGATATCTGTGGTTTCAGGTGACTATTCGGTGTAGGTTGTCATGAGTGTGTATTTAAAGCATCACTTCAGCTTTTTTTTCATTTAGTTCCCAGATGCAGATGTGCATTAAATGTAAGTCCCCTGCCCCTGTCTTATATATAATTTCTGACATCTTCCTCCTTTTCCTGTTTGTGACCTGCCGGCAGCTCCAGTGTTTCATGGAGAGCACTGGAGGTCACAATCAATACATCTCTTGGGAGCCTCGTTCTGGTCTCATTCTGGGTCTCATAGAAATGGATTGAGACCTTCTGAAGTAAATTCTGACTTGATGATGAAGCCGCCGAAAGGTGAGCATATGACAGGATCAGGGGCTTACATTTACAGTGTGGCACCCCTGCGGTTCGGCCGCCACTATGGTACTGCACCTATCTACTAGGTGTGGCATCATGCTCACAAGTAAGGGTGCCTTCACATTTACGTTTGGAACGCAGCGCAACGAACGCAGCAAAACGCTTGCGCACATGCGTTCCTATGTTTAACATGGGAACGCATGTGCCTGTGTATGGCTGCGTTTGTGCTCGGATGCGCATAATTTGTGCACCCTCCAACCGACCTCCGAACGCATCATGTTGCATTTTTTGTGCGATCACGGGCACTTGTTTTACCTGCAAGCGCCCGCAAGCGCACAAACAATGCATTGAAGTCAATGGATCCGCAGTGTCCTCAGCATGACAGCGCAGGAAAACGCTGCGGATCACATTGAAATCTCTCCCGGTGATCAGCGGCGGCCACCGGGAGATCAGCTACAGCCACTGCTGCTCTTCCGCCGGTGTTGGCGCGGGAGATTTGAAGACACAGCTGATCTGACAGCTGTTTAAATCTCCTGCGCCGACACCGAATGGGTGAGATCGGCGTGGGAGATTTGAAGCAGCGATCATCTGTTCTTATCTCCTGCACCGATATCACCCTACTTGGTGTCGGCGTGGGAGATTTAAACAGCTGTCAGATCAGCTGTGTCTTCAAATCTCCCGCGCCGACACCAGCGAGAGATCAGCTGTGCCGGAAGGAGGAGATCTCTGCCGCTGATCTCCTCCCGGCCGCCTCCAAGACAGCTGATTGGCTAGCCAGGGTGCATACTAATGTGAACGCATGCGGAGATTCTCCGCTGCGTTCACATTAATATGGCTGCGTTTGCACTGCATTTGCGTCTGCATGCCATATGCATGCAGGCACAAATGCAAGTGTGAAGCCACCCTAAGAAGGGAAAACTTTGATGTGACTCCCAACATACACCCAACACAATTCAAATTCCAGGCCAGGAAGATGTGTGGTGCCCCTGTGGACCGGTCGCCATGAGGTGGCGCAGCAGCTGGGATCGGTAAGTCGGTCACCCCACACATACCCCAGACACATCCCCCGATTCCAAGTCTAAGTTACTTAATGTCTAGCAATGGGATAGCGGGAGAAGCAAGGTGGAGGGTGGAACGTTAGGACAGAGCCCGGGAAGAGGTGAAGACACAACAACAAAAAGGAAAGACAGAGAACACCAAGAGAGTTTTTTGAGGAGTAGAGGAGTAGAGTAGAGTAAAGAACAGCAGTAACACCCATCAGAAAGAGAGACCAGACGAAAAGAACCCGGACCCGGCTATCTTTGCCATCGTATGGCTAGCCTGGGTTCCAGGCTGTGAACTGAGGAAAGACAGAGGGTCGTCCAAGGTGTGTCCGAGGCAGCGGGGACACCGAGAGACCTGGCCGGAACCAGAGTGCCGGCTCTACTGAAGTGGCAGGGAAGCTACATGCCCCAACCATGAACCCCGACGGGGTGCGGGGTCTTCATGTCCCGATACCCAACCTCCAGCACAGCAAAAGGAAGGCTGTCGAACCAGTGCTAGGAGACCCGAAAGGGTTCCCACAGAGAAGAGAACCCATGACTGCTGGACTGTAGTTAGTGCGTGAAACAGAGAGGCCCAAAAGGAACATGAGAGGGGGTGTTGCAGGCAAGCCAACCCAGCTGCTAACATCAGACCGGAGCCACTGTTGAACTGACTGTGTTTTGGTTGAAAAAATCTGCGAGCAAGAAGTAAACCCGGTAAAGCTCAGAACTCTGTAAGATTCTTATTGTATGCCTGTGAGGTGGCTGACTGGTATCGTGAGTTGGCAACAGGAGGTTGCCTGAAAGTATTGAGAACTGTACACTTCATCTGCATTCTTTACACGGAAGCCCAGAGGACCAGCCCTACCCATGGAGGGCAAAACATCTTGGCTGCTACTCTCATCATCCCCAGAGGTCCCAACCACAGCGGTGGCTACATTTGGCCACAAACCACGGATGGCGTCACGACTATTTACTACAAACTGTTTTTCTTTCTAAATCCCCTATTTATTGACTCGCCCAGGACCACGGAGCCGGGTTACGACACCAAGACACCCTTCAGCCCCAGACAACGACGAGAGGGCCCGGTTCCGAGTACCCCACAGCCCCGGTGGGTGACTCAACTTGGTGTCACAAACAGGATCTACTGACCCAGTCAAACCGGGTCTTGTGTGCCAACAGACTGTATTTTTGGGTCCAAGGCCATGGTGGCCCTGGATGGCTGAGACCATGTGCTGGCAGAGGGGAATGCCACTGCCCCTCATCATGGGCCAGGCCAGCACAGGACATGAAAAGATGCCCACACCCCTTCCATTTTCCAACAATTGGGAGGGCGGCTCCAGAGACTGTGTAATCCTGCTCGTGAGTGTCACGGCCGACGATGACCGAGAACGGCCACGCCCACGAAGGGAGGGAGAAAGAAAGAACAATGCCACAAGGAGCAAAGTGTGTGCCTTCAGAAAGTGTGCACGCGAGAGCCCGACAATGCTGGCGAACGGAGTGGATGGAGTGGACTCCCCCGGTCCGGTTAGGGAAGACCGGATACCAAGGCTGGATCTCACTTTCCTGGATGAGGATGCTCCAAGTTCCTCGGAGGAGGATTGGGGCCAGTCCCGTCAACAGGACCCAGATTGGGTGCCCCTGATGAGTTGCTGACTTCAAAGGCCAGGGAACTGTAATCGCGCCATGGCAAGTAGCAGTACCCAGAGTGTCTCAGTATGAGCAATTGAGGAGGTGGGTATCCCCAGCAGTTCGGACCGGGCCTAGAAATCGCCAAGGTAAGTGTTTGGAGGGATGGATGACAGCGCGGTACTAGGATTGAGAGGGACGCGTAATATCCCAGTATGTCGTGTAGTCCCAATGCTTCAATGGCTCACTCCCTCCATGGTTGGAAGCCCACCGAGCGACCAGCCACTGCGCTCCCACGCGACACTCCCCAGACTTTCTGATGACCCACGAGGTCACAGAGGTGGAGCGACGACTGGCCAGGGCCCAGATGAATGTGCTTATCCGGTGGAGTTGGAGGGGGAGAGAGCAACGGCTCTGCTTTAGCGGGGTGTCGCCAAGAGGAACACCGCAGTAGTTGAGTCCTGGACGGGCCACGCACTAGTGAGCGAGTTATTGAACTTATTCCCCTTAAATTATCCCTGAGTGAATGCCCTTGTATTAAAGACGAACATTGTGGTCATGGACAGTCATGGACAGTGTTTGACCTGGACTTAATTGTATATAGTTAGCGCATGTCGGTGTGCTCCCTATTGGTTTTAGAGTATGCTTTAAAAATGTGTATTATATGTGTGAATTGTGTGGACGTTTTGCACTGAAAGGAACATTTGGCACTGGTGAACGCATTGCCTAAAAATGCACGGGTGCGGCCGAAGAATAGGTCAGTTCAGTCCGTGTCGCCGCGCCCAGGACTTGCATCGGGTTTTTCTTGTGGTGGGTTCCCAAAGATTAAAGAGACTATGAACAATCATGAACTGTGAACTCTTTTTGCACTTTTCCTACTTTTGATACCCCTTGCCCCATAGATATAATAAAGAGAGTTTTTGTTACGTAACGTTTAAGTCATGCGCCTCCCATTCCGGAAAGAAAAAGAAATCTTATACACTGTTGATGTTGTTGTTGAATGCATAAAGAAAATGTTTTGAGCTTGTGTAACACCCATACCAGGTCCTAGCACGAGTATGTGCTAATCTTTGCTCAGGGAAAGTGTGGCGCCCCTGCGGACCGGTCGCCACGAGGTGGCGCAGCAGCTGGGATAGGTAAGTCGGTCACCCCACACACACCCGACACATCCCTCGATCCCAAGTCTAAGTCTAAGTTACTTCATATCTAGCAACGGGATAGCGAGAGGAACAAGATGGAGAGGGTGGACGACAACGAGAGGGCCCAGTTCCGAGTACCCCATGACCCCCTTAGGCGACTCAGATGCAGGGCAGAAGAAACTCACATTCAGAGCAATCATCTTCTACTGGCTGGAGGGAGGAATTAGGTTAGGGATGGGAGGCAAAGTAGAGGAGAGTGTGCTAGAGAAGTCAGGAGCTGGGAAAGAGCAGGACTACATTTGGGTCAGCTGCGAATCCTAGGCCTGAGGACCTGAATCTGCAGCCAACCGTCCAAAGTTGGGCAGAGGAACTAGCTGCACAGGGGTACCAGCCCAAATTCGGTCTGGATATCTTCAGGACCAGCTGAGAAACTGAAGGTCACTGGGCTGCATATACAGTGACTACCATAGTGGACTCTCCTGAGGCTGAGGAAGTACAGTGCCTACAAGTAGTATTCAACCCCCTGCAGATTTAGGTGGTTTGATAAGATGCAAATAAGTTAGAGCCTTCAAACTGCAAACGAGAGTAGGATTTATTAACAGAAGCATAAATCTTACAAACCAAAAAGTTATGTTGCTCAGTTGAATTTTAATAAATTTTAAACATAAAAGTGTGGGTCAATTATTATTCAACCCTAGGTTTAATATTTTGTGGAATAACCCTTGTTTTCAATTACAGCTAATAATCGTCTTTTATAAGACCTGATCAGGCCGGCACAGGTCTCTGGAGTTATCTTGGCCCACTCCTCCATGCAGATCTTCTCCAAGTTATCTAGGTTCTTTGGGTGTCTCATGTGGACTTTAATCTTGAGCTCCTTCCACAAGTTTTCAATTGGGTTAAGGTCAGGAGACTGACTAGGCCACTCCATCACCTTGATTTTTTCCCTCTTGAACCAGGCCTTGGTTTTCTTGGCTGTGTGCTTTGGGTCGTTGTCTTGTTGGAAGATGAAATTACGACCCATCTTAAGATCCTTGATGGAGGAGTGGAGGTTCTTGGCCAAAATCTCCATCTTCCCATGGATGCGGACCAGATGGCCAGGCCCCTTGGCTGAGAAACAGCCCCACAGCATGATGCTGCCACCACCATGCTTGACTGTAGGGATGGTATTCTTGGGGTCGTATGCAGTGCCATACAGTCTCCAAACGTCACGTGTGTGGTTGGCACCAAAGATCTCGATCTTGGTCTCATCAGACCATAGAACCTTGAACCAGTCTGTCTCAGAGTCCTCCAAGTGATCATGAGCAAACTGTAGACGAGCCTTGACATGACGCTTTGAAAGTAAAGGTACCTTACGGGCTCGTCTGGAACGGAGGCCATTGCGGTGGAGTACGTTACTTATGGTATTGACTGAAACCAATGTCCCCACTGCCATGAGCTCTTCCCGGAGCTCCTTCCTTGTTGTCCTTGGGTTAGCCTTGACTCTTCGGACAAGCCTGGCCTCGGCACGGGAGGAAACTTTCAAAGGCTGTCCAGGCCGTGGAAGTCTAACAGTAGTTCCATAAGCCTTCCACTTCCGGATGATGCTCCCAACAGTGGAGACAGGTAGGCCCAACTCCTTGGAAAGGGTTTTGCACCCCTTGCCAGCCTTGTGACCCTCCACGATCTTGTCTCTGATGGCCTTGGAATGCTCCTTTGTCTTTCCCATGTTGACCATGTATGAGTGCTGTTCACAAGGTTGGGGAGGGTCTTAAATAGTCAGAAAAGGCTGGCAAAAGAGATAATTAATCCACACATGTGAAGCTCGTTGTTCTTTGTGCCTGAACTACTTCTTAATACTTTAGGGGGACTAAACAGAATGCTGGTGGTTTGAGGGGTTGAATAATAAATGACCCTCTGAATTAACTTTTAACGCTTTAAAAAAAAAATTTTTAAAAATCTTTTTGGCTGCAGTGCATTTCCCACTTCCAGGCTGATCTACAGTCCAAATGTCACAATGCCAAGTAAATTCCGCATGTGTCAACCAGCAAAATCTGCAGGGGGTTGAATACTAATTGTAGGCACTGTATATAGGGTCAAGATTACTTGCAAAGCGGTCGCTCAGAGGACTTGCAGTCACCTGTCTACTGGGACAAGTAACCACAGGCCAATAGGAGGTCAAGGGGTAGCAGTGTCAGGAAGAAAAGGGCAGCAAGGTAGGCCATATTCCCTGTGTCACAGCAAAGTGGACTCTGACCACCTGTGAGCTGGCCAGGCTGCAATCATGGTTAAGACAGTACCCTGGCTGAGTTGTGTCTGCTATAGAGTCAAGTAAAAGGGTAAGAACTGCAGAACCCTGTGTGTTGTCTGGTCCTTCCTGCACCTCTCTGCACCCCCAGCACCTTTAGCTACTACAATCACCACCATCTTCACTACACTACTACACCCAAGGGTCCACTCCATCTGAGGGGAGTGCTCCAACTATCTGCTCTACCACCTATCCCCTGAGGACAACCATATGCAGCGCTGGTCATCACTGACCACAAACCTGAGATGGTGTCACGACAAACTTTCCCCCCTTAAATTCCCCTTTTTCAATGACTGGTCATGGCTATGACCTCCAGGAAAGGCCACCATGACATCCCCTGCACAGTTGAGCCCTGGAAAATCGAGTACCCTGGCCCCATGACCGCTTCAACAGTACTACTCCAGTGCTGAAAAAACAAACAAAACACTGATGTGGCGCTTTAAAGAATTACATATACAATTTCTGGACCTTATATGACCTGTATTTTACATTTTCAACAGGTTGCCTTCTGTTTTTTTCCTCTCAGACCCATTGAGTTCAATTGAGTCACACACAACATACAAGTTTTAAATTTGGGCCCATGACTCCGGTCTGTGACACATGGAGCATGTCCTATTCTGAACAGATTTTGTGGCTCAGACTCAGACATCAAAGTTTTTGTGGAACCATAAAACAAGGGTGAATCTATGAACAGATAAAGCTGTTTTAACACTACCATTTTTCAGTATTTGCGTGAATCCAGCTGAAAATGGATGCACTGGCATGCAATTTCTGCCCCACTGAGTTTCAATGGGGTCCCATGAACTTGTGAGTGCATTCAGTTCTGTACAGTTCGCCTTGATCTGGGTGTCACCGTTTTATTCACTGAGACCAAAATCGCAAATAACCGAATCCAGGGTACTACAGTTTCAATTTGAATGTGGCTCTATGGAACCTAGATCCAGAAGAATCCAGATACTGCTAGATACAGATGCCAGATATGGGTTTTTGGCGTGAACATGTGTGGCACCCCTGTGGTCTGGTCGCCACAGAGGTACTGCACCTAAGCCATAGGTGTGGTATCCCACTCCCAGATAAGGAGGGGATGTAAACCCGGGACACATACACACCAGCACCAAGCACCCATCCTAACTTCAGACTTGGCGATCTGGGCGGACCCTATTGAGAGGGAGGGCCCCATCTTCAGGCTGGAGGAAGGAATAGGCAAAGGGCAAAAGTTAGGAAAAGCAGAGAGGAAGAGGAGGAGTTAGAACAGTTGGAGGGAGATGTTCTGCTGTGAGGTAGATCTAGGAGAATGGAGCTCTAGGGGAGGTTCATGCCAGGGAAGTGGGACCAGAGAGAAGGTCACCACAGAACCCTGGCAGGAGGGACCCTGAACCAGCAATCACCCTAGAGGGCATTGCTGGTGGAGTTAGGTCGCACAAGGGTACCGGCTCCGATCTAGCGACGCACTTCAAGTCTGCGCTAGGTAACTGGAGGCTGCTGCACCTGCATGGGCAGTAGCCACAACGATGCACATTCTGTGAAATGGTGGCTAGAACTAGGGTCAGGGGACGTTGCCCTCGTCGCTCGACAAAGCCCGCAGCCACCTGCTTGGAAACTATGTATGAAGATGCAGGGCAGGAAAGATGAATAACCAGCGTGGGGAGACAACCAGGAAAGGCTTATAAAAGGGTGTCCCGGGGAAGCGAACCTGATTTGCCTTGGAGTTGACCAGACTGGTGACCCGGAGGATGCATTGCCCCTGCTGGACTGACTGGACTTGTGAGCAAACTTATTAGAACTGTAACCCCAGTGTCCCCCTGTTATTCCACACGCTCTCCCTGCCGCCTACTGCACCTTGACCATCACTGTCCCAATAGACTATGCCATCTGCCCTGGAGTCTCGCTCTACCTGTGGGGAGCGAAACAATCCCAGCTGCACTACCATCTGCCCCAGTGTTCCTAATCTGCAGTGTCGGCCATCCCTGGCCGAACACCACAGGTGGTGTCACGTTCATCCCCTTTAAATACTACCCCTTTAACTGCGCGGCCAGGGCCACGGAGCTGGGTCACTGCCACTGTGACGTCCCAAAGGACTGACTGGCCCGGTTACCAATTACCCCATGGCCTTGGTGGGCATCGCAACTGGCATCACGAACAGGATTCGGACCCGCACTAACACCGGGTCCCGTGCGCCTAAAAGACTGTGTGCTTAAAGGACTGTACTTTGAGGACTTGGGTAATGGCAGCTGCCATACACTAACAAAATGTGCTGGCCGAGGGGAGTGACATAATATCCCATCGTGAGACGAGTCAGCAAACGGCGCCAATCCGTGCTCACCCAGCACAGTAACTGTATCTAATAAGGACTTGCCAATAACTGAAACCGCTCCACCCCTGGTGCAGCTGACGACATTGAGAGCGGAAAACACCCACAAAGGGGTGGGAGAAGAAAGGAGAGCACTGCAGAGGGAGCGGTGAGGAGCAACATGAGCGCCATGGCGAATGGCAGGAAACAACCTTCAGCACCCGGGGTCGAGGAGACTAAGTCCCATGGTGGCCAGTGGATGTCTCCGGATCAGTTGCCATCCATTGACCCTGAGCTCCTAGAGACAGAGATGGAGGAGCTGAGTCGGCAGCTTCTCAAAGGTCAGACAATTGCACTCAACAAGTGGAGAAGGGCCCTGCTGGAGAAGGCAGACTGTGCTGCAACTACCCCCCTGTGATGCAAGCCTGTGTGCAGAGCAGGCTCCACCATCAAAAAGGTAGGGGCTGAAAGCTTAGGAGCAGCAGCATGTGAGTATGGAGGAAGCAGGATTCAACACTCATAGTCACAGATGGGAGCAGGAAACAGCGTGTGCAAATGTAGCCATAGAAGATCTGTGCACAGAACAGTGTGTATTGATCAATCAACCACAGGTTGTGCTGCCTGCCAGCCCCTTTGGACTCTAGGGTGAGGAGGACAAGGAAAACAACAGGCCCAGAGACACTTCCAGAAACAAGGAAGTGGACAAGCAATTCCCTCATCAGCGAAGCAGCGGCTGAGGTATACTCTAGTCCAGAGGTTCCCAACTCCAGTCCTCAAGGCACACCAACAGTGCAGGTTTTCAGGATCTCCTTAGAAATGGGAATCATCCCCAGTGCAGGTGATTCAATTATCACCTGTGCAATACTAAGGAAATCCTGAAAACCTGCACTGTTGGTGTGCCTTGAGGACATAAGTCCAGTGACTATGGAGGATGTTTACAAGTACTCCCCGGCAGAGGAGATTACCAGTTGGCAAATGTGTTGCCCTGGAAGCAACAGACATGAGAATAGAACACTGCGTATATGTAAATTGCATTACCTGAATAGGTCTAATTATTGTGCATAGTTATCATGCTGTAAATAGTAAGTTACCTGGCTAGGAACTAGAACTGTATATAGTAGTATTTTAGTTAGCCGGCCAGGCCCTGTGTGTATATAGGTGTTAAATATGATAACAAAGGACATTTGTTATAAATAGTTGCACTTCATGAAAAATGCTTTTGTTGGTCTCCGGACCAGCAAGGTAGGGTGCAGTACGGGAGTCACTGCACCTTACAAACCAATGGCCCTGAACTCGGCCTAAATATAAACCGTCGGTGTGGCCAAAGAGCCAAATGAGACCGTACACTAGAGCCCTGTAGCCATGCCCAGGGACGAAGCAAAGGTGGATTGGGGCGGTTCCCACTGAATACGCACTTTTAACCGCACAAGGTTACACTTTGTCTTGGTGCCCTTTCAAGACTATGTTTGAAGTTTGCATTTTACCCTTTTTGTATTTTTATAGCAACTAATGAAATCTAATGTTAAAGAGGAAGAGACTCCCGTAAAGGGAAAAAAATGTTGTTGTTGTTGATGTACATCATAAAAATTTTGCATGTTCTTTAAACCACCTGTTTTGTCTTTCCAGCCCGAGGACGTGCTGCGTTTTTTTTCGTAAATATATTTATTGAAATTTTTAACAGTAAAGACAATAGAAAGAACCAGTACAATGTCCAGGACTTAATACAAAGATACATTACGTCCCGAAGAGATCAGCACAGGAGTAGTCCAATAAGGACACTAGCACCTAAAGGGTACATGTTTCCCATCTTAAGAATCACCTCTGGACAAGGACCTTATATAAAGAATACAGAACCTATGAAAAGACAATTGTGGAAATAAGAGAAGAGGAGAGAAAGAGAAAAAAGGGGTAGGGGAGAAGGGGAGTAAGGAGGGAGAGGGGAAGGGGGGGGTAAGGGAGACCCAGCAATTTAGACGCCCACGAGTTGACAATTACGAATATGTACGCAGCCAAGTAAGGAACCTTGTGCTCTCCTTGAAGGACTGCCAGAGGAACAGGTGCGTCCCTGTTCATGTGCGGCATCACCATCACCCGCCACCAGTGACTCCAGCCGATGTAATCTATCCATTTCAGCTATCCATTCCACCGTGGAGGGGACCTCAGTGGACCTCCAATGCCGGGGAATAACTGCTCTGGCAGCTATTAGGCAGAATCTCAGAATCCCCTTCCTGACGGAAACTATCGAACTGGGTATCAGGGACCATAGGGCCATTTGGGGAGATGGTTCATGACGGACCCCAGTCATCAAGTGGAAGGCATCGAAAACTGAGTTCCAGAAAGGTTGCAGGGGACGCAGGACCACCAAATATGAAGCATAGAGCCCGTGGCAGAGCCACATCTCCAGCAGGCGTCCGAGATCTCCGGTTAATCCTGTGGAGAAGGGTGGAGACCTGTACCAGCGTGTCAGTAATATATAGTTCCTCTCCTGCGCCTGACTGGACATTGTCATCTTATGTGCAAGAGTAAAGATTTTCAAACTATCCGCCTCAGAAAAGGTGATCCCCAGGTCCCTCTCCCAAGCCTCCATAAATCCAAGCGTGGTAGGGGGAAGTGAATTCAAGACCAGGCCGTAGAGCACTGAAACCACGTGAAGGGACCCTCGGTAGGGAGCATCAGGGACTCAAAAGGCGTAGCGCCCCCATCGGCACACTGGAAAGAAAGCTTCGCAATTGCAGAAACTCTAGCCAGGACAGCGGTGTCGTAAGACCAGGGCCCCGTAACCCCCGCACGCTGGAGAGCCCCGCAAGCTTATCCTTCACCTGACCCAGTCCCACCCCATCAAGTCGTGACCAACACAGATACGTAGACCTATTCATTGCTGGGGGAAAGGCCGGATTGTCAAAAAGGGGACTCAGTCTGCTCAATCGAGAGGTCAGGCGTAATTTCACATAGGATCTATCCCAAAACTTCAAAACAATCTGTGTGAGTGGAGCAAAACTCGACACAGGTGGGCGTCCGGTCCCCCCCAGCCAACGCAGCCAGTATAATGAAGAGGGTGATAAAAGTTTCTCCAAGAGCACCCACTGTTTATGAGCATCACTGAACCTCCAGTCGACAATCCTAGAGAGCAAGACTGCCTGATAATAACGTTTAAAATCAGGAAGGCCTACCCCCCCTTTGGACGTGCTGCGTTTAATGGAGTAGGAGGGGGGGTATGTGGCGCCTCTGGTCGCCACAGAGATACTGCACCTAAGCCATAGGTGTGGTATCCCACTCCCAGGTAAGGATGGGCTGTAAATCCGGGACACACACACACCTTCACCCAACATCCATCCTAACTTAAGACTTGAGGATCTGGGCGGACCCTATTGAAAGAGGGCCAGATCTTCAGGCTGGAGGAAGAAATAGGCAGAGGGGGTGGGAACAGAAGGCAGGAAAAACAGAGAGGAAGACAATGAGTTAGAACAGTTGGAGGGAGATGTTCTGCTGTGAAGAAGATCTAGTAGAATGGAGCTCTAGGGGAGGCTCACACCAGGGAAGTGGGACCAGAGAGAAGGTCACCATGGAGCTTGGCCGGAGGGACCCTGTACCGATTTAGCGACACACTTCAAGTCTGCACTAGGAAACCGGAGGCTGCTGCATCTGCATGGGCAGTGGCCACAACCATACACATTCTGCAAAACGGGGCTAGACTATGTCAGGACACATTGTGCCCGACAAGGCCCGAAGCCACCTGCTTCAGGCACTGTGTATGAAGATGCAGGGCAAGAGAGGCGAGTAGCCAGCATCGGGAGATGACCAGGAAAGGTTTATAAAAGGGTGTCCCAGTGGAGCCGAACCCAAGTTGCCTGGGAGTTAACCAGACTGATGACCCGGAGGACGCAGTTCCCCTGCTGGGCTGGACTTCTGAACTGAACAGTGAGTAAACTTCTGAGAACTGCAACCCTGGTGTCCTCCCGTTGTTTCCCCGCACTCTCCCTGCCACCTATTGCCCCCTGACCATCACTATCTCAATAGACTGTACCATCTGCCCTGGGGCCCCGCTCCACCTGTGGGGAGCGATACCATTCTGGCTACACTACCATCTGCCCCAGTGGTCCTAATCTGCAGCGTCAACCATCCCTTGCCGAACACAGGTGGCATCACATTCATCATCTGTAAATACTACCCCTTTAACTGCATGTCCAGGCCATGGAGTTGGGCCACCACCATGTGACCTCCTAAAGGACTGACCAGCCCGGTTACCAAGTACCCCATGGCCCTGGTGGGTGTCGCACATGCCCAGAAGCCAGTTGCAAATGACACATCCACTAGTGGATGTGTCATTTACAACCAGATCCAGCAAAAATAGGTAGTCAATCAAATGCAACAGGATGCTCATACACCAGTATTATCACTGATCTGTGAAAAAGATCATGATAATACCAGTGTGGTGCATCCAGTTGCATCACATTTTACAACTGCAAGGGAATCCGGGGGGACGCAGGCTTTACTGTTTACTGAAGACTACAGGCAGTTCCAAAAGATTACGTACACGTCTCGCTAGGCTTTCAGTCTGACCTGCGTGATGAAAGTTTGACTCCTCTGCTGAGTTGTAGTGTAGCCTACCTGCTGCTAAATCCCCTTCTGGGACAAAAAGATTCATGAAACTTCCAATACTGCTGTACTAGATCCGTGCATTTCCTCCAGCAAGCTGGCAACCTAACCTTGAAAGTCTGGGTGGCCCAGGGACTGAGACACCGTCATTGTGCAGCTTGTCTCTTCAGAGGGCCTACAGCCCCTCACCCAGAATGTTCCCTTTCTTGCTCTTACTAGTACTAACTTGCTAAGCACCTTCTCTCCCAATTAAGGACTGTGTCCAAAACCCTAACCTCAGGCAGAGTGCACAGCTCCTAGTAATGGATTGGATACAACGTGTAAATGCAGTTGTACCTTGTAGAGAAGTCAAACTCCCATCAGAGCTAGCAATACACAATGCAATAGTACATTTGCAGACATGGTGCCACACAAACATCATAGCTCTTTATAATGTTGGTTTTCTCATGTATGCCAAAGGAACCTATTGGGCCCAATAGATGCCAGGGCCTGGGTGACGAATCCCTCACTTACTAAAGTTACACCATTGGTTAGGAGACTATTTATTTTAGCCTGAGCAGCAAGTGACCTGCTGCAGCCTAATGAAGTTGCCTGCTGGAAGAGGAAGCAAACAGAGCAGCAGAACACAAGGACAGAGTACGGTATATGTTTTTCTTATTTTAAGACCACCATAGAAGGTGGCCAACTGTCCAGAAACTCCACTGAGAGTCAGTAAAAATAGGGCACTTTTTTCCTTGTTAGCCAAGAAAAATTGTCCGTGGTGTTTCAAAGTTGGATAAACTTGTATTATGGTTGTAATTCTCAGCATTTTACAGTTCACAGTGAAAGAAGCTAATGTCTTCATATCAGAATTATGAGCTGTAGACATGTATCACCAACAAAAATAACAATCTACTAGAAGTTTTCATCTTGTAAGTAAAATACCGTAAGTTGGCTGTCTGTGATTTCTTGATAAGCTGTATAGAGCAAAATAGAAACCCAATTTGGCATCCTGCCACCGTGGCCTCATTTTAAAAATAATTAGTAGTAGTGAACAATCTTTTCAAAGTTCATGTGATGTTGGGGACTTGTTAGTTATGCAGTTCCACAATATTGTTTTTAAAGCATGATCGTAGTTTTAAATTTTAATTTCATAAATCAATAACGCACATGAAAATAAGCAACTATAGTTAATATATCTTACTAGAGAAATGTGCTTTTTTTCTCATCCTGAACTGATCTTTCTTTCTCAAAATTCTCAATTTCTGGGTAAATTATGACTTTGGTGAATACAGATTTTTATATTAGCAAGATAGGAAATGAAGATGGTTTTTATTGGTTTTGTATAGGTTGGATTCTATTCTGAAAGGAATGAAGAGATAGGAGGTGTCACAAGTGTGTCGCGTTCGGCTGAGATGTTTGTGGTATCTTAGCTTAGAAGGTCATGATGATTAGCAGATCATAAGTCCTTTTTCGAATCTGCTCGGCGATTAACATGAGTGGAGCAGAGTTATTTTCATTTCGTGTTGAAAGGGTTAAGAGTTTCTTATTGATCCTGCTGAGATTCGATATAGCTCTAATCTCAGCTTGCTACCACTCCCTTTCATCATTTAAACTCACTCCTCACTCTCCCATGTGCCAGTTATAGTTCTTCTATGGTGACCCCCCAGGAGAAGTTGTCCTTGTAGAAGCTGTGAGGTCCATTGGTTGTTTGTTGTTTGATTCCGACTTGTCTCACCCAGTCTTGTTGTAGTAGTAAGACTACCATCTTGCCTATTCACTAGTCATAGTTAGCCCAGGGGTAGCCAGGGCCGAAGCAGCTGATTGCGCATGGGGGAAGGACCCATCTACGGAAATAGGGAGTGCAGGGTTTAGTCTCAGGTGAGTATTTGGGGGTCACCCCTCTCCCCATCATCAGGGCCCACTTTCCCCTCTTTTCCACCTCATGCCGGACATCTCTTGCTTTGTTGTGACAGGAGGAGGACCTCTGTCTCTAGCTCCTCCCTCCTCTCAGCACCTCCCTTCTATAATATAATTTTGTCAGTACCAGCTGCCATCTCCCATGTCGAAAATATAAACATCTGTATTCACTGAAGACAGATTTCACCCAGGAACTGAGTATTTTGAGACTGAATGATCGGTCCTAAGAAGAAAGAAGCAATTTGTCTGATAAAATATATTACAAAGTCTCTTATTTTAATGTATGCTATTGATTTATGTAATAAAAATTGTAAAAACGGTTATGCTTTAAAGGTTTCTGCAATTAAAATACTTTATCACCTATCCAAATGAGATAAGTGATAATATACGGTACTTATCAATAAGGTCTGGCCATACTGATCAGCAGAATGGGGCATTTTAATCCCCAACAGGACACTTTTATCTGTGTTGCAAAATAGAGAGGTAGGTTAGTTGACTGAACCGACACTTCATTCATTCTTTATGGGGCTGTGGTAATAGGCACAGTGTTCGTCAGCCACATAGGGAACAAATGGAGCAATGGTTGAGACTCAGAATCTAGAGACTCAGAGAACGGTTCACAGATCCTGTGGTCTGGTATCCACAATAATTAGCAGAAAAAAGGTTAGCTGATCCAGCACCAGATAAAAACAGAGTCTTATTCAGTATTCCATATGACACGCCCCTCCAGGAGCTGTTTTGAGGCTTCATCACGGGGATCACAGGGACCGGGACCTGGCTCCGTGACCCTGGCAGTGTCATTAAAAGTTCGGTGTGGGTGGCCCATTCTCCTAGGGTCAGGGATCTGACATGGAGGGTTCATTCTGGACAGGGAGGACTGGACCTGGGGATACTTGTTAATTTATATGTGACGCCATCCGCAGGTTGCAGCTATAAATGGCCGCCGCTGCCCAACATTCTTCCTAGGGGGCGATGGTTGGGAGGAAGCAATGTTCTTAAGCCCTCTATGGGTAGGGCTCACCCCTAGAGTGGCCAGAGATACCTGAGTGAATTAGTAGTTACGTTTTTGGTGCTTTAGACGCATTAAGAAAGTTCACACACACATGGGCTGCAGTCTTTAGTTCTTTTACTCACAGTTTTTGTGCAGCAGCCCGCTGAGCACTGGGTTATCGGTGGCAGGGATCCAGCTACTCCCTGGTAGTAGGATGGTATGTAACTGGCGCCCCTTCTCTGTCCTTTCCAGGTTGTCTCCCACAGCGCTTACCTCGCCCGTCCTGCCTTGCGCCTCGCCACACAGAGCCAGTGACTGTGGGCTTTTCTTAGGGGTTCCCCTGCAGTGTCTCCCCTTAGTCCTAAGGTTGCCACCTTTTCAGCAGATGTGCACGGTTGTCGACCGTGTTACCATGAAAGTGCCACAGCCTCTGGTTTGCTAGCTGAGCCTGGTCTTCTCCACTAGTCATTTGGGTTCCATTATACCCCTCGTGGCCTAGTCCCTCCACTTGCCTGTGCTTGACAATGGATACAAGATCCATGGGTGGATCACTCAATTCCCATGCCTCTGGAACCCCCTCTTCCTCCTGGAGCCACTTAGGGGATGTTCTGCTCTAGGGTTCAGCCTCAGGACAAGCTCCCACTTGCTCCAGTCCTCTGGACACTTTTCAGGCATACTTTCTCTAGCTTCCCTCCAACTCGACCTGGATGTTCAATGGCCTCTCCTCAGCTGTTCAACTATCTCTTCTCTCAGCTTTTTCGCTGTCATCTCCTACATTCTAGATGTTTTTCTGTCTTTTTATTTACCCCTTGTCACATGTCCCACGTCCTCTACGTATGTTCCTCCTGACCTCTCTCCTCCATAAGTGCTCCCTCTAACTACTTCCTTCACCACCCAACCCCAATAAAATTGTTTCCTAGTGTGATCTGGGTGTTCCGGTCTGTACCCCTCTTACCAGTGAGTGGGATACTAAACCCTAACAGGGGTGCAGTACCTCTGTGGCAACTGGATCCGTAGAGGTGCCACACATAAAAATGTGTTTAAAAATAAATAATGTATGGTAATCCCTGCCTTACAAAATTACTACTTGTTGGAGATAAAAGTGCAATGTTCTGTCGCTAGGTGCCGATCCCAGCAGTCAGACCCCACCAATTGACAAATTATCACATATCCTATGAATACATGATAGCTTGTTTTCACTGGTCCATCCCTTTAAAGTGACCCCAAACCCCAACTCCCTTTAACCTTCATGCAAAGATAATTGCTCACAAGATCTCCTTCTCTCCTGCCCTCTTATCTCCTCTTCTAACAACCACATACAAGATCTCTCCTGTGCATCCCCCATACTCTGTAACTCTTTGCCGCAACATATTAGACTCTCGCCCACCATTGAAACCTTCAAAAAGAACCTTACGACCCACCTCTTGCAGTAACTCCCAGTCCACTATACCGCTGCTTCTCCAGCTCTACCCTTTCCTACTGTATCCTCACCCATTCCCTTGTAGACAGTGAGCCCTCGTGGGCAGGGTCCTCTCTCCTCACCTACTGTATTCTCACCCATCCCTTGTAGACTGTGAGCCCTCAAAGGCAGGGTCCTCTCTCTGCTCACCTACTGTATTCTCAACCATCCCTTGTAGACTGTGAGCCCTCATGGGCAGGGGTCTCTCTCCTTACCTATTGTATCCTCACCCATCCCTTGTATACTGTGAGCCCTCACAGGCAGGGTTCTCTTCCCTCCCCCCAGTGTATCCTCACTAATCCCTTGTAGACTGTGAGCCCTCACTGGCAGGGTCCTCTCTCCTCACCTACTGTATTCTCACCCATCCCTAGTAGACAGTGAGCCCTCATGGGCAGGGTCCTCTCTCCTCACCTACTATATCCTCACCCATCCCTTGTAGTCTGTCAGTCTTCATGGGCAGAGTCCTCTCTCTTCCTGTACCTGTCTGTGCCTTGTATTATTCATGAATATTGTACTATGCCCCTTTTCACATGTAAATCGCCATGGAATAAATACTGCTATAATAAAAATAATAATAATAATAGAGCAACCCCAAACCACAACCCCCTTAAAGTGATCCCAATCCAGAGGTGCATTGTGCCTAAAGTCGTCTCACTGCTGGCATGCAGGATTAATCTCCATAAGGAGAGTAGTCATTCCCTTGACCTTGTTATAGCCCCTTTAAAGTGACCCTAAACCACTATCCTCTTTAGGCTATGTGCACACTGGCCGGGTTAGTGGCGGCGGCGGCTGGGCGGGACCCGACAAGAAGCTCCGGAGCCGTCCACCGGCTTCCTGTCGGGTCCGTGCTGCGGGAGACGGGCGGGTGTGCGGCGGGTGCACAGCGGGTTAGCGCCGGCGATTCTGCAGCGGCTGGAAGCAGCACATGATTCTGCTTGCAGCCGCTGCAGAACCGGCCGGATTATAGAACATGCTCATTCTTTGCTAACCCGCTGGGAATCCAGCGGGTTAGCAACGGATGAGCATGTGGAAACCGCCGGTGTGTGCACACCGGGTGTCGGTTTCCATAGGTTTATATGTTAACCCAAAAGCCGCTTTTGGATTAACATAAATTTGCATAAACCTCATGGAAACCGACCGGCGGTTTCCGCGGCTAAACCTGCACTAACCCGGCCAGTGTGCACATAGCCTTAAAGCGACCCTCAAACCAAAACCCCTTAAAGGTGACCCCAAACCAGAGCTCTACATTAAATCAGAGATTTCAAATAAGTCTTCCTAAGCCTCTGCTTCTACTGAATGGCCTCGTAATGCTGTGCACTCAGTAACCCCACCTTGTCTGCATTTCTAAACAGTATGCACCATCCCATGTTCCTTTCCATACACAATCTATAATTGCCATCATGACATCTCTCCAGACATTACACTAATAAATGTCCACTCTGCAGCTGAAGGTTAATTGACGCTCATGTTCACACGCAGCACACTAGGAATGACTGAACTCTTCACTTTCTTCATGTTCTGCCTGTCACTTCCCATCATTCTCCTGTCTGTTTGTAATTCATCCATCTTCCCTTCTAAAGGAACTGAAAAGAATTTCATAATAAATGTTCCTCCCTGGTCACAGGTCAGGCCTACTTCGCCTACTTCTCCTCAAGTTTATAGATGGACTCTCTTCCATGTTTTTATGTTTATTTATTTTACTTGCCATTGTGCCTTTAAGTATTTTTTATGATGAAGGTCAGGAGGAGTTCAGCCTTTAAGAGGATCTCCTGCCTCAAGTCCTTGATGTCTGGCCTGGATGTCTGTCTACAATGTGCTTGTCACAGAGCAGACTAGAAGGCGAAATCTTAGCCAGCACCTTATTAACAAACATAACAATGTTTTTGGAAGTCCCCATAGATTCCAGCCAATGACACAACATTGCTTATATATTCTTTTTGTCATAAAGTATAAACTTCTTTTCCTGAATCTTCTCAAAATCCTGTTTACACTAAGAAAAGTCCCATCTACTCAAAGGAGATCTCTGTGCAAACTTGGCTTGTCCGTCACCCAGAAGAAGAAGTAAGCAATGTCCAAGACTCCAAGACACCGGACGTGGATTAAAACGTCATCAATATAACTTAGCAGTCAATACTTGTATTGTTCTTTTTCTCTTCCTTCTGTATATTCGATTCTGTTTTTTAATTGTATTAAAAATTGAAAACTAAAGGAACATTTTTTTAACAATAACAAAACTGATAGCAAAGGAATGTATGCTGCTAGGGTGTATTGCTGCTATTTTTTATTTTTATACTGATCTTGTCAATAACAGATGCAGTTTTAATCCAACTCTGGTGCTATGAACTTTTGGATATCTTCTCAAAATCCTAATTTAGATGGCATGTATAATAAATTTCATTAACTGGTTCAGTAATACAGTAAAAACAGATAGAGAGTGCAGGGAACACAAAGGGAAACTCTTGTCTCTGAAAATGTAAATTTGCCTTTGCATCTCATGTAGTCACTTACAAGTTTTGACTGAACATTTGTATTGGATTTAATGAGAAGAGTCAACAGATTTACCTATAAAAGTGCTTAACTTTTTAAATAGCCAGAAAATATGGGAAGCAAGGTGTACCACGGTCCGGCTGCTGAGTCCACAAAATCACCTGGGATGCAAGATGTTGTAGCAGTATACTTCTTTATTCCTTCCTACGCGTTTCGGCGCCCTTCCTGGCACCTTCCTCAGGGATATTACATCAGCAGGGAGGAATTTATAGCCCCTTACATTAGCAATTAAGGGTGTGTTCTGTTTACATATGATGTCATCACTGGGGTAGAAGGGCAGATTTTTGACAAGAAGTTTTTACACAAATTATTTAAATAAAATCAAGTGAAACATAGTTAACAGAACACACTTAGCTAATGTAAGGGCTAAAATCCTCCATGTAAATTTACTATCCCTGAGGAAGGTGCCAGGAAGGGCGCCGAAACGCGTAGGAAGGAATAAAGATGTATACTGCTACAACATCTTGCATCCCAGGTGATTTTGTGGACTCAGCAGCGCGGACCGTGGTACACCTTGCTTCCCATATTTTCTGGCTGTTTTTCCACGTTGGAGTGGTCGGTGGAGGTCCTGCAGCAGCTGATACTGTGATATGCTGTTAAATCAGTTGTGGGTCTCACAACTGGAATAGGTGAGTGTAACTGCATTACACCACTCACATCTGAGTGTCAGTAGTGATAGGGCACTATTGCCCTCTTGTTCCCCCACCTTTTTTGTATTAACTTTTTAAATAGATTTCTTAGACCTGATAAGTCTGATGTACTTATTACTATATTATTGTTATTATTGCACCATTAATTCCATGCGCTTTACTTGTGGAAAGGGTATACAAAGACAGATACAAGGTACATGAACAACATATGGCACACAGGTACAGAAGGAGAGAGGATGCTGTCCCTAGGGCTCACAATCTACAATGGGAGGGATAATGATACATTAGGAGAGGGAAGATTGGTTGTGCAGTGGTTTGGTGGACCCAGAGGTGACTTTACAATGTAAGTGTGGCACCCCTGCGGGGGATTGCCACAAGTTCCACCGGTGCAAGGAGGGAATTACACCTTGGTTAACACAGCACACACCACCTTCCACCCCAAACTTGAAGGGGGAGCTCTACTAGCTGACTTAAGCCAGTTCCCCTTTAAGAACATCCAGGCCTGAGGGGAGGAATAGTCAGTCCCTGTAGTTTCAGTTTGAGTCTGAAGTTAGTTCCTGTGAGGAGTGAGAAGAGAGAGGAGACGGAGGAACTGGTCGCTGGGGGAGATCCAGGCCCAGGCCAGGACCACTGACCGCTGTGCGCACCCTAGGGAAAGGGTTGGAGGCAAGTGGACAAAGCAGGGAACTAAGGAAGGAATCGGTTCTACAGCGCTTTAGTACACCTGGACACTGGAGTCCGATGCTGCCAGCATTAGAGCTACAGCAAAAAGCCAGAAGACTCAGGAGGACTTCAGCTCTGAGGAAGAGCTAGTAAGAGACACTAAACTGACCAAGTACAGGACCAGGGCCCTAGGAGAGACAGGGACCCCGCAGAAGGACCTCATTGCCAGTTTAGGACCAATCCCAAAAGAGGGAGAAGAAGCGGTGGGTTCAGGCTCGGCAGGACTCATCCCACACCACAGAGCACAGACACAGAGGAGGCCTCATAACTTTCTATGGTGGAAGTCCTAAGTTGCACCGGGGACCTGGTTACTACTCTGGACTGTACCTGTTACTCTGCCAGCAGTAAAAGGTACCGAAACAACAATCCCTGTGTGCCTGTCTAACCGCCGCAATTCACCGCTGTGTCAGTAAAGACTGTATCTACTACTCCCCTCATCCATCCCCGCTGCCCTGAGGTAAAGCTCCACCTGTAGGGAGCTGTTCCACACTCTGCTGCACCCACCATCACCTCAGTGGCCGGCTTGCAGCCCGGTACCATATTACCGGGAACTACAGGTGGCATTATGTTCAATTGTAAATAGCCCCCTTATCCCCCACTGTTCCCTGCCATTGAGGGTCCAGGGCACGGGACCAGGGATCGACCAGCTGTGATCCCCCCCACCAAATCCGCCATCAGCCCCGGTACCCGAGTACTCCATACCCTGTCGACCGCCTCATAAGTCTCTGGAGCATCATAACGAGACTCCATAGGCTTATATTTGAAAGCAACTTCTGGCTCACACATAGAGCAAAGTGTAATTTGGAGAGTCTGGTGTAGTCAGTGATCGGTGAGTACATTGCCACACTCATACTACAGTACATGCACAAATATACTAGTTTAAGGGGAAAGAATGTTAATCAGAGGGATTCTTTAAAAGCTTCAAAAAACTGTGGAACTAAGCCAATAACTAGGAAGAAAAAAACAATTGCTTTGACTTTGGCTGCAAAGGTCACAAGCCAGTACAAGGCGAAAGCCAGAAAAATGCCCAAAACAAAAACCTAACAGGGTTGGGGTTTGCTTAAGGATAGGTTTTGGGTTAAGGTCCTGTCACACACAACGATGCTCCAGCGATCCCGACAGCGATAATGACCTGCGGGGTCGCTGGAGCGTCATTACCTGGTCCTGGGGAGCTTTCAAACAGGCAGGTCTCCCCAGCGATCAGGGACCTGGGAGCCACCTCCCACATGCTGGAAGCGATGTTGCCAGCGTCCTCCCTGCTTAGCTCAACCTGTAAGCAGGGAGAATGCTGTTAACTATGATAAACACCAGGTATCCAGGCAGCGTGCGCTGCCTAGATACCCGGTGTTTACCATGGTTACCAGCCCTGTGATATCACTGATCGCTTGTCTCTCGCTGTCACACGCAACGATGCTTGCTGACCAGCAGGAAACCAAAAAATGACCCAGAGCCCTTTGCAGCGATCAGCGACCTCACAGCAGGGGCTGATCGCTGCTAGATGTCACACATAGCGACATTGCTGGGGAGATCGATGTAACGTCAGAGTTACAACGATCTCGCTAACGATCTAGTTATATGTGACAGGGGCTTTAAGTGTTAGGGTTAGAGGTTAGGGTTGCCTGTGGGCATTTTTCCTTGTGGGCATTTTTTAAGGCACTGTACAAGATGTGCCATCTTTGTTGACTGCTACAAAGACTCACCTCTTTTAGAAGATCAGTCCTAGATAAAGGTATTGTTAGTTTGTGTTATTTAACTTTTTTTCCACAACCTGACTCCCCCCACCCTCCCAAAAAACCTCCTAAAACATTTTTGCAAATTGCAAGGGAACATAGGTACAATCTAGACCTTTATGAAGCTTACTGCTGCAACCATGCTGCTTCTACACTTCAAACTGTGACCTACTGCGTTTTTAAGACTGATAGTTCCCGAGCACGTCCATCCTTCCCTGTCCTAAGCTTACCCTGAGATAACGGAAAGGCTAATAAAATAATATATTTCAGTGGCAATTATTCCTTAAAAGAACACCTGGAGCCCGACAGACAAAACAAAGCAGTTAGAGGAAATAAAACCTTTCCATAGCCGCTTTTATGCAATTACTTTATAATTTGTATATATGTCACATCACAGAGAACGAGAAATCAATCACGCAAGTGAGAGGTTTCCAATGTGTTTCTACAATTAGCTTGGTTGAGTCCTTAGAGGGATCTTATATTTAAGTGAGATTAGTAAGAGTCACGTTACTGTTACAGCCCTCTACATATGCATGATGGTGTCACAGAATACTGAGAAAAGCAATGGAAGTCTTGTACGGGTCAAGCCAAAGTGCGGTTATTTTTTCAATGCAATGTAAGCAGAAATGTCTCAATAGACCTCCAGCTCTTTACATCCCAGAGCTCAGGGAACTGCCCAACTTCACACTGACAAAAAACAATGTTATTCTACCAAGTCCATGAGGAGTGATGTCATTCGAAATGGCACTTTTAATTAGAATTCTTCTGAAGTGAAGAAGGGTGGTTTTAATCCTGGAAGATTGCTGTATTCAAAGAGGCAAACTAGAATTAAATATGTTTTTTTTATTACTTCTCTATGGGTTTTAATGTTTGAGAAGATTGAAGTTCTGTTTGTCTTGGCTAAGCCAAAGACAATGTCTAGACAGAAGAAGTAATAGCCATTGGCTCAAAAGGGACTATTAAAGTGAATTTTTCACCAGGATTTTGTTACTTCATCTGAGAGCAGCATAATATAGAGACAGAGACCCTGATTCCTGTGATGTATCCCTTACTGGGCTGCTTGCTGCCATTTTGATAACATAACTGTTTTCTCTGCTGTATATATATAGCAGTTATATGAATGTGGAGCTCCATAGCCCCGCCCACACCACTGTTAGGGATCTCACATATTGTGTACACAGAAAGCTCCCATCAGTGGTGAGGGCTGGGTTATGAATATACTTGACTACCCAGCTGCAGGCCAAGTAGTCCTCTAATGATAATCTGCTGATTAATCAGTGATTTTATCAAAACTACAGCAAGCAGTCCAGAAAGTGATACATTACTGGAATCAGGATCTATGTTTTTTACTTTAAAGCAAACACCCAAATTCCAAATTTCCGGAGTTAGATTGCAACTTAAAAAGTGTCCTTTTTCCAATAGGTGAATCAGGTAATTAACCTCAAATCTTGAACTCGATTGAATTGATTCTACTGTCTGTAAAGCTTTCAATTGTAAGCATTAGTTAACAGTATGGATTTTCTACCTGAATGTCTGGATGGTTTGATGGATAAAACCTTTGGTTTAATCGATCTGAATAGATAGCTTGTTAGGATTTTTTTTCCATTTGTATATTTGCTATATAAAAGGACAGACATTTTTTTAACTACAGTATATAGCTACCTAAAAGTCTATTGCCAGGGAAATTATATAGGGGGTCAGATGTAGAAGTCAGATTTAGGACTTGGAATCTGAAGGGTCCTAAAGTTGAAAATGCCAAAAAAGAATATGGTGGATGAGGAGCCATTTTTAATGTTTCAGTGTAGAATGTGTACACCGTGTTTTTGTCACATTTGCAATGTAGATAGTTTAAGGGAACTGGAAGTGGTTATCTTACAACGACCTCTGTCTACTATACTAGCTCACCATAGACTAACTGTGACTAATGGTAATCTCTGACAATATGAAGGTTGGGGTCCCACATATCTTACAATTCTCCCCTTGCCTGACGTTAAAGAGGTTTTCCACTATTAATGTGATCTCCTTTCTTTTGTCCTAACTCTTTCCCAATCAATTTCTGCCACCTTCCCTACTCCTGTAAGCCTATCTCTCTTAGGCACGTAAATACCTTTATCGTTGTTGTAGCTTTGATCCTTCCTGTCTAGAGACCAGAATAGGAAAAAATGAGCAGGGCACATCACTGGTGGGGATGGGGTTGCCTCTTTTCAAGTGACAGCAGCCTGGCCACACATGCCCAGATCAGACCTTAGTCTCCTTTCAGCCCCCAAAAGTGATTTGTGCAGCTCAGTGTGTCCGAATCTGATCTCCAGACCGGAAGGATCAAAACTAGAACAACAATAAAGGTATTACGAGCCTCGGACATATCAGCCTATAGAAGCTGAGTAGGTAGCAGAAGTATATAAGTAAAGTGTTAGTAGTTATGAGCAAGTAGTAAGATCTTTTGGTTCAGATAGCGCTAACAAAATACTTTGAATGAGTAACCAGTAACGAATCCAATATAAGTCAATGGAAACTCACTCGGATCTGAATACTGAAATAGTTCAAAGTATTTGGTTAGAGCTATCCAAACCTGAATATCTTACTATCCTTCATTGTGATTAGAAATAATTAGTACAAATGAAAAGGGGTCACATTAGAAGTGTAAAACCTCTTTAAACATACCCAAGGATCCACATGAGGATAATGTACAGGTCAGTGATGTAACTAGAGTTTGATGGGTCTCAGGGTAAAATTTGGACCTGCCCCTAACCCCCTCTTCCCCAAGCACATTGGTCATATATATGGGCCCTTGTAGTGTTCTAAATCCATGACCCTCATTCTGGTATACATGATCCCCATCCTCGTATACATGGTCCTCATCCTGGTATTACACAGTCCTCCTCCTGGTTTACATTATCACCATACTATATACTACTATGTATGTCCCCTTTCATCTCTAATTCATAATTTAAAAAAAACAAGTCTACTCCCCTTTCTGTCACTCCTCATATTGTCGCACAATGGCTGACCTAGCAGCTGACATCGGAGCTCACACCAAGGCGTATAACATCACTATCATGTGCCGTACTGTCGACGTCAACTGCCCACCACTGTGTGTATCATGTGCAGGGACCCGATGGGTCTCTGCACTGTGATGCATTTCAGCTGGCTGTGAGTCCTCTAACACACATCCCGCTGAAGCAAGCTCTGCGGATGGTGGTCGCAACCCTTATGTTGGTGATCGTTACGCCCCTGGTCCAACATCAACATACTAAGGCATTTCTGCATTTCAAGCTACCTGGGAACTAGCTTTGATCCTATTGGTGACCCTCAAAAGAGGCCCTTTGGCTGCAAAGTAAACCAGGGTTTTGTGTAAAGATTCTTTTGGTAAAATTGCCTTTTCACCAATGATAAGAATATGTCACCTATAATCTTAGCCAAAAGTTTATATTCTATCTGGTCCCCTGCAGAAAAATACTAGACTCATTGCAGGAGTAAAGTATCATTGAAAATGACGAAGTCGATTCTGCAGAACTATCAATCAGTATAAATGTACAAAGTATTTATATTCATAAAATCACACAAAAATAAACCAAAAGGTCTTTCCAAAAATTAGACTCCATATTTTTACGTAGAACAAGCTGTCTGACTGATAATCCTGTTTCCTGTACTGTACCTGATCAGAACAGACAGAACTAAAACATATAATGTGTATAATAACATATAAAAGTAGAGGTAAAGTAGCAAAAGGCATAAAATATCAAAACGTTCTGGCCTCCATTGAGTAGTAACAAGTGGTCGGGTCACCTATTTGCCAGATTATGTGCCCTGTAACATGACTGAAATATAAGATATTCATGTACGTGTTGTACTACGGGTCAACAGTCACATAAATAATAGCGGGGTGTGGGTTTATCATCTTTCAAGTGTAAGGAACACAAGATAAAAAAAACAGCCCCTATTTGTCAAAAGACAAAGAAATCAACCATATTGTCTAGACACACAGCTGGGAGATTATTCTAAGTACATCCATATGTCTGATTGCACTTATATAAATACCATTATATCACACCATCATGATGGTGTCATATATATTGTTGTCTCTCCAGTGCCACATTAGCTCACATCTTGTCACTAGAAATTGCCATTCAGCTTGTGAAAGTGCAAAAAAACAGATGTAGACCCTGGCAAGACGTTTTGACTTGTGTATAAAAAAATGTACCTGAGCAGCATGTTCTCCGAGTGGAGGAAATCTGAGCAGATCTGCATTGTATCAGGGATTTCCTAACTGGAATATAGTTGGAGATTTGTATGAAGTTAGGAATAGGTGGAGCGGTACGGTTTGCACAGGGGTTTTATGATCTGTCAATAGTAAATGAATGAGAGGTGTACAGTGTAAGATGCCAACAGTAGTCAGCTCCTTCCATAACCTTGATTTACTCCAGTAGAGAGGGATCATGCATGTCCAAAACAATGACTGGCTCATTCTCCGTCTCAGTGGAGGTCCCAAAGGCCTCATTAGTCTTTTATGACATTTCTCATGAAAATAGCATAAAATACTACGGTGGGAAAGTCCATTCAAAGTGAATGCGTCTTCAGAAAATGACTTACTGTTTAAATCTAGATGTATTTTTAAGGCTTTTTCTTTATTTTTAAAATTGTCATGTTTCTAACCATATGCAAAAAACAATCCTGAAATCTTGCAGTTTTCACTTTTACCACTAAACCTCATAAATGACTGACCTGCCCTGTTCGGTACAGATTACTTTTCAACAATTGTATTATTATCATCATTGGCATGATTACAATGAAAGGTATCACTATATATAGTTAATATATGAGCCACCATTCATAAGAGGTGATATCATAAGAGGTCACAGCTCACCTCCTCCACCTCCCTGCACAATAACCTCTGCGCAGGTATCAGAGCATGCCTAGACAACTATTACATAGATGTCAATAAACATCTCTAGCCTACAGTTTTCTGTGCTGCTAACAGCGGCTCAGGCAAGATGGACCCCCATAATCAGTAGAAAGTAGAATAAAAACCAACTGTCATGCCTGCCAGAGAAGACAGGCTCAAAAAGGCTACCCCAGATACACTTGGAACAAGCCACTCTGTTGGCAAATTCCAGAGGATCCCTGATCTTCATCCTTTAACAGGGATCTGTCTTACAAATGGGGCTAGTGGATTGCTACCATGGAAGGACTGCCATCTGGAAGTGCCAATCAGGGTCAAAGCCAAGAGGTCACGTCATTGACAAAATTTTAAAGTTCGTTAGTAATCAAAACCCAATCCAAGGTCAAAGAGCGAATAAAACAGCCAACAGGAGCAAAGCAGTACAGTATGTACCAGGACAGCAATGCTATTGCTTGGAAGAGGAAGTCGGAGCTTCAAGGGTTTAAATAGCCCAACCTGGGCTCTCAGGAAGAAGTGATCAAAACCTGGATCAATAATTAACCCCATAGCTCCCTTATAAATCAGCACCAAAAGTTGCAGGGAAATAATATGATTGGTGCTGTCATGGGTCGCAAACAATAAAGACGCTCAGCTGCCCAGCGGCCAAAGCAAAAACAAAGGAGGCACAAATCAGCACAGATGTTACACCAATACATTAATAAAACAATATGTACCATTCCCTTAAGCTGCAATTATCCAGACAATATAGTGTGTAGTTGCTTATTGAGGTCAATTTAAAAATGATCTTAAGAAAATATTGTGTTATTGAAAATTTAGATTTAACATTTTGTCCTTTTTGATCAATATTTATGTAATACATCCCCATCCCTTGAAATGAACAGTTCATATAAAGTTGAAACCTAAGGAAATAAAGAATTCCAGCTGTACATCTGAGCTCTGTTCACATGACACAGAAATGTGTTATTTACTAGGCTGTTTTTTGCTGTATCAATACAATCAGTGTTTTATCAGTAGGAGATTATCACTACAGGACAACTGGCCTCATGCATCCTAGTACAGCCATATGTCCAGCATAGATTAGCAGCTCTTTGTCACTATACAATGTACACAGAAAGCTGTGGTGTGGGCGGGTTATACACAGCCCAAGATATGAGCTCTGCTAGACCTGCAGCAGAGAAATGTTCAATGGAATGGAATCAGGGTCTCCATCCCTACCTCATGTACAGTATAAGTGATAAGTTGCAGATCATTACCATTCTGAACACTGAGAATTTACTATTCATAAAGAAGTGAATAAAGAAAGGCGGCACTCACCATATAGGCTGGTGGAAGAGCGTTTTAATCCAGGTGGCTTAATCCATTAAAACATTGTTGGTGCGGTGGGGAGAGGGAGTGAGAGGCCGTCGGAACGACGGTACCGTTTCGTATCGTGTAGTGATACTTCTGCGGGTTCCAGTACTGGAAACCGCAGAAGTATCACTACACGATACGAAACAGTACAGTCGTTCCGACGGCCTCTCACTCCCTCTCCCCACCGCACCAACAATGTTTTAATGGATTAAGCCACCTGGATTAAAACATTCTTCCACCAGTCTATATGGTGAGTGCCGCCTTTCTTTATTCACTTCTTTATGAATCTTAGATTGCTTGTTCTAAGGCTGTGCAACACCAGGCACCGGGGAATAGCCGACAGGCTGTTAGCAGAGCTCCACGTGTGTAGTGCCCGGTCAGTGGACTTTTCTCTGCACGAACTGAGAATTTACTACTTACAAGAATGCTGGATCTGAGTTCCTTTTCCAGTGGAGTGGTGGTTTAATATGGAAACTGTGCAACTAATAAGGTTTCATAGAGCACTCAGATGTCTTAGTCAGAGCCATAGACTTTTAGGGACTCTGTCAGGTCATTTTGCAGTATGATGCTAAAATACTAAAAGTACCCTTGAATAGTGCTAGGGTAGACCTTTAGAATATGTAAAAATCATTAATTTACCCTTTGTAGTTCTCTAGCTATAAGCACCTGCACACCCAGCAGGCAGCTATAAAAGTAATTGACAAGACTCCTAAGAGTGACAGTATATAAATGTTATTTAAATAACTACGCCAATGCAAGCTGGTATTCTGTCCCTCCCCTCTGTGATTGAAGTTACACTGAATCTCAGGCTTCTGTAGGCTGCTGGGGAGGGGGTTGAGAGGGTGTGTTGTCTTCTAGTAACATCACTAGCATGTGCTGCCCCTGAAATATTTCTGTTTATATGAAAATTTGTTTTCCTGCTTACATGTAATGTGTGTATCTGCTGAGCAAATGATCAAATATTCATATAAACCCAAAGAAATATTTCAGAGCACACACTTCACACAATGAAGATGTCAGATGTGCAGCTGCTAAGAAATCACACCTCCTCCCCCCTCTTTTCTCCTCTGTCTGCACTGTCCCTACACCTAAAGTGCTGACCACAGTCACACAGCATACAGACAAGAGGAGGGCAGGGCAACATAGTGATACATAAATATTCATTCCTTGAGGAGTGGGCAGCAAAGAAGCAAGTGATTGCTCAGTGTGGTTGATAGGTGAAATGCTTCTTTTATTTTGAAGTTTGCACAGGATAGGAAGGAAGAATAAATAATAGAAATGCATGAATAGAGAGAGATTAGAGAGAGTGTGAAGAATCGGCCACCGAACCTGGCACCTCTGCAGCGCCTCTTTGCCTGGTACTGCCTGAGGATAAAAGAAGGACTGCCACCCCTTTCCTGAGCAGAGGCCTTGGATAACCCCAAGCACTAATTGCTCCACCAGTTCCTCGTTTAATATAAGTCCGGTCCGTGAATAGGCTTATATTGGGTCAGAAGCAACCCAGATAGCATTAAATGAGCAACAGACGTGATGGTTCGTGATCAAGATAAAAGAACAACTCAAGATTAAATTTATATATTTAATCACCCTATTGATACACTAGAATAATATTAGAACTTAGATTAATGTGTATAAGTATTATAAAATATTACAAATATTACAGTCAGTTATGCAAATAAAAGATAAACAGGATACAGACAGAATTACAGTCACATGCGATCAGTTACTTTAATGCTGGTGGCACCACAAGGGCAGCATGGGTCAACCTGGCTCCTGGGTATACCCTGGCTTGATGTAATTATGCCTCTTCAGAAGAATAGCAAGATGGAGAAGAGATGGGACATTTTTATACTGTAAGAGGCTTTCCCATCTCACATGCATCACCTACCTCTGGGCTGTCTCATAACTCCCACCCCTCTAAGTGGGACATGAGATATTCAAAACTTATTATTGGCCATAACTTGGCCTGGGAATGTTGTAGGCAAAAGACAATGCTCTCATATTTTCAGTTATGATTTTAGCTTTGCAATGATTTGACACACGACTACTCTGATGGCATCCTACAATATCAAGTTAGGTCCATCGCACATTTATGTAAATATAAGTGCGATGATCATCTGAATCTGTAGATTCCATATTTAGGGTTGACATTTTTATAGGAGCGATGGCTCATGAGATATTAAAAATTATTCTTCATCTCCGGCCTATCTAGGTTATGTGAAACAATTTCCTTTCAATTTGTGGTAGAGGGAGAATAGATTTGTCACTTCTTTGCAGCTTCACAGAGGGGAGTCTTCCTTTGTATAATGACTCTGGGTACAAAAGTGTCATCTCCCTGCATTCATCAGGAAGCCTCCATGGTATGACAGTTGGCCAGGAAATTAGCATACTCATGCTAATGAACATACTGCCTTAGCGAAAGGTTGGAGCCTCTCCGAGGAGTGAGATATGGCAGCATCTGAACAAGATGGCCACTTGTAGGAATGTTGCTTAATTCCTTACAGAGAGGAATTAGAAACTTCTATCAGTTACATATGGATTATTGACCCCACAGATTCTCTTTATATGCAAATGGAGTCCGTGGAGCCTCATTTAAGAGCCTCAAACACGGGATTTATATATAAAGATTCTCTTTATAGGATAGGCAGTGCACCTGCCCAAATTTCAATTAATTCCAATGTCAACTATTGACTATTACCAGAATTGGCATTGGTAACAGTAGCAGATCCCCAGTAATAGGAGTTTGTAACCATTATACTACCCCTTTAAAATCTAAAAAAGAACCGGCGATATGCCTGAGAAGACCCTGAGTTTGCAGTGTATATTGAAGTTGATTGCAGAGGACTGACTGTGATTCAGAGTAACGTTTTCACATAAATGTAGAAAAAATATTAAGCTCAAATGTATCACACATTTCTTATTTACAAAAAAAACGCCTTATCTTTTATTTTCCTTCAAGAATCCTGGGCATAGCAGTTTGGCTTCAATAGACTAATGCTCTCGAATTAAAGGTTGGCTTCCAGCAACTCAAGAAATATAGGTTTTATTTTCAGCGACGGGTTTAAGTAGAGGGTGGTTGTAAAAGCTCGAGGAGGGCGGCAGATTGCCATGCAGCTCATCCGAGAGAATCCTGGCTGCAAAGAAGTAGAAGAAAAATACAATCCCAGACAAATATTAAAGAATGGTGTGAAGCCTCGGAAATCAAAGTCAGATGGATGTCCACAGGGGAGACAGTTAGCTCTCCGAGAGGTTTGCTGGACAAATTGGACAAGTAATTAATTCCCCGGGCTTGGCACATCTACAGCCATATATTATAGAAAACTGTGCTGGGTCTGTCTGATCCAATTTCTAGGTCCAGGTTTGCTACATCCCAGCTCTCTAGTGGGTGTAACGTGTTTGTAGCCGGACTCAGCATGGGGTTAATGACAAGTGATGAGACAAGAAAGAAAAAGAGCCTAGGGAAGCCTTGGACTTGGGGATCTGCCAAGACAAATGGCAATCCAAAGTAAAAAGACCCTGATCTGTCCTGGAAGTGTTATCCTGCCTTTGTCTAAACAGTCGGAGGGCTGTAAATATTGTCAAATGCCTTTGTCTGACTTGTTGTTCCAACATTGAACCTGGGATCAATCTGCCGGCTCTCCATCTCCTACAACTTTGATATGAGAATTTTTGACATTTTTTTTTCCAAATTCAAATTCCCATGTGGTGATCCTATAAATACTGTCCTACAATTTGCTTACATAGTTTTACATGTCCGTTCCAAGGGAAACACCTGATTCAATAGTCGGCTTACATATTTTTGACATTTTAGTATTTTTTTCTTTACTTTTGAGTATTTATTTAAACAACTGGCACCAGAATGTAAACTTTTTGCTTTGGTGATGTTAATTTACACAATAATGGAACATGAGAAATACATTTGTAGACCTCGATTTACAATCGTATTGCTTGGCAAACAAAATGTCACTAATTCTACCAAATGGACTTCATCAGTTAAACACTGGTCAAAGTTAAGGATTGGTTTAAGGACTTTTCAGTGGCTGTAGTATTTATTTATTCTTCGCTGTTTATATAGCACCATCATATTCCAAAATGTTCAACAGACATCACCGTCTCTGTCTCCATTGGGGCTGACATTCTAAATTCCTAATTAGTATGTCTTCAGAGTCGGGAAGGAAACCCATACAAACACGGGGAGAACGTACAATGTCCTTGCAGATGATGTCTTTGGTGGGATTTGGACCAAGGACCCCAGCTGCCCTCAGTGTGTTCGGACGCCACAGTGAGTGGTAACATTTTCTAATGTCACTGCTCACCATGGTCTCCAGGTGTAACAGAGCCAACCATCATTGTGGGACGTCGTGTGGATTATATCAGAACTGCAGGGGTGTTTTGGGGCTTAATAAATGAGTGAAAATGGGTATGTGTGTTTTTTATTTCAAATAAAGATTTTTGTGTTTGTATTTATTCTTTTCATTAGTAAGAACTTGGCTCACCCACTTGTTGTAGTGTGGTGTGTTTATTCTTTTGATATACAGGATTAGTAATGAGGGGTGTCTGATAGACACCACCTCATTACTAACCCAGGGCTTGAAGGCAGATGTGATTTATGACAAATCACAGCTGTCATTAAACACATATATTAGACTGATTGCCACTACACTAGAGCAATTGGAAGAGCGGGTAAAGCACAGATTTGGTGCATCAATTCTGGGGCGGCTGTGGGCTCATATTCTTTGGCTGGGATGGGCAAATTAACCCTGGACCATCAACCCTTATAATATCAGCCTGCTGCTATCTGCTTTATTTGCGCTGATTATCAAAATGATTGTTTTCACCAATTAATTAATTATTTAAGACGTTGGAGTCTCCTCTATTTGGATAACCAGCACAGATAAAGCAAACAGCAGTGAGCTGGTTTATCTGGAGAGAAGAGCCATAGATATTGGCTCCTTCCCAGCCTGATTTCAGTCCCCAGCTGAAAGCTTTACCTTGGCTGGTTATCAAAAGGGGGGACCTAATGTCATTTTTTTATAATTTTAATTATTTTTAGACTACAATCGGGTTTAGGAGCAAGACAGCTAGTGTGAGGATTGCAGCACACAGCAGACTGACTGCAACCAATCACAGATGCCGACCAGAGGGTGGGGAATGTCTATAGCTGTCTGACTGCAACCAACCACAGACATTGTCATGGAGAGTGGGCGGGAGAAGCAATGAATATTTATGAGGTTTAATGAGCGGGCCAGGAAAGAGTCTGTCTTATGTTCGGGGGAAACATGTATTATGTATAACAGTTCTGCTGTTATTCCCCCTTTTGCTTCCTTTTGCTTTTTTTCCTGTAGCTCTGCTGTTAAGCTGCTGGGAAACATGGAAGACAGTAGCCTTTCAACAAGCTTTATGTGGGTGCCAAACCTGAAAAGATACACAGATGAACAGTAAGAAGTCCATGTTCGGGCTTCGACACCAGACATTAGGTTTCCGGTATGAACTCTGATCTTTACCATTCAAGTTCTCTCATCCGTAACCTTCAGTTGTATTTCAACCTTGTTATGAAGCAGTGTGCAAATGATAATACACTGTGGCACAGAAGACATAGAAGACACCAGGACCTAGGTTAAACTAGGAAAGTTTCATATTTGTACAGCATCCTGGCGCCATTGACACCTACCTGGCCTCCATGGCATCATGACTATCTTGGTCCAGATGCTTCGGATGCCAAAGCTGTTTGCCCGACCACAGTGGTTTAAAGGAAATCTGTCAGGAGGTTGTTGCTATGTAATCCAAAAGTTACAAGATGTAGGGTCAGAGCCTGGTTTTAATGATGTGTCACTTACTGGACTGCTTGATAGGGTCCTTCCACAGAGGTCTCCAGGCCTTATATATGTACAGTAAGCCTATAATACACATTGATATGGGCACTGACAATAGAATCCCCTAACTGCCTCACACTGTATACATACAGGTATTATACCAGGATAGTGGAGAGGCAAATTATGTTAGAGGCTACGGGCTATTGTGCAAATTGATCCTGTGTATCTGGATATATTTATGTATGTGGGTTATTTGTGGCCTGGGACTGTGCAATAGACTGCTCCCTTTCCTGTGTTTTCCTGTTTTGTAAGTCCAAATATATTGAAGCTATCTAAAATCCTCCTTCTTGTGTTCATACAATTTAATGAGGATTGCTTTGTTTCCCCACAATGAGAGATGGGTGTAAACTTATAATTGTTGAGTGATGGAAATCTGTCTTGTAAGATGTAGGGCCAGAACCTGGTTTCAATGATGTGTCATTTACTGGACTGCTTGATGCAGTTTTGTTAGAATCCCTGTTGTAGATGTAGAAGAGTCCTCATATTGCTGAACCCTGTATAATCCCACCCACCCCTGTGTGTGTAGACAGTACACTGTCAGCATGCTGCCAATAACTGGTGGGTGCAGGGTTTCACAGATTAGCCTGACTGCCTGGCTGGCATGTGAGACCTAGTCCTGCAGTGATAAGCTCCTACTGATAAAACACTTATTGTATTGAAACTATAGCAAGCTGCTGAGGAAATGGCACAACCCTAAATTCAGGCTTTTGTGGCACCCTGGTTGGGGCACCACATAAACTCTTAGGACACAAATGGAGAAGTACACAGCAAGTATTCCATCCTCGCAGCTCCTGGCCCCGGGGACTACTGCTCATCCTGTGGGGAGCATCCCATCTAGCTGCCGCACATCCCCCGGTGGCCCAAGCAGCGCCGGTGCCATCACCGGACACTCACAGGTGGCGTCACAAAACAAGTAAGACCTTTATTCCTTATCCCCCAACCCGTCCATTTGACCACCGGGCCCCTCAGCCTCAGGCACGGAACCGTGACAGTGAAGCAGCGCCTGAGATCTGAGAACTCGGCAGCGGTGAGTCACTTTCTTCCCTAAAGGCCCTGTCACACGTGTCAATGTCGCTAGCGACATCGCCGAAAAGTGAAGCATCAGCGATGTCGCTGACGATATCGCAAGTGCACCGTGCTGTGTGACAGCGCGATGCAACTTCGATTTATCGCAGGTCGCAGGTTGACAGGTTTACGAGGATGAATGTAAACCTGTCAATCAGCGACCAGCAAAAAGGCTGGATCACGCCATCTGACACCGCAATAGCGATGTTGGCAGCAATCCAGCCTATACCGCAGCATTGCTGCGGATCGCTCGCTGGGTTGATCAAAGCCCAGCGAGCGATATCTCCGCCCACATCGCTGCGATGTTGGAAGCGAGCGCGACATCGCAGCCTTGGTTGACACGTGTGACGGGGCCTTAATATCATGTTGCTCTCGGATTAAATAGGAAAAACCTGCTGCAAGATTCACTTTAATTCATTTTATCATTCCTAATAAATCAGTATTTAAACCATTAATATATGTCTTTTTTTTTATTTCTGGGGCATGACCCCAGGTTCTGGGTGCAGGGTACACCTACAAACTACTCTGTCTGAGGAATGTAGATAAATGGCTGAAGTTAAAAGAAAATCTGGTTATGAAAATAGCTACACAGGACAAAAATAGATGATTAGGACAACTCAACATGGAAGGTAACTGGAAAAACACTGCCTGAGATAGCTGCTAGAGGCAGTAGGAGCAAATAGGATGCAAAACATGATCAGAGGACATTGTTGTGATGGAAGAGAGATCTCCTGCGGGGACTTGAGAATCATTTATTTACGTGTGATCTGAGAGGCATGGGGTGCGGTGATGGGAAGCGCTATATGTTGTTCTTGTGGACTTTCCAAAAGAGGAAAGTAAAGCGGATGCAGTAGTAAGAAACAACATAGACCCCTGGATATTTACAGCCTATTTATAGTCACACGCCAAGGTACATTCAAGGTAGAACGTACCGCGCATAACGCCTCAGATATCATAAATCACAGCTCCCAGCGCAATTTAGAAATACCAGCTTTGTACTCTAATATTTATTGTGTGCAGTCAATGTTTAGTCAGAAACAACGATTGGAAAACTATAAAACATGAAGAGAATATGCCAAAACACCGGAGGGAGAAATGCAGCAGTAACTGCTCTTCTCTGGATGTCAGAAGAACGCGGGGGATCACTTCTAGCTTCATTCTGGGAGTATTGTTCTAATAAAACCTTTGAAAAGAAGCAGTAAGAAAAAGAGTGAAGCCCAAATAATCACTGAGGCCGTGTTCTAAGAAAGAAGACCTGTGAATAGGAGACCTAGTGAAGAAATGGAGAGACCAGGTGAAGACCTTTAAACTTGTTGGACTTGGCATTAACAAATTTAAATATAGCGGGGCCATTCTTCGTCAATGGAAACCTCAATGCCACTGGATATCTGAATTATGTAGCAATTTGAGATATCCAGTGGCATTGAGGTTTCCATTGATGAAGAATGGCCCCACTATCTTTGTACCCCATATACCAAACCATACCATCATTTTTCAGTGTTTCATTTGGTCTTGAAGGGATCTATCCACTGTGGGTTAGTGTCAGACCAATAGCAGTGGTTTTGTTTGTTAACTTCACCATTCACAAAAAAGTTTGCCTCATCACTCATCTGAAGGTAATTGTCTATGCTGTGAAGATACGAGATGTGCAGCATCTGAAACAACGGATACTGGAAGCCTGTGCTAGCATTTCTTCTGCAGTGTTGCTATCAGTGTATCAAGAGTGGGAGAAGAGGGTTGCATTGACAATCCAACACAATGGGCAGCACTTTCAACACATTTTATAAGTGGTCATAAACTTGTAAATAACTCATGAAAGAATAAAGTTACGTTAACACCAAGCACACCATTGTTTTTCTTATGAAATTCTCAATAAGTTTGATGTGTCACATGATCCTCTTCCCATTGAAAAAAATTAAGTTGGATCCAAAATGGCTGACTTCAAAATGGCCGCCATGGTCACCACCCATCTGGAAAAGTTTTCCCCCTCCCAGATACTAATGTGCCACAAACAGGAAGTTGATACCACCAACCACTCTCATTATATTTAGGTGCATCCATATAAATGGCCCACCCTGTAGTGTGAATGCATTAAAACAGGGGTCTCAAACTCAGCTGGGTTGGTGGGCCGCACATAGAAAAACATTTATATTGGAGGGCCGCATCCCTTGTAAGACTAAGTGATATTTTTAGTAATACCAGAATTTTTTGCTCAATGTAGTAAAGTACAAATCCTGATCCCCTTCTTGTAATAATGTCCCCATCCTGTAGTAATGTCCTTTTCTACTGATGTTCCCCATCCTGATCCCCTTTTCTACTGATATCCCCCATCCTGATCCCTTTTTCTAGTGCTGTCCCTATCCTGATCCCTTTTTCTAGTGTTGTCCCCATCCTGATCCCTTTTTCTAGTGTTGTCCCCATCCTGATCCCCTTTTCTACTGATATCCCCCATCCTGATCTCCTTTTCTAGTGATGTCCCCCATCCTGATACCCTTTTCTAGTGATGTCCCCCATCCTGATCCCATTTCTTTGTGATTTCCCCCATCCTGATCCCTTTTTCTAGTGATGTCCCCATCCTGATCCCATTTTCTAGTGTTGTCCCCATCCTGATCCCTTTTTCTACTGATGTCCCCCATCCTGATACCCTTTTCTAGTGATGTCCCCCATCCTGATCCCATTTCTTTGTGATTTCCCCATCCTGATCCCCTTTTCTAGTGATGTCCACATCCTGATCTCCGTTTCTAGTGATGTCCCTCATCCTGGTTCCCTTTTGTAGGGATGTCCCCATCCTGATCCCCTTTTCTAGTAATGACCCCCATCCTGTTTTACCTTCTTTTTACACACTCACATACACACTCATTCATACTCATTCACACTCGCACACTCTCACACAGAAACCCCCACACACACATACTCTCTCACACACTCTTACACATCCACACATCCTCATACACACTCACACTCTCATACATACACTGAAACTCACACACAGCTCACACACATTTTCTTATACACATATCCTCACCCTCACACACTCACCCTCTCACCCTCTCACATACACTCATACTTTTCTCACTTTAATGATGCATGGCTCCAGTGCAGGGGGTTTCCCCGGTTCCCGCTGTGCTGACTTCCAGCCTCCGCTGTGCTGTGACTTCCTCCAGCCGCCGCTCAGACAAGCTCTGTTGCTCAGCAAGATCAATGCAATCTGCCAGCCAGAGGCCCGCATGTGATGTCATATTCCGCCTTAATCTGCGGACCTCTCATTGGCTGGCAGCTTGCATTGATCTTGCTAAGTGGCAGAGCTGGTTAGTGCCGCGGACGGAAGTCATCACACAGCGGGGACTGCAGCGGCCCCCTGCACTGGTGCGATGCATCAGTAAGTTGCCCAAGGTGCCGCGGGCCGCATAGTGAAGCCCCAGGGGCCGCATGCGGCCCTCGGGCCGCGAGTTTGAGACCCCTGCATTAAAAGGAATCTATCACCAGGTTTTTCCGCTTAATTTAAAAATAGCATAATGTAGGGCAAGAGATCATGATTCCAGTGATGTGTCACTTACTGAGCTGCTCAGTGTAGTTTTGATAAAATCACTGATCAGCTGGAGATTATCATTAGAGGACTACTGCTGGGTCCTGCATATTCATTAACTGCTAAATCTACAGCAGAGAACACAGCAATTTTATCAAAATAACAGCAAGCAGCTCAGTAAGTGACACATTGCTGGAATTAGGGTTTCTATCTCTACATTATGCTGCTGTCAGATGAGATATGAAAAACCTGGTGACAGGTTCCCTTTAAGCCTTGGATTTGCCTTGAAATGTTGCAACACTTTTGTGCAGCTTGGAGTAAAACATTGGGAGACTTTTCACGTTTTTACGTGTTTCACCCAGCTTCAATGAAATAGGACAGGGGTGTGACATCACTGCTCATCTAATTCATGATGAGCTGTGGTGCACCTTATGTCAGAAATCTTGCTCCAGTCACTGATTGGAGTACAATATGTAGCAAGCGCACAGAGACACACACCACTTTAAGGCTGGGTTCACATTGCGGCGTGATCCGGTCCGGGGCTGTCAAGGGTGACAGCCCAGGACCGGATTTTTGCTCCATAGGATACTATCGGGCGGGACGGAGCTGGATGGAGCTGGATGGCAGTTATCTGCCATTCGGGTGCTATCTCGCCGGATGTATCCTGGAGAAGTGTTTTTTTTCTGCCGGATCCAAAAACGTTGCATGCAGCTTCGTCCCGCCTGATAGTATCCTATGGAGCAAAAATCCGGTCCCGGGCTGTCACCCCAGACAGCCCCGGACCGGATCACGCTGCAATGTGAACCCAGCCTAAGATGCTTCTTATTTATTATTCATTAAGAAGCATGGGCCTCTTAATGAATTGGGCATCTTTAAGTCCAACACAGCCACTCATCAAAACCAGTGTGTACAATGATGGTCTAGATGGATTGGGATCATAGAGTCTATATGGTGACAGAATGGTGACTGGTCTGCAAACCATGTTCTATTAGGAACAGTTACAAGATTTGGGAAAGTTTAGCTTACAATAGAGAGACTTAATAGCTGTCTACATATATCTCAAGGGCTGTCACACTGTAGAGGGATCAGCCTTATTTTCATTTGCACAAGGAAACCCTAGAAGCAATGGGATGAAACTGAATGGGAAGAGACACAGATTAGATATTGGGAAAAAAGTTTTGACAGTGAGGGTGATCAACGAGTGGAACAGGTGGCTGCTAATGGGAGTTTCACACAGAGGCTGGACAGACATCTGTCTGGGATGATTTAGTGTATCCTGCTTTAGGCAGGCGGTTGGAACAGATGACCCAAAGGTCCCTTCCAACTGCACCATTCTGTGATTCTATTATTCACAATAATCCTATCAAGACTTGCCATAATAATTTAGCAGGACGTCTGTCCTACGTTGTGCAGGCCGGGTTGACTAGGGGATACAGTATCTGAATTTCCATCTTCTCTTCATCTTGATACAATATTTGACCTTACAGAAACATCAATGATTTGTGTGTTGACAATATGAAGTCATCATATTATCAAGAATATCATCATCCTTTTAGATGTAAGAGTTGGGTCAAGTGAGGGAAAGCGGAATCGCAGGAAATGCATACAGACCACATGACTGCTATTATCTCCTTGAAGTCTGATTATTATCTCTGCCTGTTAATGCAGCTAATTGAAACATCTAAGGAGCCACTTCCCCCTCACTTTCAGAGCTGATTTTGTAAACAGTCCTCGCAATGTCATTGGTCACCTATAAAACCCGCAATCATCCAAAAAGCCAACATTCGGCTGTTTTGATTTTGCTGACAATGGAGATCTGTGCTGTAAACGACCTGCTTCCTCTGGAGCTAGCACTCGTCACATACAACAAAGAAGACAAAGGAAATTAAATGTCCTTCTGATGTATTATTTCATGTTGTTCCTAAACACACTGAAAAATGAATCCATCAGCCAAAGATGTAATCACTGGAAGATGTATCAGAAAGCTGAATTTTAGTCTTTTTGACAACATACTTTTTGACAACTTTTATTACTTTTGTTAAAGGGAATCTGTCACTGATTTTGGGAGCAGCAGTCCCTGATTCCAGAGATGTATCACTTACTGGGCAGCTTGCTGTAGTTTTCATAAAATAATTGTTTAATCAGTAGATTATCATCATCATCACTAGAGAACTACTTGGCCTGCTGACACATAGTCAAGTATATTCATTAGCTCTGTATCACCCCACCCCCACAACTGATTGGCAGCTATCTGTGTACACTACACTAGAGGACTATTTGCCATATACTCCTCTTTATTAACCTTCCTAGCAGTATTCCCGAGTGTAACTCGGGGTTAACTTTCACTGCTAGTCACACTCGGGAATACCTGTGGCTGCTGCAGCTGCTCACTGTGAGGCCGTTTTGTGCTCTCAGAGCCCAGCACCGCCGCACCTGCTACGTTCCGGGGGGGTGCTGTCAGTGTTCCCCCTCCCCACCGCCCCTGCTACAGCCACAGGACATGAGCTCCGGGGAAGTGCTATCAGTGCCCCGCCGCCCCTGCTGCAGCGCGGGTCATGAGTCCAGGGGGGATGCTGTCAGTGTTCCCCCTCTCCGCCGCCCCTGTTACAGCTGCAGGACATGAGCCCCGGGGGGGGTGCTATCAGTGCCGGCCCTGACCCCTGCTGCAGGTCTTACCTGCTCCTTGCCGCCGGTGCCATGTCAGGGATATGGCGCCGCCCCCTTCTCCTAGGGTTAGGGTTAGGGCTAGGGCTAGGGTTAGGGTTAAGGTTAGGGTTAGGGCTAGGGCTAGGTTAGGGTTAGGGCTAGGGTTAGGGCTAGGGTTTGGGTTAGGGCTAGGGTTAGGGCTAGGGTTAGGGTTAGGGCTAGGGCTAGGGTTAGGGCTAGGGTTAGGGCTAGGGTTAGGGCTAGGGTTAGGGCTAGGGTTAGGGTTAGGGCTAGGTTAGGGCTAGGGTTAGGTTAGGTTAGGGCTAGGGTTAGGCTAGGGTTAGGGCTAGGGTTAGGGCTAGGGCTAGGGTTAGGTTTAGGATGCTTCCCTCAGTTACCCTCCTCTCCTCTGTCACAGCATCACGGGGGCACCCTACTGATGCTTGAGGGGCCCCTGACTGGGTAGGGGGCCCCTCAAGCATCAGTAGGGGGCCCCAGTGACCCTGTGACAGAGGAGAGGAGGGTAACTGAACCAGCTGCACGTGACGCTCGGAGCAGCGGAGACTCCTTACCTTCTCCTGGTGATCCAGCGATGTCCCTGCTGTGATCGCCGGTGAGAGCCCCCTTCGGATGCCTCCATATGACGTCCTGATTCCGTCTCTGTGAGCCGCAGCGGCTCATTGGAGGCGGAACTGGGCGGGAAATACAAATGTATAAAATTTCTGCCCATAAAAGAAATTTTTTACTAAAAAAATGGTACCGCTTTTAGTACAAAATTCCTGACATAATCATACCGCCAGGGAGGTTAATGTGCTCTGTATAACCCCGCCCACCACTGTGGCCATATACTCATCCATATTCATAAGCTCTGTATAACCCCACCCCCACCACTGATTGGCAGCTTTCGGTGTACACTGTACACTAGAAGACTAGTGGCCATATGCTCATCCATATTCATGTGCTCTGTATAACTGCACCCACCACTGTGGCCATATACTCATCCATATTCATGTGCTCTGTATAACCCCGCCCACCACTTTCGGCCTATGCACAGTACCAATCAATGGAGGGGATAGGGTTATAAAGAGCTCACCATTCAGAGAACTGATGCATTTGCAGAAGAAAAAGTAGTAATTTTATCAAAACTGCAGTAAGCAGCCTAGTAAGTGATACATCTCTGGAATCAGGCTATGTGCCCTTACACTATGCTGCTCTCAGATGTGATAGCAATAACTAGCTGACAGATTTCCTTTGACTGAATATAATATATAAATGGATTGTTAATAAGGATACAATGACTCCCAATTATCATAAACAAGTTGTCTTATAACCAATGTAGACAGCTTAAATATCATTGTTCTCGGAAGCACATCATCTAGTGTAAACAGCAGGTGCTGCCCAGATAAACAGATTATTAAATGATCGTCAATCGATTGCAATTAACAAAATTGATTATCATTTATCTATTGCAATTTGGTAGTGTAAACGCACTTTAAGACAATCCCATTCCATGTAACCTATATCAACAATGTATTTCTCTTTTCATCTCAAGATCCCTATTAAATAACCAAATTAATAATCTTGAAATGTTCATACCAGAGTTTATTATATTCAGGGCTGTTACAGTTCTCAGTCAGTCCTGTAGACTAAGCGTAGTTCAGTCTGACAGGGATCAGTTCTACTATAATCACAATACAGAAAATGATTATCTACCGGAATTGTAGTTTTTTCGGATTCTAGCCACTAATGCAAAAGGGCTGCTGGTAATCACAGTATTCTAGACAAAATGATCTATTGGTCATAGCTTCATGGATGCGTTCTTATTGGACTTATGTTATGTGCTGTAAGATGGCAACCAGGTATATTGTGATTGGCCGGAATGTACAACAGAGGAGGTTGTCTTCTATGATGTAAATCTGGATTTTTGCTCTGATATCTGTAGTACCTTGAGACTTATTAAGGCATTTCAGAGCCAGGTTTTATGGATAGCCGGAGAGACGGGTGGGTCTGACTATTCAAATTCCTCCATCATTGGTGCGTCTCTTGTGTTATAATGGAGATGTTTGCTTGACAGATGGTCAGCGTGTGAAGGCTTCCACACCATCTGAAGGAACCATAAAGAAAGAGGTTGTATGTACTGACTGGGGTCAGTGAGTGGAGCAGAGATACTTCCTCTAGGATACTTCTGCGGTTAAGTTGTATCCGAACCTGTGTGGACATAGCCATGAGATAAACACAATGTGCAACCATATGTTTTTTTTCCTGATAAGCCAAAGGAAGGCTTGTGTTATGTTACCAGGAGTTCGGTTTATGTGAGGCTAAATAAACCAACTGGACTTTTAAATGTAAAATGTTCCTGTCGTTACCTCGTGGAGCAAGCAGGGCAAGTAACGCCATCCTCATGCTCCATTAAGTGCTCCATTTACCTTTTATTTTCAAGTTGGCAGTCCCAACATTATAAGCTGAAGGTGTGTAACATCTGGAGAGGTTGGAGATCTTTGCCGTATACTATGTTATATAAATATGCGTAAATAATTATTCTTGGAAAATCATAGACCTCTGATTATCTTTATGAATTTCCCCTGAAACTCACTTCAAGAACATTAAAAGGGTTTGTTTTATAAATTTAAACCTTTTAACTTATATCAAATGTTCGTTAAGTTGCCGTTTATTGAGTCTAGAGATGGATTTTTTCTCTGGAGAAGCGATAGAATTATACCTTCAAAGGAATATTCAATAAACAATCTGACAACCTTCCATAATTCATCTCTTGTAGACCACCTTCCAGCACATAACAATTCCATTTTGACAAAGTCTTCTTAGGACGTCTGCTGGCGTTATCCTACAGAAATATTATGTAAATGCTCTAAGTCTTTGCTACCTTAAATGTAAATTATTTAGGGAAAGTTTAGGCTGGCTTCACACTTGCAGATGCATCTGCAGCGTTTTGCAGATGCATCTGCAAGTATCAGCATGCAGACCACGGCCGTGGTGTGAATGCTCTCATTGATTCCTATATGTGAGCGTAAGCAGGCGTATGCCTGCTTACAGATCACACTCTCCCGCCCGCACTATGGACGCGAGATGTTGCGTCCAAGGTGCGGGGCGGGAGTGTGTGATCTGTCAGCAGGCATACGCCTGCTTACGGCTCACATATAGGAATCAATGAGAGCATTCAGACCGCGGTGCGCCCTATTATAAACATAGGGACCGCGGTCTGCATGCTGATACTTGCAGATGCATCTGCAAAACGCTGCAGATGCATCTGCAAGTGTGAAGGCAGCCTTAGACTTGCCAAATAATGGGCCAAATGTGTTCTTTCCATACACTATATTGACACCGGTCTTTCTGTTATGTAATCATACCCAATCTAACACCAGGACTATTCAACATCTTCAATCAGGGAATTAATTCAATAAGTAGTTAGTTGCATTGTGACTTATCCATAAAATTATTACACTTACATGTTTCCTGAAGAAGACCCGTCACTTGCCACAAATATGTAGCATTGTTACCTGGTGTAATTCCCGCTGTTCTCCTGAATCTGATGTAATTTTTCATTTGTTTCTATACTTCTCGATTCCTGAGGCCTTTTCTTCTATATATGTAAATCTCATATATTAAGCCAAGTGGGCTGATCTTGTCTAAAAAATACTATATTTACATACTTATGGCAAGTGATAGGTCTTCATTAAAGGGGTTGTACGGGATTTTTATAAAATCTAAGTGTATATCTAGGCTGCAAAATGCTGACTTCTGGCCACTCAGAGCTTACAGTCCCAAGATGGTGCTGCAACACCGGAGCAGCGTTGGTAAATGGTGAAGCTGCCAGAGTAGTTTGTGTCATGATTTCATCCCTTCACAGTGTCCTAGGGATGCAATGAGTGACAGCTCAGCCATCCTATTGAATCAGGGGCATGTTGTGCTGTCTGTTTTATCAGTGACAGCTCAGTCACTCAATCAGTGGCATGGGAGCGTTGGGCTACCAGTATTGTGTGTGAGATCCCAGCAGCCCAATCTGGCCAGGCCTGCCAAGTTTCCTCCATGTGTCGTTTATTTAGGATAATTATCTGGCTATTTATCTGGCTGACAATGGTCAGATCTTTGTCAGTCTTGCTAATTCTGTGGATTGTATACATATTGTCTGCTGTTCTGATCCTTTGCTGACCTGACCTAGGAATTGCACTTTGACTTGGATTGCCCCTTTTGTGTTTTACGCACTCTGACCTGTTATCTGACCCTTGATTTGGTCTCTAACTATCTGATTGTTCTATTGCAGTGTCTTTTACTTACTTTTCTAGCTTGATCTAGGACTTCTTGAATTTACACCTCATGTCTTATTGGGAGACATAGCTGTTGGGCAAACTAATGCCAGCTTTTTTCTACTAGACTTATAGCTGCCTTTAAGGTTGTTGTCAACTACTTGGACAACCCCTTCTCATTTCCCCATAACAATAAAAAAGCCTGTACTCACCTCCAGTGCCGATGTGGCTCTAGCAATGTCAGAACTCGCGTTCCCGGGGCCCACTTGACAATGTTACGATACGAGAGCACCACAACCGGTCACTGCCAGCTTCCTTTCAGCAAGTGTTCAGTCACCATGTAGCAACATTGCATACATGTGACGCGCACCCAGGGGTTCGGGGTATTCGGCTCTCGGGCTGTTTCAGTCAGGGAAGTCACGGGTGGCCATCCCGAAGCCGTGGCCCTGGGGGTCAACTGAAAATGGGGAGATATTTACAGGGGATTTTTTACAAGATGTCTTCGTGATGCCACCTGCTGAGTCTGGTGATGTTCACCAGCGCCGCCACAGTCCCCCGGTGGTTGGTGGTATTGCGGCTTGAATGGAATAGTCCCCGCAGGCGGGACTGGACCATCAGGGCAGTGATGCTGTAAAGCCAAACAGTTTGTAATGGAAAGGATGCAGCAGAGTCAAAGCTTCACTTCACCGGGTAACTTTACTTGAACTCTTTCTTTCAGCCTTACAGTTCAACAGTTCATTAGATGGTATACTGGCGAATGCTCCAGGTTGTAATTGGGATTTCTGGCTTGAGATGGAGCCCTCCTTTATGTTCCTTTCCTTTCCTTCTTTCCTGTTCCCAGTGTTATGAAGCCTGATCTCCTGTAGATAATCTGGCCTCCTGCTGCTTCTGCTACTCTTCTCCCTTGTACCCGTCGGGTCAACCTTCTGTCTGGACTGCAGCGCCCTGCTAATCCTGGCTTCCCTCTAGTGGGATCTTTGGGATTTGCAATATCCCTGTTGTACGGATTTTCTGTGAGACTTAAAGAACTCACAGGTGCGGGCTCCAGTACCCGGGTTTCTTCCTATGGGGCAACCTATCTGTTACTCGCTCCCCACTCAAGTTAACTTTGCGCTTCTGAGTCTCCTTGCTTTCTTTCTCTGTTTGTTTTTGGGATCTGTTCCTTCTCAGGGCCCCTCAGCCGAGTTGACCCTCTTTGTCCTTTCAGGCTGGCTGCCTGTTTCCCTCCAACTCACTCCAACTCCTCTCTGCTCACTCTCTGAGACTCGGACTGCTCACTAGTTCCCCCTAGAGGCCACTATATATCCTCCCAGGGTTCCCTCCCACCTACTGTTCTAGTGTGTGGGTGTCAGCTCTAGGGCTCCATCTTGTGACCATAGTCCCAATTGCAGTGGAGTACTACACCGCTTCTGGGTGCAGTGCCCCTTTTGTAGCACCTACGTAGTGGGGCGCCACACATGTCCTTGGTCATCCGGAGCAAAGTTGACAATGTAGAACAAAATTGTTTTAATGTGTTGTCAGGCATTGTTTTTTAAATAAAATGAGGCATTATGACTGGCTCTAACCCCCTTGGACACATGGTTGGCAACTCTGGTGGTCTGCACCAGTACAGAAAGGGTTGAAGTCCTAGATTTTAGTTACAAGTCATTTGAGGCTTATAATTGGCCGCAGTGGTTAGGTAATGGAACATCATCCAAGGCCCATCAGATGACATTCTGTTCCAGTAAATTACAGGCATTAGCAGTCAGGTGGCCAAAAATTAGGACATTATGGCTTTCTTTCCCCGTACAGATCACAAGAGTGACTAATGTTCGATCAATGTTAGTTAGAGCCAAAGATTTAGTCTTATTTTATTGTTCTTTTTAATCATATCATATTAAAACTTTTGTAGTCGTATAACCCTTTTAACAACCCTTTAATACAGCTTAAGGCTACGTTCACACATTTGCGTATTTTGCTGCCTTTTTTGCGCGTGCTTTTTGCCGCGTTTTTCGGCCGCGCAAAAAAGCGCAGCAAAATACGCAGGGGCTTTCACACACTGCGCTTTCTTCCCCCCAGAAAGCGCAGTGATGTCACAGAGGGGAGGAAGAATCCTGCTTCCTCCTCCCCTCTGTGACATGTGTGACCGCCCCATTAGATTCCACAGTGTGTTAATACACACTGTGAAATCTACATTAAACAAAAGCAAGTTAATGAAAAATAAAAAAGAATCAATACTTCACCTCTCCGACGCCTTCTCCCGGTGTGCGATCTCCGATTCCAAGTAAGATCTCTTCTGACAGGACCTGTGATGACGTCAGAGGGGGGCGTTCCCGGGGCGGTCCCATCACTGATTGGCTGCTCGCGGTCACATGACCGCGAGTGCCCGGGAACGCCCCCTCTCTGACGTCACCACAGGTCTTGTCAGAAGAGATCTGACTTAGAACCGGGAATCGCACAGCGGGAGAAGGCGTCGGAAGGTAAGTATTGATTCTTTTTTATTTTTCAGACACTTGCTTTTGTTTAATTTAGATTTCACAGTGTGTATTAACCCACTGTGGAATCTAATGGGCGGCCACAGCTGTCACAGAGGGGAGGAGGAAGCTGGATTCTTCCTCCCCTCTGGGAGAATACGCAGTAGTAGCTGCGTAAACAATTGACATATCAATTGTTTACGGAGCTGCATTTTCTCCCGGAAAACGCACTGCGTATTTTTACGCAATGTCTGCACTGCAAAGTGAATTTCCCATTCACTTTGCAGGCAGACAAAAGGCACATTGCGTATTTTGAAAAGCGCGCGTAAAAAAACGCGGCAAAATACGCAATGTGTGAACGCAGCCTAACTTCTAAAATATGTTGTTCTTCCGTAAAGGTGGCTATAAGCTAAAGATAGCTGTAGACTGAATGATTGGTTGGCCAACTATTTGTTTCGACTTCACCACTATAAACCTGCGTTGTGGACTTGGCCAAGGCTGTCTTTTTTCAGAAAGAGAGTGGAAAAAATCTTCAGGTAGTATTTTATTATTGCTTTAACACAGGATTGGATATTTTGATATCCACATGACCGATTCTTTCTTCCTTCAACGTCATAAGAAACCAAAAAGATGCTCCTAGACTATTAATAGTTGGCTGATCCTGTTGAAATTAGTAGGTTTGGTCAACATAAATCAAATTTGTAGGGCTAGCTTTAAATTATTAGGGGCTTTGTAGGGTTCCTGTCCAGGGGTATATTCTTCTGTTATAGTGTACAAGTTACCAGTATATAATTTATGTTGTAGCATTAGTAAAGCCATGTATTTTTTCAACTACTGTTGTTTGACACCTGTGTTTTTTGCTAGACTGAAAGACAATATGGCCTCCATCTTTCTTAATTATTTGGCCATATAGAGCTGCTGAGACCTGGGATTCACAACCAGCCAACAATGTTTAGTGCGAGATCTCATTCCACTTTCAGGAACCAAAGTCTAGTGATGAAATCCCACTGCACCAGCCAGACTGCCCAAGGACTGACTGGAAGATCTTTTCTCTGCTTAATTACATTTTGGAAAATGCTTATATCAAGTACAGGAAGCTACAAGAGGACAAGCTATGCACCCAGCTCCTTGAAAAAGTCTGGAATACATTTCATGGTACTACTTGCCTGATGCCGAATCTATACGTAAACCAGACTTATGGTAAGATTATACTGCTTTGTAAATAGTGAAAGACCTACACAATGCAATTAATATGAGACAGTCCAAACTTGAAAAGATCGTGTATACATGAAGTTTGGCCTGTGCAAATGTGTTTAATTATATTATACTAAATTAAAGGGTAAAATATGCACATTACTGCACCAAATGCGCTTTTAATTAGGAGTGACAACAAACTATTATATTATACTGACTAAATGAAGGCAACCAATATATAACAGAGCCAGCCTTAAGACCCCCATTCACATTAGACTAAGGCTCCAACAGATGATTGTTGGGGAAATTAAGGATCCGGCATGTTCAATTTTGGAACTCCCAATTCTTTTATTCTTTTAGGGTACCTTTACACGCCGCAACTTTTGGCGGCGATCGGAGGCAGCCTAACGTGCACGTGCACATTTTTAATGGTTGCCTCCGAACGCCGAAGGCGCTTTTACACACCGCAATTTCGCCCTCAACCTAAGGCGATGTGTCATCCCGGAAGTTCCCACACCAACAGTGGGAAACATCCGGTTGACTCCTGACACCGCTTCACACACCGCAATCCCCAAAGGAATGTGGGTGTATCTGTTCAGCGCGGCGAGAACATAGGTGTGCCAAATTGTTTTACACCGCACCACAAACACACTGATTAGACAACGCAATAGCATTATGATTGGCCAGCCTGCGCAAGAAGGCTGGCTAATACATGACGCCATTGCCATTATGTAGTGTGAATGGACAGCTGTTCAAATATGGCACCCTGTGAAGGGACAGCCAATGGAAACACAGTAGTCACCACCAATCATCGCGGACGGGACGGGTATCCAGCACGCTGTGCAACGCCTCCGGAAATCAGTAGGCGACGCTGATTCCATCTCTATCGCCCCTTCACACGCCAAAAGTAGGGAAATTCACCTTCATGGCTGCGTCTGGTTTTCGAGCAGTGCTCTGAAATCGGAACTAGGCGCAACTTTTAAAATCACTGCCGGATTCCCCAATTACACACCGCAATTTCATAGCAATTTCACGGTGACGGTGACGGAGCTACTGATTGCCTGTCAGATTTCTCACCGCGGTTGTGGCGTGTAAAGGTACCCTAAGAGACAAGTCACCAGCAGCAGCTCTCTCATACAGATCACAAGAGTGCTTGGGCATTATGTATGTGGGCCTTTAGATTGAAAGGCGCACCGTGAAGTACTTTGTTTTGACCCCTTTCTTATGATGACCAAAGAATGGCCAGATATTATAACGCAATTAAGATCCTTCTTAGAACTAAGGAAACTATCATGAAAGTATCACTAAGAGAGATAGCTACAACATATGTGATATACTGAGAACCACAAACAAGAAGAAGAGATTTCTCTCGACCAAACAATACAAATAATACAAGATCTAGACATTATATTCATGGAATCTGTCCAATAAGTCAGAATAAGAGATTTTTGGTACCAACTGCCATGTTTTCTACATGGAGGTGCCCATTGTGAAGTATAGAAGGGAGGTATCATGGTGCTGTGGGTGTTTTCTGGTGATGTATGTCTAGTTGATGTATTCTAAGTTCAAGGCACACTTTCCCAAAATGGCTACCACAGCATTCTGCAACTACCTGCCATCCCATCTTGTTTGACCAAAAAGGACAGAGATGAAGTATTGGGTCAAAATCATCCAACCTCCTCCCAATTGATAAGGTTTGGGATGGGTTGAACCACAGAATGAAGGCACAGCAGTCAACAAGGGCTCAGCACCTCTGGGAATGCCTTCAAAACCATTGGAGATCCTTTCTATATGATTATCTGATTAAGCTACTTGAGAGAATGCCACGGAGGTATAAAGCTGATATCAGATAGTAACAGAGGGGTATTTGAGTACTATAAGAATTAACGCAAGTTCTGCTTTGTCTCACACAAGATTTAGCTTTTTGTTTCCATATATGACCCTTTGCAGCTTTGCTGCCTTCTGTCTGAATTTACAATGTGCACATTCCAAAAATAGCAAGAAAAGCCACTGCAAGAACAGGTGTGTCCAAACTTTGGTACTGTATTCAGAATGATATGGTCCTACCCACTTTATTACAATCTGCAAGCTATGTTTTCCAAAAAGGGTACCCTTGAGTAGAAACCTAAGGTATAGTTTTACTAATTTAGATCATATAGCCTAGATAAACAGGAAATATAGAATAATGCAATACCTACTGTAAAAGAAACGGTAAGACTGTAGTATTCATTACAAAATGTTCCAAATAGATGACTGTATAAAATTAAGAATGAATTATGCCCCTCTAAGAAATTGTAGGAAGGGGTAGGAAACTCCAGGCCTTGAGAGCCGCCAACAGTGCAGGTTTTCAGGATTTCCTTAGTATTGCACAGGTTTGTGGCTGTAACGGGGAATCACAGGTGGTCGGTTTCCGTGCCCTGGCTCTCATTGTTGGAGAGGGAAGGGGGTTTTATGGAAAGGTCGTGACGCCACCTGTGAATCCTGGTAACAATGACACCAGTGTTGCAGGCCGGCCGCTGAGGTGATGCGATGCAGCTTAGTGTAGTACAGCTCTCCACAGGTAGAGCTTACCTCAGGGCATCGGGGATGGATGAAGGGAGTCGTTGTTCTTACCCCTCTGATGATGCTGAGGCTTTCAGGGTGGCGGCAGGAAAGGAAGGACAGACACCGATTCAACTCCAAATGTCACTTTACTGGTACCGGCAGATGTTATAGTACACAGTACAGTTCGGTATAATAGGGAGGTAGCTGCAGGTTCATGGTGCCCTTATGGAGTCTGAAGATGTTTCCTTCCTAATGGCTTTTAGGGTCTCAGTCCTTTCTACTCTCTCTCTCTTTCCCATCCTTAGGCAGAGCTTCCTCGCCGATCCACTGGTCTGTTACGGATAGGTGCGGTTTGTCCCTTTACTGATATGGATGGGAGCAGTGAGACTTGAACCCTTGTGCCACCGGATTCCGGGCCGGTACCTATCGGTGCCTTGGGCTGATTATGGGACCGAGGAGGAGTTACCATTTTGGTGGTGCTACGGCTTCCGTGGATTGGTCCTGTGGCTCATTGGTTTACGGTCAGTGATGGACCACTGACCGCCTCGACTTCCGTGTTGCCGGTGTTGGCCCCATACGTGTTCCAGCTGGCTCCAACCAGTTCTGGATCATCTCCCCCTGTCCTGGGTCCTCTCTTAAAGACAGGTACCCCCCTGGCAGCAGCCCTGTCAGGCACGTCCTTCAGGCTACCTTCCCAGCACTGTGTCCTGGTTTTCCCACTCTGACCTAACCTCCAACCCCTGGGACTTACTAAATATACAGTCCCACTACCCTAAGGGGCCTAGTGTTGTATGTTAGTACAGACTCTATAAGTTATACCCCAAAACCACAGCTACGAAGGCACTACACATGCTATTCGGGGTGCAGTACCTCCATGTGGCGCCTAGCCATAGGAGCGCCACACTAAGGTAATCCTGAAAACCTGCACTGTTGGCGGCTCTCGAGGCCTGGAGCTCCCTACCCCTGGGTTAAGATGTCAGTGTTTCCTACCTATGAATCAAGCTATTTAGCCCCCTCATACTTCTGTGTGAACACAAAGAATGGCCAACGGCCCCATGGTCACACTACAATCCTGCTCCTGATATACCATCCTATATAATGTATGCACAAGAGTGTTCTCCCTTTAAATAGCAATCATGTCACCAAGCAGATATAAATACACGCTGTGATCTTTTGCTGTACAATAATATGATAGTTCATAATGTGTGCTGCCATGTGTCAGGCTAGGAGCAGAGGCAGAGAACTGCATTGATTGATTGAGCACTGCCATGGTCTCCCCTCCCCCATATAAACTTGGTAGCTACCTGTCCCCTGAAACTTTAGCATTATAAATAACTAAACTTCTCTGTCCCCAAAGGGAGAGATGAGAGCTGAGGAGCAGATATGATTTCATTGATTTATAAGCGATCTATAGATCCTTGAACTGTAGTGCCCAGCTCTGTTTCATCAAGTAGGAGTAACTATATAAAATATAAAGGGAGACAACAGAGGCGCAATAGTGCCCTATCACTCAATAAGAATAGGGTCTTATAGGTGTAAACAGGTTGCACTAACCTGGTCCAGTTGTGACTCCCACAACTGGAATAAAAGCGTTGGTTTTAATGTTTGTAGGCTGCTGCTGGACTTCCACCTCCACAACTATAGTGGGTACTTCAAGAGCTTTAGGGTCCACAGGTGTGCTACAGTCCGCGCTGCCCGGTCATCCAAGGAGTCACACGGGAAATAGTGTTCCAAGTAAAAAGTTCCTTTATTCTTCAAAAACCGACGCGTTTCGGCGCCCAATCCTGGCACCGTCCTCAGGGTATCCTGAGGACGGTGCCAGGATTGGGCGCCGAAACGCGGCGGTTTTTGAAGAATAAAGGAACTTTTTACTTGGAACACTGTTTCCCGTGTGACTCCTTGGATGACCGGGCAGCGCGGACTGTAGCACACCTGTGGACCCTAAAGCTCATCAAGTAGGAGGGCAGGGACAGTACTAAAAATGTTTTATCTCCCTGGAATTCCCCTTTAAGACAACAGATGTATTCACTGTAAAGAGGTAAAATTATGATAATTACAATCATAATAATCCATATAGGTTTCTTCAGCTTCAAAAAAATCATGGACATCTTACATTTTTTTATGGACAGCGCAAAATGTGCCCTATTTTTACAGACCAGCCTGGAATTTCTGGATGGTTGGCAACATAGGAGTCTAATCAATATGTTTTCATTCTGTGTCTTCTCCCTTTACTGAAGTCTGGTGTGAAGCCAGTGGAGTAACTTGAAGCTCACGGGCCCCGATGCAAAAGCTCCAATGGGGCCCCCAATTATTGCAAGTCTTTAATAGTATTGGTTATTTTATATAGACCAAAGAGACTTTTATTTTGGGGCCCCCTAGGGCTCCAGGGCCCAGGTGCAGTCGCACCCCTTGCACCTATTGTAGTTACGCCCATGTGTGAAGCCTTCTAAAGATGCCAACAAGCCTAGTTAGGTGTTTGTGTATATTCAACGAATGAGAATTACTAAAACTCTAATTTCGCACACTTTCTGCTTGTAGCGCAGACTACACAACAGTCAATGACGAACCAAATAGTAGCTAAACAATGAGTCATGAAAATATCTTTGTCCACTGAGTCTAATTTGTTATGGGATTTGGCTGCACTGGACCTGGACAAAGTCCCACAATTGTCATTTTAAAGTCAAGGAACCTAGAATATCATATCATGGAATAACACTCATGCTGGGAGGTCCTACATTTGTATATAAGTATTGTGTTTGAAAAGTTTAGGCAATAAACTTTAATTCAATTTGGGACTTTATAGAAATTACAGATGTCTTTACAGACATTCCCTATTACATTTGTAAGAATTTTCTTGCCAAAAAATATGTTATTATTTGCCTATATCTGACCCTTGGTTATTTAGTCACCTCACTGGGTCACCCTGGTTCACGAATGCAATAATCAGTCAAACCTCTAGGATCACATGACTGATACAGAGTAAAGATTCCCAAATGCTACCAAAACAAGTCTATGAGCACCTCATTCTGGATCTAATAGAGATGCATTGGGAGTTTGTGATGTAACACATGACTTTTGACCAGTCAGACGTTATGGGCACAAGATGGCGCTGCAGGACTGGAATGGTGTGAGTAAAAGGTGAAGCCACCAGAAGAGGTGTATAAGACGGGGACAGGGAACTCTGACGAATAAGGGCATTGATTCTACAACATCTCAGAAGATGTTATGTGGTATTTTGTACCAAGAATATAGCAGGACCAGATATCACAACTCAATACATCTGTATGAGAATCTTGTTCTGGCCTCGTTCTGGAATCATAGAGATACATTGGAGCTTGTGATGTAACTTCTGATTTCAGTCAGAAGTTACAGGCACAAGATGGCGCTGCGGGACTGGAGCCACATCAGTAAAAAGTGAAGCATGAGTATAAGGCCAGCTTCACACTTGCGCTCCCCGCCGCTGCGTATTGCTGCGGGGAAGCGTAAGCTGAGCACAGACACCACACGTCCCTATGTTTATCATGGGGACGGCGACGTCGCGTTCAGGGTGCGGACGAGAATGTGTGATTTGTATGCAAGCATTCGCATCGTACAAATCCCACACGGAAGTGAATGCGTGCGCACGGCAATCCGCAGTCGAGCGCATCGCCGTGCGTCCCCATGATAAATATAGGGACGCGCGATGTCTGTGCTCAGCTTGCGCTTCCCCGCCGCAATACGCAGCGTCAGGGAGTCGCAAGTGTTAAGCCGGCCTAAGACAGTGGGAAAGGGACTTAGATTTAAAGCACCACTCCTTACAAATACGGAGGTAAGAAAAAATCACCAGTTACTCAGAATGTGCATTAAGATTCACATAACTAGCTAAATATGTTACACCTACAAAAATACTGTACCTTCAAGAACTGTAAACTGGTTTATCCCATGACAGCCTGAGCATATAGACGATTGATGAAAAACCTTTGTTTTTTGCAAATGACTGTATAATTGTCTTTAATAAGAATGATTTATTAAATCTAATTTAATTCTTTCCCGGAATTGTTTGCCATAGAGAAATTGGAAATAGTCAAGATAAAGAAACAAAAAAGAAATAACACAAATACAAAATATTCAACAGTATTTCAGAAAAACAGAAATATATTATTGCATTAGATTGAAGAATGAGGACAGTTCCTGGACATATTAGACTGTGAAGGTACCGTCACACACCTCCATATCGCCAGCAAGATCGCTGGCAATTCCCGAATTCGGCGATGTGGAAACCACATCGCATGTGCGAAGTGGTGTGTGACTGGGTTATTCTACGGCGAGAAATCGCTGGTGGAGTGTTGCCTGATTGCCCTGCACTGCAGTGAAATAGGCACCAGAGATTCAGCACATCGTGGCGTGTGACAAGGCGATAGCGACGTACACAGCATCCCTGAAATCAATCCGTAGGCGTGCTTGGATGGTGTTTTTTTGAGCCGCATCTGCGGCGATTGGTGGGTCATACTGCGTTCTGATTGGCTGGCAGCGTCCGCCCCTATTGAAACAGTATGGCCACTTCGCTATTACAATTGTGGAGTGTGACACGCGATGTGTAAAGGGAAGATTGCTTCCAGTCTTCTGTAGGTGATTTCCGGGACGCGGCTCGCCGAAGATCACACGCTAGGTAGCTACATGTGACAGCTCCACAGCGTTGTGAAAAAGTGCCCAAAATGGTGCACCTCACATTAAATTGCCGGCGATATGGTAGCCATATGACGGCGTGTGACAGTACCTTTAGAACTTCAAAAGCAATTTTAACTGAATGAATGCATGAAGACTAGCTTTTGCAGTGCCTTGTGAAAGTATTTGGCCCCCTTGAACTTTTCAACCTCTTGCCACATTTCAGGCTTCAAACAAAGATACAAATTATAATTTTTTTGTGAAGAATCAACAAGTGGGACACAATTGTGAAGTGGAATGAAATTTAACGGATATTTTAAACTTTTTCAACAAGTGAAAAACTGAAAAGTGGGATGTGCAATATTATTCGACCCCCTTGAGTTAATACTTTGTCAGCGCCACCTTTTGCTGCAATTACAGCTGCAAGTCACTTGGGGTATGTCTCTATCAGTTTTGCACATCGAGAGACTGAAATTCTTGCCCATTCTTCCTTGCAAAACAGCTGGAGCTCAGTGAGGTTGGATGGAGAGTGTTGTGAACAGAGTTTTCAGCTTTTTCCACAGATTCTCGATTGGATTCAGGTCCTGGATGTGACTTGGTCATTCTAACACCTGGAAATGTTTATTCATGAACCATTCCATTGTAGATTTTGTTTTATGTTTGGTATCATTGTCTTGTTGGAAGATAAATCTCTGTCCCAGTCTCAGGTCTTCTGCAGACTCCAACAGGTTTTCTTCCAGAATGGTCCTATATTTGACTCCGTCCACCTTCCCATCAATTTTAACCATTTTTCCTGTCCCTGCTGAAGAAAAGCAGGCCCAAACCATGATGCTGCCACCACCATGTTTTGACAGTGGGATGGTGTTTTGAGGGTGATGAGCTGTGTTGCTTTTACGCCAAACATATCATTTTGCATTGTGCCCAAAAAGTTCTATTTTGGTTTCATCTGACCAGAGCACTTTATTCAACATGTTTGGTGTCTCCCAGGTGGCTTGTGGCAAACATCAAACAAGACTTTTGCTGGATATCTTTGAGAAAGGGCTTTCTTCTTGCCACTCTTCCATAAAGGCCAGATTTGTGCAGTGTATGACTGATTGTTGTCCTATGGACAGACTCTCCCACCTCAGCTGTAGATCTCTCTAGTTCATCCAGAGTGATCATGGGCCTTTTGGCTGCATCTCTGATCATACTTCTTGTTCGAGATGAAAGTTTTAGAGGGACGTCGGTCTTGGTAGATTTGCAGTGGTCGATACTCCTTCCATTTCAATATGATCATTTGCACAGTGCTCCTTGAGATGTTTAAAACTTGGGAAATCTTTTTGTATCAAAATCCAGCTTTACACTTTGCCACAACAGTATCTTGGACCTGCCTGGTGTGTTCCTTGGTCTTAATCATGCTCTCTCCACTTGAAACAGAACCCTGAGACTATACAGAGCAGGTGCATTTATACGGAGACTTGATTACACACAGGTGAAATTCTATTTATCATTACCAGTCATTTAGGACAACATTGGATCATTCAGAGATCCTCACTGAACTTCTGGACTGAGTTTGCTGCACTGAAAGTAAAGGGGCCGAATAATATTGCACGCCCCACTTTTCAGTTTTTTATTTGTTAAAAAAGTTTAAAATATCCAATAAATTTTGTTCCACCTCACGATTGTGTCCCACTTGTTGTTGATTCTTCACAAAAAAATTAGAATTTATATCTTTATGTTTGAAGCCTGAAATGTGGCACAAGGTTGAAGAGTTCAAAGGGAACGAATACTTTCACAAGGCACTGTATAGAAGGTCGGATGAGAAAGGACAGATGGAGTTCTTTTCTGTGAAGAGATGGTCGGATTCTGACCCCTGAAGACACAAGCATATTAGAGTGATAAGCATATTAATGTATAGAGTATAAAATTATAGTAATGTTTGTAGGGAATGTTGCCATTTAGTGGCTGGTTTAGGTACTGGTATAGATTAGATGACAGTAGTATAGGAAAGAGTTAAGCTGTGGGAATAGCCCAAAGGGGAGGAGACAGTTGCAGGGAACAGGACGACTCCATCTTAGGTTTCAGATAGGGTTTGACTACAGATAAGGTTGAATTATGCTAGCAGGTTGCAGTTAGTGGATGATCTCAAATCAAAGCACCAAAACGACTGTGTGGCAATGTGAAGTTCTCCGAGAGACAAAACAACCGAGGATAGATGTAATGGCGGATAAATGGCCTGAAATCTAGAGACTGTGCTGGTAAAAGAACTGCAAGCAAGGTCCCTTACCATTCTTGCCGGATGTAAGCACCCATTTCTATGTGAAGGAAATTTCCCAGATAAAAATAGGTGGTGCTCCCAGGAAACTCCAATATAATGAATATTTTTATCTTTATTCACGTTAAAAATAGAGATACAACATATTTCGGCTACCTCAATATTGCCTCCTTCCTCAGGTATAACAGATAAGCACAATTTGAGTTCTTAATAGTAAATCCCTCTAATTACGGATGGTTGGATACAAAAACATAGGATTTAGATCACCTATAGACCCACCAATGTCCAACACATTATCTGTTATACCTGAGGAAGCTACAAAATTGAGGTAGCCGAAACGCGTTGTATCTCTATTTTTAATGTGAATAAAATACAAATATTGTATTCATTGTATTGAAGTCTCCTCGGAGCGCCACCTATTTTGTCTGGGACATTTCCTTCACATCCTCTCCTATCGAAGCCCCAAAGGCATTCACGGTAGTTCCCGGGTGTGCTGCAGACCAAGTGTCGAGAGACAGTGATTCTACTGGGTCGTCCCAGTTATATATGTGAATGTGCATTCACCAAAGGTGAGTATACTCATTTAATTGCTGAAATTGTTAATAAATAACCACTATTAGCTAAGCACTGCACCTGTCTCCTCTCTTTTTCCTCTGTACAGGGGTCTGCTATAAATCTACCCATTTTTATGTGGCAGTGATTCACCACCTTCATTACGGAAACTTCGGCAGCTTATGCATCGAATAGCAATTCCCTAACAATGTGACGACTACCATTCCACTCTTTTGTCCAAAAAGGCTAGGACTTCCACAGGCAAGGTCTGAGTTACAGGACTTATTGAGGGCCTGCGATTCCATCCCTGCTACAGTGCCCCTTGGAGATCCTCCCTAGTACTGCGTAGTGAAGGCAGGCCGACGGGTAGAGAACTCTACTTGAAGACTTTAATGCTTTCTATATGCAGTGTTATGAGGAAAATGTGACAAAGATATGTCCCTGCTATCACACTCGAAAAATCGATTGCATTGAAATAAAAGAAATGTTGAAAAAAGCTTTGTTTTTATTCTCTGTCTTTACTGTGGAGGACCTGGGTTGACCAAGAGGTATGACCTACATCACTCTGACGCTCACACCCGGTGAGGTCCACATTACTATCCAACTCAATATCTCCCCTCTATAGGGGTCGATGGGGTGCCCGAGATCTGAGACCTAAACCACCCTCACATTCTGCCTATTGGTACTAATAGGGGGAAACACTTGTTACATAACACTATTTTAAATTATTACCAGTATGGTTATTGGTGGCCATAATTTTATCTTTTAACCCATAAAATAATGTATACAACATTTTGGACAATTTTTTTAGTTAAAATTGAGCAAAGCAGTAGTCAAGTCTGAAAATTCACTTGAAATATTACAACACAGAAAGTACATAAATAGCTGCTGTTGAAATCTCAGTACCAATGGGCTTAGAATGAGTGAGGGAGGACAGATATTGGTGGCTGTAGTGCACCATAGGTACATCCAAAATGAAAGGTTTTGCACCTGAGCAGCCGGTTACTGACTATATAAATTCCCCCGAAAAAGCTTGTGTCTCCCTCAGCCATCCACCATAGATGGGTCCCGGATCTGTTATCAGGCAGTGACAGATTCCGCTGTCTGATTCCTCCTATCCATTAGAGGAGCTAAATAAAGATCAGGGATAGAAGGGTGCAGGAAGAAGGGGGAGGGGGGGTCAGGACATCCGCTCCAGCTGCCAATTTTTCTTTTCTCATGCACCAGGCATGACCTTCACCAATAAAAATCAGGAACATGCAAGCTGGCATCAAGACCCCCCCCCCAGCATTACCTTCAGAATTGCACTTAACCCTTTGCGCTTACATATGTAGCCAGGCTACAAGCATGATGTCAGCATTTTTTCATGGTGTGTAAATCAAACGGAGAACATTACTCTAGATCTACAAACACATTTTTATTCCAACATAACCAATGAATAAAATAGTAATAAGCAGGGGAGTAACTACAGCAAGTGCAGAGGTTGCTATAACACCTGAGCCCTGGAGCCTAGGGGACCCCAGACGTCCTTTTGGCTTAAAGAGAAAGACTAATGCTATTAAAGATTTGCAATAATGGGGGGCCTGTTAGAGCTTTCGCATCAGGGCCCATGAGGTTCAAGTTAGGCCACTGGCAATAAAATTTATAGTTTCATAATGTGACCCCATAAAACTTACTTTATATACTTGAAATGTTAATAACACCTGAACAATTCTCTTGTATAGTTATCAATATTCCAGAAAGTTGAATAATCTGGCATTTATTTCCACCATAAAATTGCACTATAACGTGAAATATTGCAAGCCCTGAAAACCTAAATCGGTTTTGTGACGTTGCAGCAACCTCGTAGCGATGCCGCTGCGTGTGACATGTACCAACGACAAGCGATCAGCAAGCTCATCGTTGCAGAATAGCTAGGACCATTTTTCCATCGTAGGTCTCCTGCTTGGCGGCCAGCATCGGAGTGTATGACAGCGGGAGACCAACTATCAACGACCTCCCGGCGATACCCAGCACCGCCCAGTACACTCTGTGACATGGCATCCAGGGTAAACATCGGGTAACTAAACGCAGTTCTGCGCTTAGTTACCTGATGTGTACCCTGGTTACCAGCATTCTTGCTGATCGCTGGTGAGTTTGTCTGTGTGACAGCTCACCAGCAGTAGCGTAGCTGGCGGGGTGCAGGGGGGGCGAGCGCCCCGGACCCCCCGGCATGATGGGCCCATTGGGGCTGAGAGCAGTGGCGTAACAACCGCAGTCGCAGGAGTTTCAGAGGTCGCAGCCGCCCCCTGCGCTCGCCGATCGCAGCGCCGGGTGCCCGCTTCACATGAATGTGCGTCCTGGAGGACACACATCCCTTTGACAGCGCGGCATATAGGGCCCGTGTGTCAGGGAAAGGAGGGGAGGGTGGAGCTTCCTGCTGCTGCTCCCGTCCCTCTCCTCCTCTGTCCTGCCGGCTTTCTGGCTTGCGCTCCACTGTGCTGCCTCCTCCCACTTCCTGCTTGATGCACAGTGGAACGCAGGCTGGCGTTACCTTTCCCTCCTTCTTCTGAGGCTTGAATCCTCAGACTCTGCAAGAGGAGCCCGCCGAAGCAGCAAGGGAGCCAGGGGAGGTAAGCAAAGTATGGGGGTGGTCATAAGACTGCACATAATACTGCCCTATATGGTATAAAAGGCTGCACATAATACTGCCCTATATGTATAAAAGGCTGCACATAATACTGCCCTGTATGGGATAAAAGGCTGCACATAATACTGCTCTATATGGGATATAATGCTGCACATAATACTGCCCTATGTGGGATAAAAGGCTGCACATAATACTGCCCTATATGGAAACGATATGAGGCTGCATATATAAGGCTACACTATATAGGGAGTTTTGAGGCTGCACTATATGGTAGGTTTTGGGGCTGCATCATATGGAGAGTTTAGAGGCTGCGCTATATGGAGAGTTTTGAGACTGAGTTATACTATATGGAGAGTATTGAGGCTGCACTATATGAAGAGCTTTTAGGCTGTATTATGCTATATGGAGGGTCTATGAGGCTGTATTATTCTATATGGAGAGGATATGAGGCTGCATTATACCATATACCATATATGAGTGTTAATGTTATTCAGTTTTCTATTTGACTAAAAGAAATGTTCATGCTTTAGGTTGTACGTGTGATTGTTGCTGGTCACCTGGGCTGGGGGCCCACTCATGATGTTTCGCCCCCCTTGTGTTGAACCCTTAACTACGCCTCTGCTCACCAGCGATCATATAGCGATGTCCCAGTGATCCCGATTGTTGGTCGGATCGCTGGGGCATCGCAGCGTGTAACCCACCCTTAAGGATCAACTGGTAAATTTGATTAGAATTATATTCTGATTAACCCCTTTCAACCGTGGCCAATCTTAGTTTTTGCTTGTTTTTGTTCTTTTATCCTCTTCCTCTGCCAAGTGAGATAACATTTTACTTTTCCTTTGGCATAGACATACTGAGGACTTGCTTTTGAGGTATGAGTTGTAGTTTTGAATAACATTATTCATTTTACTATACAATGCACTGGTAAATGGGAAAAAAAAAGAAAAATTGGGGGGAAAAAATGAAATGGTGGGAAATTTTATATTTTTATTGCTTTTATTGTTTCATTGTTTTTAGAGAGTTCATTAAATGATAAATACAACCTGGCAACCTGGCAATATGATTCCCCAGTACAGTACAATTATGGCAATACCAAACATGAGAGCTGGATTTAATTAATTTTTTTTCCATTTTTTTCCATTTGAGTTGTGAAAAAAAATCTGAAGTTCATAAAAAATTTGATTATTGATTATTTGATCATTTCAAATCTTTTTATTTAGTCTTCATTGTATTGTTTGTCCCTATGGGTACTTGGACATGATGGTGACAGAGACCTTCAGCAGGCTCAAATTGTACCTGTGAGTAGAGATGACGGATGAGCAAACTGGACTTTAAAGTTCAGGGTCCATTCCAAATACAGATTTTACAAACATTTTCAGTGTGTCGGTTTGGAGTTCGGGTGCTTTATGTACACAAAACACTGGAGCGAGCATGACTGTGCTTGGGTACACTAAGTGCTCCACCCAGTGTGAGTCGATGCACTGTTTGAATGGAGAGTAAATTCAGGGTTTTCGGAAGTAGTATGTGCAAAGAAAAAGACAAATCCCTGCTCCCTCCCCTGGAAGTGAGTGAACGGAGAGCATAATCATCCAATCAGTGACTTCCAATGAGGTTTGAGTTATGTTTGGGTCCACAACAGAACTTTGTAGAAAGTCCAGCTGAACTCCAGAACCCAAACATCCGTTCATCTCTACTTATGAGTTTCTCATAGTTTTCCATATCTATCCAATAGTCAGGAATTTAATTTAATTTGACACCTGTGAAGTACCAAAGTTGTTGTATTAAAAACATTTTATTAGAAGCCCTATAAGCAAAAAATAAGCATAAACTGTAATGCCATCCTTATTATATTATTTTCATCTTAACCTTTCATTAAAGAAGTTGTCCACATCCAGGCTTAGGTAGGTGGCATGGTGGCTCAATGGTTAGCACTGCAGTCTGACAGCCCTGGGATCTTGGGTTCAATTCCTGCCAAGGACACCATCTCCAAGGAATTTGTATGTTCTCCCCATGGTTGTGTGGGTTTCCCCCAGTTTCTCTGGTTTTCTACCACACTTGAAAGACATACTGATAGGATGTTTAGATTGTGAGTCCCAATTGGGCTGCAAATGGTGTTGCAAATGTATGTAAGGCACTATGGAATTAATAATGCTATATAAATTAATAAATGTTATTATATTATTATTAGGTCAAAAGTCTGCAGTCATTATGTCATGATTCGGCAGTTTGCAGTCACATAGATTGATTGAAAACTCTTGACAAGGGATGGGCGAACCGTTCGGGTTCGTGATCTGTGAAAGCAAGTACATAGTTAATAACAATACACATAATGGTACCTTTACACACCGCCACCGAGGGTAGCAACAGGTAGGCACCGCACGTGCACACGCGCGTTTTCAATGGTCGCTAACGGTACCTGATGCAGCAATTACCCGCCGCCACAAGGTGCTCCACAGAAGGTATTTTCGTTCCCCGGAAGTGCCGACGGGTGCCGCAGGTTGCCTTCTGTGGAATACCTTCCCTGATTTACACGCCGCTACCACAAGGGAATCTGGGCGTACATATTGTGCGCCGTAACTACATAGGCGTGACAGAGTTGTGTATTCCGCGGCGCTCGTACGGTGATTGAACAATGCAATAGCATCATGATTGGCCAGCCAGCGCAGGGAGGCTGGCTAATACATGACGCTACTGCAAATGTGTATTGTGACTGGTCAGCTCGTTAAATATGCCGCCCTGTGCAGGAACAGCCAATGGGTACACAGTAGCTCCCACCAATGATAGCTGATGGGGCGTGGTATACATGACGCTGTGGCACGCCCCAGGGAACTCAAATACCTTGCCTGTGCCCCGATTACATGCCGCCACCATAGGGATTATACCTGCTTGTTTTTTAGCACGGCTGAAACACAGGTATCCAAAGAGACAGGAAGGAACAACCTGAATTACACGCCGCCACTTCGCGGTGTTTTGAAGGTAAAAGGTACAATTGTGTCCGATACCTGCCGGTTTCTACCTTTCGGTGGCGGCGTGTAAAGGTACCATTATACTTACCCTGTCCCCGTTATTCCTTTCAGTTGTGCGGCGATGCTGCGTTACTTCCAAGTTTCTGGGGAATGGTCATGTGACTGGCTCCAACAGCTAATCACATACACCTAGAAGATAATGGGTGGCCTGGAAGTGATGCAGCGCAGCATCACACTAGGAAGAGAAAATGCCTACCTGGTCAGTATGTGATGTCTATTAACTCTGTGTTTGCTTTCACAGGTCACGAACACGAGGGAAAACAGGTGGTTTGCCCATCCCTACTCTTGACTAAACCTGGACAAAACCCTGTAAAGGGAATCTGTCACACAGTATTTGCTATCCCATCTTAGAGCCGTAGGATGTAGAGGCAAAGATAATGTAACACTTACTGGGCTGCTTGCTGTAGTTTTGATACAATCATTATTTTATCTGCTACAGATATACCTGTTCTCTGAATATCAAGCCATGTATAACCCCACCCCCACCACTGATTGTTATTTTTCTGTGTACAATGAGCATAGGCAGTATGTAGTGGGGGTTGGGTTATACAGAGCTCATGAATATAGAGGACTACATGGCAACCAGCTTACTAGTCTTTTGGTGATGATAAGTTCCAGTTGATAAAACCATAATGTTTTCAAAACTACAGCATGTAGCACAAGAAGTGATACACAATGGAAATATGGTGAACATGTCATGAAAAATGCAGTCCACTCTGCAGGTTTCCTGTTATAAAGGAGGCAGAGCTGAGCAGATTGATGCATAGATTCATGAAAAATGATTCAGAACAAATTGTTGTGACATTAGTCATGGCCATGCCGTGAGGCAGGGTAGTTAGATGTTTCGGGGTCAGATATCCAGAGACCACATCATAAAATAAGGGAAAGTGTAAGGCGTAGTCAGGTCATGGTCAACATATCTGGAGGATAGCCGATCAAATCAAAGAGGCAAGCCAAATGGATGGTCAGAGGATGTCCAAGTTCTGGCAGCAATAAATTAAAACACAGAGCACAGACAAACAAGGCCAACATGCACCGATGAGCAAATGCTATGACTGGCAGGGATCTGAGACTGACTGTTCAGCTCAGTAGCTAAGAAATCATTCAGAAAATGGAACACCTGAAGAAGCCCAGCACCTTCCAGTCTCAGCATGCCCCTGCACTAGATTGGATGACTGAGCATTCAATCACAAAACTGATGGCTCAGTATTGCCCTTATTCCATAGGGCAGCAAAACTGGCACACACTGCTTTCAAGACACATTGGGTAGAGAATTTGTGACACTTGGGCTTTCAAGTTTTTCTGCGATTTTGGTCCAGTGGGTGGTCCTGTCAGTGGTTGACAGCTTTCTCTGTGTACACAATTATAAATGGAAAGTGGTCAGTCACTGATAAAACCACCCACTGGACCACAAACACTAGAAAAAGTAAGGGTTGAAATGATTAAAACACAGGTTATATTGAGTCTTTACTCACAATACTCTATCAGTGTGATCAGCTCCTCCTGCTTTATAACATGGTGCCTGCAAATTGGATGACATTTTCATGGTGACAGGTTCCCTTTAAGGCTGCGTTCACACATTCGCGCATTTTATCGCGTTTTTTTACGCGCGTCTTTTCAAATGAAAAACGCGCGTTTAAAAACGCGATAATAATACGCGAGAGAACAACTCGCTTCTACTTCAATCGCGCATTTAGACGCGCGTTTTTATAATGGGGCCTATGGAAACGCGCGCGTAAAAAAACGCAAAGAATTGACATGTTCATTCTTTTTACGCGCGCGTTTTTTGCTCCAAAAACGCTGCGTTTAATTACGCGATGTCTGCAAGGCACAAAGTGAATGTCCATTCACTTTGCTGTAAAACGCAGACGCACGTGCGTTTTTGGAGCAAATACGCGCGTAAAAAAACGCGCAAAATACGCGATGTGTGAACGCAGCCTAAGATACACTGTTTCTGTAACTCCCAAGGTATGTAAACAGTGAAGATCACTGTGCTATGCTGCTTTCATAAATGCCATACATTTCTATTGGAAAATAGGGTGGTCCGTGATTAATGTATCTGTTGTTTCCATTCCTCCACTTCCATTGGTTTCTGATCTGGATTCCTATTTCTACAAATGTCTACAAGGTAATCTCATATAAATCCAAATAGTAATGTTATCTTCGTACAAAAATACACGCAAACTGGAAATATGGTTAAAATAACAAACGTTCACAGAAATATAAATGCCCGTAAACAGGAATCACGTAATGCTGGATATGAAATTAGTACATTTTATGTACAAGGTAATAGAAGAGATAACAGGAAACACACACCCAAGTTATGACTGGAACAAATCCTACAAGGAAACAATAGAGCAGTAAATCAGGGATTTTTGGACCCTACGAGAGATACAATAAGCTAGGCTCTTGGAGAAGATATTATAAATGGGGCCTCATTATCTGGTAATTGAAAACATTTGGTAAGAAAGGAAATTAACTAAGTTATGTTATGTGCCAGTTTTACTTTGTGTTTTAATGGGAACCTGTCATCTCTGATAATGCTAATTCAAAGTGTTATGGAGGTGCCGGGCACAGCTCCTGGGGGAAAATGAACTTTATTTCGTCTGGGAGCCATTGGTTTTCCATCATATAGGCACAAATCACATTTTACCCTGATGAGCAAAAGGGTAGCAATGTTATGAAGTTTTGACTTTCAGGCTCCATATCCCACCATCCACTACAGCTTTGATCGTGAGACTACCTTCATTTTATGGACAATCATCTTTGCTATCTCATACATACCCAATTTTTGGATTTTTTTTCTTGTACTTTTTTTTTCAGTAAATTGGTGAAATAGGGAATGTGTTAGGCTACGTTCACACATTGCGTATTTTGCCGCTTTTTTTACGCGCGCTTTTCAAAATACGCAATGTGCCTTTTGTCTGCCTGCAAAGTGAATGGGAAATTCACTTTGCAGTGCAGACATTGCGTAAAAATACGCACTGCGTTTTCCGGGAGAAAGCGCAGCTCCGTAAACAATTAATAGGTCAATTGTTTACGCAGCTACTTCTGCGTATTCTCCCAGAGGGGAGGAAGAATCCTGCTTCCTCCTCCCCTCTTTGACAGCTGTGGCCGCCCATTAGATTTCACAGAGTATTAATATACACTGCGAAATCTAAATTAAACAAAAGCAAGTGAATGAAAAATAAAAAAGAATGAATACTTCACCTGTCCGACGCCTTCTTCCGCTGTCTGGTGCCTTCTGCCGCTCTCCGGTCTCCGGTTCCAAGTGAGAGGTGTACTGAGAAGACCTGTGGTGATGTCAGAGGGGCGTTCCCGGGCACTCGCGGTCATGTGATACATATCACATGACCGCGAACAGCCAATCAGCGCTGGGAACGCCCCGGGAACGCCCCCCCTCTGACGTCACCACAGGTCTTCTCAGTACACCTCTCACTTGGAACCGGAGAGTGGCAGAAGGCACCAGACAGCGGGAGAAGGCGTCGGACAGGTGAAGTATTCATTCTTTTTTATTTTCCATACATTTGCCTCTGTTTAATTTAGATTTCACAGTGTATATTAATACACTGTGAAATCTAATGGGGCTGTCACAGAGGGGAGGAGGAAGCAGGATTCTTCCTCCCCTCTGTGACATCACTGCGCTTTCTGGAGTAAAGAAAGCGCAGTGTGTGAAAGCCCCTGCGTATTTTGTTGCACTTTTTTGCGCGGCCGAAAAACGCGGCAAAAAGCGCGCGCAAAAAAGCGCAGCAAAATACACAAATGTGTGAACGTAGCCTTAATGAGTGTTTTTTCTCCAATAAAATATTTTTTGGTGTCATTATTTTTCTTAGTACTGACTGGGTTAGTAATACCTGATAGAGGTCTCAACATTGCTAATGCCTGGGCTTGATGCTATCTGACATTAGATAGTTGGCATCAACCCCAAGTAGCATTACCCTGTTTGCCAATGTACCAGGTCAGCGATTAGAGATGGGGCAAAGCATCAGGATTGCACATCTAATTGAGGCACCAATTCAGGGGCAGCTGTGGCCTGTTATTTTCGTGCTGGAGAGGGCATATTAACCATGGCCCTTACCACCCTGAGAATACTACCCCAGCTGTCTGCTCCACCTTGGCTGGTGATCCAATTTGGGAGGGACCCCATTTTTTATATCATTTGGATTACCAGCCAAGTAAAGGTTTCTAGCTGTGGTCTGCAGGCTGCAGCTGTCAGCTTTACCCTAGCTGTCTATCAAAAGTAGGGTAGGAACCCAAGTTGTTTTTGTATATAATTAAATATTTCGTTTTGGGAGAAGTACAAGACTAAACACTCTTTAGTGCCACATGAAAGGCACTAAAGGGTGCAAGCTTACAATAAGTAGGGAGTGGGACATTATATAGCTGTTGTACCTCTAGCTATCTTCCATCTATGTATTCTATCCATCCTATCTATTTACTCTCTCTCTTGATCATTTATCTATCTTTGCACATGTTTAAGGGTGCTTTCACATCAGCGTTTTTTCAAATCGCGGCAGATGCGGTGAAAAAAACGCATCTGCCGCGATTACCGCATACCGGCTGCACTTGCGGCGCGGTTGCGGCAAGCCCCATTGAAAGTATAGGCGGGCTTGCGGCAGGTGCGGCAAGTGCGGTTTTGCACTTGCGGCAGGTGCGGCCGCGAAAAAAAACGCGGCTGACCGCGTTTTTTTTCGCGGCCGCACCTGCCGCAAGTGCGAAAACCGCACTTGCCGCACCTGCCGCAAGTCCGCCTATACCTTGTATGGTGTTTACCGCAACCGCGCTGCAACCGTGCCGCAAGTGCAGCCGGTATGCGGTAATCGCGGCAGATGCGGTTTTTTCACCGCATCTGCCGCGATTTGAAAAAAACGCTGATGTGAAAGGGCCCTTACACATAAAAATTTTTATTTCAGTGACATGTGTTTTTCTCCGGTACTTGTCACACAGATGTAACATGGATCACATCCGTGTGTGGTACGTGTGGCATCCATGCTACCAGTAAAAAACTGACTTGTTTTCATGAGAATCCCAGAGGCATGTGCATAATTCACAAGGATACATGCTACTTGTGAAGATTGTATTAGTGTGCATGTGAACCTGTCTCCAGTAGGTGTGAAAATGGACTTACTGGAGACAGAGGTGTGTGAAGGGGGTTTTAGATAGACAGCTCCATTAATTCAATGGGATTTATGTAATTCTACATTCCTCTTGTGGTGGCGCTGTAGGGAAATTGAACATTTGTTACCAGGTGATCACAAGGGTGCATCCAAACTCTTTAACATTATGTAGAAAAAAAATACATGCACTTGGAGAATAGATAAAAAATGGACCTGATATTATGAGCATTAATGGGATAGATACTGTATTATTTGATTAATGCCATATAATACATAACTAACTGGTAAATAATATTGCCAGAAGTTATTATTTAATAGGCTCAGGTATGCAAAGTAATATGGAGTAGAACAGTAGGGAATGTATAAAATATCGGGGTATTTAAGGATGAATTCAATGAGCAAATACAAAAATCTCCATAACTTTGACATGAAACACAGACTGCCCTATTCGATAATATTTTGCGGTTTGCATTTTATTGCCTAAATCATGAAACTATGCCGTAGAATATTACTCATTACACAGCGTTATAGAATTCCAAACGAGCAATGTATCAGCTGACAAAGAGAATCTTTGTAATCCATATGGCCACAAATGACTCAGAATGCATTGCTGGCTAGGGTGTATGTATCAAAACGTGAAAAACTTAATGGGATTCAGTGACTCATGGGGCTCTGCAATATAATACTCACCAGAAAGCATAGGGAATTACCGAGTGTACTGCACTAACTCAAACGTTCTTTAACGTACAGACAAGTACAACACTGGCTGTGATTATAAAAGAAAATCCAGTTTGGCCATCATTTTTTTAAGTATTTTACTTTATATCCTATGAAATGTATGGATTATACTCCCACTGATGAGAATGTCATCACTACTGATTTACCGCTACCACCAGCATACTGAAGAGCTGGGATTTAATTAATATATGTCTGGAGGTTGTTCAAGCCTCAGAAACCCTCCACATGAAGTTGTACAGCTGTTTCACCTGGTAACTTGTTAATGGCTCCAGGTACAGTGGGGGAAATTTACTAAACTAAATGCAACAAAAAATTGGCTTGGCCCTAGAATTATGTGTTTTAGGAACTTTTTATCCCTTGTTTTGAGGTATTGAAAGGAGGTGCACAGGTTCCAAAATTGCATCAAAATTTTAGGTAAAAAATATTGACATAAATAAAGTCAATTAAGAAGGACAATTAAGATAAAGAATCCAATCAAGATCAAGGAAGTAAAAAGTGCTAACGCAGTGTTACTAATGATAATGTTCAAGTCTCTATGAGATCCTCTATATACACTCACTCCTATCTCTCTTATACCGGTTATAGATCTTCTATGCTGACCTCTCTGGAGAAGCTGTTGCAATTGTAGCTGTGGACTCCCTTCCAGTTGAAGCTGTAAAGTCCCTTTTTGGAGAAGCTCTGAAGTTCCTTTATTTGTTGTTTTATTCCCTCTAGTATGTCACTCTCCTTGTGTTGTTTTATCGTAGTAGTAAGTCTAGCATCTTGCTGGCCTAAGCTTAGTCAGGGCAATCCCAGGGTCACCCAGGGCCTAGGTACATGATCGCGCACAGGCTGAAGGACCTGACGAGGGACAATAGAGAGCTCAGAGTTCATACTCAGGTGATTTTGAAGAGGTGACCTCTTCTCCCTCTCCTTATTGCCAGGGCCTCTCCTTTACCTTTTCCTTGGTGTTTTCCTCAATTGCACCACACGCTGAGTGTTTCCTCACTACAGCAAGACACTATGCTATTCTTTAGCCTGGTGGGCCCAATAACTATGGGCCTCACCAAGCTGAGTATACCAGACCCCAGCTGCCTGGTTTTAACCTGAATGGATAACTGTGGGATAGAAAGTGCAATAGGAACTTATGTGATAAAAATGGTGACAGGTAAGCTGAAATTAAACTGTCATTACAGGAGCCACAGACCTACCTAAAACATGGATGGATTATCACAGTGGGTACCCAAACTCATCCAACATCTTCCACCCCAGATCTTTAGATGGAGCCCCACTTGCTGCCTTAAGCAAGATCGCCTATAAATACCAGTGCTGGGAGCAGAGTTAGGCAGAGTGTGCAGTCGCTAGGACAACTGTGAATACATTCTGGTGTGTCAGAGCGGTGCTAGGCCCGAGCCAGTTGACAATGAAATAGTTACTCAGCCTAGACAGTGAAGGGACCTAAGAGTGAATTCGAGGGCAAGGCGAGAGGAATGAAGTAGCAGCAGACTGGGGGCAGAGGAGCCATACCAGTTCACCCCAGAAAGCAACCTGGACACCGGAGTCCGAGTCTGCAGGAGAGCATTTAGCCCAGCAGAAACACTGGTTCGCCGAGGAGATTCCAGTCTCTCAGACACCTGTACAGCAACCAAGAAGGGAGCAAGGCACCGCAGGAGAAGATATAGCGGTAGTCCACGTAGAGGTCTCCCACCACACAACACAGGTGACAGAAACACAGAGGAGGCCATGCCTAGTTTTAGACAGGGCAGAAGCTTCACCAAGAGAAAAGTGACAAGGAGGCCTTATACTCACTCACTGGGGAGATCCAGAAGTGTTTCCTGTCCACCGGAGTGTACCCTGGACCATGCCTGCAATACCACCAGTTAAGGTACAGAAACGATCCACAGTGTGTGTGTCAGTTTGTCCATCCATGCATCCGCCCGGCTCAGAGACAGTAGCAGCAGCCCGGCTGCCTGGCCACCTCCCTGTGCAAAACCTCCATCCATCTCATCACAACCCCGGGGACCCAGCTCCACCTGTGGAGAGCTATACCATCCCGACCATCATCCCTGGAGGCCCACGGCAGCGCTGGTGCCATCACCAGAAACCACAGGTGGTGTCACTAGACTCTTATTATTTCTCCACTTAATTTTCCCCTTTGTAACAAGTGACCCCAGGGTACGGGTCCGGGCAGGCCATCGGTGACATCCCCCGTAACAGTAAAACTCCAGGATACCGAGTTACAGCCGACCCCTGGGTGGGTCACCTGTGACACACAACCAGTATAAAAGGCTTCAAATAGATGCTGAAGTATACACAGGTGGAAGCAACAGTAGAAAAAATGGAGGAAATATGTGCAAACCAACTATGCTGCTGTACAATCAATCATATACCAAGAAAATCAAGTGTTTTTGTTCAACGAGTTTCAAGGTGTATTCCTCACCCCTTCATCAGGACAACCACCATGGCAGGCAATCAAAAATAGGTTAAAGCCCACACATTTTTTTAAATTATTAAAATAACTAAAATAAAATGGGCTCCCCAGTATTTTTGATTGTTAACCAAGTTAAAACCAGGCAGCCCACGGTGTCAGTCCATAGCTGTTCGCTTTATCTGCACGAAAAATTAAAAATACAACAAAGTGTTACGTCATTTTTAAAAATGTATTTATTTATTTTTACACCCTTATGATTGCAGGCTCGTTACCTATGGCAACCAATCACAGACGCTGGAACAATGGGTGAGGAGCGCAATAGCTAATCACAGAAGTTGTCACAGAGAGTGGGCTTCTGAGGTTGGCTGTTGGAGCCACTGCAGTGAATAAATAAGGAGGTTAATGAGCGGCCCGGAAGTAAAAGTGTGCGGGCCCCGGTAAGAAATTATACTTACGGTATGTTTAATCACAGTCGAACCCGAATCTGAACAGTAACACTGTAACTTTTCAGAAAAGTTCGTGTTCAGGGCCCGTGCTGTGGTATTCAGTGAGGACCCCAAAATTTACAGTTCGGGATCGCCCATCACTAATTGTGAAAAAGAGAGTTCTAAAGTATGGGGGATGCATGGGAGAAAACTTATATATGATGTAAAAAGAGGAGATAAGAGGGAAAGAGAAAAGATCTTGTGAGGATTGAAGATTGTGTGCAGGTAAGTAATAGAAGTACTAGGATGGCGTTGTAGGTCATGGTTGGGGTTTTGAACCAGAGTCATTGGACAATGGGAAACCAGTGAAGGGCTTGGCAGAGAGGAAAGGCTGGGGAATAGCGGGGAGACAGGTGGATTAGTCAGGCACAAAGTTTAGGATAGATTGTAGAGGTGCTACTATAATACCCAGCGATATATAAGAATAATAGTATTCTAAGTACCACATTGTTACTTTACTGCCCTGGTGTATGATGTTGTGACGAGGCTGGCCATGTACAGTTAGTTCACTTTGGAAGAATACAACAAAAGACCTTTGTACGTCGGTGACTGCTCCTTCCGAGCTTCTGCCTCATGCTCTCATCACCCTTTCCTTTTAGGACGTAACTAGAACATTATGATCAAAGCTGAGTATTTACGGCCTTAAACATTTCACATGGAAGTGACCTTTGATTTACGGCCCATCAAAAAGTCCTTAATGGACTTACGTATATTTTAATAGCCCTAAAACCTGAAAATAATGCACACAGAGGGAAAAACTATGCCAGGATTCATATACTTAAGGTTCAAAGCCCAATTGTACAATTTATACCCAAATATATGGTTTGTAGTAATGTATTCAGACGTAAGAAATGCTGATGAGGTGGAGACCATGTAAACATAATGACATGACTTTGCCCCTGTAAGGCTGCGTACTGTTCAGCAAGTTCCGACACCATTTTAAAGACAATCTATCATCATGACATTGTTATTGTATAGTGTAACCTAAAATGGACGGGGTCATATGGTTCAATTCTACAACATAAAACTGATTTTTGTTTCTTTGCCGCATTCACTCAGGATCACGGTGATTATTATTAATGTGTGATAGAACACTGTCATAAACCATGTCTTTTAACTACCAAAGCTTTGGGGAGTAGTTTCATAGAAAATCACCTCACAAGTGGCATTCAGCTCTGATCCATGTACAGAAATATAATGTTAAAAAACATCTATAGGATGGGAAAAAAATGACAAAACATAAAGGGTGTAAAGGAAAACCTGGCTTTCTTGCCCAAAGCAACCAATTGGATCTCAACCTACAAGTTTTTAAATGCTGTGGTAAAGCGAAAGGACTGCTGTGATTGGTCACAATGGGCAACTAAGACAGTGACATTTTTAATAAATCTGCCCAATATTCCTCACAGTATTAGAATTAGAAGGTTACTATGAAAATGTTAAATAATTTTGAAACCTTCTAAACGGCATATTTTGAGGACTAATATACAGGTGCATCTCAATGGATTCAAATATTATCAAAAAGTTCATTTATTTCAGTAATTCAATACAAAAAGTGAAACACATATTATATAGAGTCATTACAAACAGAGTGATCTAATTCAATTGTTTATTTCTGTAAATGTTGATTATTATGGCCTTATAGACAATGAAAACCCAAAGGTCATTATCTTAGAAAAATGAAGTAGGGGGGATGGAGGGTTAAAAACCCACTGCCGTATTCCACGAGACATCAAAAGGTGAATATTGTATTGATTCATTAGCCAACGCGTTTAAGGACTCCCTGAGTTGAGATGAAACATGGCATATGATATTGATTTGTCCTGAGGAAGATGTTAAGGAGCCCTGAAATGTGTTGACTATTAAATCAATATTATATTCACTCTTTGATGTCTCGTGGAATATGGCAGCATGGTTTTTAACCCTTCATCCTCTCTAATCTGTATGCACCACGTTGGGGACTGCAGCAGCGTGATTGCTTTTATAGTGGTTGTGACTCTCACAACCACACAAGGTGAAGCCTCTGATACTTATTTAGGTAATATTTTATCTCTCAGACTCTTCATCCTCCCTACTTTAATTTTCTGAGATAATGACCTTTGGTTTTCATTGGTTCTGTAAGCCACTTTAGAGTTGGCTCCAGGTTTTTAGCGAGCCCTCGGTCAACAGGGTTCCTGTGGGCCCCACATTGCTTTCTGCCTTGCAAGAGCTATAGCTTTTTTTTCCTTTCTGGTACATAGAGTTGTATGAGGGCTTATTTTTTTTTTTATTTGAACTGTAATTTGTATTGTTGCTATTTTAAGGTCTATACGATTTTCAGATATTTTTTTATTCCATTTCAATAGGAGAGAAGGACGAACAGTAGATGTTCCGCACTTCCGGTCAATAATGATGCTGTTCGTTATTCAAAACTTGGTTTACTGATTCAACAGGTTCAACTGCTCACTTTTTATCGGAGAAAACTAAAACACAACACAGCAATATAATGACAACTGATGTTGTTGTCGTTATATTGCTGTTTTGTGACTGTTCTTTTTCCTGACAAGGAAGCGAGGCAGCTTTGAATCAGTAAACCAAGTTTTTTGAATGACGCACATCATCATTATTGACCAGGAAGTGCGGAACATCCACTGATGGTCCCTATCGATCGTCTCCTAAGCCTGTGCATCTGCAGTATCAGTCATCTATAGGCTTATGTGATCCATTGAGGTGAGCACATATGATCATTTCTTTCTCTTTTTTGCTTAGATAAAGCCATTGCGCTATTTCTCCCTTCTAGTTTTATGAAAGTCAAGTGATTAAAACCAGTGATCTGCATTTCCCTTTTTTTTTTCGTTTTAGGCATTTTTCTATATGTGGTAAATATTACATTTTATTAGTTTTGCCAACTTATGCAGTGATATTAAAAATGTCATTTTTATATTTTATTTATGTTCTAGGAAAAGGGAGATGATACCAAAAATTTATTTACGATATTTTTAATACATTTTTACTGGTGCCCTACGGAAACCAGGGATCATGGTTTGCAACTTCAATTTTTATTTTTTTTCTGGACTATTGATAGAAAAATCTAGGACAGACTATATTTTTTACTGACGAATCAGAAAACCTTAATAAGCTGGTTTCACACTGGCGTCTCGCTGCAGGAGGAATAGGATGCCTTCATCTGCAACCGCCGATATAGTGGCCAACGCATGCTGCCGTAGCGTTATTTCGCCTGTTGGCTTTCTATGGACATGTCAGGTGGGGGGGGGGAAAGGGAGAGAGGGTGTAGAGAGGGAGAAGCGATGAGAGAGAGACATCCCGGAGCTGTTCTGAACATGCTCAGAATGAGATCCTGATCCGTCTTGGCCACATTCACTAGTGGCCAGATGCAGCCTCATTGAAAGCAATTTGTTGTTTAGATGCATTGCACTGCATACAGACGTATCAGGATTTTTCAAGCAACCCTGAATCGCAACATTGTGCGGTCGGAGGTGCTGATGAAATGCCGCACGCGTCTGCATCTGGCTAAATCTGGATGCCACCTGATGGCACTGCATCCCCATCTTAAATAAAGGGACACATGCCTGATCAGGAGGCATCAGGATTTTGCCTGACACCGACTCAAGACATAAAAATTCTGATGTGAAAGCCCCCTTAATCATTAAGATTATAAGTGATACATGTCTATAGCATATAATCCTGATATGAAGACATTAGCTGCAGTTATTCTAACATGTTATATGCTGATAATTACAGTTAAAATATTCTGTATACATTTTTTCAGCTTAAAATAAATCATGGACATTTTAAATATTTTTTACGGGCAGGGCAAAAAAGTGCCCTATTTTTACAGATGGTCCTGGAATTTCTGGACGATTGGCAACCCAGCTTGGGATAGTTTGTACAATACACTGCAATATAGTAATGTTCGGTCGCCACAGTGGTGCTGCACCTATTCAATAGGTGTATAGTGCTGCGCGAATTAATAGGGACAAAGCAAGTCTTTACTTGTTTTTCTTACATTAATTTTACTATTTCTGATAAGTGTTTTATCAGTTCTTGGTGTCGTTTCCTTTTTCTTCCACATTTCCCTTTTTGTTTTGGAGAACACAATCCAGTTTCATTGTGTGTGCGAATTATTCTTGAAACGGTAGATTTTCCAATACCAACGGTGGAAGCGATTTCTCTTACAATCAGACTTGTATGTTTATTAAGAGTAATAATTCTAGACCTCTTCCGTAGAGTAACATCCATTTTTACAGGCACGAATTATACTGAGAGAAAAAGTACACTAAACCACTCCTCACAGAAACAAGCTCTCAACTGAAGCTGAGGGGGCAGCTAGCTGTTATTTTCTGACTAAAACCAGTCAAACCACATTTTGTTACTCAAGGTTGTACACTCACACCTATTCAAAGCAGTTAAAACTGGTTTGAATCACTGACTGGTAACCCCAACTTATGATTTTACTTAAAAAATGCTTTGTCCAAATTAATTTGCACAGCACTGTAGTATCATGCTCTCAAGTAAGAGGAGCAACTTTGCTGAGATACACCTACACACACCCAACACCAATCCAAATATGGCGCCCCTACGGATCCAGTCACCACAGAGATGCTGCACCCCTGTTAGGGTGTAGTATCCCACTCACGGGTAAGAGAAGCACAGACCGGACACCCAGATCACACTAGGAACCATTGTAGTGGGGTTGGGTGGTGAAGGAAGTAGTTAGAGGGAACACTTGGAAAGGAGTGAGGTCAGGAAGAACACACGTAGAAGGGTATAAAAATAGTGGGAGAGATCTAGAACGCAGGAGAGACAGTTGAGCTGTAGAGGAAGAAGAGGAGAGTGAAGCAGCTAGAGTCGAATTGGAGGGAAGCTAGAGAAAGAAAGCCTGTCACAGAAGGAAAAGAACTTGAGAGAAGTGTCCAGAGGCCAGACTGAGGAGCAAAGAAGGAGAACTAGGTGGCTCCAGGAGGAAGAGAGGGTCCCAGAGGCACGAGCAGTGACCATTCCAGCCGTAGGACTCGTATCCATTGTCAAGCGCAGGCAGTGAAGGGACTAGGCCGAAGAACAGGGGCACTGGGAATCTCAAGGCTAGTGGAGAATCCAGACCAGGCTCAACTAGCAACCTGGAGACCGTGGTACTTCCATGGTGACACAGTTGACTTCCGCGCACATCTGCTGTAAAGGTGGCAACCATAGGGCTAAGGAAAGACTCTGCAGGTTAACTCCTAAGAAAAGCCCACATTCACCGGCTCTGTGTAGTTAGGTGCTAGGCAGGATGGGTGAGGCAAGCGCAGTGTATAGAGGCTGAAAAAGGACAGAGAAGGGGTGCCGGTTATGTGTCATCTTTCTACCCGGGAGTAGCTGGATCCCTGCCTCTGAGAACCCAGTGCTCAGCAGGCTGTTGGACAAAGACTGTGAGTAAAAGAACTGAAGACTGCAACCCGCTGTGTCTGGGAACTTTTTTATGCGTCCACAAGCACAAGAAACAGTGCTACCAATTCACTCAGGTACCTCCAGCTGCCCTGGGGGTCAGCCCTACCTGTAGAGGGCTTAAGAACATTGCTGCCTCCCAACCATCGGCCCCTAGGAGAACTGTTGTACAGCAGCGGCGATCTAAGAAGAAACTGACGTGGTCAACAGGGTATGGGGTACTCGGGTACCGAGGCTGATGGCGGCTTTGCTGGGGGGATCACGGCTGGTCGATCCCCGATCCCGTGCCCTGAACCCTCAATGGCGGGGAATGGTGGGGGGTAAGGGGATATTTACAGAGGATACCACCTGTAGTTCTTGGTAATATGGTACCGGCGCTGCAAGCCGGCCGCAGAGGTGATGGTGGGTGCAGCAGAGTTTGGTACTGCTCCCCACAGGTGGAGCTTTACCTCAGGGCAGCGGGGATGGATGAGGGGAGTAGTAGTTAAGTCTTTGCTGACACAGGCGGTGAATTACGGCGATTAGACAGGCACACAGACACACAGGGATTGTTGTTTTGGTACCTTTTACTGGTGACAGAGTAACAGTTACAGTCCAGAGTATTAACCAGGTCCCCGATGCAACTTGGGATTTCCACCTTAGAAAGTTATGAGGCCTCCTCTGTGTCTTTGCTCTGCGGTGTGGGATGAGTCCTGCCTGAGCCTGAACCCACCGCTTCTTCTCCCTCTTTGGGCTTTGTCCTAAACTGGCAATGAGGTCCTCCTGCAGGGACCCTGTTTCTCCTATGGCCCCTGGTCCTATGCTTGGTCAATTTAGTGTCTCTTACTCTCCTTAGGGCTGGACTCGTCCTGAGTCTTCTGGGCTTTTGCTGTAGCCCTGAAGGCTGGCAGCATCGGACTCCAGTGTCCGGGTGTACTAAGGGGCGGTAAGATCTCGTTCCCTTTCTTAGTTCCCTGCTTTTTCTACTTGCCTCCGATCCTTTCCCTAAGGTGTGAACAGCGGTCAGTGGTCCCTGGTCCTGGGCCTGGATCTCTCCCAGTGACCAGTTCCTCCATCTCCTCTCTTTTCCTTCTCACTGCAGACTCTAACTGAAACTACAGGGACTGACTAACTCCTCCCCTCAAGCCTGGATGTTCTTAAAGGGGAACTGACTTAAGGCAGCCAGTAGAGCTCCCCTTCAGGTCTGGGGTGGAAGGTGTGGTGTGCTGTGCTAACCAATGTGTAATTCCCTCCTTGTACCGGTGGAACCTGTGGCAATCCCCCGCAGGGGTGCCACATATCCCCAGGTCCACTTATCCCTTCCCAGAATGAACCCTCCACGCCAGATGCCCTTCCCTAAGAGAGTGAGCCACCCACAGCAAACTTTTAATGACACTGCCAGGGTCACGGGGCCAGGGCTCGGTCCCTGTGATCCCCGTGATGAAGCCTCAAAACAGCCCGGTCCCGAGTATCCTAAGGCCCTGGAGGGGCGTGTCAAACTCCAGGCCAGGGAGACACTTGGCGGAAGAGGTTTGCTGTTAGAGAAGACCCCATCGGCTAACTGGAGGAAAGAGTAGGCCTATGGGGTGGGAGGAGTAATTTAGTTAGTTAGTGAGTTACTGTGAGGTGAAGAAGGTGCAACATCATGGCGGGAGAGGAGTGAGTTCTAGGGAACCCAGGCAGCTGGGGAGAGAGCAGGACCCATCCAGAGGAGTTGGCTGCTGATCTCTTGGCCTGGGGACCTGAATCTACAGCTGGCTGGACCGCCGGGTAGAGGAACAAGCCGCACAGGGGTGCTGCCCCAATTCGGTCTGAAATCTGCAGGACCAGCCAAGAAACTGGAGGCCACTGAACTTCAGGTGCAATAGCCACCACCATGGACACTCCCGAGCGATGGGACTACAGAGGGTTGAGAGGACTTGCAAGGCAGTCGCCCAGAAGGGCCCGCAGTAGCCTGCTTCGGGACTTGTAGCTTGAAGGACACAGGGAAAGAGTACAAAAGTGTCAGAGAGAACAGGGCAGCAAAGAAAGGCTTTATACTCTGTCTCTCAGCAGAGTGGACCCAGACTACTTGGGAGCTACCCAAACTGCAACCTTGGAGAACACAGTACCCCGGCTGGGTTGTCTATTGACTTGAACTGCAAGTAAAGGTGACTGGTAAGAACTGCAACCCTGTGTTTGTTCACTCCTTCATGCGGCTCCCTGCACCAACAACTACTATCACTATCCTCCACTATTTCACCTTCATTATACCCCAGGGGCCCACTCCATCTGAGGGAGTGCTCCATAACAGCTGCCAAAACTCCTATCCCCTGGGGACCACAACAAGCAGCGCTGGTCCAATCTGACCAGAAAATTCAGATGGCATCACGATAAACTTTATTTTCCCCTGTAAACAATCCCCTTTTAACAACCGGTTGCGGCCACGACTTCCAGGGAGAGCCACCGTAACATATCCTGAATTCTTGAGCCCTCGAGAGTTGTGTACCCTGACCCGATGACCGCTGCAGTAAAATTACTTATGTCCTATAGAACCTTCGGTAGGTCACCCGACTGGAATGACAATGGCATCCCCACTATACAATCATAGTTTGGGGAAACTGATAGACATCTGATGGGAACCCTTTCTCATTACTATTCTATTCAATTCTGTTGTCACAATGGACTGCAGCATTTATGAGGTTAAACTACTGTGACCTGACCTACTTCTAGTCGCAGCATTTACACTCAGGTGCAGACTGTATGATACAGTGTGATACAGTCAGCACCTGTGGTGTATCAGTTCCTGAGCCTGCTATATACATGCCGTGTGGACAACTGATGTACATCTACTGCGGGTATTGCGAGTTAAAACATATACAAAACATAAATATATGCAACAAAAATATGTGTGTTTTTCACATACGTGAAAAATATGTGAAAAATGTATGTCTGGATGAGGCCTTAAAGGGAATCTATCAGCAGATTTTTGCAATGAAATCTGACAAGAGCATTAATTAGGGAAAGGGACCCTGATCCCAGGATGTATCACTCAGTTTACTTGATGCAAGAGGTTCTGATAGAATCACAGTTTTCTCTGCTGCAGATCTAGCAGAGCTTGTAAAGTCAATGTATAATCACTTTATACTGCCCAAGTCGTCCGTTTGTATCACGACGGAGCATCTGTTTTCTGTGTGATTGGTGCTTGTGACAAGGCATTCCAGGAACCTAAGTCAATTGTAGCACCTGCACATCCAAGCACCATTTAACATGAAATAATTGTATCACATTTGTGATTTAAGTGGAACTATACAAACGGGTTGGAATGCTACCATATGTTTCGGTGTCCATTATTGGACATTTATACATACAACGACACTGTAATTCCATGACGGAGTAAGGCTATAGGGGACGGCTGATAGGGTGTGGTGGCATAATCTATTCAACCTGTTAGACTTCTCACTGTAATTTAAGATGTATCAGTTTGGGACTATAGGGTGTCAGCATTTTACAGTTGTAGCGATCTGTTTTGCTTGCGATATCTTTGTGTTGCCACAACATTGTTATGTTGTTGATTGTTTCTGCAGATTGGTGGTCCGAGTTTATAAGCATGTTGAAAAGCCTATCGTGGTGTGTGACAACTTATCAGCGCTGTCCTATCTGTAGATGGTACTATGGTAACCTGGGTTTTCCTGTGGGTAGTGACCCTTGTATGGTCGCGTTGGTATGCTGTGATTGCCAGGCACAACGTGCCTTGGCGATAGAGCGATGCACATTATATATGCTACAATAGCTGCTAATCAGTGGTGGACCAGGAGACATGGTTGGACCAGGAGACACAAGACACGTAGTCCTCTAGTGATAGTCTTCTGCTGATAAACACTGATTTTATTGAAACAAAAAGTACACAGACCTGCATGTGTGACACATCACTGGACACAGGTTCTTAGCACATACATAATGCTGCTCCAAGACTGCATTTCGAAAACCTGGTGACAGATTCCTTTACAGGCTCATTCAGATGTCAGTGATTTTTCATTGTACGCAAACGCAGCCCTGATATTCCTCAGTGTTTGGTCAGTGTGTCAATATCTACCATCAGAGTTTCATCAATTTTTCTTGCATTGAAAAAAAAACTGATGGGGATTTCTCAGATTCTATTTTCAGTCAATGAAAAATGGTCAACACATGGATGGAACTCACCAATTACCAATCTAATCTAGAATGCAACAAGCTTGTTGCAGAGAACTTCGTTGAAGCATGGTGCACTCGATAGGTCCCATTCGCATGATATGTACCAGTGCTGCTCCCAACTCTACTTGGGGAAGTTCTTTGCACCCAGCTTGTGCATTGTAGGATTAGATTGGCCATTGGTGAGTTATGTTTGATTTTTTTTATGAAAAAAATAGAAAAAAACGTTTTTCTATGGTTTAGTAATAAAAATCAAAGTGAAAAGGAATTTAAAAATAGTGGTCTGAATCGTGGGACTCCATAGCAAGGAAACCAGGAGAGGAATAATGATAGGAAACTACATGTTTCGAGGATGGTCTGCCTCTCTATCTATCTACTAATCTACTATCTATTATCAAATCTATCTATCTATCTTTTCGTCAACTATCTCGGTTCGGTGCAATAAGATACGTGTCGACTACGAATTGTCGCCAATCTCAATATCGAGATGTTTTGGGCGATGTTAGATCGTTGTACAGATATAGAACACTTGCTGCCTAAATTCTGCCATTCGAGGTGTATGTACGATTTGTACGTTTCAGTCCAGCAAGTTATAATACTTGAGATGAATGAAGTATAATTATGGTTAAAAATATTAATAAAATGTACTCACTCTATTATACTATCCATTCGATGCCTTTCCAATCATACCGGTCGAGATGTGATCCCGCAAGCGTATTCCGGTGAAATGAGAGTTACTCAGAAAACTTGTCATGTGACGGAATCGGTCGAGTTATAGAGTATTCACGCAGGTCCTACAGGTCCTAATACGAAAGTGAATAGTAGTGATTGTCACTGTAGATCTGTGGTGACCATATCCACGTGCGCGGTTTCGGTAATCGAGAGTTATGCAAATAGTTCAAATTGACCCAGTCCTCACTTTTATTCACTTAGTGAGGGTGTTAGACTGCGTAGTCCCATAATCTCCTGCAGCTTTCTTTTATCACTGACAATGCAGAGACTCGCAATTTATTAGGGGGAAACGATTCATCATCTCTGAAGGTAGGCTATTCTGGAAACGATGCTGAATGGATTTTGAAGTACATTTTTTTATATGACCCTGATTCCATAAGTCGCAATGATGTATAACAGGGAAGCACAAAAGTGATACACCTAGTGTTTAGTGTGTTGAGGGTTTTGAAAGTCGGAAAAAAGATATTACGAATTGAATCTAACTGAACAATAGTGTGGCTCAATTCTATGCAACACTCGGTCTCAAAAATAAAAACAATGTGAAAAGCCCTATGACTTTAAGGATCGAGTTCTGTTGGGAAAAAAATGGATAAGAACTTGTACATGAAAAACTGACGTCTGAATAGCCATAATTATGCATGAGGGCTTTGTAGCTGATTAATTGCAGGTTGCACAACATGTGATATGTTTAGTGAGTGCCTGATGTGTTTTATTCAAAGTTTTATTATACAAGAATGGGCACTATTGATTGATACTGGAATCAACTTAAGCGTTTGTACCATATTCCTTAACATTGTGCATGTTTTGATAACACATTCAATGCTATCGAGTTATTTGCAAAGCTTGTTCTAGTCAAGTTGTCAAAAGCTTATTCATGGGGTAAGGTCAGTTCGTTCATTAAGATGTTAGCCTGGTCATCATGGATTTCAATGAAATTATCAGAAAAAGACAGACTACTTCATAGATAATATATCACAATGTATGCCGATGTGCCCATATCCCAAACAGAGTGGGGTAAAATTGCTTATAATGTTTGATAGAGTAGTGGCAAAAAGTTTTGTTTTTTTTCTTAAATTACCACTCTAACATTTTTATTTTATTTCAGGGCTGGAGTGGTGTTTTAAATGTAAGTCTCCTGCCCTCTGTATTATACTCACCTTCCCACAGCTTGATCTTCTATCACTGCCGCTGCAGTCGGTCTACGGGAATTTGTGATTCATGGTGGGCGCCGGAGATTGCAACTCAATACATCCCTGAAGGTACCGTCACACAGGGAGATATCGCCGGCGATGTTGCCGGCAACTGAGGGGCGTGGCCAGGTTGCAGCGACATCGCCGGAGAGTTGCCTCGTGTGACAGGGCGATAATCAGGCGAAAAATCGCCTGAGTAACATCGCCAGGTTTCCCAACAATGTTGGGAAACCTGGCGATGTTGGTCAGGCAATCATGCCTGATCGCCCTGTGTAACCGCAATTCAGTTTGTTCTTAAATTACCACTCCAACATTTCATTTTATTCGCTGCTGGAGTTGGTGTCAAAATGTAAGTCCCATAGCCCTACATGGTATTTATCTACACCTTCCCGCGCGATTTTCTATGGCACTCGCCCCTGCAGATCGTCCGACAAATCGGATTCGGGGGCCCTGAGATGCACGTAATACACCTGAGAGCTTCTGGTCTCATTCTGGCTCTATAAAGATGCATTGGGATCTTTTGAGTAATTTCTGACTTTATAAGATGGCGCCATGGGATCAGAGCGCAGTCGGTAAAAGATAAGCCACAAGAAGGTGGTATATAACGGGGCAGGGGACTGAAGATTTTATATAGTGGGAAAAAAAGTATTTAGGCAGCCACCAATTGTGCAAGTTCTCCTACTTAAAAATATGAGAAAGGCCTTCAATTGACATCATAGATAGACCTCAATTACAATAGACAAAATGAGAAAACAAATGCTGAAAAGTTATAGCAATTTGTGTAAAATCTCAAATACTTTGTTCTATCTCCTTTGTTGGTCAATGACAGAGGTCAAACGTTTTCTTTAAGGCTTCACAAGTTTGGCACACACTGTTGCTGGTATGTTGGCCCATTCCTCCATGCAGATCTCCTCTAGAGCAGTGATGTTTTGGGGCTATCGCTGGGCAACACAGGACTTTCAACTCCCTCCAAAGGTTTCTATAGGGATCTGGATCTGGAAACTGGGTAGGCCAATGCAGGACCTTGAAATGCTTCTTATGAAGCCTCTCCTTCATTGCTCTGGCGGTGTGCTTGGGATCATTGTCATGCTGAATGACCCAGCCACGTTTCATCTTCAATGCCCTTGCTGATGGAAGCAGGTTTGCACTCAAAACTCACGATTCATAGCCCTATTCATTCTTTCATGTACACGATCAGTCGTCCTGGTCCTTGGCAGAGAAACAGCCCAAAGTATGATGTTGCCACCCCCATGCTTCACAGTAGGTATGGTGTTCTTTGGATGCAATTCAGCATTCGTTTCTCCTAAAGCATGACGAGTTGTGTTTCTACCAAACAGTTCTACTTTGGTTTCATTTGATTATATGACATTCTCCTATTACTCTTCTGGATAACAGGGTGAGATCTTGCTGGAGCCCCAGATCGATGGAGATTATCAGTGGTCTTGTATGTTTCCATTTTCGAATTAGCGCTCCCACAGTTGATTTCTTCACACCGAGCTGCTTGCCTATTGCAGATTCAGTCTTCCCAGCCTGGTGCATGGCTACAATTTTGTTTCTGGTGTCCTTCGACAGTTCTTTTGTCTTCACTATAGTGGAGTTTGGTGTGTGATTGTTTGAGGTTGCAGACAAGTGTCTTTTATACTGATAACAAGTTCAAACAGGTGCCAGCACTACAGGTAATGAGTGGAGGACAGAGGAGCCTCTTAATGAAGACGTTACAGGTTTGTGAGAGCCAGAAATCTTGCTTGTTTGTAGGTGAACAAATATTTATTTTCCACCAAAATTTGAAAAAAAATTCCTTACAAATCAATATAATTTTCAGGATTTCTTTTCTCATTTCGTCTCTCATAGTTGAGGTCTACCTATGATGTCAATTACAGGCCTCTCATTTGGGAGAACTTGCACAATTGGTGGCTAAATGAAATACTTTTATTCTCTACTGAATATACTGTATATTTAACAATTAGCTAACTACATTTCATCACTCACAAAGTTAAATTGTAAAGATTCAGCTCTTCTACTTTTGTATTAAATTTGTGCGATATCATGTACTTGAAAAATGTTTTTATAAAACAAGAAATAAGAATTAGTGCCCACTATTGGTGAGATACTGGAATTACAGTTATACCTTCTCTTCACTTCTAGCATTGAGTATATTGATTACAGCAGTATATAACAATTATCTGTATACGTATCTCATGGGATGGCTGTGTGAACATCTGGAAGTGATACACTTAGGTCTATTTGATGCTCTAACTTAATTTCTTACTCTCGATCCTTATTAGTGCTGGTATTTTTTCATTTATCCTGAGAGTCATTTCTGTGTGAAATGCCATCCAGATGAATAGCATTAAGGAGATTTTAGTTCTGTAGGACTAAAAAGCCGAAAATAAATTGCAGATATTGTGGCTGCGACGCTCCCCAATCCTTTCTCTTGAATACAATAACTGAATTTTAGATAATCTCTCCTTGTTTAATGCCAAGATGCTGTTTATCTAGCTCTGAGAAATTAGTCCTGAAATACAGTATCTCTTCAAAGAGCGCACATGTCGGCTATTTATAAAGACAGTATTAGGGAGATAAGGGAAAAAATCCTGGATCATCCAATACTTAATATGTAATATGGCTGCCCAGCCCAAAGGTTCATGTGGTGTCCTTCTAGCCCAATTCATCTTGGATTTCAGACCCTTGTGAGTTATGGACCCCCATCTTGTACTTATTCTTCTGCTACATATTAAAAACACCATAAAGGTTAAGAGAAAACAACCAATCAGGTTTTTCCTTTTTACCTTTAAAAAATTAAACTGTAATCGGATTGGTTACAGGGAGCAACAAACTTTTTTTCCACTTAGAAAAAAGATGAGCTGGACGAGTAGGAGAGTTGGCCCTTTTACATGGAGCAATTAAGAACATTTCTATGAATGTAATGTGATACGTGCCCAGGTAACACTTGTAATGTAATGCTTCCTCGATCAATTTCCCCGGTGATGAACACCGTATCCATCTAATCATCTTAGTTGTGTTGGTCCATTAACGTTACCGGCATACATTATCATTCCCATATGACCCATAATTACTCTTGATCAATGCGCCTTTACCAGAAGTAGCTAAAATGGGGCTAAAGTGGACGACAGAGGTCCCCTGTTCACGAACAGAAGAAGGACATTTGTTCTCCAATACCTCATCATACAGAGCATCCATATATACATTTGATAGGAATTTGCAGCTATGAAGTTCAGTAGCTCTGTCCCGTACGTAGTCTAATAGTAGGAAGCTAAATGGGTAGTGATGTATCCCCTCCACTGTTGGGCTCATGTGCAGGTGTCATTGATTAGGGGTCTTCTATAATCATGTGTCAGAACGTGGTCATAGAATGAATAACTGTGGGATGGAAAGCACAATAGGGTCTTATCTAATAAAAATGGTGGCAAGTAAGTTGAAGGGAAACTGCTCACCTTAGAGGGTTGTGTCACACACAACCAGTAGAAAAGGCTTCAAACAGCTACTGTAGTATCCACAGGCAAAAGCAATAGTAGAAAAAATAGAAACAAAATGTCTACTATTTGCTTCAGAAGGTGGTTGTAGGCTTTGGTAGTTAGAATCAGACTGAGGTCTTGTGCCCACGATCTATTATTTCAAACAAGTGCTATATATGGTTTTCACAGATATCACTGAAATCCATCATATTCTATAGGACTGTAAACATGTCTGATTTTTTTCCTTGGACCATGTTGAAAAAATCGGAGATATGTCCAATTTTGATACGAGTATTAGAACAATATCGGCAATGCAAGTCTATGAGTCTGTGAAACTCATCGGACTGCACTCCAATAACATCAGAGTACGGATCAATTTTCTCAGACTATATAGAAAATAGAAATCTGGCACACACAAAACTATGAGGTCAGGTTTTTTGTGATGAAAAATGTAAAGGTTTTTTTTTTCGTGCAAATATGAGACAGTTCCCTCAGTGTTTCAGCTCCGAATCCGAGCCTTTCTCAAGGGTTATTTATCTACATGGTGACATATAACAAAATAAAAATCAACATACACTGTGCAATAAAATTAAAAGTCACATACAAAAAGGTTTGATACTGGTGTATTTGGATTATCTGCAGTGCGGAACCTGTTCTCTTCTTGACATTCATGGGCTCAGGGAAGTTCATAATGAAGACATAAGGAATGATAATGGGGTGTTGGATGTATCAGGTGCAGAATAACCAAATGTTATCTTGAAGATATAGAATGAACCTAAACTGTTGGAATAGTGATGTAAATGGGAGAATGTGCTATAAAGTGTTGAGACCGGATGGGTAGAAGGATAGTGGGGTGTCATTATAAGCACTGGGGGATTAGAATGGGAGCCATGACTGGGATATGTACAGTATAAAGGGTAAGAAGTCTATAAATTAAGATGTGTCATGACTAATGATCAAAGCAGGGAGGTCCCAGAATATACTGTAGATGATTTTGAAGGCATTAGATGTGATTATTTTTGTATATGAGCATGGCTCATAAGGAACTGATGACCCCCAAATGTTGAGAATACAGTAAACTGAATCAAATCCAATGAAAGGTAACCTGTCAGCTGATTAATACAATTCAAATCACATTAGGAATTAATCAGATCTTGGCTATGAGATTTTCCACAGAAATGTTTTGGCGTTTCAGACAGAATAGATTTAGAAGATCTGGCCAGGGCCTATAGAAATAGATCTGCGATTATCTTGGCCGGCTCATTTCTGATGATTGACGGGTCTCTCCCTTGTGTGTACATAGAGAGAGACCTGTCAATCACCTGCGGCCTCTTCAAACTATATACACTCTATGGTTTCAGAGAAAAACATACCTGACTGCCATCGTGTAGCCAGGCTCTGATTCATGCTGCCCACGGTTCCGTTTTATAACATTACATAGAAATGTGAGTCCTCCTCATGTACAACCAAATCAGATATCTTATGGTTATAATTGTTATTTAATGATCCTATCACTCCCAGTCAATCCATGTATGATGATATGCATGTTGCAACATTTTTTATCTTATTTTCCGGCATGTCATCTATGCTACGTAAGTATATATATCTGAGCAGTCTGACATATTGGTTAATTCTAAATATGAAGCCTTCACAGGGAACATAGACAGAAAGGGTCCCTGTGCCGGAACAGTCCAATAAGTCTGGACAGTTCCATTTGTCTTGTACATAGAAATGATCCCCTTATGTCTCAGGATACTGGCGGCTGAACCAATCATATGTTTGCTCCTTTGAATTATATAAGAAGTATCCAGGTGCAGAGCCGTGGTTTATGATTTCTCTGAATAAGGCTAGGTTCACATGAATGTAATTTTCGATCCGAGAAAAATGGTCCGATTCAGCTAATCATACTCCGCTGAGAGACTCTTATCAGACTTCGATCAGAATGGGATCTGATCTTCTTGGATGTGAATGTTTTTAAAAAAATCTATTCATCTTTTCCATTTAGTCAATCAGTGAAAATCAGACTGTACTCAGATGTGATCCGATTTTTCTCACGGAGTCATAGACTTGAATGGCAGAGAGTGATCCAATTTAAAGGAGGGAAATTTTGTACGCTACAACTTCATCCTCAAAAAGCTTGGTCTGAAAAAAATATCAACATGTGCCCTGTCTCATTGAATAACATTGGTCCGAGCATGATCCGCTGTTCCCTTGGATTGAACACAGACTGAATATATGGACGTCTGTACGACCTTGTACGATTATTGTTAAAATAACACTGTTACATTTATGTCTGCTCCTTTGTGCACCTTTTTTATCGCTGACAAATGACAAACCAGCACTCCTAAAAACACAGCCAATTAAGCCTTGCTCCATTTCAAGAGTAAATAAATAAAATTGAAACTCACAGACGTGATAGGTTTGCGTGCTCACGATCCGCAATACCAAAAAAATCTTACCGCTGCGTCTAAAACACTGCGTTGTGCAGTACAATCACAGTGGATGGGATTTCTAGACATCCCATGCTCACTATGCTTCTCTCCTCCGCAGTGCGGTTGTCGCGCTTCCACATCTCCCCATGTTAATTTAATGCTGCGGAGTCGGAAGCGATCCAGCGGGTGAATGCGGGGAGAAGCCGCCCTGCCCCGAATGCAGATCATGGTACATGGCGGCTGCGGTTTCCCTGCATTCACCCGCGCCTTCCCGCAGGTCCGGAGGCATTGCGTCCAACACGTACTGACTCCGGCTTGTGAGCACATTCCCTAAGTGTAGACATTGGTCATAAAATGACTTTGTACATCACATTGGGAACTTCCAATATGATCTCCTAGTTGATTAATACATTTAATTTTTTTTATTTTGGAGAGATAGGATTCTTAAACTCGATTTTCAGAAAATAAAAATTTTACAGTAGTTCAATGAAATGATTAAATTCAAGGGTTAGAAGAGTTCACATATTGATAAAGATTCAACTATCCAATAGCAGAGCAATATGAAGGATCTGCTCACCAGTTTTGATTCACACAATCAGAATTCTCAGATTATCGATTCAAATAATATCTCATATTCTTTATTCTCATAGATGGAATTCTCACATTATCAATTTTCACACATCAAATGATCAAATAATTTGTTACTTAGAGATAGGATTATTAGATGATATATTTTTAGAGTTAATGATAACTCACAGATGTTAAGGATTTCTATATAGAATTCTTAGGCAAATTTGAAAGTTTGGAAAACTTGAAATGATCTTTTCTTATGATTATTTATTATCATAGATAGAATTCTCATACAATCTGTTTTCATACATGAAAAGATCAGATTATCCTTTTATTTTTAAAGATGGGATTATGAGAGTTTCTATTTTCATAGACAGAATATCAGATTATCTATTCCACATGGATGGTATCAGATTATGTAGTCTGATGTATGAAATGAAGAGATTATTTTTTTCAATTGTAATTTTTAGAATATCTATTATCCTATTGATGGAATTCACAGGTAGCCGTTCTATTATAAATTGATCTAGGCTCATAGATATTTTGGATTTCTATATTGAATTCTCAGGAAAAATTTCTGATGGAAGAATACATCTTGAAATAATTGGAATAAAAACATAACCTCTTCTCATAAACGGAGTTCTCAGATTATCTATTCTCATAGATGGAATTCCAATATGATCCATTGTCATACATGCAACTATCAGATGGGATTAACAGATTATCTATACTCATAAATGGAATCATCAGTTTATTCCTATAGATGAAATGATCAGTTTATCTAGTCTCTCAGATGTTATTGATTTCTATATAGAGAGTACTTTGGTAAATTCACTGACGAATTTATTAATCTTTGGATAATTGGATTTAACAAATTACCTCTTCTCATAAACAGAATTATCAGATTACCTATTCCCAAAGATGGAATTCCAATATGATCCATTCTCACAGATGCAATTATCAGATTATCTTTCTGATAGAGATAGGATTAACATATTATCTATACACCTAAATGGAATTATCAGATTATTCAGATAAATGAAATTATCAAGTTATCTAGTCCCACAGATGCTATTGATTTCTTTATAGATTACCGTACTCAAGTCAATTCACTGATTTTATAAAAATTGGAATACTTGGAATTACCAGGTTACCTCTACCCAAAAACAGAATTCTCAGATTATCTATTCTCATAAATGGAATTATTCAGATATCAATTTATTTAGTCTCACTGATACTATTGATTTCTATGTAACATACTCAAGTAAATTCACTGAGGAATTTATAATTCTTGTAATACTTGGAATTACCAGGTGACCGCTTCTGATTAACGGAATACTCAGATTATCTATTCTGAAAAAGGGAATATTAATATGATCTGTTCTCACAGATACAACTATCAGATTTTATTTTGTAATAGATGAGTATTAACAGATTATCGGTACTCATAGATGGAATAGATGGAATTCTCGGAATATTCTGATAGATGAAATCATCAGGTTTCTAATCTCCTAGATGGACTTATTCCTGAATTCTAAGAAAAATTCTCAGGTAAATTCTCAGATGGAGTTATATATCTTAGATATTTAAGATCTATAATATGATGATAAAGATCTGAGTTGTAATTCACAAAATATGTCCAGTTTTTTAAAAGATGGAGATTACATGACCTGTAGACATAATGCCTTCGTTGAAGTTAAAATCAAGAGAGATGTTTGGGAATTAAATAGTTAATGAGGTTAAACAAGGAATGGGATTTACCGATCAAGAGACACAACCTCGTTAGGATGAGGAATTTGGTATATTCCATGAAGAATGATCTTTGAAGACCATATCGGACAATACTATGATCGGTCAGTTATGGAGATCACGTATAGTTTCCATGGGACAAAGATTCCTGAAGATTTCATTCACTGTCATATTCTATGTATTAAGGGTTAAGTGCTTAAAGCTGCAATGCCTGAAAATGTGTTATGACTTTCTAAAAGTGAAAACAGTCCTCCGCTATTAGCTCACATGTATATTATACAGTAATGGTCCTAAATCCAGTGTAAGCTGTTTCCTGATAATAACAGATGTTGCATTATGTTTATAGGCGTTTGGAAACTCGGGTCTGCTGCGGTCAGGACTTTGCCTTGTTTATGTTTTGGGTGTAACATGTAGTCATATGGTTTGCCTGATTTAATGATGGGCAGGTTTCATAAATCTGTAGTATATTGGTGGCTCATACATAATGTATCAACAGCAATGGAGATCTTGACCTGTATAGACACACGAATAGCAATCAACGATGACTGTGTTTTAGGGGTCTTATTTATAGAAAGATAATAATCAGATTTCTCATTGGTCATATACAAATATTATGATGTCCTACAAACAGAAACATGTCCATGTGATAAGATTTTAGAAGACATTTAAGGAAATCTTAGTAGAGTTTCCATCCATGGCATATAAACATTATCCATTCCCTAAAAGCATGTCCTACATACAATTAGCCATCACAGGTGACTAGACATTTCATGGCTTATTTTTTTAAACCTAACTATCATATTCCCATCCACGGTGTAAAAATATTGTCCATGTCTTACAAGCATATCCTACAACCATGACCTACACACGTGTCCATGGTCTACAGGCATGACATATAAATTTGGTCTTTGCTCTAGAAGTTTGAGTATACTTTTCAAACGTACCCCTTCTATGACCATACCTCACAAGCATGGTCCATGCCTTAAACTTGTACCCATGTCACCCTGCAAAGAGTCACCACACAATCCAGATTCTACAATTAACCCAAAATTCTTACCTGTTCTGTCAACAGTAGCCAGCAAAATGCCAAGAAGCACGCAGAGGACTCTCTTCATTTCCAGCTTTCCCTTCTGTAGGTTTTAGGTATCACCACAGGAAAAAATGTTCTACTTGATATTATTCCCAGGACAAAAAAATATATAAAAATAAAAAAGTACAAAAATACAGTACCAACCACAAGAGCCGTTCCACTGACGTACAATAGCCTGGCACTACTGACTGTCACCCACAGTGACCTCCAAGACTTACACACAGGTGGGAGAAGAATTTTCCAAAAATGTTAAAAATGTATGAATTTTTCTCCCACGTTCTGTGTTACCCAAACTGAAGGAATGTTAGAATGAGAAATTAAAGATTCTCCTGGACCTCAGAGGAAACTTTTGTGTGTGTGTCCGTGTGTGCACAGGGATGAGGATGCATTATACAATAGTTTCCTTTTCCTATGTGTGTTATTAGACGGAGCTCTCTCTCTGTATTTCCACCAAGCTGCCAGGAAAAAAAAAACTTTTAAAGTACAGCACTTTTGCAAAGGAGGGATAAGGGGGTGGGGAGGAAAGAAGTTCCTGTGTGAACGTATTTATTATTGTTTTAATCTACGTTGCCTGCTACAGACCAGTTTATGTGGCCCCCACCTCTCTGATCCCTGCTTCTGCTCAGCACTGGAGATAAATGCTCAGTTGCCAGCTCTAGAATAGAGTTTCAAGGGACATGATATTGCAATGTAGGTAAAACTATGCATTTTGGTGCACCTTCCAGCACTACAATAATTTTTTTTGCAAAATATATTATAGTTATCACCTAGGAAAAGTAGGAGATACACGTTCTGGTTGATCTCGCCATTATGAAAGAGGAGCAGGTCCACATGTGGTAAGGCTTCAAGTAGCTTTTATTTACGTGTTTCAGGTTCGTATCGAAACTCTTTCTGAAAACTGGACTTTATGTCACTACATGTATACATATGTTATACATAGTTCCGTTATCAGAAATAGTTTGATAAGAACCTGAAATGCATAAATAAAAGCTACCTGAAGCGTTATCACATGTGGAACCACTCCTCTTTCACAATGGCGAGATCTGCCAGAACATCTCTCTCCTAATCTATGTGCACAAGATCTTCTTTTATCTGAAGACGTGACTGCCAGGGGCGGACTGGTGGCAGGGGGGAAAGTGCCCCCTGGGCTGGTGGTATAGCCCACATCAAGGGCCGCCCCCCTATAGAAAGGGGCCAGCCGCAGGCGGAGATTTGCGGCCGGCGCGGCGATACCGCAGCACATGGCGTCGGAGCTGGTAAGAGAGCTGCGGCAGCACATCGCCCCCCCACCGGTCCTCAAAAATTTCTGATAGCACCCCCCAACCTAATTAGGTGAACAACTCCCTCACTTTTAAACTACTATTAACCTTGTCTCCCCTTTTATCACCTATATATTTTGCATACTTTGATAATTATTTATAGATCATTACTGAATTCACATCAATCGCTAAACATAATACATATTTTAGGGATAAAGCTCATTGCACTTTGTGCCTTAATGTTACATTTAGTGTATAGACTGGGAAAAGCTGCCTGTGTACCCATTATCGAAACAGCTGCCATTTACCTGTGTTAGGCTAGGGTCACAGTTGAAGGCTGGATGCGATTTTCCATGCGATTTTCACACTTGGATTGTGTGAAAATCACATGCAAAATCGCATCCATGGACCCCAATGCAAAAAATGCGTGCCCCAATGCCAAAAACGCATGTCTAAAGTGCCATGCGATTTTGGCTCAGCACCAAAAAACGTTTCTTGAGACGTTTTTTGGTGCTTTTTCAAAAACGCATGCGTTTTTGTAACATGGGGCCCTATGGGAAATGCATGCAAAAACGTATGGCACTAAATGGTACCATACGTTTTCACATGCGTTTTTGCTTGCATTTTTTAAGGCTGCTTCAGAGCTAAAAGCAAAAACGCAGCCCAAAAACGCAGGCTGTCAAAAACAACCTTAAAAAATGCAGCCAAGTGTGACCCTATCCTTAGTTCTGATCTCACTGCAGAGCTGTGTGAGATAACGAGAGCAGACTGTCTGTCATTACATGTCTCGCAACGGTAAAGATAATCTCTGGAGGCAAAATCTCTTTCAAATCTGGGTCCGGCCTGTAAATCTTTACAGCTCAGTTGCATATTATAAGAAAAATTTACATTTTTGCTCTGGGCCTCTCCACTCTAAAGTTAAGCCCCCTGGTTATAATGGTGAAAAATTTTCCCTTCAACCTAGTATATCACAACTTCACTGTGGGCATGACCATATTTTGATTAGTCAACATGAGAGTAGAAAAACCAAACACCCTGTAGTGATTTGCTCACTGAGCGTGTTGTGGGACACTCAAATGGTAGCGAGATTCAGGCAGACAGGAACGTCTTTCAATCAAATAAATCCATCAATTTATTACACCATAACTCACACAACATAAACAATCCATTTCAAATATGTACATCAACAGAACATTAGTGACATAGTCTGTCTCAATGGTGGATACGCACGTCTGGCATTATTTACAGTCTCTTGATATTTGTTACCTTCCAGCTGCTGTGGTCTCCTCACCGCATGCCTTCAAGAAACACTGACAACTTCCACGCATACCATCCCAGGTGCGTTCCAGGACAATGGCCTCCAAAGTACGTAGAGTGAGACCCCGTCTGTGCCTTCCAGAACCTTGTCCAAACACAGCCATTCAAAAAGCCATCCCAGACACTTTCCAAAGCCATCCCAGGCTCTGGACATGATCACCGGACATCATGCTGTCCACGGCACCAGCTGTTCCCAAGCAAGAGAGATCCTATGGTCCCTGTACGTAATGCAATGCCTTCCAAGGACACATTCGCCTAAGCAAGAGATCTGGCCTCCTGGTCATATCTCTTCCAGGGAAACTCCTGCTCCCAAACACCCATACACCTCTAATAACATTAACACAGAGATTATATCCCCTGAGACACTAGGTTAGCCAGACACACTTCTGTCTTTTAGCTCACCTGCAGCCCAGTACAGTAATTACAATGTAATTACAAGTCTCAGCATACAGTTTTCTGAGTTTATATCCCTGAGCACAACCGACCTCTGCAATATATACTGGCTATTTGCAATGCAGCAAGTCGCTGCATCACAGCCCACAAAGAATTTTTGTGATACATAGCCAATTATTTGAAGGCAACAATTATTACCAAGAGGTATAACTTTGTGTCATGCCTTGGGATTCGATCGGGTGACCTTGTGCTGTGTGCCTTGTTTCCTTCTCAGCTGAGAACCATAGAATGGTCAATTCCTGGCAGAGTGCTGATTATATTTTACCTTTGTAGTTTGTACCTTTGCGGTCAGCAGGTGTTTTTAATAATCTTATATATAATTGCCGTAGCTCACTTCCGTCATATTCGGCGCTACTTCCGTCGTCGTGGACGTGGCTGCCAAACGGAAGTGCGCTACGGCAAGGATAAGATATAGTGAAGCTCCTCCTGGCCGCGCTCCCCGCCTGTCACAACACTTCCCCCCGCTGCCCCATCACCCCCCTGCCTGTCACCATAGCCCCCCTCCACTCTCCGGTCACCCCCCCCACTCTCCGGTCACCCCCCGCCTGTCAGCACACACCCCCCCACTCTCCGGTCACCCCCCCCCAACTCAGCACAGACCCCCCCACTCTCGGGTCACCAGCCCCCCACTCTCGGGTCACCCCCCCGACTCTTACCGCCGCTCCAGCCAGCCAGCCGCGATCTCTTTTCATGGGGCTTAAGGACCTCTGATGACGTCACGATGATGGGCGGAGTCACAGTTCACATGACCGTGACGTCATCAAAGGTCCTGTCCCGATCTAACCTCCTCTGCTTACTCATCCCCCTGCGCTGCACACTGACCCACGATCTGCTCTCTCACCCCCCGCTCTGCCCACTGACCCCCACTCTGCCCCTGACCCTGCTCTGCCCACTCACCCCCACACTGACCCCCCCAACTCTGCCCACTCACCCCCCAACTCTTCCCCCTGACCCCCTCTCTGCCCCCTCACCTCCACTCTGCCCACTGACCCCCACTCTGCCCCTGACCGTGCTCGTACCACTCACCCCCACTCTGACCACTCACCCCCCTACTCTGCCCACTGACCCCCAACTCTTCCCCCTGACCCCCACTCTGCCCCCTGACCCCCACTCTGCCCCCTGACCCCCACTCTGCCCACTGACCCCCACTCTGCCCACTGACCACCACTCTGACCACTCACCCCCTACTTTCTCCCCTGACCCCCTCTCTGCCCCCTCACCCCCACTCTGCCCACTGACCACCACTCTGCCCACTGACCCCCACTCTGACCACTCACCCCCACTCTGACCACTGACCCCCACTCTGACCACTGACCCCCCTCTGACCACTGACCCCCAATCTGCCCACTGACCCCCCTACTCTGCCCCCTGACACCCCAACTCTTCCCCCTGACCCCCTCTCTGCCCCCTCACCCCCACTCTGCCCACTGACCCCCACTCTGCCCCTGACCCCCACTCTGACCACTGACCCCCACTCTGCCCACTAACCCCCCAACTCTGCCCACTGACCCCCCAACTCTGCCCACTGACCCCCCCAACTCTTCCCCCTGACTCCCCAACTCTTCCCCCTGACCCCCCAACTCTTCCCTCTGACCCCCCAACTCTTCCCCCTCACCCCCACTCTGCCCACTGACCCCCACTCTGCCCCTGACCCCCACTCGGACCACTGACCCCCACTCTGCCCACTGACCCCCACTCTGCCCACTGACCCCCCAACTCTTCCCCCTGACCCCCTCTCTGCCCCCTCACCCACACTCTGCCCACTGACCCTGCTCTGCCCACTCATCCTGCTCTGCCCACTCACCCCACTCTCTGCCCTCTCACCCCCTCTCTGCTCCCTGACCCCCTCTCTGCCCACTGACCCTGCTCGGCCCACTGACCCCTCACACTGCCCACTGACCCTGCTCTGCCCACTCACCCCTCACACTCACCCTGCTCGACCCACTGACCCCTCACACTGCCCACTGACCATGCACTGCCCACTAAACCCTGCTCTGCCCAGTCACCCCCGCTCTGCCCGCTGACCCCCTGCTCTGCTCACTCACTCTGCCCACTCACCCCTGCTCTGCCCACAAATTTTTCACACTAACCCCTGCTGTGCCTACTGACCCCTGCTCTGCCCAATCACTCTGCCCACTAACCCCTGCTCTGACCACTGACCCCCGCTCTCACCCTGCTCTGCCCACTGACCCCCCAATCCTGCCCACTGACCCCCCCACTCTGCCCATTGACCCCCACTCTGCCCATTCACCCCAGCTCTGCCCACAGACCCCAGCTCTGCCTACTCACCCTGCTCTGACTACTGATTATGCCCACTGACCCCTGCTCTGCCCAATGACTCTGCCCACTAACCCCTGCTCTGCCCACTCATCCCCCACTCTGCCCACTCACCCCAAGCTCATCGGTTTCCCAGCCAACGACAGGTCCTGTCCTGGAAGCTACAAGACAGCTGGAGCGAGCCGCCGGAGGGTAAGTATCCTCACTGAGGTTTTTTTTTATTTTTATTATCAACATGAAGTTCCGGTGGGGAGGGGGGGGGTGCTGGCCCAGAGGGAGGGGAGCCACACAGAGTGGAGGCCCAGAGGGACGGCGGCCCGCGGGGAGCGGAGGGGGTCTGGAGGAGCGCCTCCATCCTGCCCCACCCCCCGTATCCATCCTGCCCCCCCGACACCATCCTGCCCCCCCAACTCCATCCCGCACCCCCACCACCATCCTGCCCCCCCCAACATCCTGCCCTGCCGTCTCCATCCTGCCCCGCCTTCGCCATCCTGCCTCGCTCGGTCCATCCTGCCCCTCCGCCTCCATCCTGCCCCTCCGCCTCCATCCTGCCCCTCCACCTCCATCCTGCTCCGCTACCCACCATCCTGCTCCGCCACCCACCATCCTGCCCCACTCGCTCCATCCTGCCCCGCTCGCTCCATCCTCACCCCCGCTGTTCTTGTTCCCCCGGCTGGTGTTTAAGTCTATTATTTACAACTCTTAAAAATATTATATACAGATTCTAGACTCCCGATTCTTTAGAATCGGGCTCACAGCTAGTAATATAATATTTATATAGCACTATTAATTCCATAGCACTTTACATACATCAGTAATGTTGTCCCCATTGGGCTCACAATCTAAATATCCTATCAGTATGTCTTTGTGGTGTGGGAGGAAATCAGAATGCCCAGAATACCCACGCAAACACAGAAAGAACATACAAACTCCTTGCAGATGTTGTCCTTGGTGGGATTTGAACCAAGGACCCCAGTCTGAAGTGCTAACCACTGAGCCACCATGCCGCCCATCTTTTCTTTGATTCATTTGGTCTGCTTTATCACATTTTGAGTGTGGCTATGACTAGCCCAGAGGCCTATGGGGACTTTGGTGTCTGGGCCCTGCTGTGGTTGGGATGTCACTGGTGGCCTGCCCAGACCCGTGGCCCTGGTGGTCAACTGATAAAGGAGTTAGGGAATGGAAATAAAGAAAATAAAAGTTTGCTGTGACGCCACCTGCAGATTTTGGCGATGGGCACCAGTGCCGCTTCAGACCTCCGGGGAGATGGTACTGCAGCTTGGATGGCGCAGCTCCCTGCAGGTGGAGCTGAGTCCCCGGGGCAGAGATGCACCTGTAATGGCAATGCAGAATGTGGAGATGATCTGTGGAGCAGTGCAGCAGATAAACAGACACACGGACGCTTTATCACTCTACATGGGTACTTTATTCTGTAAAGCAGTTCAGATGGCAGTACAGGTTACAGCACAGTCACAGAGGGTTGCAAGGTCATTCAGTGGATCCCGTAGTATACTTTCTCTTGTCAATCCCATGTCCTGCTGCTAAAACCTGCCCCGGCACAGCCCTCTAGTATACCAGGCCCGTTGGGGTGCTGTGAGATCCCTTTTCTCCCTCTCTCTTTCTCTGAAGGGGCTCAACCTTTGGTGGGCAATCCTGGCGAGGCTGCACTTTCTGGACAGGGTGTCAGGGTTGATAAACTGACCCGTGACGACCGGTGTGGATGGCTCAGGGGCTGAACACCCTGCACCGTATCCTCGGAGCCGGTACTCCGTTAGATGGACCAGGCATTCCCCACAGAGTATGGGTGCTCCGATATGGCGTCCCCTCTTTCTTTTCCTGGGCTGCCTCTAGCCCCTCTCCCTGGGAGTCTCCATCTCACGCTCGGAGGCTCCCCTCTGCTTCGCTCCTCAGTGCAAACCAGAACTCCACCGTCTGACTTCCCTCCTCCTCTAACTCCGCCCAATGGGAAAGGTTCCACCCGTCTACCCTAGGTTAAGTGTGGGAGTGCTGGGATGGGATCCACTTGCAAACTTTACTCTCCCCTGTGACAGGAATAACTGTACACTCGTTTGTGGGTGCAGTACCACTACTGTGGTGCACTGACCAGTGGGGCGCCACAGCTACTTATACCTACTACTTGGTGTTCTTGGGTGTCTATAAAGTTATGCACATGAGATTTTCAAAACGGGGAAACAAAGCCTATCCCTAATCTACTGCACCTGTAAAAGAAAAGAGAAGGAGCGCAAATGTGAAGCACCTCAGGGTAAACCGTATTGCAGGGAAAACGGGGTTTCCACTCACCTTGTGGAGTTGTACTGGCTGGGTACAACTCCAGTGATAGTCACCTGATGAAGACGCTAACGTCGAAACGCGTAGCGGAGTTTGAGGGACCGTGTTTTTAATAAAGGTCTGTTCATCATAACAATTTCCCCTTGCCCTCCTTCCTTAGCGCTATCAGAACCGCAACTATTTTTTCCTAATCTACTGCACCTGACCCAACTGGTTCGTGTACATACTAATATTTCTAAGTGGGTTCTGCTAAGAAGTTTCATCCCCACTGCCAAGGATTTTGCCTGTAAAATAGAGACTAGGCTTGGTATATTCATTTTGCTGCTTGCTACTCCTGTACAGGAATCAGTTGGGCCAGGTGCAGTAGATTAGAGATAGGCATTATTTACTTCTGTTGGAAATCTCATGTGCATACCATTTTGGAATGGAGGGCACAGAAGAAGAATTTTTTTTTCAGAATTACTGCAACAGCAGCAATTTTGGGGGTTCCTCAGTAGAATTTTAAAAACACCCTGTGAAGGATCCTAATGGTCTTTAAGCAGGTTTATATCTCTTCCATGCATAAGAGTGCAGCAAACAGCATGTTCTGAACATTTATTTTTACAATAGGACTCTATTAACTGCATAAGCCCCTGTATATCAAAATCTTCCCAATGCATATTGTTGATGAATGGAAGTCACACAATGCAGTAACATAGTAAAATAGTAACATAGTATTTAAGGTTGAAGGAAGACCATAGGGTACCGTAACACCTGGACAAATCGCCGGCGATTCCACAGGCGACGCTGAGGCGTGGCCTGCCGCCGGCGATATCGCCAATGCGTCGCCTAATGTAAATGGGGGAAGGCGACATGTCTGAGTGGTCGCCTGGTTTCACATCAGAGCTCTGAAACCAGGCGACCATTCTTGGGCGATGTGTGCTGATTGCCCTGTGTAACATCTCATGAGCGATGTCAAAGGTGACAGCACACATCACTTATACCATTCCGGTAGGCGTTTCAGGGCATATTTACTAGCTTTGGCGGTCTGCGTGGATTGGTGGCAGCTCGAGCGTTACGATTGGTTGTCTTGTTCCTCGGCGCCATATTTGATGATGTGTGCGTCCAAAGGTGTATTACCCAGGAGCGTACATACTGTACAGTAGCGCATTGATGTCGCCTCTGTGTTTGCGGCTGTGTTCAAAAGTGCAGAGATGTTCCACAAATGTGTGTTAACAGAAACGCAATTGCCATTACATGTCAACTAATGTCTGCATGAGCGCTGTAGTGGCAGCCTTCCTGTGTTACATGACGCAAAAGCATACAGTGTAGGGATGGGCGAATCTACTCACTAGGACTCGTTACTCGGCGAGTAGTAAGGGACTCGCAGGACTCGGTACTCTGCGAGTTTCCCAGCGTTTACTCGCACGAGTCCAATGCAAATCAATGGCAAACGCTGACAAAAACTAGGATTGCCTTTGATTGCATTAGACTCGGCTACTGTGCCAGTGATAGCAGGGAAACTCGCAAAGTAACTGCTGTTACTTTGTGAGCCGAGTCCAGCTGTCTTCTCTGTGCAGCTCCAGGGTCCTAGAGCCCGCCTGCTCACAGACATGATGTAGCAGTGCTGAGATTGTTCTCAGTCTGCTCATTCCCTGTGCATAGACATCTATATCTATGCACAGGGGATGTAGCAGAGAGGACATCGGGTTTTGGACTACGTCGGACGGAAGAGGATTTTTTTAATTAAAGATGGAGTCCCTAATGGCTTTTGTTTTTATTTCAAATAAAAAATTTTCTCTGTGTTGTGTTTTTTTAACCCTTTATTGGAGATTCTTAGTGGCTGGGTCAAACGTGGCCTGACATTAAGAATCTCGGGCTTAATACCAGCTTGTATAACAAAGCTGGTATTAACCCCTTTATTACCCAGCGTGCCACCGCCACCAGGGCCGCTGGAAGAGCGGGATTCAGCGCCAGAGGATGGCGCTTCAATGAACGCGCCATCTTCTGGGGTGGCTGCGGGCTGCAATTTGCAGCGGGAGGTGCCCAGAAAGCTTGGGCATCCCTGCGCTGCAGATTCCAGCCCCCAGCTGCTTAGCTGTACCTGGCTAGACATAGAAATTGCGCGGAGCCCCCACGCATTTTTTTTTTATTATTTCATGAATTTCAGAGTCAGAGTCTCAGAGTCAGAGAGTCAGAGTCTCAGAGTCAGAGTCTCAGAGTCAGAGTCTCAGAGTCTCAGAGTCAGAGTCTCAGAGTCAGAGTCTCAGAGTCTCAGAGTCAGAGTCTCAGAGTCAGAGTCTCAGAGTCAGAGTCTCAGAGTCAGAGTCAGAGTCTCAGAGTCAGAGTCTCAGAGTCAGAGTCTCAGAATCAGAGTCTCAGATTCAGAGTCTCAGATTCAGAGTCTCACCCTCAGAGTCAGAGTCTCAGAGTCTCAGAGTCAGAGTCTCAGAGTCAGAGTCTCAGAGTCAAAGTCAGAGTCTCAGAGTCAGAGTCAGAGTCTCAGAGTCTCAGACTCAGAGTTAGAGTCATGATCTCAGAGTCGAGTTAGTTCAGAGTCTCAGAGCAAGTCAGAGTCTCAGATGAGTCAGAGTCTCAGATCAATCTAGTCAAGTTCACAGAGTAGATCAAGTAGGTCTCAGAGTCAGAGTCAGAGTCTCAGAATAGAGTCAGAGTCTCAGAGTCAGAGTCTCAGAGTCAGGTCGATCCAGAGTCAGAGTCTCAGAGTCAGAGTCAGAGTTCAGAGTCTCAGAGTCAAGTCCAGAGTCAGAGTCTCAGAGTCAGAGTCAGAGTCTCAGAGTCAGAGTCTCAGAGTCAGAGTCTCAGAGTCAGAGTCTCAGAGTCAGTAGTTAGAGTCTCAGAGTCAGAGTCTCAGATTCAGAGTCTCAGATTCAGAGTCTCACCCTGAGCCAGAGTCAGAGTCTCAGAGTCAGAGTCTCAGAGTCAGAGTCTCAGAGTCAGAGTCTCAGAGTCAGAGGTGTCAGAGTCAGAGTCTCAGAGTCAGAGTCTCAGAAAGTCAGAGTCAGAGTCTCAAGCTCAGAGTCTCAGAGTCAGAGTCTCAGAGTCTCAGAGTCCTCAGAGTCAGAGTCAGAGTCTCAGCAGTCAGAGTCAGAGTCTCAGAGTCAGAGTCTCAGAGTCAGAGTCAGAGTCTCAGAGTCAGAGTCTCAGATTCAGAGTCTCAGAGTGTCAGAGTCTCAGAGTCAGAGTCAGAGTCTCAGAGTCAGAGTCAGAGTCTCAGAGTCAGATCAGAGTCAGAGTCTCAGAGTCAGATCAGAGTCAGAGTCTCAGAGTCAGAGTCTCAGAGTCAGAGTCTCATCAGAGTCCAAGTCAGATCTCAGATCAGTCTCAGAGTCAAGAGTCTCAGAGTCAGAGTCAGAGTCTCAGAGTCAGAGTCTCAGAGTCAGAGTCCAGAGTCTCAGAGTCATCAGAGTCTCAGAGTCGGAGTCTCAGAGTCAGAGTCTCAGATCAAGTCATTAATCGAGTCTCAGAGTCGAGTCTCAGAAGTCCAGAGTCTGAGTCAGAGTCTCAGAGTCAGAATCTCAGAATTTCATGAAATAATTTAAAAAAAATGCGTGGGGCTCCGCGCAATTTCTATGTCTAGCCAGGTACAGCTAAGCAGCTGGGGGCTGGAATCCGCAGCGCAGGGATGCCCAAGCTTTCTGGGCACCCCCGCTGCAAATTGCAACCCGCAGCCACCCCAGAAGATGGCGCGTTCATTGAAGCGCCATCCTCTGGCGCTGAACCCCGCTCTTCCAGCGGCCCTGGTGGCAGTGGCACGCTGGGTAATAAAGAGGTTAGGGCCAGCTTTGTATTATCAGCTGGCCCTAAGCCCGAAATTTATGGCGGTCACGCCAATATTAGACATGACCGCCATGAATTTCTATTAAATTGTTTTAAAAAAAACACAACACAGAGAAAATTTTTTATTAGAAATAAAAAAAAAGCCATTAGGGACTCCATCTTTAATTAAAAAAATCCTCTTCCGTCCGACGCAGTCCAAAACGCGATGTCCTCTCTGCTACATCCCCTGTGCATAGATATAGATGTCTATGCACAGGGAATGAGCAGACTGAGAACAATCTCAGCTCTGCTACATCAGGCAGTAGGCGGGCTCTAGGACCCTGGAGCTGCGGCAGCCAGCACACAGAGCAGACAGGACTCTTATCTGTGCGAGTTTCCCAGCGATTACTTGCAAAGTAAACAAGTCCAATGCAAATAAATGACAAAACTAGGATTGCTTCAGGCTGACACATCTGCGATTTGTAAATCTCACACTACTCGCTATTACTCGCTTCCCCATTCATTAACATTGGACTCGCTAGACTCGCAACGAGTAGCGAGTCCTGTGCTCGGACTCGCTAGAGTCAAGCAATTCCGAGTAATTTAGGATTCGCCCATCACTAATACAGTGAATCCTGTGGCTTTTGCGGCGCCTCTGGGCCCCCGTCAACATGTGACATATCTCCCATGTGTTCATTCGCCCGAGCGTTGTCAATCTTTTGGCGCCGCCTTCCTGGTGCTTTCCCTTCCCCTGCAGAATAGTAAAAATGGCGGCACCCAGGCGAGCTGCAGAGTGGGGAGAGCCTGAGCTTCTTATTTTAATAGCTGTATGTGACACCAGGGATTACTGGTGTCACGAGCAGCACACCCATCCACACCTCCACAAGCAGGCTGTCCTGTGTAGGGTGCAGAGGTGGCTGGAGAGGAGGTTGGGGGTTGTACGCAGCTGTAAGCAGATCTGCAAAAAAATAGCAGATCTCAAATACAAGACGCCCGCACGCATCACCCAACTGCGTGCCAGGATTGCCCAGATGAGAGGTGAGTAGCCTGACAACATACACATACCCTTCTGTGTAAAGAAAGACATATGAATGCCAGCACATGCCACTGTACACCCCAACATAATTAGGGGCAATGTACGTGAGAGCTTCTTCATGACTCTGCAGCTGCAGGATCATCTTCCTGCTTCATCCACATACACCCTATATTCCCCTGTAAACTATATGTCTACTTTACCTAGGCACATATTGTCATATGTGTACCCTACCCACATATTACATAATGTTGGCCTATCCTGGCCTTCTTTCAAGCACCCTCAACCTGACCTAATGAACTTCTAACCGCACTGTTTAATAAGTCCCCACCAGTGGCGTAACTTCATGCCTCGGGGCCCCGATGTGAAAGCTCCAACGGGGCCCCCAATTATTGCAAATCTTTAGTAGTATTAGTCTTTTTCTATGGGCCAAAGGGACTTTTGGGGCCCCCCTAGGCTGCAGGGCCCGAGTGCGATCGCAACCCCTGCACCTATTGTAGTTATGCCCCTGGTCCCCACATATGTGGCCATATTGCTATTGAGAGTAAGTATGTTGTTGCCTCAACAGGTGGGGACAGAAGCCCGGAGCATCCCCCATCCCCTGTGGTAGGAGCACCACCACAGAGCCAACCAGGCCCAACCGCCAGAACAATCGCCACCACATCCAGAAGGGCCCACATCACCCCACTTGCCGAGACCATCTGGCTCAGAGGGGACCCCAAGGGCTGATTCCACCCCACCCTTGGAAGGAGAGTTGTCAAGTGGGGCCAATTCCGCTCAGTGGTCCCCTCAGGACCCCACAAACGGACAAGAAGGTGTGTGTAATGTCAATATTACTCATATATACTGTGCACTATATGTGTCTTGTGTCCCCTGGTAAGTGCAAACACTTCTACGTAAAAATACACCTGCTATGTGTCCTAAACATGTTGCTGATGTTGATGTTCTGTATACTCTGTAGGTGGCCCATCCCTGCAGGACCTGGAGGCGGCCCATGCTGAAGCGGCTGCAAAACTGACCCAATTACGGCACCTTATAGATGACTATAAATGGGCCCATCCCACCTCTGCCCCTCCAGAAGCCCAGCCTCTTCATCCTCATGTTTGATGTTTTGATAAAAAAATTTCACCCACGTTTCTGGGATTTTAGATATACATGTTTGCATTTTATAAAAAACGCTGTACAAATTCACTGTACAATTAATCGTCACGCGAGCGCCGTGTTCTGCCTTGCTGCCCTCGCTAGTGCGTCTAGCAATAATCAGCGACACATCACACGAGAGTTGACTAAAGCACCGAGCCAATACGCACATACATGCTTACATTTTACGATGTGGAGCTGCGAACAAGGACACAGTAATTGGTGTTTGTTTGCTACCAATCACACGTCTTCAAGGCGTCACACAACATAATGTTAACGCCTGTCTCCGAGATGTGGCTCAAAATTACGCCCACATCGCTAATATGGTGGCTCTGTGTGACGCCGAAGCGGCGACCAGCGACTTGATCGCCCCTGGGCCTTGGGCGACACTCAGGCAATTTCCGGTCAGGTCGTCGCCCAAGCGTCTTCTGAGTTGTCGCCCCGTGTAAATGGGCGATGGCGACCTTGGGCGACACACAAAAACGTGCACGCGCACATGCGTCGCCTACGGAATCGCCGGCGATATGTCCAGGTGTGACGGTACCCTTAGGTCCATCTAGTTCAACCCATAGCCTAACATGTTGATCCAGAGGAAGGCAAAAAAAAACTTGTGGCAACACTAAGCTCCACATTGGGGAACGAAATTCCTTCCTGACTCCACATACGGCAATCAGACTAGTTCCCTGGATCATCGCCCTATCAAAGAATCTAGTATTTATAACCAGAAATATTATATTTTTCAAGAAAGGCATCCAGGCCAATTTTAGTAGTGAGTCACTCATTACAACATCATGTGGCAGAGAGTTCCATAGTCTCACTGCTCTTACAGTAAAGAATCCACGTCTGTAATTATGAATAAACCTTATTTCTTCCAGACGTAGAGGTTGCCCCTTGTCCCGTCTCCGACCTAAAAGATCATTAAAAAAGGTCTCTGTACTGTCCCTGATATATTTATACATTATTATAAGATCACCCTAAGCCTTTGTTTTTCCAAACTAAATAACCCCAAGTTTAATAACCTGTCTTGGTATTGCAGACCCCTCAGTCCTCTAATAACCTTGGTCGCTCTTCTCTACACCCACTCTAGTTCAGCTATGTCTTTCTTATACACCGGAGACCAGAATTGTACACAGTATTCTAAGTGTGGTTGCACTAGTGACCTGAATAGAGGTAAAATGATGTTTCTCCTCATGAGCATCTATGCCTCTTTTAATGCATCCCATTATTTTATTTGCCTTTGCAGCAGCTGCCTGACACTGGCCACTAAATGTGAGTTTATCATCTATCCATACACCCAGGTCTTTTCAGTGGTAGTTTTGCCCAGTGTTTTACAATTAAGAACAAAATTATACATTTTATTTCCTCTGCCCAAGTGCATGACCTTACATTTATCCCAATTAAAGCTCATTTGCCATTTATCAGCCCAAGCTTCTAGTTTACATAAATCCTCCTGTAATATAAAATTGTCCTCCTCTGTATTGATTACCCTGCAAAGTTTAGTGTCATCTGCAAATATTGAGATTCTACTCTGTATACTAACCCCTGTGGTACCCCACTGTTAATTTGACCCATTCTGAGTGTGTTCCTTTAATGACCACCCTTTGTTTCTTATCACTGAGCCAGTTCTTAACTCACAAATATTTTCCCCTATCCCCATTGCTCTCATTTTATGTATCAACATTTTGTGTGGCACCGTATCAAAAGCTTTTGAAAAGTCCATATACACCACGTCCACTGCATTTCTTTGGTCCAGTCCAGAATTTACCTCTAAGCTTATCAAATTAGTTTGACAGGAACGATCCCTCGTAAACCCATGTTGATATTGGGTCATGAGGTTATTTTTCTTCAGATACTCCAGTATAGCATCTCTTAGAAAACCCTCTAGGATTTTACCCACAGTAGAGATTAAGCTTACTGGCCTACAATTTCCAAGTTCAGTTTTGGTCCCCTTTTTGAATATTGGCACCACATTTGCTATATGCCAGTCCTGTGGTACAGACCCTGTTATTATGGAATCTTTAAAGATTAAAAATAATGGTTTATGTATGACGGTACTTAATTCCTGCAGCACTCTGGGGTGTATCCCATCTGGGCCTGGGGATTTGTCACCTTTAGTGATTTTTAGACGGTGCCGTACTTCCTGTTGGGTTAAGCAGGTTACATTTAATGGAGAGTTTTTGTTATCACTGATCATATTGTCTGTCATGGGATATTCTCGTGTAAATACTGTTGCAATAAAGTCATTTAGCATATTGGCTTTTTCCTCGTCCTCATCCACCATTTCACCCAGAATATTTTTAAGAGGGCCAACACAATCATTTAATAGTTTCTTACTATTTATGTAGTTAAACAATATTTTGGGATTTTTTTTTTTACTTTCTCTGGCAATGAGTCTCTCTCTGTATTATGGGTGAATATTTAGTTACTGCAAGTATAAGAGTGAATCCTATCGTAGTAAATCATAAAAGTCAACTACATGGATATTGCTGATAGCAGTCACATTGAATGATTGGCTCCAAGAAAACGATACCCATAGGGAAACAATGTTACATAAATTAACATATTATTAGAGTCGTTATTTACAGTTTTGGTATTGGTTGAATTGACTATAAAATGGCAACTTTATACAATGTATCTAGATTTCTTGATGTGGCTGTAACATGTCTCCTGTCTACCTAATTATGACCCCATATAACGCCAGTGACCTCGGTCCAAAAAATATTAAAAGGAACCTGTTACTTAATTCATTCTGCCCAAGCCATGGCAACCATGAGTCAGAGCGCGGCTGCACAATTGTAGGCAAGTATATTTCACTCTAAAATGCTTTGCTGTTTCAGAGAATGTATACTTTAAAAATCTGACCGGGACATGACGAGTCTGGCTCTGTACCCAACCGGCTTTTCCCAGCGCTGCTCTAGATGATTGACAGGTCTGTCTAATAGAGAGAGAGCTATCAGTCACTTACAGCCGTACAGGGAGAAACCGGCCAGGGGCAATCTAGACTAATCTCATATCGTCTCATGAATCAGGTGACAGATTCCCTTAGCACCAGCCAAAAAAGTAACTTGCTGAAAATTATTTTTCTACCACTTACACCTACACATTTTACAATGACGGACAGCTCTGAAGGTCAGTGCAGAGGATTAGAAATCGATGTACAGTATAACTCAATGTCACATATGCTGTATATATATGAATAAATAAGAAAAAACTCCTGCAAATAAGTATAAAGGGGAATTTACTGTAACTGGTGTTTTTATATCTTAAGATTATCATTAATATTGTTAACGCATGTGCTTTTGCAAACACAGCCCAAAACATTGCAGGACATGTTTTGGGCTGCATTTGCAAAAATGCATTCGTTTTGCGTTTGCAGAAAATTACATGCGTTTTTACTTGCGCTTTCAATGCGTTTTTACATTTAAATAAATGGTGCGTTTTTGCTATGTGTTTTTTGCACACATGCTGTCAAAAACGGATTGCAATCCAAATGGAATAGAAATGCAGATGTGAACAGGCCCATCCTCTTCAAGAACCGATCCATGTCTGAACTGTGAGACTCAATGCATGTCCTATTCACATTTCCACTGTGTGCTCACGGTGCGGAGGAAATTTGTAAGTAAAAGGTATATAATAAACAAGGTACCGTATATACTCGTGTATAAGCCGACCCGTGTATAAGCCGACCCCCCTACTTTTGCCCCCAAAACCTGGGAAAACCTATTGACTCGTGTATAAGCCGAGGGTGGACCCCAGCACAGGTATACAGCCCCCAGCAGTGTGGTATACAGCAGCCCCAGAGGTATATACAGCAGCCCCAGTGGTAGTATACAGCAGCATCCCCAGTGGTAGTATACAGCAGCCCCAGAGGTATATACAGCCCCAGAGATATACAGCAGCCCCAGTGGTAGTATATAGCAGCCCCAGTGGTAGTATACAGCAGCCCCAGAGGTAGTATACAGCAGCCCCAGAGGTAGTATACAGCAGCCCCAGAGGTATATACAGCAGCCCTAGTGGTAGTATACAGCAGCCCCAGAGGTATATACAGCAGCCCCAGAGGTAGTATACAGCAGCCCCAGAGGTATATACAGCAGCCCCAGTGGTAGTATACAGCAGCCCCAGAGGTATATACAGCAGCCCCAGTGGTAGTATACAGCAGCCCCAGAGGTATATACAGCCCCAGTGGTAGTATACAGCAGCCCCAGTGGTAGTATACAGCAGCCCCAGAGGTATATACAGCCCCAGTGGTAGTATCCAGCAGCCCCAGGGCTGTATACAGCAGCAGCCCCAGGGGCTGTATACAGCAGCAGCCCCAGGGGCTCTATACAGCAGCAGCCCCAGGGCTGCATACAGCAGCAGCCCCAGGGCTGTATACAGCAGCAGCCCCAGGGGCTGTATACAGCAGCAGCCCCAGGGGCTGTATACAGCAGCAGCCCCAGGGGATCTATACAGCAGCAGCCCCATGGGCTGTATACAGCAGCAGCCCCAGGGGCTGTATACAGCAGCAGCCCCAGGGGCTCTATACAGCAGCAGCCCCAGGGGCTCTATACAGCAGCAGCCCCAGGGGCTGTATACAGCAGCAGCCCCAGGGGCTGTATACAGCAGCAGCCCCAGGGGCTGTATACAGCAGCAGCCCCAGGGGCTCTATACAGCAGCAGCCCCAGGGCTGTATACAGCAGCAGCCCCAGGGGCTGTATACAGCAGCAGCCCCAGGGGCTCTATACAGCAGCAGCCCCAGGGGCTCTATACAGCAGCAGCCCCAGGGGCTCTATACAGCAGCAGCCCCAGGGGCTGTATACAGCAGCAGCCCCAGTGGTAGTATCCAGCAGCCCCAGGGCTGTATACAGCAGCAGCCCCAGGGCTGTATACAGCAGCAGCCCCAAGGGCTGTATACAGCAGCAGCCCCAGGGGCTGTATACAGCAGCAGCCCCAGGGGCTGTATACAGCAGCAGCCCCAGGGGCTCTATACAGCAGCAGCCCCAGGGGCTCTATACAGCAGCAGCCCCAGGGGCTGTATACAGCAGCAGCCGGGCTGTATACAGCAGCAGCCCCGGAGGTATACAGGCCACCCCATCAAGCTCCAGGCCCCCCCCCCCTTGCGCGGCAGCCTGTAAAGGAAAATCATACTTATCAGTGTCCCGCGCTGTCCCACCGCTGCCATCACGATCCCGGGCTTCAATCCGCGTCTTCCGGCTTCCGGCGGTCGCGGGCAATGACGTCATTCCCGCGACCACAGGAAGTGCGGAAGACGCGGAATGAAGCCCGGGATCGTGATGGCAGCGGCGGGACAGCGCGGGACACTGATAAGTATGATTTTCCTTTACAGGCTGCCGCGCAAGGGGGGGGGGGCCCTGGAGCCTGATGGGGGGGCCTGTATACCTCCGGGGGCTGCTGCTGGTATATACTCGCGTATAAGCCGAGGGGGGACTTTTCAGCCCAAATTTTGGGCTGAAAAACTCGGCTTATACGCGAGTATATACGGTAGTTATTTTTTTCTTTTCAGTATTATAGATATAAGGACTACCACTTCCGGATAACATTAAAAGAATACATTTTATTGATTCTTTTTATAAAAAATGACTGGTCTAGTCTATAAAGTGTACAAAAGTGGAAACAAGGGGTGTGTATTTACAAATTCACTGACGGAAAAAGCACATTTACAGTATGGATATACCTTTTCTGTCCCTAAATCTGTAGGGCTACCTGACCGTGGAGGTATTAACACCCTAATGTTCCGGGTGCCCCCACTCCGCGACGGCTTGCCCTATGATATCCCTAAATAGGTCATCACAATTATAACCAACATTTTATTTAAAGGGGTATCAAAATCCAAAGGATAACGACAGAATTGAATCCGGATCAGGATCAACTTAACTCAGATGTAACGTTAGAGTCCTCTGATACCACAGCAATCCAATGTGCGGTCAAATTTTTCCTTCAGTCGTGACTTTAAAACAGTGGAAAATCTCCATCATTTACTCGTCTAACGCGTTTCGCCTTATAGAATATCATAAGGCTCATCAAAAAAAAAGGAAGGAAGGAGAAGGAAAAGAGGGAAAAGAAACAGGGAGGGAAGAGAAAGAGAAGAAAAAGGAGAAGAGATAAAAGAAGACAAAATAAAAAAGGAAATAGAGATGTGCTATGTGATCTTATACCTGTCATTTTTCTCTCTTTGAGACACAATAGGGTAAGAATAGTTGTCTCTTGTTCAAGAAAATTCCACAATGAGGATCACTAGGGTATATTACTCCTTTTTCTTCTCTACTCCCTGAACGGTCTCTGATGAGCCTTATGACATTCTATAAGGAAAAACGCGTTAGACGAGTAAATGATGGAGATTTTCCACTGTTTTAAAGTCACGACTGAAGGAAAAATTTGACATTGGATTGCCGTGGTATCAGAGGACTCTGATGTTACATCTGAGTTAAGTTGATCCTGATCCTGATTCAATTCTGTCGTTGTCCTTTGGATTTTGATACCCCTACATATAAATTGTTGGTTATAATTGTGATGACCTATTTAGGGATATCATAGGGCAAGCCGTCGCGGAGTGGGGGTACCCGGAACATTAGGGTGTTAATACCTCCACAGTCAGGTAGCCCTACAGATTTAGGGACAGAAAAGGTATATCCATACTGTAAATGTGCTTTTTCTGTCAGTGAATTTGTAAATACACACCCCTTGTTTCCACTTTTGTACACTTTATAGACTAGACCAGTCATTTTTTATAAAAAAAAATCAATAAAATCTATTCTTTAACACGTGTGTAGAAAGGTAGGGGCACCGGGCACCTTCAGGGCTATTGGTACTTCTTATTGCTCCATAAAGACAGACCGCTGTCTTTCCCCCAGCCACCTGGTGGTGCTACGCCTACAAAAGCCGGTCAAACATTTACAGTCCAAGTGTGACGACCATCCACCGTGAGGCCGAGCTGCTGGTAGGCAGCACCCCGAGAAACCCCGAGACCTTTAACCCCTATACAGGGATCTGGAATTACAGCGGAGCCCAGGGGGTAGCTGCCTATATGAGCAACAGAGCCGGGGAGGTCGCCAGGGGAAAATCAAGACCCGAAAAACGACGTCAGAAGTCCGAGTCAAAACCGAGAGGGCAGCGAAGGTACAAAATCGTCAGGCAGTAGCAGAGTCAAAAATCCAGGCAAAGGTCAAGGGCAAAAACCAAGAGGGCAGCTGAGGTACAAAATCAATAGGCAGAGGCAGAGTCAGAAATCCAGGCAAGGTCAGACACAAAACTAAACACACACTATCACTGGGGAACCAAAACTATATCTGGCGGCCTGCAAGCCAGGCTCCAATGTACTTGAAGGGCACGGCTACCTCCCATAGGCTGGAGCTCACAACCTGATGACCTCATCCGGACCGCCCCTAGATCCAGGCCAGATGGAGATGCACGACTGGCTCCATCCACGCCACCTCTGACAGACGAACGCAGGCTGCGCCTAACGGACACCTCTGCAGGGCCCGCTCCTCTGCGACCAACACCACCCAGAGGGGAAACACCGCGGCGCTCAGCGACAGAGGCAGACGTCGTGGGAGCAGTTCCATATGAGGACAAGGCCCTCCTGTCACCGGTGCCACCAGCCGAAGGAATCCGGCTCCTCCCAGCGGCCGAGGCAGGAACACCGGCCACCGAGTCCAATGGCGACGTGACACCAAGTATAGAAAACAACTAGGTGGCACTCACCATTTGTTCGTAGGTGCTTTCTTTATTGAAGAGGTGCGGGGAGGGGGTGCATGAAGGTACAGATGACAGGTCCTGTTTCGCAGATTATCCGCTTCTACAGCTCACCTAGTTGTTTTCTATACTTGGACTGTAGAAATCTATTCTTTTAATGTTATCCGGAAGTGGTAGTCCTTATATCTATAACATGGTGTGGAGGAGCAGCGTCCAACACGGACCTGAGTGAAGCCGTGGGTGCCCACAGGGAGAACGCAGCCGCCCTGTACTCACCATGTGCGGCGGGTGCGGGGCGGCTTCTCCCTGCATTCACCCGATGGCAGCCGCTTTCAACTCCGCAGCATAAAATAAACATGCTGCGGAGGAGCGGAATGGCGGCAACCCGACTGCAGCTGTCAGATCGCTGCGGTCGGGTAAAGCATAGTGAGGATGGGATTTCTTGAAATCCCATCCACTATGCTTATACTGTACTATGCAGCATTTTGGATGCAGCGACAAGACGCTGCGTCCAAAACGCTGCGTATACTGATCGTGAGTATGCAGCCTTATTTTGCAGATCATATTCAGCCAATGCACATAAAATGCATGAAACAAGGAAAACAGACTTTGTACTTCCATCTTCCATGCAAGTTTCATCCTTTTTTGACTGATCCATTATTAAAGCACCACTCCAGCCTTTTTTTTGTAGTTTTTCAGTATTGGAGTGGTGCTTCAAATATCACCCCTGCTTCATCTTTTTTCAGCACCGCTCCGGTCCGAAGCCATCTTGTCCCTGTAACTTCTGACTTCTGGCAAGTCAAAAGTTAAGTGACAAGCACTTAATATATCTCTATGAGGGCCAGAACAAGGCAAGAATTAGGTGCTCATAGAGATGTATTCAGTTATGATCTCCGGCGCACTGCATGAAAGCTGCTGTGACGTCACAAGTTGCTAGAGGCTGACTGGAACAATGCTTGAAACAGATGAAGCTGCCTGGAGGGGAGTATAAGATTGTAGTAACACTAGAACATGACTTGTGAGAGGATTGCATCGCACTGCCTGCACTTGCAAAGGCTCCCCTGACCTGAGCATGACAGCTGCTCGGAAAGACATGAAGCTGTCATGCTCAAGTCAGGAGAGCCAAATGGCGGTCTGGGCATTTTCATGCAATCCTCACGTGACTCTTAAGGTACCGTCACACTCGGCAATTTTGCTAGCAATTTCACTGGCAATTTTTTGGTTGCAGTGAAATCATGGACACATTGTTCTATTTTGTTGCTGTGTACAAATGGAACAATGATGTCCATGATTTCACTGCAACCAGCAAATTTCCAGTGAAATTGCTTGCAAAATTGCCACGTGTGATGGTACCTTTAAGGCAGAGTGACTCCAGCCTTATACCAGGATCAGGAGCCTTATGGTGGGTTTACACGTCCCGATATCGACTCAATATCGGAGCCAACGACGCGGGAGCGCGCTTATTGAGCGCGCTTTTCCCGCCATCGCTTTGCCGGTTTAGACAGCCCGATATCGGGATACAACGTCCCGACGATGTGTACGCCTCCCAACCCAGGAACGACCATTTAACATGGCAGTGAATGGGTGACATGGGCGTACACATCGTAGTTGGGCTGTCATACGGGACGATGCGGCTATAACGGCCATCCGATATCGGGTGGTTGAATAGCACGCTCATTCAACCCCGATATCGTTTTGGCATCGTTCCAGCATCGCATTGTACGTTCAAACCGTACAACGCGCGAACGATATTGGGTCCAACTCCCGAACCACGTGACTTTTAGTCGGAGTTGGGTCGGAGCTGGACGCCGATATCGCGACGTGTAAACCCACCATTAGATTTAAAGCAGCACTCCAGCAGTGAAATCAAAACAAACATTAGAGTGGTACTTTAAGAGTCAATGGATAAATGAAAGGTCATCTACCTCCTTCGAAACAGATTTACCATGGCCCAAAAAAAGTCAACTTTTCACAGATGTAATTATTGACACGGATATATAAATATACCGGTAGTTTAAAGGGGCTTTCCAGTACATTTCTATAGGTTCTGAGAACAGAGACCCACCCCTATTTTCTCAGATCCCTATGTAGAAACAAATGATAAAACGTGGAGCAGTTGTCTATAACAACTAATCACATTATGTATTTAATTTTTTTAAACACCCCTGACAAAATGTGAGATTCATTGATTGCTATCGCAATTGCACAATTTTTATTCTTTCCTTCACTCCTAGAAACATCTTGTTGGATAGAAGTGAACACCCTTGTGCCACCTTAGTTCTATAGTTGTACTATATCATTTTTGCTGTCAATAGCAAGACGCGCCTCACTCGCCAGCCCATATGTTTGCGATTTGTAACTCTTTATATTAACAAACCCTAAGTGACTCTTCAAAATATTAAAGATAAACTAATAAAAGCAAACATTAACTGACAGAGACATACACAGCAAATCGGAACCATTTGGCCCTCCCAGTACGCCGAGGCTTAAAGAGAAATCCAGAATGGCTGTAATATTTATTTACTTCTTGTGGATGATCAGTAAAACATGTCAGCACATGGAGATGACTTGTCCTTCCATATTTCCCATACAAGGAAGAAAATAAACAACACCATATTTTCTAGGTTAAACATCAGAATGGTTAAAACATAATCTCACTTGTAACAGTATTTAAAAAAAAAAAAAGATAAAGAAAAAAAGGAAAAAAACTCATTTAATGCTTTGGCTATGTGCCGATGTAGAATGTGTTCTGTGGATTTTTGGCGTCCAAAATCCGCACCATGTTTCAAAGATCCACACAGATAAGTTGGTGGTCTTCTGGTGCATTTTTTCAGCATTTTTTAATGCAGATTTTGCTGGAAAAAAAAGGTTTCTTGATCTTATAGGCAGGTACGGAAGCCCTTTTGTAAAATAATTTCTTGAAATAATTAAAGGGAACCTGTCACTTGGATCTAAGCCCCTACACTATCACTACCTGTCCCTGCACCTTCCTAGCTGCTTCCTATCTATCCCTCTCTAAGCTAAATCTGCCCTATAAAACATCAGAAAAATAACTTATAACTTACAGAAGTCCCTGAGGCTGGGGACTGAAAAGGCGGCCCCAGGCTCCATTCTGCCCCTCCTCGATGCAGCAGCACATGCCCCGCTGGGCGGCATTATTCTTTCTCCATCGCCGCCTCCTCCATTTGGAATCTCCCGCCTGCTTTACACCTATCATGTTGTGGTGATGCGACCTCGATGTGTCTCCTGACCAGGACACAGCATATGGGAGATTGTATCTTCTGCTCCGTAGCAGCACACACAGGGTAAGCTGCTACTGGAGCTGAATGCTGATTGAAAGCACTGACACCCAGGTGTGCGGGTGAATAGGAGATGATATGAGCTGCCCTGGGCTGTGGGAGGGGATGGAGTGTGTCAGTACAGCAGCAGGAGCTGCTGTGTAGAGAGAGCTGTGTGAAGATTTAACACAGCCTGTGAGCTCTCTCAGAGTGGACGTTCATGAGGCTAATGAGCGGACGGTGAGGAGAGAAAGGTTGTGTGCTGACCTAACACAGCCTAACCGGAGGAAGGTACAGAGCTTCTATATCAGCTGTTGGGATTATATGAGGTCTGTGAATACCTGAACTGTGCCATTAAACTGTGCGCTGTGTGAGTAAATACCTGAGTCACTGCCTTCTGTCGTGTCGATCCTAACCGCTACCTTACAGTGTAAAGCAGGTGGGAGATTCCAAATGGAGGAGGCGGCGATGAAGAAAGAATAACGCCGCCCAGCGAGGCGTGTTCTGCTGCATCGAGGAGGGGCAGAATGGAGCCTGGGGCCGCCTTTTCAGTCCCCAGCCTCAGGGACTTCTGTAAGTTATAAGTTATTTTTCTGCTGTTTTATAGGGTGGATTTAGCTCAGAGAGGGATAGATAGGGAGCAGCTAGGAAGGTGAAGGGACAGATAGTGATAGTGTAGGGGCTTAGATCCAGGTGACAGGTTCCCTTTAAGAATTAAATGACGTATAGCTTAGCTGTATTTTTGGATTACAACCAGGTACAACTAAGCAGCGGAGGGCCAGAATCCTCAGTATGGGGAGGCCAAAGCATTTTGGGCCCTCCACACTTCACATTACAGTGCTCAGCCACCCAAGAAAATGGCACATTCATCAAAGCCATTTTTTAGAGCTGTATACAACTCTACCAGTTTCCCTGTGTCGGTTGCAGACTGGATAATAGTTTGTTAATGCCAACTGAACACTGCCAGCTGACACTAAGCCTGAGGTTCATAATGTCGGGCCAATGTTAGACTTGGCCATTATGATCCTTTAGGTAAATAGTAAATAATGCACCAGACCTTAAAACAATAATTTATTTGGAAAAAGAACACAAATACATGCCTTATGCCCATCTTTATTATTCCACACAAGCCCTCCATGATCCTCTCTGTTGACCGTTCACAGCAGGACACAAAACTGACTGATTTTCAGCTTCCAGTGTGAGAGTGGTGATGTCATGGTCTGGGTCACCTGACGTATTGTGGCTCTTTGACCTGAGGTGAACTTTTTCATGTCACACCACTCACAACGGTCTCAGGTCAGAGAGCTGCTTCACTCTAGCATGAGAATTAGACACAATGACCCGTTTCTTCATTTGCATTTTATTGAAGTCATTTTTTCTTTTCTTGTCTTCCAGTATTTATTGAAGTGTATTGCACTACATTTTTCAAAATGGTGCACCTGGTCATGAATTTTGTGCAAAATGCTCTTTAGTTTTGTGTTTAATCAAATTTTGCAACGTTTCAGCACCAAAAGTCACGAATCCTATAAAAAGTGGTAAAAATGTGCCAAATTGAGAACTCCTAGAAACCAATGAACCATACTCCAAGCAATAGCTTAAATGGACCTTTATAAAGAGGTAAAAGAGGCAGACAGGCGCGGTGCTTATCTATCTATCCCTTTCACATCAGCGGCTTTCGCTGATCGCGGCAGTTACGGTGAAAAAAACGTAACTGCCACGATTACCGCATAACAGCCGCACTTGCGGTTCACTTGCGGCAAACCCCATGTTATGTCTATGTCAAGTGCGGTATAGTTGCGGTTTCAGCACTTGCAGCAGATGCGGCCGTGAAAAAACTGCAGTCAGCCGCATTTTTTTCGCGGCCGCATCTGCCGCAAGTGCCGAAACCGCACCTGCCGCACACTTACCCCAAGTCCCATGGACATTGCATGGGGCTTGCTGCAGGTGAACCGCAAGTGCGGCCTTTATGCAGCAATCGCGGCAGTTGCGTTTTTTTCACCGCAACTGCCACGATCAGCGATTACCGCTGATGTGAAAGGGGCCTTAGATTGGCTATGTACAGTCACTAAAATAACATTCAAATGTATGTACTCACCTGAAGTGAGTGTATATTCGCATATAACACTGACAGATCCCAGTGGAATATTGATTCTCCATAGTTGGTCTGCAACACATCCAGGGCTTTACTGTGACCTACACATGAAGCTTCAGTAGGGAAGGAGATGTCAGGTTACCTGAAGAAGGCTACAATATAAAAGTGGCCGAAACGTTTTATATCTATGCATATTTTTAATTCAATAAAATGTCATCTATTATACCGGAGTCTCCTGGGAGCGCCACCTATTTCAGCCTGGGATTCATTTCTTCATACTACAAGAAAGGACTGGAGTGAGATACGCCAAAAAATGTGACAACTGATAAAAGTCACATTTCATGAATCTGTCTAAAACATCTGGATAAGCAAAGTTGTTAAGGGGAAACAAAAAGAAAGATTAAAAGAAATACAAATACTAAAGCCACTAAAAAAACAAATTACGGTACTCGAGAAAACTGGAGAAACAGCAAAGATGAATCAGGGCCAATGTATTTCATTGTGGGTAAGCATCTGCTTTTTCCACATAAATAAATAGTATTTCTGCATCAGATTTTTCCAAAATGGTGCCAAAAAATAGGCAAAATATTTTTTCACTGCAGATGAATAGGCCAGTTGTAAACTCCATTCACATACATTGGGTTCATACTGTTGTCGGATTGGATACGTTCTTACGAGGCAATTTTAGTGCCAGAAGGAGATTATACATGGCTGGTGTGTTAAATACACATATTTGATCAGTTTTCTCAATTATAATTTTTCTAACTGGTAGTATAAACCGCAATTCTTTATCTTGGATTGCATATGGGGTTAAGGCTCCAAACCATACGCTCAACACCTCGGTGCTACTACACCTCCTCTAAGAAAGATAGGATTAGCTGGCAACAGAAGAAAATTCATGGGGTTACTGAACCATTTACTGAATTCTACTTGTGTGAAGAAATCTCTACCTTCCAGAGAAGAATTTCCCTCACAACTCAATTTAAAGTGAATTTTCCGGCCCGTGATAATATCCGGCTACACAGAATGAGCACTAGATAAGCCGAAACCTTCCAGTCTTATGTCTGAATAGATTGGTTGAAGGACGAACAGAGACCAAGGAGTTAACGTCTTCTTCACATCAAAGCAGAAAATCTTGAAAACACAGCAATCAATTTTTGGATCTAGAATTTCGGATTCTTGCTCTCTGCTAATAGATATCAAATATAAGTCTCATGTTTTAGTGGTCGATTGAGGAAAATGGCTTTGCGGGCTCTCAGCCAAGGAGAAGCCATTCTCATCCAGTTTCTCAACATGTTTCTACCTTTCAAGTGTGAAAAATACCAGAAAAAAGAAAATGTGAAAACCAATTCTAGCATGTACATAGGATATCTTCAACATCTGCCGATACCGACATGGGGACAATACAGAATGTGCAAAGTGGTGGGGCTGCAATCATCATTACATTTTTACAGTTTTTTGGTGTGAATATCTTTCAATTAGTAACTTTTCGATTTGCGACTAATTCATCAAACTATTTGCCCTTTTTCTAAAATTGTGTTTTGTTTTATACTTTGTTTACTAATCTTACTAATTTTTACTCTCCTTGATGAATCTTCCCCAAAGTTTTTTTTGGAGTTTTGTGATTTGAAAGAGGATTTAGAAAGTTTTCACAAAGTTTCTGCTTCTAAAGCTTTTCTAAAAAACAATTAATAATAATTTTTATTTATATAGCAAAAACGTATTCCGCAGCGTTTCACAATTCAGAGGCGACGTGTACAGACAGTGATAAGTAACAGTTATAAAAAATACAAGAATTAAAGCAAAAAAATAATGACGGCCCTGATCATAAGAGTTTACAATATACAATGAGGTGAGGGTGACACAAAGTACAGGTGCTTACATCCAATGATAGGCCAGCTTTTTTTAGGAAATGGGGAATAGATAAGAGCAGTGACCATGTCACAGAAGAAGAAGTCTTCAGGCTCCTCTCGTCCTCATGTCCCACTACATGCACCACTGACCCCATTCCCTCACACCTACTCCAGACCCTCTCTCCAGTGGTCACCACTCACTTAACCACAATCTTTAATCTCTCCCTCTCTACTGGCATCTTCCCCTCCTCCTTCAAACACTCTATTATTACTCCACTACTAAAGAAACGTCCCTTGACCCATCATGCACAAATAACTACAGACCTGTCTCCAATCTCCCCTTCATCTCAAAACTCCTGGAGCGCCTGGTCTACACCCGCCTCACCCATTACCTCTCCACTCACTCTCTTTTAGATCCATTACAGTCTGGCTTCCGCCCCTTACACTCTAAACTGCCCTTATCAAAGTGACCAATGACCTTCTGACAGCAAAACACAATGGTGACCACTCTCTGCTTATCCTTCTTGACCTTTCTGCAGCTTTTGACACAGTTGACCACCATCTCCTACTCTCTCTGCTGCACTCCATTGCATCAAGGACATGGCTCTCTCCTGGTTCTCTTCCTATCTCTCTGAATGCTCTTTCAGAGTATCATTTGCTGGCTCCACTTCTTCCCCTCTTCCTCTCACTACTGGAGTCCCTCAGGGTTCAGTCCTTGGCCCTCTCCTCTTCTCTCTCTACCCAGCCCCGATCGGACAGACCATCAGCAGATTTGGCTTCCAGTACCATCTTTACGCTGATGACACACAACTATACACTTCTTCCCCCGAACTTACTCCTACTCTAATAAAGAACACCAATGACTGTCTAACCGCAGTTTCCACTATCATGTCCACTCTCTGTCTGAAACTCAACCTTTCCAAAACTGAACTTCTTCTGCTCCCACCCTCTACCAATCTCCCTAAACCTGACATTTCCCTCTCGGTGTGCGGCACCACAATAACGCCTAGTCAGCAGGCTCGCTGCCTGGGTATTATGTTTGACGCTGATTTCTCCTTCACCCCATATATACAATCTCGCACCTGCTCCTGTCGCTTGCACCTTAAAAATATCTCCTGAATTCGCCCTTTCCTCACCATGGAAACAACTAAAACCCTCACCGTGGCCCTGATCCATTCCCACCTTGACTACTGTAATTCTTTATTAGCTGGCCTCCCCCGCAGTAAGTTTTATCCTCTCCAGTCTATCCTCAATGCAGCAGCAAGGATCACCTATCTAGCAAACCGTTACTCAGATGTTTCTGCTCTGTGCCAGTCACTGCATTGGCTGCCCATACAGTATAGAATCCTATTCGAATTGCTTGTTGTCACCCACAAAGCTATTCATGGTGCGTCACCTCCCTACCTCTCTACCCTCATCTCTGTCTACCACCCCACCCGTCCCCCTTCGCTCTGAATGCGACCTCAGACTAACATTGGCATTAATCCGAACCTCCCATTCCCGACTCCAAGACTTCTCTCGAGCTGCACCAATCCTCTGGAATGCTCTACCCCAAGAAATTAGGACCATCCACAACTTGCATAGCTTCAGACGCTCCCTAAAAGCACACCTCTTCAGGGCAGCTTATCTTTCTCCCTAACAGTAGTCATTTAGACATAAAATTTATTGTTATAAGCCCCTGTACTTTGTTTTCCCATCCCACCTTAGATTGTAAGCTCCTTCGAGCAGGGTCACCTTTATTTTTTGCCTTTTTATTGTATTTCCTACATTGATTCTATGTTTATTGTATGTAACTACTGTTCTGTATTACCTACCATTCTGTATTGTATATTTTTCTTATACGTACCATTGTACTATAAAGCGCTGCGGAATGTGTTGGCGCTATACAAATAAAGTTTTCTTATTATTATTATGAGTGGCCACCAGCCATTCTTTGTAATGCTTTTGGGTCTGGTGGAGTGAGTAGGCTATGTCTAAATTTCTTTGATTAAAGAGCATGATTGGCCGCCCTAAAAAGATGTGTTTTTAGGGAGCGCCTGAAACTATGTAAGTTGTGAATAGACCTAATTTCTTGGGGTAGAGCATTCCAGAGAATTGGTGCAGATTGGGAGAAGTCTTGGAGCCGGGAGTGGGAGGTTCGGATTAGTGCAGAGGTTAGTCTAAAGTTACTCCCAGAGTGAAGAGAACAGGTGGGGTGATTGACAGAGATGAGCGTAGAGAGGTAGGGAGGTGCTACACCATAAAGAGCTTTGGGGAAGAGCCAGTGCAATGATTGGCACAAATCGGCAGCATCCGAGTAACGGTTAGCCAGATAGGTAAGCCTGGCTGCTAACAAAACCTAAAGATCAATTTTCAATTTCCCTAGAAGGAGACTTGTAGATTAAGGAGTTGTTTCATTATATACACTTGTAGCATATCAATAGGATATTCCACAAATATCTGATAGAAGCAGGTCACTCTGGGACCCTCATTTATCCATAGACAGCAAGTTTTTGTGATCTCTCATTTGGACTAGTGCTGTATTCATTATGGCTGGAGAACTGGATGCACATGTGTGACTTTCTCCATTCACTTCTACAGGTGTTCCAAAAACAGCTCCATTATGAATATTAACTTTTTTTTTGAAAGGTGTGTGTCCTAGTAGAGGAATCCACTTATACTCATCTTTCTTGTCATATCTTGTTATGTTTAACATAAGGGAATGCTTTATTTAATATTTCCATCAAATAAGGCAAAGTTGAAGTTGAATGTGAAGACTTTCTCACTTACTCCCTTTGAGGGGCGCGACTAGTCTGTCTATGTCATGGACACAATGTAATTCATCATTTAACCTATGATGCCACTGCAGGAGTATTGAACATCTGCTGGATACATCCACAAATATCAGCAAATCACTAGAGACCTCAAAATCTGTGACCTGTGATCATCTGTTTTGAGGAGCCCTGCTTAGAAAAGCTGTTGTCCAAAGGAGACAACCCTTTTAAAGGTACATTTTTCAATTATTCTTTTCACCAAGGGTCCACAGTCTGTAGCTAAGGAGTCTCGTGTGGGTCATAGGCCTGTGATGTGTGGCTCGCGCCTGTCTTTCAGCATCATGCTGTAGAACCAGGTCTAGCAAACAGCTATGAAGAGCAGGTCTCCAGATGGTGACTTTTGTAGCTAGCTCCATGTCGAGCCCACTGGGACGGGGTACTCGGTACTGGACCGGGTCTGCTACTGGGGAAGTCACGGGTGGTCCTGGTCCGGACCGTGTCCCGGGCCCTGGCAATAATAAGGGGATATTTACAGGGGAATGTCAGTCGTGACACCACCCACTGTGTGCGGCCAGTAGTGGGGCAGCCGCTTCTGCAGAACCTCCGGGGATGATGTAATGGCAGCGTAGATGGAATAGTTGCCGTGGGCAGAACTGTGTTCCCCGGGGCAGTGATGGTTAAAGTCTATTGTGTAGTGTGCAGGCCTGGTGCTGAATGCAGTACACTTATTGTCCAGATGCTGCAGGAATCCTCCTTCAGTGTTGGAGCTTGCACGCTGTGGCTCTCCAGTTGTAGGGCTACTGCTGCAAACCTGTATGGAAGGAGTAGTATTCAGGCAGATATATGCAAGGGAGGCATATTCAGGGTTCACTATGTTTACTTCTCAAATTCTCAAAGTCAGCTTACAGTTCAGTTCTTACATTTCAGTTCAGTACACGGGCACACTCTCCCCTCCAGGGTTCCCTTTACTCTCTGCAGCCAGGTCTTCCTTACTGTGACCCCTCACTCTGTCTGTGTCCTTCCCAGGCTGTTGACTCTCTCTGCTTCTGTTCACTTGGTTGTGTGTGACTCCGGACAGTATGGCGGTGGCTTAGACTCCTGTGAGGCCTCCGGGTTGCCACTGAGCTGCCTGTCCTTTGGGGTAGGGACCCTAACGTGTAGTTGTGGTCCCCCGTCGGTTGTTTGGGGATGCCGGGTGAAACTACGGTCCCCTCTATAGCCGACACTCTACTCAGCCTAGCCTCCAGCAGTCCTCCCGTGTGAGGCTCTACCAGGCTTTCTCTACTGTGTCTTCCAGTGTCATAGGAGGGCTACTCCGCCTGCAGTCTGTTGTCTCGGCTGTAGTTCTAGGGCCCGAGTATCACCGTCCCTCTCTTCCCTCACACTCCTGGGGTGCTGGCTCCGGATAGGCTTTCTCTCTGCGGCTCACACTGGCTCTGTTTAGATTCTGCGCTCCTTACACCCCACTCGTCCAGGACGTGTGATTCCTTCTTTACTGCTCAGCCTACCTCGGCCTACTGACTCCTTCCTCCTCCCCCTTCACTATTTCTACCTTCTGTCACCTGACTACGTCACCTGACTACGTGTTTGCCCACCCACTGCTCTAAATCCACCACCCCTCGCCTGCCTAGAGTTCCCAGGCTCCGGGCTGGATGCTGCCCTCTACTGTACGTGGGTTGTGTGGGCAGTGAGGGTGTTGATGTGCAACTGTCGTCCTACCTGCCTGGCTGCATTTCCCTTTGTGGCCTCCTGGACGCAGGGGCGCCACATCCACATAGAAGAGCAGATCTGAATGAGGGTAAGATAAGAACACCTGCATCTTGGTACACTGCCTCTGTGATTTCTGGGTCTGTCATTATACTGGGGGATCACGGTGTCACTACTGTGAGGGGATGGGAGCTGGATGTGACTCGCTAACCTCTCTCTCTTATTGCTGAATGTGGTGCATAACCCTCTTTCAGAGCTGAGTGAGGCCCTTAAGGACCTCTGCTCTACATGTTGACAGTAGAAAGGGGTATGCTGCAAATCTACCCAGGAACTCTGTTTACCGTAGAAGCTATGATGAAATGAACCTGTGGGGAATCTGTATCTTTGCCTCTCCTGATCTCACCATCATGTTGCATTATTGCCCTGTTGTTAATAGAATATGTAAAGAAAAGCTCAAGCAATTTAGTTTTCACTGTCCACTGACCACTGTCAGTCTATGGTTATAGTTCACAGGTGTACTAAGGACCACTGTCAGTCTGTGATTATGGTTCACAGGTGTACTACTGACCACAGTCATTATTAACAGGAGAACAACAGGAGTTTATATGCAAAAATATCAAAGTTTATTTAAATTTCATAAAAGATTTTCCAATATATAAACAACAGTAAAATCAGGGGCGATACATTTAGTGCACACATTGATACATAAAAGCGAGCCCAGTATATGACAGAGTTCCGAACAGGGATTGAGGGCACACAATGGTTTTTAGTACAGTGACTGAAATAGAGGGGGAGACAGTTGTCATCTGAAACCAGTTCTAATTGATTAGCATTGTTTCATCATATGTATACAATTCAAAGACATATATGTTAGTCTATGGTTTCAGAGCTGCATATGTATATCCCCTCGTGGAAAAGTTAGTTACAACTCCATTGTGAGCATGAATTTTTTTGGTTCAATACTCATCCTTACACATTATCCTTACAATATCAAGAGTAACTACCTGGGTATATAAAACATAAAGAGCAGTCATCTAGGAGAATCCCTCATTAAGTTTGTATAAAGATAGATTATTACCCATGTCTCTCAATATTGCAGGAGGAACCAGGCTCAGGACAAACAAGGACAAAGGACAGTCATTCCAACACGTGTTTCGCTAACACCAGTCTTATTGCTTCCTCAGGGAAAGGATACAGCTAAACCCGGTGGTCGCGGCCCTTTATAACCACTAATTACCCCTAACTGGCTATCACCTGTGCACCTCTCCTCCGGTATAGTGGCGTCCGCACGCCGGGAGGCCGCTGTGCCGGAAGCCGTCCCCGCGCACCGGAAGTGCGTGATGTAATGATGCGCGCGGCGTCAGGTGGTTACCATGGCACCGCGCGCATGCGCACTCATGGTCGCGAGTCAGGCCGCCCGCACAAGCGACTCACGGCGCGCAGGCGCACACCGGAGAGGAGGGGGAAGCTGTAAGTTAAATTGAAAAACAGAGAGGGAGCCGGTCACAGACACTTAAGTAGTGTCTCCCATGGATATCATATATAACAACATTATAATTGGTGTAAGAGATAATATCCTGATACAAAGTCCATAGGAGTCCACTTGAATCTTCCGGTATCTGAATATTTTTGCTCGGAAGCTACTCCTACGGAAACTATATCAGAAACGGCCCATTGGAGATCCTGTGAATCGGGCAGAAAGAGAGGCAGTTTTAGCTCTGGAGGAACTTCTGGATAACGAGACCACTTCAGAAACATGTGAGTTTCCAAAATCCCTCTTGCCTAGATCTAAACGTTTCCCACCCTTGTCCGTCTGTCCAGCAGTGGATATTTTCACAAGACTGGTCTCGGAAGATTTTAAATATATATCAACACGGAGACATCATGATAACCTGACTCACAAACATCGCTCAGCTCTGCAGGAATTGCGGGAGATGGACGATGTGGTTATCAAACAGGCGGACAAGGGTGGGAATATAGTAATCTGGCCAAAAACTAAATATGAACGTGAAGTCTATAGGCAATTGAGGGATAAGGACACTTATCAAAAACTTGCTTATAACCCTCTATCTAATTTTTCCGTAGAGCTAGTTCAAATTCTGAACAGAGCCTGCGATCAAGGTATCATTGACAAAAAAATGAGAGATGGACTGACTGTAAAAAGTGCACGTATTTCCACCTTCTACATCCTCCCTAAAATCCACAAGGATGCCGTCAACCCTCCGGGACGTCCGATCGTGTCTGGCATTGGTAATCTATGTGAGCCGATCTGCCGATTTATAGATCACTATCTAAAACCTCTAGTGGAAATTCTTCCATCATACGTAAAAGACACGACGGACGTCCTGCGACGCGTTGACGGCATCTTTGTGGATCAGGACACTGGTGTTAGCGAAACACGTGTTGGAATGACTGTCCTTTGTCCTTGTTTGTCCTGAGCCTGGTTCCTCCTGCAATATTGAGAGATATGGGTAATAATCTATCTTTATACAAACTTAATGAGGGATTCTCCTAGATGACTGCTCTTTATGTTTTATATACCCAGGTAGTTACTCTTGATATTGTAAGGATAATGTGTAAGGATGAGTACTGAACCAAAAAAATTCATGCTCACAATGGAGTTGTAACTAACTTTTCCACGAGGGGATATACATATGGAGTTCTGAAACCATAGACTAACATATATGTCTTTGAATTGTATACATATGATGAAACAATGCTAATCAATTAGAACTGGTTTCAGACGACAACTGTCTCCCCCTCTATTTCAGTCACTGTACTAAAAACCACAAGCAGCGCTGCCGGCCGCCTGCAGCCCCATGCTGTGGATTCCTCACTGATGTGACATGTCACACATGTCACATCAGAGAGGAATAAGCCCCCTGCCTCCGGGTCCCCTTAGTCCCCCCCCTTCCAGGTCCGGTCTTCAGGTGCCCCCCCTCCCCAGCTCCGGTCCTCAGCCGCCGCTTCTGCACCCGCCGCCGCCATCATCTCCCTCCCATCTGAGCTGTCAGATGGGAGGGAGATGATCGCTCCCTCGGTCACCCCCCTGTCACCCCACTGTCACCCCCCCAGTCACCAGCGTCACCCCCCCGGTCACCGGTGCATACTTACCGGCCGGGATCTTCTTTCATCCTGCCCCCTGCGCCGACTTCCTGTTCTGTCAGGAGCATGCGCAGACAGAGCAGAAACTGCTCTGTCTGCCAGGGGAAACTGACAGCTCATGACCTCAGTGAGGTCATGGCAGGTCAGGATCCTTGGTTCACAAAGGGTCAATTGTGATCCCATGATGGGACCACAATTAACCCTTTGTGAACCAAGGATCCTGACCTGCCATGACCTCACTGCAATCATGAGCTGTCAGTCTGTGCAGAGACTGTTCTGCCTGCAATTAGACTGACAGCTAATGATCGCAGTGAGGTCATGGCAGGTCAGGATCCTTGGTTCACAAAGGGTCAATTGTGATCCCATGATGGGACCACAATTAACCCTTTGTGAACCAAGGATCCTGACCTGACATGACCTCACTGCAATCATGAGCTGTCAGTCTGTGCAGAGACTGTTCTGCCTGCAATTAGACTGACAGCTAATGATCGCAGTGAGGTCATGTCAGGTCAGGATCCTTGGTTCACAAAGGGTCAATTGTGATCCCATGATGGGACCACAATTAACCCTTTGTGAACCAAGGATCCTGACCTGACATGACCTCACTGCAATCATGAGCTGTCAGTCTGTGCAGAGACTGTTCTGCCTGCAATTAGACTGACAGCTAATGATCGCAGTGAGGTCATGTCAGGTCAGGATCCTTGGTTCACAAAGGGTCAATTGTGATCCCATGATGGGACCACAATTAACCCTTTGTGAACCAAGGATCCTGACCTGACATGACCTCACTGCAATCATGAGCTGTCAGTCTGTGCAGAGACTGTTCTGCCTGCAATTAGACTGACAGCTAATGATCGCAGTGAGGTCATGTCAGGTCAGGATCCTTGGTTCACAAAGGGTCAATTGTGATCCCATGATGGGATCACAATTGACCCTTTGTGAACCAAGGATCCTGACCTCACATCACCCTACTGAGGTCATGACCTGTCATTCTCCTGGAAGAAATGCCAGCTTTTATAGCATATGGGGGACGCCCCCATATGCTGTAAAAGACTGGAAATCATCGAGGGACCTCCCACTGGACTACGTCGGACCTTCCTGCTGGACTACGTCGGACCTTCCTACTGGACTACGTCGGATGCCAAAGAATAATAAAGATGGGGTCTAAATAGTGTCTGTGTTTTTTTTCTAATAAAAATATTTTTTTCTGTCTTGTGTCTTCTTTACAATTTACTAGGGATTCTTAATGGCCCGGTCTAATATTGGTCAGACATTAAGAATCTCGGGCTTAGTGCCAGCTGCAAAAAAAGCTGGCATTAACCCCTTATTACCCAGTCTGCCACCGCTACACGGCAGCTGGAAGAGCTGGATACAGCGCCAGAAAATGGCGCTTCTATGAATGCGCCATTTTCTGGGGCGGCTGCGGACTGCAATTCGCAGCGGGGGGGCCCAGAAAGCTTGGGCCTCCCTACGCTGTGGATTCCAGCCCCCAGCTGCCTAGTTGTACCTGGTTGGCCCAAAAATATGGCGAAGCCCACGCCATTTTTTTTTTTAATTATTTCATGAAATAATTAAAAAAAAAAGGTCTTCCCTATATCTTTGGTTTCCAGCCAGGTAAAACTAGGCAGAAGGGGTTGGTGGCAGCCCATAGCTGCCTGCTGTACCTGGCTGGACCAAAAGTATGGCGAAGCCCCACGTCATTTTTTTTAAAAAATTTAATAAAGAAATACTAAAAAAAATGCAGGAGAGGAGACGCCCAGGACACGGTGTCTCCGAATCTTGTGCACATGCTCTAAAAGTGAGAAATTATGTGAAAAAAGGAAAATGTTCAGTATACTAAATGCTCACTATACCCCTAGATATAATCCTTGAGGCGTCTAGTTTCCAAAATGGGGTCACTTGTGCGGGAGCTCCAATGTTTAGGCACACAGGAGCCCTCCATACACAACATGGTGTCCGCTAACTATTGGAGCTAATTTTCCATTCAAATTGTTAGCGGACACCATGTCGCATGTGGAGAGCCTCTGTGTGCCTAAACATTGGAGCTCCCCCACAAGTGACCCCATTTTGGAAACTAGACCCCCCAAGGAACATATCTAGATGCATAATGAGTACTTTAAACCCCCAGGTGCTTCACAAATGAATCCATAAAAATGAAAAAAGAACATTTTTGTGGACAGAAAGTACTTTTTCATTTTTATGGATCAATTTGTGAAGTACCTGGGGGTTCAAAGTGCTCCCTATGCATCTAGATAAGCTCCTTGGGGCGTATAGTTTACAAAATGGGGTCACTTGTGGGGGAGCCCCAATGTTTAGACACATAGGGGCTCTTCATACGTGACATGGTGTCCACTAACAATTGGAATTGTAAGTTGATACTTTGTTGTGTATGGCGATCCCCTGTGTGCCTAAACATTGGAGCTCCCCCACAAGTGACCCCATTTTGGAAACTAGACACCCCAAGGAATTTATTTAGATGCATAGGGAGCACTTTGAACCCCCAGGTGCTTCACAAATTGATCCATAAAAATGAAAAAGTACTTTTTTTCACAAAAAATCTTCTTTTTTTTTCCTTTTACGGACTAATTTGTGAAGCACCTGGGGTATGAAAGTGCTCACTATGCATCTAGATAAGTTCCTTGGGGGGTCTAGTTTCTAAAATGGGGTCACTTGTGGGGGAGCTCCAATGTTTAGGCACACAGGGGCTCCCCATATGCGACATGGTGTCCGCTAACAATCTGAATGGAAAATTAGCTCCAATAGTTAGCGGACACCATGTCGGGTATGGAGAGCCGCTGTGTGTCTAAACATTGGAGCTCCCCCACAAGTGACCCCATTTTGGAAACTAGACACCCCAAGGAATTTATATCGATGCATAGTGAGCTCTTTGAACCCCCAGGTGCTTCACAAATTGATCCGTAAAAATGAAAATGTACTTTCTTTTCCACAAAAATTTTCTATTTTCATTTTATGGTTTCATTTGTGAAGCACCTGGGGTTCAAAGTGCTCATCACCCATCTAGATAAGTTCCTTGGGTGGTCTAGTTTCCAAAATGGGGTCACTTGTGAGGGAGCTCCAATGTTTATGCACACAGGGGCTCTCCATACACAACATGGTCTCTGCTAACAATTGGAGCTAATTTTCCATTCAAATTGTTAGCGGACACCATGTCACGTATGGAGAGCCCCTGTGTGCCTAAACATTGGAGCTCCCCCACAAGTGACCCCATTTTGGAAACTAGACACCCCAAGGAATTTATTTAGATGCATAGTGAGCTCTTTGAACCCCCAGATGCTTCACAAATTGATCCGTAAAAATGAAAATGTACTTTCTTTTCCACACAAATTTTCTATTTTCATTTTATGGTTTCATTTGTGAAGCACCTGGGGGTTCAAAGTGCTCATCACCCATCTAGATAAGTTCCTTGGGTGGTCTAGTTTCCAAAATGGGGTCACTTGTGAGGGAGCTCCAATGTTTATGCACACAGGGGCTCTCCATACACAACATGGTCTCTGCTAACAATTGGAGCTAATTTTCCATTCAAATTGTTAGCGGACACCATGTCACGTATGGAGAGCCCCTGTGTGCCTAAACATTGGAGCTCCCCCACAAGTGACCCCATTTTGGAAACTAGACACCCCAAGGAATTTATTTAGATGCATAGTGAGCTCTTTGAACCCCCAGATGCTTCACAAATTGATCCGTAAAAATGAAAATGTACTTTCTTTTCCACAAAAATTTTCTATTTTCGTTTTTATGGTTTCATTTGTGAAGCACCTGGGGGTTCAAAGTGCTCATCACCCATCTAGATAAGTTCCTTGGGTGGTCTAGTTTCCAAAATGGGGTCACTTGTGAGGGAGCTCCAATGTTTAGGCATACAGGGGCTCTCCATACGCAACATGGTCTCCGCTAACAATTGGAGCTAATTTTCCATTCAAATTGTTAGCGGACACCATGTCGCGTATGGAGAGCCCCTGTGTGCCTAAACATTGGAGCTTCCCCACAAGTGACCCCATTTTGGAAACTAGGCCCCCCAAGGAACTTATCTAGATGCATAGTGAGCATTTTGAACCCTCTGGTGCTTGACAAATTGATCCGTACAAATGAAAAAGTACTTTTTTTTTCACAAAAACTTTCTTTTGTCCTCAATTTTTTCATTTTCACATGAGCAACAGGATAAAATGCATCCTAAAATTTGTTGGGCAATTTCTCCTGAGTACACCGATACCTCATATGTGGTCATAAACCACTGTTTGGGCGCACGGCAGGACTCGAAAGGGAAGGAGCGCCATTTGATTTTTTGAATGGAAAATTAGCTCCAAAAATCAAATTGCGCTCCCTCCCTTCTCAGTCCTGCCGTGCGCCCAAACAGTGGTTTATGACCACATATGAGGTATCGGTGTACTCAGGAGAAATTGCCCAACAAATTTTAGGATACATTTTATCCTGTTGCCCATGTGAAAATTAAAGAATTGAGGCTAAAAGAATATTTTTGTTGGAAAAATTAAAATGTCCATTTTTTGTTTCCACTTTGCTTTAGTTGCTGTAAAGCAACTGAAGGGTTAATAATCTTCTTGAATATAGTTTTGAGTAGCTTGAGGGGTGCAGTTTTCGGAATGGTGTCACTTTTGGGTGTTTTCTGTCATCTATGCCCCTCAAAGGGACTTCAAATGTGATGTGGTCACTAAAAAAATGGTTTTGTAAATTTTGCTGGAAAAATTAGAAATTGCTGATGAACTTTGAACCCTTATAACGTCCTAACCACAAAAATTTTTTTGCCCAAAATTGCGCTGATGTAAAGTAGACATGTGGGAAATGTTATTTATTAAATATTTTGTGTCACATAACGCTCCAGTTTAACAGAATAAAAATTCAAAATTTGAAAATTGTGAAATTTTCAAAATTTTTGCCAATTTTTTAATATTTTCACAAATAAACGCAAAAATTATCGACCTAAATTTACCACTAACATGAAGCCCAATATGTCACGAAAAAACAATCTCAGAATCGCTCGGATCCAATGAAGTGTTCCAGAGATATAACCTCATAAAGGGACACTGGTCAGAATTACAAAAAACGGTCTGGTCATTTAGGGGGAAATTGGCTGCGTCACTAAGGGGTTAAATAAACTTTGATATTTTTGCATATAAACTCCTGTTGTTCTCCTGTTAATAATAAATGGCTTGGAGGTGCACTATAATTGTATGAGCCGAAAATAAGATGTGGTCATTGAACTATATGTATATATACTGACCACTCATCTGGATATGGTCACACGTACACTGACACAGTCAGTCTGTGATTATGGTTCTGACTAACTGTATCGATTATTTCACTGACATACCACTGTCAGTCTGTGATTATGGTTCACAGGTGTACTACTGACCACTGTCAGTCTGTGATTATGGTTCACAGGTGTACTACTGACCACTGTATGTCTGTGATTATGGTTCACAGGTGTACTACTGACCACTGTCAGTCTGTTTATTATGGTTCACAGGTGTACTACTGACCACTGTCAGTCTGTGATTATGGTTCACAGGTGTACTTCTGACCACTATATGTCTGTGATTATGGTTCACAGGTGTACTACTGACCACTGTAGTCTGTGATTATGGTTCACAGGTGTACTACTGACCACTGTCAGTCTGTGATTAGATTCACAGGTGTACTACTGACCACTGTCAGTCTGTGATTATGATTCACAGGTGTACTACTGACCACTGTCAGTCTGTGATTATGATTCACAGGTGTACTACTGACCACTGTCAGTCTGTGATTATGATTCACAGGTGTACTACTGACCACAGTCAGTCTGTGATTATGTTCACAGGTGTACTACTGACCACTGTCAGTCTGTGATTATGGTTCACAGGTGTACTACTGACCACTGTCAGTCTGTGATTATGGTTCACGGTGTACTACTGACCACTGTCAGTCTGTGATTATGGTTCACAGGTGTACTACTGACCACTGTCAGCTGTTGATTATGGTTCACAGGTGTACTACTGACCACTGTCAGCCTGTTATTATGGTTCACAGGTGTACTACTGACCACTGTCAGCCTGTTATTATGGTTCACAGGTGTACTACTGACCACTGTCAGTCCTGTTATTATGGTTCACAGGTGTACTACTGACCACTGTCAGTCTGTGATTATGGTTCACGGTGTACTACTGACCACTGTCAGTCTGTGATTATGGTTCACCGGTGTACTACTGACCACTGTATGTCTGTGATTATGGTTCACAGGTGTACTACTGACCACTGTCAGCCTGTTATTATGGTTCACAGGTGTACTACTGACCACTGTCAGTCTGTGATTATGGTTCACCGGTGTACTACTGACCACTGTCAGTCTGTGATTATGGTTCACCGGTGTACTACTGACCACTGTATGTCTGTGATTATGGTTCACAGGTGTACTACTGACCACTGTCAGTCTGTTATTATGGTTCACAGGTGTACTACTGACCACTGTCAGTCTGTGATTATGGTTCACAGGTGTACTACTGACCACTGTCAGTCTGTGATTATGGATCACAGGTGTACTACTGACCACTGTCAGTCTGTGATTTTGGTTCACAGGTGTACTGTTTTACCTTACCTATTGTTCATATGCTACATTCTTTCTCTAGTATAGGTAATTTTAGGTACATGAGATTGCTAATATTTTAATGTATTACTATTAAAAGTTATGTTTTATTAAAGAACACTCATTTGCTACTACTATTGATTCTTGAATGTGTGCTAGGTAGATGAATTTAGTTTTTTTCTCTCTTTCTTGTGCTTTTTTGTAAGCATTTTAGCTGCTGAGGCTTAGATGCCAATTACCAAATTTAGAACCCATCGTCCACTGCCTCTCTTTATGGCTTATCTGTTCAAAATATTGTTAAAATGTTTCTATTGTGTTCTGTCTCTGCCTGCATGACAGAAATGGTTCAACTTCCAGAACGCTGACACAAAGAAAAAAATAAATCAGACCTGTAAAGCTTTAGTCTTCAGATTTGTTTCCTGTTTAGCCTTTTTTTCCATTGAACCGGAAGTGATGTCATTTATCATTGCACATGGCAATCGCAGGAAAACAAGGATTATTTTCTTCTCAGTTCCTGCTTCTTGACAAGTACAGACATTGCTATGTACTAGTAAACTCTCTCATTTGACTCTATAGTTGACCAAATTGATGTTTTCCCTTTTCCTCGGGGACCGCGCTACCATAATTATTATGGTAAATAGGCGTTTTACTCCGTGAACTAAACAAATAACATATGCAATGACATCAATGTCCAGTCCAAATCATGTGATGCCATGGTCTCATGAACAGGAAGCCGCTGCAGGGCTGGTCCCTGTTTCAAAGGGACAGACAAAAACAAAACAAGCGCAATAGAAATTTGGGCACAGAAAAATCCAGACGTGCATATGTCACAACTGTATCTGTTCCCAGCAGTGACACAATGAAACAAAGGGTCGGTGACTCATGATGTCTGCGCGTAAACAGAGAAAGAGCGCGTGCCTCCAAGACCTATATAGCCGTAACACTAGTTTCAGTAGTAAAACATCTTGACACAGTCCCTTTAAACTTTTTGTCCACTGGATTCAACCCTAAAGATTCAATTGAAAATGAAGGAGACAGACATCAGGAACCACACTAATCAACTTCTACCAATGAGAAAAGCAGGGATGTAATGGAAATAAAGCATTGCACATCTAATATATAAAGCTGAGTTTATGTATGTGTGTGTGTATGTATGACCACTAAAGGAGCCCATGCCGTCGCATCTACAAAATTATCCACAGCCACCTCATTTGTCTTAGGGAAAGTTATAGATTATGTTTTGAGGAGTCATTCACCAAAAAAAAAAGCCTTATACTGTTTGTATGTTTGAGGTAATAGATACTGCATTGGCTGTTTTGAAAGTTGGCCTGCATGTTCATCAAGCAATTACAGCTCAGCTTCTGATTGCTATAGGCAATAAAGGACATTCTTTTGACACAGTTGACCACCATCTCTTACTCTCTATGCTGCACTCCATCGGCATCAAGGACACGGCTCTCTCCTGGTTCTCTTCCTATCTTTCTGACCGCTCTTTCAGTGTATCGTTCGCTGGCTCCACTTCCTCCCCTCTTCCTCTCACTATTGCGGTCCCTCAGGGTTCAGTCTTTGGCCCTCTTCTTTCTCTACACTGCCCTAATCGGACAGACCATCAGCAGATTTGGCTTCCAGTACCATCTTTACGCTGATGACACACAACTATACACTTCCTCCCCTGACCTTACTCCTGCTCTAATACAGAACACCAATGACTGTCTAACCGCAGTTTCCACTATCATGTCCGCTCTCTATCTGAAACTCAACCTTTCCAAAACTGAACTTCTTCTGCTCCCGCCCTCCACCAACCTCCCTAAACCTGACATTTCCCTCTCGGTGTGCGGCACCACGATAAAGCCCAGTCAGCAGGCTCGCTGTCTGGGTGTAATGTTGGACGCTGATCTCTCCTTCACCCCATACATACAATCTCTCACCTGCTCCTGTCGCTTGCACCTGAAAAATATCTCCAGAATTTGCCCTTTCCTCACCATGGAAACAACTAAAACCCTCACCGTGGCCCTGATCCATTCCCGCCTTGACTACTGTAATTATTTACTATCTGGCGCCCCCGCAGTAAGCTTTCCCCTCTCCAGTCTATCCTCAATGCAGAAGCCAGGATCACCTATCTAGCAAACCGTTACTTAGATATTTCTGCTCTGTGCCAGTCACTGCATTGGCTTATGCATGTCTGTGAAAAATTCAGGGAAGCTTGACAAAGGTAAGGCTAGGGTCACATTTGGGAGCTTGCATCAGTTGGAAGGATGCATTTAAGGATCCTTTTTTCCCATTGCCATTTTTATGGCATGTTTTTTTCATTTTTAGCGCATGTGTTAACGCATGCATATATAAGGGTTGGACAAAATAATGAAAACACCTGGAAAAATCAACAAAAGTTAGTTTAATATGTGTAGGTCCTCCTTTTGCGGCGACAGCCTCAATTCTCTGAGATATGGATTCATACAAGGTGATATCATTGGGCCGGCGGAACTCCACAAAATAGCACTCCAGATCATCACAGAACCTCCGCCATGTTTTACAGTTGGGAGAAGACAGTCTGGATGGAATGCTTCTATCAGCTGTCTCCAAACGTACACTCAGCCGGAGGTCGGAAAATAGGGTAAACGATGATTGGTCTGAGAATATCACATGTTTCCACTGCTCGAGGGACCAATTCTGGAGTTTCTACACCACTCTAAACACTTGGAAACATTTGTCATTGGGAGCAGCGTTTTTCTAATTTGCAGCTCTTCCGTGGAATCTAGATTTGTGCAGCTCCCGACGAACAGTTTTCATGGATACTGGGTTCTGTAGGTTTCATTGAGCTCAGCAGTGATTTTGGAGCTGTGGTCTCTCGATCCTCTCTCACAATTCACTTTAGAGTCAGACGGTCTCTCTCAGTGAACTTCGACTTTCGGCCGGACCTGTGCTTTGCTGCGGACGTTTTTCCTTCTCTTTCAAACGCAGTCATTACTTTGGAGACAGTACCTCTTGCACCAGATTCGGGCACTTTCTGTTACACTAGCGGCCTGCCATACGAGCACCAACAATTTGGCCTTTTTGAAAATCCGAAAGGTCTGCCATTGCTGGTACCAGGTTCTCATCAATGTTCTTACAATTCGGCAAAACAAAGTTAATTTACATACACATATCACTTAACACAAATAATCAACTACAAAACATTAACATATGTCACGGTTTACATGTTTATAACATGTTCGAAGATTATGATGCCAAAATGTTAGGTGTTTCCATTATTTTGTCCAACCCCTGTATGTACTATGCATTAACAGATACGTTTCCCATAGACTCCCATGTTAAAAAAATGCATGCGTTTTTGCAAAAGCACCAAAAAACGTTGCATACCGTGTTTTTTGGTGACAATGTGTCAAACGCATTGGAGTCTATGGGTGCATTAATGCATGCGATTTCAAGATTTGCACATGAAAATAGCGCATGCATTTAGCAAATGCATGATGCAAGTCTGACCCTAGCCTAAGGACTTGTGGAAAATGCCGCACACTGGAACATGAAGTCAGGAAGCAGCAGCACACAAACCATAAACCGACTAACACACCTCTTTTGGTATTTCAACTACCTGAACATATCAAATACCCTGGAGATTTGGACAAAGTATAAAAACTGATCACACTGTGGACCAGTGGCAGATTAAGAGTAGTCAGGGCCCTGTGTTGTTTATAGGCGAGCCCCCAGAACCCCATGTATTATGTGACATGATCAACTTTTGAAAGATCATGTGATAGGTCATGTGATCAGCACACAGGGACAGATCCATCGAGGCAAAAGAAGAACAATTGTGGTGCATCTATCCATCTAGCCCCCAGTATACAGCAGGACCCTGCACACAGCCCCCAATATACAGCAGGAGCCCGCATACAGCTGCCAATATACAGCAGGAGCCCGCCCACAGACCCCCATTAAAGAGCAGGATCCCATGCACAGTCCTCAGTATACAGCAGGATCCCACACAAAGCCCCAGTATACAGCAGTAGACTGCACACCTCCCCAGTGTACAGCAGGCGGTCACACACAGCCCCCCGTACACAGCAGGAGGCTACACACAGCCCTCAGTATACAGCAGGAGGCCAAATACAGCCCCCAATATACAGCAGGAGCCCACACACAGCCCTCATTAGACAGAAGGAGTTCGCACACAGCCCCCAGTATACAGCAGGAGGTCACACACAGCCCCAGTATGCAGCAGGAAGCCACACACATCCCCCAGTGTACGGCAGGAGGCCGCACATAGCCCCTGTATACAGTAGGGGGCCAAACATAGCCCTTGTAAAACACCAGGAGCCCACACATATCTCCTGTATTACACCTGCAGTCTGTGTATCCAGCAAGAGAGCAAGGCTGATAACGCATCTATTTGTACAGCTAAGAGCAGTTAGTTACCATCCAAGGCAATGCCAGGAACTACAGCTAGTTATCAATAAAAGTCCATTTCTGTCTATTCCCCATTAAAGGGGTTGTCCAGGTTTAAGAGCAAGGTCTGTAGTCACCCTATATAACTGCAGACTTCTACATTTTAACAACAGGCAGTGCACACAATGTGAGTGGAGGGTGGTGGCCTCCATTATACTATGGGCAGGGAGCTGAGGGGACCATTATACGTGTGCAGGGAGTTATGGGGGCCAATACACTGTGTGAAAGGAGCAGTGGAGACCATTACATGTGTGCACATGAGCAGTGTGGAGAAACCATTACACTGTGGCACAGAGCAGTGGGAACCATTATACTGTGTGCAGGGAGCTGTAGGGACCATTACACTGTGTGCAGAGAACTATGGGGGTCATTGTACTGTGTTCAGTGAGCTGGTTGGGTTATTATACTGTGTGCAGGGAGCTGTGAGGGTCATTATACTGTTGCAGGGAGCTGTGAGGGTCATTATACTCTGTGCAGGGACTGTGAGGGCCATTATACTGTGTGCAGGGAGCTGTGGGTGTTATTGTACGGTGTGCAGGGAGCTGTAGGGACCATTACACTGTGTGCAGAGAACGATGGGGGTCATTGTACTGTGTGCAGGGAGCTGTAGGGAACCATTACACTGTGTGCAGAGAACCATGGGGGTCATTGTACTGTGTGCAGGGAGCTGGTTGGGTTATTATACTGTGTGCAGGGAGCTGTGAGGGTTCATTATACTGTGTGCAGGGAGCTGTGGGGGTCACTAAACTCTGTGCAGGGAGCTGTGGGGGTCTATTATTACTGTATGCAGGGAGCTGTGGGGGTCATTATACTGTGTGCAGGGAGCTGTGTGGGTTATTATACTGTGTGCAGGGAGCTGTGGGGTCACTAAACTTGTGCAGGGAGCTGTGGGGGTCATTATACTGTGTGCAGGGAGCTGTAGGGACATTACACTGTGTGCAGGGAACTATGGGGTCATTGTACTGTATGCAGGGAGCTGTAGGGACCATTACACTGTGTGCAGAGACTATGGGGGTCATTGTACTGTGTGCAGGGAGCTGTAGGGACCATTACACTGTGTGCAGAGAACTAGTGGGGGTTATTATACTGTGTGCAGGGAGCTGGTGGGTTATTATACTGTGTGCAGGGAGCTGTGAGGGTCATTATACTGTGTGCAGGGAGCTGGTGGGGTTCATTATACTGTGTGCAGGGAGCTGGTGGGGGTCACTAAACTGTGCAGGGAGCTGTGGGGGCCATTATACTGTATGCAGGGAGCTGTGGCAGTCATTATACTGTGTGCCGGGAGCTGTGTGGGGCCATTATACTGTATGCAGGGAGCTCTGGCAGTCATTATACTGTGTGCAGGGAGCTGTGGGGCCATTATACTGTATGCAGGGAGCTCTGGCAGTCATTATACTGTGTGAGGGAGCTGTGGGGGCTTATTACCTGTGTGCAGAGGAGCTGTGAGGGCCATTATACTGTGTGCAGGGAGCTGTGGGGCCATTATACTGTATGCAGGGAGCTCTGGCAGTCATTATACTGTGTGCAGGGAGCTGTGGGGGTCCATTATACTGTATGCAGGGAGCTGCTGGCAGTCATTATACTGTGTGGAGGGAGCTGTGGGGCTATTAACCTGTGTGCAGGAGCTGTGAGGGCCATTATACTGTGTGCAGGGAGCTGTGGGGGCCATTATACTGTATGCAGGGAGCTGTGGGGCCATTATACTGTATGCAGGGAGCTCTGGCAGTCATTATACTGTGTGGAGGGAGCTGTGGGGGCTATTACCCTGTGTGCAGAGAGCTGTGAGGGCACTCAAGACCTGACATGTTCCCTTTAAGTAATAACTTATCTTCAGCAGACAACCTATGTAATATTGCAGATGTCATGCCATTATTCCCTGAGTGTCCCTAAACATGGTAGAAAGCGTACTGTGCATTTTGCACTGTCGTATGCAGCATATATTTTTGATCAGATGATAATTCCCATAAGACATTTGCATTTTTACTGCAGGTCTGTTATTTGGCATCACCATTTATCTATAAATCAGATGTCGGTAAACCTACACTTATACAGCTATAAAAAACAGGTTTACAGCTTTTGGCTGCCATAAAGAGATGACCAGAGATACTTATGAGCTAATAAAGACCCAAGTCACAATATTGAAAAGCATTCTCTCAGATATGATCCGGTCCCTCTATAACCATAAAACAATATATGGTGTCATCCATGGTGTCTGGCACAATTGTCAGTTGTTAAGGAGACAGAAAATAAGCAGACTTTAATCAAAGCACATTAAGTATTTAATTGTAAGCATATATAGTACCAGAGAGTTGGACTGGGGTGTCTGGGGCCCACCAGGGAAATGTACTCCCTTCAGCTATATGTAAATACCTGTTAGCTGTTACACCCATTATATTGGCGTCTCCTGCACATCATTGTGCTCTCACCATGACTGTGATGTACAATTAGTGTAATTTGCATTAAAGGGATTCTTTGGTGAAAATATGTTATCACCGATGCACAGGTTCGGAAGGTGATAACTTATTTATTGGTGGAATCCGACCAGTGGAAACTGCACCGTTGGGAGAATATGGTGCTTTTATCTCCATTATAAACTGCAGCAGCCGGTGATGATGTGACCACAATTCTTGATTCATCATCATTGGAGCTTCCAGAAAAAGCCAAACCCAGCGCTCACAGCCACTGAGGGAATGAATATGTGGCACCGCAGGGTCCAAGTTCCACAGTGTTATTATCGCTCCTGGGTCTTAGTGCCACACTTAGTGCCAGAGCAACGGAGGGTATCCACACCAGACAGAAAACACACAACACCTTTCTGCCTCCAGGCCTGAAGGGGGAGACCTAAACCCAGGTTCAGGGTAAGCTACCCTATAAATTCTGGTCTGGGATGGAGTTAGTCAGTTCAGTTCCTAGGAGGACTGAGGAAGACATCCTGTGGACTGTAGCAGTGCTAAGCTCATCCCAGGATAGCCAAACCTAGCATGAGGGACCCAAGGCAGAGGTCTGAGGAAGGAGAGGAGAGGCTGGGAAGTAGAGATGAGCGGTGTTTCAATTCGCATTGTTCGCCAATCTCAAATTCGAGCTGTTTTGGGCGATGTTCGAGGCATTCGACGAATTAGAACAATTAGTTTGAAATTCGGCAGTTTCGAGGTTATGTTCAATAACGCTTCGATCACCAAAAGCTTAACCCTAACCATGTTAATGAATGTGAATATCCAGTTTCTGTGTATAGTGTGCGGGGGGGGTGGGGTTGTACTAGTGCTGCAGAAATAATAGCGATCTCCATTTTTTTTTTTACAAACTGCAGATACAGTGGGGCGGTGCAGGCTGTCACCCAATCACACACACATACACACAGCAAAGTGCATTTTTTGCACACAAGCAAGGTCAGGCATCATTGGCTGTGTAAGTCACATGTCCTAGCCCTATAAGATCCAGCCATTTTCCCCATCGCCACCATTTACTCATTGCTGTAGCTCTGTGTCAGACGGCACTGCTGCTGCTGTGGGCGATATAGAGTGAAACTCAAGCAATTGTGTTCTGATTCAGCTAGTGAGGTATATAGTATATAGGGTGCGAATTTTAGGAGTATCAGCCCTTTTGAGGGCTGCTTCATAGGACTAGGGACTAGTAGTCTACCAGCCCTTTTTCAGGTGTACTTCATAGAAGCAGGGACTAGTTTTAATTTCAGCCCTTTTTAGGGCTAGGTTAGAGCAGTCCCTATTAGCTTTTGCCAGGCAGAAGTGTGCCAGTGCTGTGCAAGCGTTTTTCACAGCATCTGGCCACATCTAGCTCTGGGAGTCCTTTAGGGCAGGTAGTGTAGCACTGCTGTGAAGAACGCTACACCACCTGTCTTAGGCCTTGTTCACACATACCATCAGTTTTGCCTTAAATCCGTTATTGGGAACATTTTGGACTGTTTTTTTTTCAAAGTCCAAAACCGCATATGCGTTAACGCATGGTGCACTTAAGTGTCAATGCGTTTTTTAACAACAATGGTTTTTGTTCTAGCATTCCAAAAAACACTGCATGCAGCATTTTTGGGTGCTGTAAAAAAATGCATGTGTTCTTTTAACATGGGGCCCTATGGGAAACACATGCGTTTTTGCAAGGCACATATAGGCACCATGCGTTAACACATGCGTTTTTGATGAAAAATGACTAAGTCCCAAAAGTTCCAAAAAACGTTCAGAACCTCAGGGGACACTATTGGCACCCTTAGAAAAACTGATCTGTTTTTCTAAGGGCTTAAATAACGGATTGGTATGTGTGAACAAGGCCTTAAGTAGGCATTTTTTGGCTGCAGCTAGTCCAGGCAATTTGTTCGGGCTAGTACTGTAATGGTACTTTACACGCAGCTACAGGTAACAGGTTTTCCACAGGTAACTTACTGGTTGCAGTGAAATCATGGAGACATAGTTCCATTTGTACACAGCAACAAGATAGAACCATGATTTCACTGCAGCCAGTAAGTTACCTGTGGAAAACCTGTTACCTGTAGCTGCGTGTAAAAGTACCATAACAGTGTCACTTACACAGTGGTGTAGCCCACTTGTGAAAGAAGCTACACCGCCTGTGTAGTTGGTACTAATTTTTACCTGCACCTTACACAGGTCTCACTTCGGGTCAAGTAGCAGTGCCACAAAAAGAAGTAGTGTAGGCCACTTCTAATACAAACAACTACACCATCTGTGTAGTTAGTTACTTCTAATTTTTAACTGCACCTTGCCCAGGTCTCACTTCGGGTCAAGTAGCAGTGTTGATTCAGTAGGCTAGGTCACACATAAGCCTTGGTCCGTTTTGGCATCATTTTTAGCATTTTTTTTTTCTAAAGTCCAAAAACTGATAGAAAAACGGATTAGATGTAATAAACACCCTATCCGTTTTTTTCTGCTTCTAAAAACATTGCTAGGAACGTTTTATACCCAAAAACATTGCTAGCAACATTTTGGGGGCCGTTTTTCAAAAAAAAAAATTTAACATGGGCCCTATGGAAGGGTCTGCTGTCCAAGTCTTGCCGTCCCCACGAGTTGTGCGTCAATCCTCTGTAGGTAGGAGTTCCTGCACTGCTTCTACCTCCTCAACCACGTCTCTGTCCTCCACCTCCGCCCAAAGCCTGTCTGGTAATGCCACCCGCGTTGTAACTGCAGAGAAGGATTCCTGCACACCTCCCAACTATGCTGGCAGCAGGGTTCAACGCCATCAGGCTGTCTTTACCCTCAAATGCCTGGGAAATGTAAGTCACACAGCTGAGGAGTTGTGGTCAGCTCAGGCGACCGAGTTTCAGCAATGGTTGTCTCCACTCAACCTACAGCCAGGGAAGGGCGTGTGTGACAATGCTGCAAACTTGGGTGCAGTCCTTCGCCGGGGCAATATCACACACATGCCTTGTATGGCTCCCGTGTTGAATCTGGTTGTCCAGTAATTTTTGACTCACTATTAGGATGGGCGAATCTACTCGCTAGACTCGTTACTCGGCGAGTAGTAAGGGACTCGCAGGACTCGTACTCTGCGAGTCTCCCAGTGATTACTCGCGAGTCCAATGCAAATCAATATCAATCCTAGTTTTGTCAGAAACGCTGATAAAACTAGATTGCCATTGTTTGCATTAGACTCGCGAGTAATCACTGCTACTGTGCCACTGATAGCAGGAAACTCGCAGATAACTGCTGTTCTTTGCACGAGTCCAGCTGTCTTCTCTGTGCAGTCCAGGGTCCAGAGCCGCCTACTGCCTGATGTAGCAGTGCTGACATGTTCTCAGTCTGCTCATCTCCCTGTGTACAGACATGAATGTCTGTGCACAGAGATGATGTAGCAGGCTGAGATTGTTCTCAGTCTGCCATCCATGTGTACAGACATGAATGTCTGTGCACAGAGATGATGTAGCATGCTGAGATTGTTCTCATCTGCTTATCCCTGTGCATAGACATCTATATTTATGCACAGGGATGTAGCAGAGAGGACATACCGTTTGGACTGGTCGGACGGAAGAGGATTTTTAATTAAAGATGGAGTCCCTAATGGCTTTTTTTTTTATTTCCAATAAAAAATTTTCCTGTGTGTGTTTTTTTAAAACATTTAATAGAAATCATGGCGGGCATGTCTAAAATTGGCGTGACCGCATAAATTTCGGGCTTAGGGCCAGCTGATAATACAAGCTGGCCCTTTACACTCTTAATTATTTCATGAATTTCAGAGTCAGAGTCCCAGAGTCAGAATCTCAGAATTTCATGAAATAATTAAAAAAAATAGCGTGGGGCTCGCGCAATTTCTATGTCTAGCCAGGTACAGCTAAGCAGCTGGGGCTGGAATCCGCAGCGCAGGGATGCCAAGCTATTCTGGGCACCCCCCCAAATTGCAGCCAAGGACGCCCCAGAAGATGCGCGTTCATTGAGCGCCATCCTGTGGCGCTGAACCCGCTCTTCACTGCCCTCGTGTAGCGATGGCACGCTGGGTAATAAAGAGGTTAGGCCAGCTCTTGTATTATCAGCTGGCCCTAAGACCCGAAATTTTGGCGGTCACGCCGATATTAGACATGACCGCATGAATTTCTATTAAATTGTTTTAAAAGAAAACACAACACAGGAAAATTTTTATTAGAAATAAAAAAAAAGCCATTAGGGACTCCATCTTAATTAAAAAAATCCTTTCGTCGACGCAGTCCAAAACGCATGTCTCTCTGTACATCCCCTGTGCATATATATAGAATCTCTATGCACAGGAATAAGCAGACTGAGAACATCTCAGCTCTGCTACATATCTCTGTGCACAGACATTCATGTCTGTACACAGGGAATGAGCAGACTGAGAACAATCTCAGCACTGCTACATCATCTCTGTGCACAGACATTCATGTCTGTACACAGGGAATGAGCAGACTGAGAACAATCTCAGCACTGCTACATCATCTCTGTGCACAGACATTCATGTCTGTACACAGGGAATGAGCAGACTGAGAACAATGTCAGCACTGCTACATCAGGCAGCAGGTGGGCTCTAGGACCCTGGAGCTGGCAGCCTGTACAGAGGAGACAGGATCTTATCTGTGCGAGTCAGCGATTACTTACAAAGTAAACGAGCAATGCAAATAAATGACAAAACTAGGATTGCTTCAGGCTGAAGCTTCCGAGACACATCTGCGATTTGTAAATCTCACACTACTCGCTATTACTCGCTTCCCCATTCATTAACATTGGACTCGCTAGACTCGCAACGAGTAGCGAGTCCTGGGCTCGGACTCGCTAGAGTCAAGCGATTCCGAGTAATTTAGGATTCGCCCATCACTACTCACTATCCCGGCCTAGGTGGGCTTCTGCAGAGGGCACGATCGCTGTGTGCTCACTTCCGGCGTTCGCATCCCGCAGCTCAACGACTTGCTTCTCTCCAGAAGTCTTTCGCCTTCCCCGTTCTCCGGCTGAAATGCGATGTGCACACACGCTGGTATTCTACTCTGCACATGTTGCAGCGACTGTGGCAGCACCGCCGAGCCCTGGTGCAATACGTTATGACGTATAGCCTGGGCCAACGAGATCCAGAGGTGGGGTAGATCATGCTTCAGGAGTGGTCTCAGATCAAGGACCCATGCACCCTTCTGCACAGTTTTGAAATGGCGACGAAGATGTTTAGTGCTGACGATGCCATTATCAGCATGACTATTCCGGTGATCTACATGCTGGAGCAGACACTAAACAATATTCGGAGTCAGGTGGTGGGACAAGAGGAGGTGGAGGAAGTACAGGAGGACTCCTATGCGGAAGGGATGACAACATCTCCAAGGTCATCACGGTCAGCAGCAACAAGATGGCAGGCATGGGAGGGTGGTGGAGAGGGATTAACGAGGGAGCATGGTAGCAGCCAAACTGCTGAGGAAGGTGCAGGAGCCCAGGAAGAAATGGAGGAGGAACTGGCGATGGGTATGGAAGAGTCAGCAGATGAGGGAGATCTTGATGACATTTCTGTTGTGCGAGGTTGAAGGGAGAGGGCAGAGGAAGGAAGCATGATTCTGACCTCCCCACCACCAACACAACAAGGACTTGGTCCTCCTGGATGCGCAAGACACATGAGCGCCTTCTTGCTGCACTACCTGCAACATGACCCTCAGATTGTCCGAATTAGAAGCAATGCCAACTACTGGGTTGCCACACTCCTCGTTTCCAAGGTACAAGACCAAATTTGCTGACATAATTCCAGCCATACCTCAGAATCTGTTGGATGAGGAGAACCCCGAGTTGCTCTCAGGTGCAAGGACTCAGCATAACAACACTTGTCGGTATTCCCGTTGCACCAGTAAAAGGACTGAGGAACCAACAAACCATGAGTCTGCCTGTTACTTTGCGCCCACCATCCTGAACCCTACACCCTTACAACATCTTTGCCCTGGGGACCTGCTCTGCCCGTGGGGAGCCACTCCATTCCAGCTACTCATCCATCGTCCCCAGAGGTTCTGCAGCAGTGGTGGCCACTAATTGCCACAACCACAGGTGGCGTCACAACTAACTTTCCCTTTCATCACCCCCTTTCCTATCAAGCGAAGAACTCCCTTAACAACTGAATCCAGGGTCATGGAGCCGGGTCTTGACCCCTGTGACTCTGGGGTGCATCATCAAGTTTTTGGCGTCATGAACAGGATCTCGTGCCCGACGTATATGGGTACTGTGTACCACAAACTTTATTGAACTGTGTGTTTTTGACTGTCGCCATAACTAAAACGCAAGGCGCGTGGGAAGCCGAGGGGGTATGTCATCATGGGCGGCACCCTACCAAGAGTGCAAAGAGTAGCCCGACCTGCGCTCTGCCGAAATTCGATGGGGACGAAAGATCCTATCCCTCTGGCGGAACTAAAGTTGTTCATCACCACAGAAGTGAAGGACCCGGAGGGCTAAGGTTCACTAAGGGGGAGGAAAATGTTGGAGCTGGGTGGTCACAGCCTGACCTGCGGCACCGGGTGCAGCCCTAGTAGCAGTTGGAGCCTCAGCTGCCGTGGTGCCAGCCATGGCTCCAGTAATGCTGTTCCTTATGCCATACACGCCAGGGGAAGCGTGCTTGCTGCAATACTCAGGGGAACCAAATACTCTGACTGACTTCAGGGACAGACTGGACAGTTATTATAAAGTGTATCCCCTGACGGAAGATCAGCAAGTCAGTATACTAATGGGACAATTGACTGATGCAGCCCGATGGGAGGTAAAGTTGGCCGGACACTAATAAAGACACCATTGAACTTGTAATAGCCAGGCAGAAAGTTACTTTTGATACCCATACCGCTGCAAAGGTAAAGATAAGATTCTTCAGTTGTAAACAAAGGGCGCAGGAGAGCGTAAGAGACTTTGCATTGAATCTCCAGAAGCGCTGAGGGCAATGAAACAGACAGACCCTACTCTTGTGCAAGAAGGAAACAAAATGCTTATTGAACAGTTTATTGAAGGGCTCCTATCCCCTGCTCATAGAGTACAACTGCGAATGATGGCTATACAGAGCCCTGACCTGGACTTCGTGCAATTTAAGGACAGAGCCATCCAGGTACTGCAAGAAGAAGCAGCCAGTGACCCAGAACCTGCACCCCGCCTGGCCATAACTTACCATCAACAGGGGAGCAAAACCCACAGGCAACGGTAGGGGCCAGTGCACAGACTCTTGAGCCTATCACTAATGAGGCTCTAAACCTAAAGATTGAGACACTGGCTAAGAGCGTAGCAGATATGGCCAAAGCTATGCAAGGATCCAAGCCAGCAGAGAAGATTGAGTTGGTTTCCAGCAGATATGACGTCCCACAGATGCGACAGAGGAGGAACCCAACGGCCAGAGGACAACCCACCGATCGCTATGACCCAGAAGGAATGCCCATCTGCCGCATCTGTGACAAGCCAGGACATTTTGCAAAATTTGTACTTTAAACAAGGATACCCTGGGGCCGTGCACCATCCCTCAGGAATAAGACCACCAGGCCCACCAAGCTGGCATGACAGGTACGTGGGGGATGCCCATTTCTGCCTATCATGCTAGATGGCATCCCCATGAACGCTTTGCTGGACTCTGGCTCACAGGTGACATCGATACCATATATCCTACAAATATACAAAATGTATTGGGCAGACTCTGACATTTTACGTGGCCCAGATGACAATTTTACTATATTGGCAAGTAACGGTAAACCTGTGCCATAGATTGGGTTTAAATAGGTAACCATAAAGGTGGGGCAGATGGAATTGAAAGCCCAAGGATTGATAATTATTGATGTTGATCGGAAGAACGTAACCTAATTATAACTTTAGGCACTAATGTAATAGGAATTTGCCTTTGAGAGATTATTGTCTTGTTACAGTAGATCGCTGAAACTGCCAATCAAGGACAGCAATGAGTCCTGCAAAAAGAAATAAAAGCCCTGATGCTGAGACAGCTGGTGGAATTGTCTGGAGGCAGTGTGAGAGTAAGTGATCCGGTACCCATTGCAATACCCACGAAAAGTGAAATGTTAGTCTGGTGTAAGGTAGCAATAGGCCTTGGAGGGCGAGATTTCCAAGCCCTGGTAGAGCCTGTGCACTCAGACAGTAGGCCAACTGTCCTGACAGCCAGAAGGTTAGTTGATGTATGCAAGATGTACCATTACGCATCTTAAATTGTGGTGAAGAAGGAGTCAAACTACCGAGGTATGCTACCATTGCTAAATTGTAGAACCCTTGATCCCATCTGATCAGGCGGAGGGAAAAGGCTCTGAGGGAAAGCTGGAGGATTGGTGCCAGATGTTGCATGTAGGTACTGATTCTACACCCTCCCATCAAAAGCATGTAGTCAACTGGGTAGTGAAAGAATATGAACAAGTCTTTTGTAAACATCCTTTAGACTTTGGGCAGGAAAAAGGGGTTCAACATCACATACCCACAGGAGATCATCCGCCCATAAAAGAGAGGTATAGGCCTGTATCGCCAGTTCACTATCAATGTGCCAAAGACATGCTACGGGAAATGAAGGAAGCTGGGGTGACAAGAGATAGATGTAGCCCCTGGGCAGCTCCTCTAGTCCTGGTGAAAAAGAAGGATGGTACAATAAGAATGTGTAGATTACAGGCAGATTAACCGCATTACACATAAGGATGCTTACCCATTACCCAGAATTGAAGAGTCACCAGCTTCATTGAGAACTGCTAACTACTTTTCCACCTTAGATCTCACCAGTGGGCATTGGCAAGTTCCTGTAGCAGAGGCGGACCCAGAGAAGACAGCGTTTGCCATGCCAATGGGCCTCTGTGGGTTCAACTGTAAGCCATTCGGACTCTGTAATGCACCGGGAACATTCCAGAGGTTGATGGAGTGCTGCCTAGGGCACAAGAACTTTGAAACCATCTTACTGTACTTGGATGATGTCATAGTCTACTCTAAGACGTATGAAGACCATCTGGGCCACTTGGCAGAAGTGTTTGAAGTGTTGTCCAGTTATGGCATGAAAGTGAAGCCATCCAAATGTCACCTGTTGAAGTCTAAGGTACAGTATCTTAGTCATATTGTCAGTGTTGAAGGTGTAGCACCAGATCCTGATAAAGTCACTGTCATTAGGGACTGGCCAAGACCAACCACGGTCAAAGAGGTGAGGCAGTTCCTGGGGCTGGTAGTGTAGGGAGGTTCATCAAGATATTTATGAAGATGGCAGCAGCCCTGCAAAATCTCCTGGTAGGCCAGTCCAAGAAGGCTAAGAACCCGAGTCCTCCATTCGAGTGGGGCAGTAAAGAAGAAGACTCCTTCAATCAGTTGAAGTGGGCCCTGACGGGAGGATGAGATCCTGGCCTACTCTGAATATGGTCAGCCATTTGTGTTGTAGAAAGAGTGATAGCCTATGCCAGCAGGAAGCTCAGTCCTACAGAAAGGAACCCAGAGAACTACAGTTCATTCAAGTTAGAGTTCCTAGCCGTAGTTTGGGCAGTCACAGAACGTTTCAAGTATTACCTGGCTGCAGCAAAGTTTACCATCTTCACGGACAACAATCCATTGACTCACTTGCAGAAAGAGAAGCTAGGTGCACTGGAACAACGATGCATGGCCCAATTGTCAAATTACAAATTTACCATCAAGTACTGGACATGCCACAAGAACATCAACGCTGATGCGCTGTCCAGGATGCCCCATTTGCAAGAAGCGGGAGAAGACTTGGAGGGGCTTGAAAAGATAAAGCTACCGGCTTTTCTCCACCCCCATGTGTCACAGTGCATTAACCATGTGAGAGACAAACATCAAGAAACGTTGAATCCGTTACCCCACCATGGATGGGCAGAAAGGCAAGACAGTGACCAAGCTGTCCGCTTAGTGAAAGAGCTGTTGAGAGAGGCAGATTCACATCCTGGTCCAGATACTCCACAGGAAACACAACAGCTGTGGAAAGAGAAAAGTAAATTGTTCATATACTGTATGGAGGTAAGCTGTGTAGACGTTACACTAATCCAAAAACCCATGAGCTTGTCTGGCAGATAGTTCCAAGGAGATGTCCAGATGGTTCTAGAGGCGTACCACAATGGAGCATGGCATTTCAGATGGAAGAAGCTGGAGGTTCTGCTGAGAGAAAGATTCTACTGGGTTGGCATGAGAAAAGCCATTGAAAACTGGTGTAGAGATTGTGAACCATGCAACCTGAGAAGAAAAGATTGAGATAGCCAGAGAGCCCCACTACAGCCAATTGTCATCAAACAACCGCTTGAACTTGTGGCCTTAGATCATGTGAAGCTGACTCTGAGTAGAACAGGCGATGTCTACGCCCTCACCATTGTAGATCACTACTCTCGTTTCTTGGTAGTAGTACCAGTGAAGGATTTAACAGCCAAAACAGTGGCCAGAGTATTCCAAGCCCACTTTTGTAGGCCTCATAGTTATCCTGAACAGGTGTTAACAGATCAAGGACCAGCCTTTGAAGCAGAGATATTCCAAGAGTTCTGTAACATGTATGGGTGTAAGAAGATAAGAATTACACCGTATCACCCACAAACCAATAGAATTTGTGAAAAAAATGAATCAGGTAGTCATTGACCTGCTAAAAACATTGCCGTTAGAAGAAAGAAACATGTGGCCAGAAAAGTTGACAGATTTAGTGGACTAATACAATCACGTCTCTGTGAGTTTCACCAATTGTACACCTGCATACCTCATGAGAGCAAGACCTGGTAAATTACCCATTGACATGAATATGGTAATAGTGAAACCAGATGCAGATTCACCAAATTCTGATTGGGATACAGAACGTCAACAGCAGTATCGCAAAGTTCAACAGTGTGTAGAGAAAGGTTTGTCCCAAGCCAAAGAAAGATAAGAAAAATCCTATAACAAGCATGCTCCTGCAGTTCCCTTGAAACCAGGTGAGTAAGTCCTCAAGAGAAAGAGACATACCAATAAACTTGATGAGCAATGGGAAGCAGTGCCATACACTGTGTTGCCTTCGAACTTTGACAGTACTAAGGTATGCCTTGCTAGTAAAGATGAAGGAAAGACATCAGCAGCAGTTTCCAGAGATCCCCTGAAGACATGTCCTGATACATTGAAGTACCAACAAAGAGTCCCAGAAGTACCCTTACTTGTGAAACCAAAAGAAGAAGTGATCCATACAGTACTTGGAGACTTTCCTAAGATGTGGACACAGTACAATGGAGCAGTTGTTGTTCCTATGGTAACTTTTCCCCAAGCAGTAGTACCTGAACCAGCAAGACATGAAGAACAGGAAGCTGAAGTATCAAAAGCAGCACCTGTAGAAGAACGGGAAGATCAACCCTCTGCTAATAGTGAACTTGTCAGTCCCATGGTAAGACTAAGACCCCATTCTGAGGCACCAGCATTGTACAGAACTACACATAGCATAGTGCTCAGTACACCTGTAACAGGCACACCAGACGGGTCAGCAGAAACTCCTGTAGTAAGAAGGTCACAACGCGACACAAAGGGTCAGATCCCAGCACACTATAGGGATCAGTAGTGCAGGTCAACCAAGTTAAAATGTAAATATGTTTTTTTGTTTTCAAATGTAAAAATGTAAATACATAACTTAGAAAGCACCAAGCGTACATGCCTACAGGACTTTACTGTATGAAGTTTTGAGCTTTCTTGAACATTTCTTTATTAAATATGGACCATTAAGCTGTAGAACTGGTTGTGCCAAAAACTTTGTGTAAATATAATTCTTCATTAGCCAATGGTGGAAGGACTGATCACCAAAGTGACTGCTTTTTCATTTTTCTTGGTTTTTGTATTTTTTGAATCTTGAGACTCTGTACACTTTATGTTGTTCTTTATTACTGTTATGCTTTACAAAATGGTTACTGAGTCCGGGAATACTGAATTTTACTAGGGGAGAATGTGGTACCCCAGAGTTTGGATGCCACAATGTCATTATCTCCCTAGGGGGGTAGTGTCATACCTGAGAGCAACAGAGTGTATGCATGCCAGGCAAAACCAAAGCACACAACACCTTTCTGCCTCCAGGCCTGAAGGGGAAGATCAAAATCCCGGGTTCAGGGCAGCTCCCCTATAAATTCTGGTCTGGGGCGGAGTTAGTCAGTTCAGTTCCTATGAGTACTGAGGAAGATATCCTGTGTACTGGAGCAGTGCTAAGCTCATCCCAGGAAAGCTAAAGCCTAGCTTGAGGGACCCGTAGACAAGGGTCTGAGGAAATCGAGGAGAGCCTGTGGAGTAGAGCAGTGTCGAGCTCACCCCAGAGGAGAAAGCACAAAGAACCGAACACCGGTGTCCGAGGCTGTGCAGGGCCTAACGTCCCAGCAGCCAATACCGGAGGCTGGGGAATTCCAAGTTCCCCAGCCACACCAAGTGCCCGCAGGCAAAGCAGTGTGAAGAGCCCAAGAGCAGCTGCCCAAGAAGTGGGGATGGAAAAGGACTCAAGTTGCCTGCCATACTAACATACGCAGGAGAGAGAGAGGGACACAGCTCAGCTTTAGCCAGCAGCAGGGACCCGCAGAGAAAGAGCAGCAGGGAGGCCTCAGAACTTGTCGGGTGAGGAGAACCCCGAGTTGATCCCAGGTTACATGGACTCCCAGTAACATCACCTGTCGTTGAACGGTATTGCCAGTAAAGGACCTGAGGAACCAACAAACCATGAGTCTTCTGTTAGTGCGCACCATCCATCCTGCACCCTACACCCTCTCAATATCCACTGCCCTGGGAATCCACTCCACCTGTGGGGAACCAATCCATCCCAGCTGCCTGTCCATTGTTCCCAGAGGTTCTGCAGCAGCGGTAGCTGCTCATAGCCACACAGGCGGCGTCATGAATAATCTTTTCTATAACTCCCCAAAATTTCCCTCTTTTCAGCTGAACCCAGGGTCACAGAGCTGGGTCTAGACCCCTGTGACTCGACGAAAGCACCAAGCTCTTTCCGAGTACCCCACGACCCTGGGCCCATGAGTACCATCTGATAAAGACTCACCAAGCAAAAATTGACAAATTATGGACTGTTCCCTTGTTGATTTTCATGGAATCTCCAAATACATACAACATTAGTTCTTCTCTTTTTCATTTTTTTGTGTGCGGAAGTATTTTTAAACTATTGCGGAATAATTTTTTCATCTGAACACTCATCAGTGTAGCCAAGTCATTACTTTCTAATAAAGATGTGCAGGACTGTTGTCAGGTAGACATTATATTTGTAGATACATACTAATAGAATAATAAATATATAGATACCGTAGATATATTTGGTGCACTAGATACTATTGGTGTATATAATCCTTTTTTCAGCATGGCAATTTGACGACACACCGCAGATGTAGGCTCATAATAATATGACAAGTGAGGAAGAGGAAGCCTATACAATAGAAAGAGACAAAAGAGGAATAAAGTGGGAGAGGCAGTGGATGAATGACAGATATATAGAGAGAAAGGGAAGAAGGATGAGACAGTGAGGGACAGAGGAAAGGAGCAGAGGAAGTGTGTGTGAGGGACCTATAAATCACCCAGCAGATAAACAGGGGGAGAGGGAGAGGCAGTGAGTGGGGATATAGAGAAATGAGGATAAATCACCAGCTGGTGACAGCTGCCTCTACAGGCAGGGGGGCAACATGAGGGGTGGGATGAAGCACAGACACGGTTATTCTTTCTTGAGGAGGGTGATTGATGCTGATAAACAGGACTTGAAAGCTGAGGGAATATGAATGAAAGAGAAAGAGAGGAATGATGTGAAAAATTTTATAGTGAGTAAGATAATCCAGACCACCTTCCCTCACACAACGGTGTAAGGTTCACCTGGGGCACCGGTGGGAAGTCACCGCCATTTCCTGGCCACTGGTGGTCGTGGGCTGCAGAAAGAGCCTTGTGCAGGCAATGGGCTAATCATTTGATACAATGGCTTCTTATCAGAGAAGTTCAAATCTTGTAATAGTTTATGTGGCACAGAACAAACCAAACATCAGATATCAGGAGCATGGACAAGATGATTGAATGCTTGTTGATCTGACCAGAGTACACCTCCATTAAAAGCCGTATCCTTTGGCTGCACTCTGTTTAGCTGCCCTTCAATCACTAAGATGGGCCCAAATTTAGTGATTGCGGTAGCATATGGCGGCTCTCAAAGTGCCCTTTGACCTATTTGAGTTGACCAATATTATTAAAGATCTGTTATAATTGGGAACCCTGTTGGAGTTTCAACTCACTGCATATTACACTGGACAGGCCTTCACCCCAGTCATTAGTATTAACCTCTAATGAGTCTCCTTCGCAGGTCAGAGTCAGTGTCCAGTATGTGACTGGTGTATAGAATGTGAGTGGTACATGAGTGGCATGTGTGCAGTATGTGAGTGGTACATTAGCAGTGTATGTAAAGTCTATGACTGGTGTAAGAGAGTAATTATCTACATGTGTACAGTATGTGAGTAGTACATTATCAGCATGGGTGCAGAATGTGAGTGGTACATTATCGACATGTATCCAGTATGTGAGTAATACATTATCATCATGTGTGCAGTATGTGAGTAGTACATTATCTACATTTTAGTGAATTGCGGTACATATGGCAGGGTGCAAAGTGCCTTTGACCTATTTGGCTTGACCATATTAGTATAAATCATCATGTTCAGTAATTGGGAACACTGTGTGTAGTGTATATACTCATGCATATGCAATGGATGGCCTTATCGCAGATCAGCATTGAGTATTAACCTTAATGAGTTCCTCGCATGTCAGAGTTCAGTGTCCAGTATGTGGACATGGTGTATAGCAATGTGATGTTACATTAGTGCATGTGTGCAGTATGTGAGTAGTACATACGCATGTGTGTATGTGAAGTCTATATCTACGTGTAAGTAGAGCTACATTATCAGGCATGTATCAGTATGTGAGTATACATTATACATGTTCAGAATGTGAGTGGTACATTATCTACATGTATCCAGTATGTGAGTACTACATTATCGCATGTGTGCAGATTGAGTATACAACTACATGTGTGCAGTATGTGAGTATACATTATCGCATGGGTGCAGATGTGAGTACGTACATTATCGGCATGTCCCGCATGTGAGTGTACATTATCGACATGTATCCAGCATGTGAGTAAATACATTATCACATGTGTGCAGCTATGTGAGTAGTACATTATCTACATGTGTGCAGTATGTGAGTGGCACATTATCGGCAAGTGTGCAGTATGTGAGTAATACAACATCATCATGTGTGCAGTATGGAGTAGTACATTATCTACATGTGTACAGTATGTGAGTAATACATTATCGGCATGTGTGCAATATGTCAGTTGTACATTATCTGCATGTGTACAGTATGTGAGTACTACATCATCAACAGGCTAGTGCACAGAATGTGAGTAGTACTTTATCAGCATGTGTGTAGTATGTGAATGTGAGTAATACATTAGCAGCATGTGTGCAGTATGTGAGTAATACATTAGCAGCATGTGTGCAGCATGTAATATATTAGCAACATGTGTGCAATATGTGAGTAATTATCTTCATGTATACAGTATGTGAGTAGTACATTATCGCCATGTGTACAGTATGTGAGTAGTACATTATCAACATATGTACAGTATGTGAGTAGAACATTATCGACATATGTACAGTATGTGAGTAGTACATTATCGACATGTATACAGTATGTGAGTAGTACATTATCGACATGTGTACAGTATGTGAGTAGTACATTATCAATATGTTTCAGTATGTGAGTAGTACATTATCGACATGTATACAGTATGTGAGTAGTACATTATCGACATGTTACAGTATGTGAGTAGTACATTATCGACATGTATACAGTATGTGAGTAGTACATTATCGACATTAATTCAGTATGTGAGTAGTACATTATCGACATGTAACAGTGTGAGTACTACATTATCGCATGTTCAGTAGTGAGTGATACATTATCGACATATGCAGCATGTGAGTAGTACATTATCGGCATAAGTTCAGTATGTGAGTGATACATTAGCAGCAACTATGCAGCATGTGAGTGGTACATTATTGGAAGGCATATGTCCAGTATGTGAGTGGTACATGAATGGCAGGTGTACAGCCAGTGAGTCGTACATTGGCGGCATGTTTCCAGTATGTGACCAATGTACTGGGCATATTTACAACATACCTGTAAGTGTTGTGTGATCTGATGGCGGGTTTACACGTTGCGATATCGGAGTTCAATTTCAATGAAAAGTCACGTGGTTCAATCGTTGGACCCGATATTGTTCCTGCGTTGTATGATGTGAACGTCCAATACGATGCAGGAACGATGTCAATGCGATATCGGGGATTGAATGAGCGTGCTATTCAATCCTCCGATATTGAAGGGAGATTGGAGCCGGATCGTGCTGTGTGACAGCCAAACTACGATGCGATTTTAAACGTCACCCATTCACTCCCATGTTAAATGTTCGATCCTGGGTTGGGGGGCGTAGACATCGCACGGACGTTGTATTCCGATATCGTAAACCTCCGATGCGATGCGGGAGAAACGTGCACTAAATGCGCGCTCCCGCGCCATTGAGTTGCGATACTGCAACGATATTGAAACGTGTAAACCCACCATTAGTTCACTCATAGTTCTTACACAAGTGCTGTCTGTGAGTGTCCACCTTTGTCTTTAGCCATTGGCACCTGGGTGCAACCGCTGCAACCCCTGTAGTTATTCCCCTGACTTATATAAAAATAAAACAGAAAAAACATAGAAACTGACACGTACCTTAGTAACAACATAGTATAGAAAATATGCTTCAGGCAGCTGAAAACGTAATATGATGATTTATGTAAGGAAGAGTCATAGGGTTCAAACTCACAACCTTACAGAACATTTACAGTCCAAGAAGATAATGTTGCCAGACAGTTAATAACTCATGTTAGAACATGGTGTCTATGGATGAATTTTCTGAGGGTGCAACAAGTCATAAATAACATAAGTTATCAGTTTTATCTTTGCAGAGTGCAGGTTGGATATCATCCTGTATGGTTACACCTTAAACACATTCTACATAAAATGAGTATTCCTATTATAGGGGTTAAGAGGACGGGATGAGATGAAGTCATTGGTCTTTTGTCAGTATTAGAGTCTTGGCTAATGATCCATATGGGTTCTCTGAGTATAGAAGTGGAGCTGACAGCTCAGTCTTTTCATATCAGTATTACGTTATCATTTTCTACTTATGATGGACATTGTTACTTCTTCCAATATGAGACTTTTAGACCCCAACTCATCAAGATGTTTTCAACAGAATTCTGGCAGAATACTGTTCGAAATGTTTCAAACATTTGACGCATCTTGAAGATGCACAAAAAGATTGTGACTTTTGGCCTCTATGTCGGTCCCACCAACCTCTCAAAAACTGACCAGATGGGCAAGTATGGCCACCATATTGAATAAGTGGCATAAATTATGACAGAAATCTTCTCTGGAAAGCATTTATTGTGGTATTGAAAGATTTTTCTCCAGCGCGTTCTCCATTAGGACTGGTGTACAAAATGCTAGTCTCGATGACATGAAGCCAAAGTCTATGTCTTCTTGCTTTATTGTATTTATCGCACATGATATTTGGCCTTCTGTTAATAGTGCAATTTGTATATTTGTCTTATAGATACCGTTGGCAGACTCGATTAGTCTTGATATCAGAGGTATTGTTTATGGATACTACAATTAGTGGCGCCAACAAGCCACCTTCTTTTCGCTAGACATGCAGAGGGCTAGACACTGAAGACATGCCTCTCAGTCTATTGCCATCACTAGTCTGCATCGATCAACCTGGAGACTAGGAAACTTCAAGAGGCACCTTAATACCTGGCAGCAGCCCATTCACTTCATTTTCTACCTATACATTGGAAATATGAACAATGGAATAGAAATAAATATGATAGTTTAATAAATATGATGATGGGGCTTGCCGCAAGTGCAACCGTTAGGTGGCAGATGCGGTAAATCTGCCACTTCTGCCGCAATCAGTGAAAAACGCTGATGTGAAGGGGGGCATTAGGGCAAATGTGATCTTGTATTTGACCTATGTATCAACATCTAACAATTTTGGCTGGACATTTTCATAGGATAGCTAATACCATGTTTTTAACCAGGACTTCTTAATCTTTTTTTTTTTTTTACCAGGGTCTCACTATCATGATTCTTCCATGCATTGTGACTAGATGCAATGAGGGATTGTATACTGATTGGTATCGGGGTGTGCTGAGCTGTGAGTTAATTGAATGACAGTTAAATCATCCTTCCTGGTTCTGGGAGGTGCTAGGTTGTACACGTGTTACATATTTCCAGTGATTGTTCAGCTACTTAGTTGAGCAGTGTCTCCCAGAACTGTTGGTCTGAGTTTCTGTGTCTGTTCTGATCATTATCTGTTCCTGGACCATTGCTTAACTATTTCTCTTCTTGCTCCCTGTTTCCAATGTGCTTTCCTGTTATTTTGACCCTGAACCATTACCTGACTATGCCTCAGTTCACTCCCTGAATCCACCACTAGCTCTACTGGTACTTGACCCCAGATTATCTGACTACCCTGCCTTCAGACCTGCATATGAGTATCCACTCTCAAACTCACTGATCTATCCAAGGTGATGACTCAACCTTATCTCCTTTGGTGGAAGTCAATGCCAAAATGAAAATTGCTTAATTAACCATTTATTTAAGTCCTCAATTTTCTATAAGCTTAAAATAAGTCCAAAATCCGTCAGAAGACAAAGAACACACAAATTGAGAGCACAGTAGACTAAGCTCCTAGGATTTCAGTGCTCTCACTGTGACTGTATACAAGGAAGAAGGTGCCCTGACAGAAGACTTGCCCCCCGAGGGGCACTGCAGCCATATTTCATCTGCTTCCCCCTGACTGCTGGGCCCTCCTCCCAGTTTTGAAGAGATCTCTCATGGGGTGACGGGGGGGGCAATTACATCACTTCCTGGGGCAGTTCCTGCCCCTCTGGTATATATAATCTGCTCTCCAGAGCTCTGCCTTTCTCTGGAAGACCTGGCCCTGTTGGGCAGCCAGCTCCATGGACCCGCTGCAGCAGCGCTGAGAGAGGGTGTCAGCTGGGAGGGAGCCGCACAGATGGGAGATGGGATTATTGATAATGGCTCCCTTCCTGCCAATGTCCAAGTGCCTTTTCGGTGGACGGTGACCTCAAGCAGACACCCGCTGTCAGAGCACTCGAGCCCACGATATTTGAATTGGAGCCGCCATCCCATCTCTGCAGCAGTGCCTGCAAATAACTGACACCTGGCCACCCCGGGAATTCCTTATAAGCAAGGGGGGCACTATATGGTGCACTCTTTTCGGTGGGTGGGCACTTTGACAGTGTTTATCTGCACAGGGGGTCACAAGGTCTTGTCATACAGCAGGAAGATAAATATATACATGTTGAACCTAAAATGACTAGTAATTTTTACCCCACATACCATAAAGGTCCACACTTAGAGACGTTCCAGCATTTAGCGTTGAAAGAGATACGTAAGTTTGAAAACATCAAACAAAGGGATAATTTATCAATGGGGGAGAGAATAGCTTTAAAAAAATTAAGAGAAAATAAAAATATAATAATTAGAAAAGCAGATAAAGGGGGAGGCACTGTCATAATGGATCAAGACTGGTATATAGATAAAAGTAGAAAAATTCTTGAGGATGATGAATTTTATAAAAAATTAAAAATAGATCCATTTGATGAGCTATTTAAAGAATATAAATTCATGATAAAAAAAAGCATGGAAAGAAGGGATTTTAGATAAAAAGGAATTTAAATTCCTGAATATTAAAAAATATAAAATTCCCCACTTTTATTTTTTACCCAAAATACATAAAGATAAATTTAATCCACCGGGATGTCCAATAATATCAGGGATAGAGAGTATGACGAGTAATTTATCTCATTATTTAGATTTGTTTTTACAGGGATATAATATGAAATTAGAATCATATCTAAGAGATTCATCCCATTTAATCAGCATGCTAACTGAACTTCCTCCATCACCAGGATCCTTATTAATTACACTAGATGTAAGTTCCCTATATTCAAATATACCGCACAAATTGGGGGTGAGAGTAATTGATAGTTTCTTATCTAAAGATCCGAATATGCTAGAAAATCAGAAAGAGTTTATGTTATCAGGGATTGATTTTGTTCTGAATAACAATGTCTTCTCTTTCCAGGAGACATTGTACAGACAGATCAAAGGCTGCGCGATGGGCACGAGATTCGCCCCCAGTTATGCGGGGCTGTATATGGGAGCGTTTGAGTCTCGATCCATCGCGCAGTCTGATATGGGAAAACGACATATTAAATTTTACAGGCGTTTCATTGACGATTTATTCTTTATTTGGTCAGGAACGATACAAGAAGCACACATGTTTGTTAATAATCTGAATTTAAACATGTGGGGGCTAAATTTTACTATGAATATTTCTGAAACAAATTTACAATTTCTAGACCTTATGATCAACATAGATAGTGAAGGAAAACTGACCACATCCACCTATTTTAAAAGTGTAGATGTGAACAGCTACCTTAAATTTGACAGTAGTCATCTGCCAACATGGATTAAAAATATACCATATGGTCAATACCTGAGGATAAGAAAAAACTGTACAAGTGATGTAGTTTTTAAAAAAGAGGCTGCTACACTAAAAAGAAGATTCAGAGAGAAAGGGTACCCCAACAAACTACTATTGGATGCATATAAAAAAAGTAAAAAATACACCCAAGAAGGATTCATAAAAATAATGAATGAAAAAAAGTGTATAAAAAAGAACACACAAAAGGAACTGATAAAGAATGGGGAAAATGACAATTACAACTGCAATCTGGTAACAACTTTTAACCAATCATATAAGAATATTTATACAATAATGAGGAAATATTGGTTTATTTTGTTGGGGGACCCCATTCTCTCTAGAATTATAACAAAAGACCCCAAGATTATCTTTAGGAGAGGTAGAAACCTTCAGGCACTAGTTGCTCCGAATAGAATAAAAAATCCACACAAAGAAAATAAGCAGTTTAAAGAAAGGATTAAGGATACAGATAAAGGATGCTTCAAATGCGGATCAGGACGATGTAAATGTTGTAAGATCATATCACATGGATGTCGTAATTTTATATCTAACACTACAAATGAATCGTTTAAGATTAACCAAAGATTAGATTGTTGCTCACAATTTGTTATATATATGTTAGAGTGCCCATGTAAATACCAATATATAGGAAGAACAACTCAGACAATGCAAGCGAGGTTAAATAAACATAGATTTAATATTACGAATGGGCACTTGAAACATAGTGTATCCAGACACTATGCGCAAACACATGAAAAGGATCCCTCAAGCTTGAGATTAACCATTATTGATCAAATAGGGGAAGATGTGCATGATAGGGTTAATAAATTGTGTAGAAAGGAAACATTTTGGATATTTAAAATGGGCACGTTGTCTCCTGAAGGTTTACACCTTTCCTTGGAGAACAATATCATAGAGAATATATAATATGTTTTTTTAGCTTTTAAGAATAATTGGGGCCCCTTTCGCATCGGTGTTTTTTTTGGGTCGCAGTGGATGCGGTGGGGGGGCCGCGTCTGCCGCGGTTGCCGCGTGGCGGCTGCGGTTGCGGCGCAGTTGCGGTGCGGTTGCGGCGGGCCCCGTGTGGTGTGGCCCACCTGTGCATTGTGTGGGGCTTGCCGCGGCCGTTGTGCGGTGGTCGCGGCGGATGCGTTTTTTTTCGCCGCGTCTGCCGCGAGTTCGGGGAGGCGCTGGTGTGAAGGCACCCTAATAAATAAAAATTAACTATATGAGGTAGAGAACACTTGAATTAAGGGGTAATTTTATATGATGAATGTGTTTTTATATGATGAATGTGATTTTATTATTTTAATATTTGGTTTAATATATTTTTAATGTAATTTTAAAGTTATTATAATGTATCTTTGATGTATTTTAATGGATTTTAAGCATGAACTATAGATATTTAATAATATAGATTGTATGGCAGGTAAGGTTATTCAGGTGTACACAGAAGATTAGGTCAACAGGGGTGTGGTAAGAGAGTGGAAGGAGAAGGAGGAGGAAAAAAAAAAAAAAAAAAAAACACACCCCCATGTACAATGATTAGTACAGAGATAGGATATAAGGGAAGTCTGATAGAGGTCCAGTATCCACTTAAGAAAGACGCATGTAGCGTCAAAACGCGTTGTGGGAGAAGGACCTGTACTGTGTTTATCGTAATAAACTTATAGGTAATGTCTACAAAAGCGTTCGGCTTGTTCCGTTATCCCTAGCGCTCATTTCTATATACCACATTTATTATTGCATTATCTGCACAGGGGGGGCACAGCAGGTTAGTATGTTTGCACAGTATAGCGAGTGTGTAGTTAATTAGTGCCGCTTGGGCACTTTTACAGTTGCTGTCCTTTTGCCAGCTATTAGCTCACCTTGCCATTACAGACCCAGGGTTCCTCCTATGCCACTTAGGGATGTTAAACATGGGAATATGGGGGTGGGAGTTGGTGATTGGGCTTACCCTTTCCCAGTTTTCTTGTTAAGTTTATAGTCACCCACTGGGGCTATGGGGTACTCGGAAGTGGACCCTCAGTCTCTCTCTTGCCATCTTCTGGGCCTGCGGATGGTCATGGTGACTTGACCCGGCTCCGTGGTTCCGGGCTGTCAATAAAAAGGGGATTAATAGTTTTTAAAGGCTAAATCGTGACGCCACCCGTAGTGTGTGGCTATATGGGGCCACCGCTGCAATCGGGACCGCTGGGGATGATGATGGGTGCAGCAAGATGATGAGCCCTCTATGGGTAGGGCTGCTCCCCAGGGCAACCGAGAGTGTAGAATAAGTACAAAGTACCCGGTACTATCAGGCAGCATTCACAGTCTATGCGCACTTACCTACCCGTAGGCAAAAAAACAAAATCCACACAATACTGGGCTTTACTGGGCTTTTATTCTCAACTTCCAGTCTTATAGTTCACAGTAGCTCTCAACAGTTCACAGCGGACCTCGGCTCTCTCATCAGCTGGGATGGCTTGTCTGCGGCACTCCCTTTCTGTGTATGTCTCGGGCCTTCTCGTCCTCTATTCCGCGTGCGAGTTACGGTCTGGCTGTCACGGGCTCTCAGTGTTCTACCTTTCAGGTTCACTAGCCCTAGTTCGACGGCTTTTGCTTCACCGCACCAGAGGTTGGGTCTCGGGACATAAAGATCCCTCACCCCGCTGGAATTCCTGTGGTTGGGGCCTAAAGCTACCCGGCCACATCTACAGAGCTGGCACTCTGGTCCTAGCCCAGCCACCAGGGTCCACCTGGCTCCTTCAGTCTTTCCTTGGTCTCGGCTAGGGTCCCGGACTAGCCATCGGTGGCATCCGCCGCCGGGCCCCGCTATTCTCAGTTTGGTCTCTGTCACTGGTTAGCTGATGGGTGTCTCTGCTTAAGAGTCCAGTTCTCTCATCTCCTCTTCACCAACTCAAATCAACTCTCTCAGAACTCCTTCTCCTGAAGAACCCCTCTAATTTAGTGTTCCTCGGTTTTACTCCAGTTCCTCCACCCCTTTTCTGGGTTCTGTTTTACTTTCCATCCTCCACCTAGCTCTCCCGCCATCCCTTACCAGTTTCCCTGGTATCTCAAGTATTAGTTAGATTGATGGCTGGTCAGCAGGGTGAGCAGGCTCTTATTACCTCAGCAATCCTGTTATCTTCATTATTAGATCAAAAAGACAAGGCAGACAGCAGTGTTTGCAGCTTCTTCTTACCTCAGCACCTATGGTATCTGCAGCATTAGTTCAAAAAAACATGGGGGACAGCAGTGTGAGTAACCCTTTCTTCACTATCCCCAGTATCTGTAATATTAGATCATAAAGACAAAATGGACAGCAGTGTGAGCAGCCTCTTGTTACCTCAATTGTTCTAGTACCTTCAGGATTGAATCAAAAAGACACAATGTACAGCAAAGCCTGCAGCTTCTTCTTATCTCACCATTTCTGGCATCTCCAGCATAAGAGCAGAGAGACAAAGTGGACAGCAGTGTAAACAGCCTTTTATTACCTCAGTTGCCCTATTATCTGTATTATTAGATCATAAAGACAGGTTGGACAGCAGATTGATGGCTAGACAGCAGTGGGAGCAGCTTCTTCTTACCTTTGCTCTCTTGCTATCTCCAGTATTAGATTAGATGGACTGGGTGGACAGTAGTGTGAGCAACGTCTTCTTTGCTTAGTACCCATGATAATATATCCAATATTGGGAGTTTTCTACTACACACCTTCAGAGACACCTGTAAAATGAACTTACTAGGGTTGATTTCTATCACTGTAAGAAGACGGAGACCAATTTATGTAGTACAGTGATTACCTCTCTAGAGATAACAAGTGCGTTTTGGTAATTAATTATCAGTTTACTTATAACGACATTTGCTTTAGCTATTTATTCTTTTCTATTCCCAGAGATAAGGTGTCAATGCACTGATGAACAATAAGATGCATGGTATGATGTCATTTGCTATACATGCTATATCACTGATTACTATGAGATTCACCAATGGTTCATAACTATTAAAATGTATAATATAACATATTCCTAATTGTAAATTCCAAATCTATAAATGTGAATATAAAATCTGAGTATTTTCCACTGCACATTATGAAGTACAGGAATGAGAATCTATTTAAGCTTAGAATGTCCATATGAGAACTTTCCTAAGATTGTATTCGAGCTATTGTGTGAACTCCCTGAGATGTCTGTAAAAGTGGAATTAGATAAGAAAGACAGGATGAACAGCAGTGTGAGCAGTCTCTTGTTACCTCAGTTTCCCTGGTATCTGCAATATTAGATTAGATTGACTGGTGGTAAACAGGGTGAACAGCCTCTTCTTACCACAGCAATTCTTGTATGTTCCAGTATTAGATCAGATATGCAGGGCAGAGAGCAGTGTGGGCAGCTTATTCTTACCTCAGCACTTCTGGTATCTGCAGCATTAAATTAGAAAGACACGGTGGACAGCAGTGTGAGTAACCTTTTCTTACTTCACTATCCCCAGTATCTGTAATATTAGATTATAAAGACAGGATGAATATCAGTGTGAGTAGTCTCTTGTTACCTCAGTTTTCCTGGTACCTCCAGTAGTAGATTAGATTGACCAGTGGTCAGCAGGGTGAACAGCCTCCTCTTTCCTCAGCAATTCTGGTATCTTCAGTATTAGATCAGATAGATAGGGTGGAAAGCAGTCTGGGAAGCCTGTTCTTACCTTAGCACCTCCGGTATCTGCAGCATTAGATCAGAAAGAGAAGGTGGACAGCAGTGTGAGTATCTTTTCTTACTTCACTATCCCCAGTATCTGAAATATTAGATTAAAAAGACAGGCTGGACAACAGCGTGAGAAGCCTCTTATTATTTGCTGTACATGCTGTCACTGGAACTATGAGATTCACCAATAGTCCATAACTATTAAAATGTATTATGTAGCATATTCCTAATTGTAAATTTCATATCTATAAATGTGAATATAAAATCTGAGTATTATGCACTGCATATAATTCAGCATGAAATACAGGAATGAGAATATATTTAGGCACAGAATGTCCCTTTGAGAACTTTCCTCAGATTATATTCGAGCAATTGTGTGAACTCCCTGGGGTGTCTGTAAAAGTGGAATTCCCTTTCACCCCCTCTGAGCACCTTCCCACACCCAAAAAATTCCATGAGGACCCTCTCCATGAATAGGTGGGAGGGTGTATTACCAGGGATGATAAATACAACATGATGCAATTAAATTTAACATCTTTACTGGAAGGAGTACTCCTTAATCGCTGTTGCTGTTTCTTGTTATTACAGGCAAATAAAAAATATATACGTATGATTAATCAACATAAATGATTAAGTTGTGATTGGTTATGATTAAGAGATTTGTGGTGCCCACCGGGTAGGCCGCCACTCCTGAGATTAGGGAGCGTTGTGCCACTGCTCTCCAAGTGCCGGGATGGTGCAGTTAAGCCAAAAACACACACACAAACACACAACCCATAGGCCCCTGGGACGGTGAGTGGACCCAGAGGGAGGACCCCAGCTCCAAAAGAGGGACAGGGAAGTGTAGTCAGGAGAGAGAGACTATCATGAAAGGAGTGGAATGGAAGTCTGGAGTGTAGGGGGTGTCATGCCGATTCTCGTGGGCTGGAGTATGATCAAGCTCGCCCCGTGAGGGAAAGACCGAGAGGTGTGGAGGAAGAAGGGAGCCCTTGGGGTACGGAACAAGATGTAGATCCCGTACACCCGTATCTTGTGAGACAGAAGGGTTGGTGGATGACACAGACCCGGCCCTGAACACGGCGTGGATGCTTCATGCCCGAACCGTTGAACAGGAGGCCCAAGCTTTTAACGGGAGCTGTGGTTGAACACCCAACACAACTTGGGGAAGGCGGCTGAACTAAGGAGCAGTGTCCGGGAGGGGTACAAGAGCACCCTTGGCTGTTGGTACTTGAGCTCTGTGCTTCGGTGGTGCTAAGTAAGAAGCGGCGAGACGAGCCTCTAGTGCGAGGGGACCACCAGAGACAGAAATACCTAGTGGGAAAGAAAAGGGCACCGACCAAGGCTCTACTGCAAACCCAATTCTGGAGACAATGCTGAACCAGAGAGGATGTACCCAGTGACCATGCTGAAGCCACCAAGTAAAAGTAACAGAACAGCAGCTGTGGTGTGTGAGACTTTCTCTAGCGGCGACCACCGGCCGCAGGAGCCACATGAGACATCAGGGTACTGATGACCCAGTGAACATCTACCAAGGTACAAACTGACTCCTCCATCCTAATGCCTGGGGACCTCTGCACCTGAGGGGAGCAGAACCATTCAAGCTGCTGGTCACCATCCCCAGGGGTTCTGAAGCAGCGGCGTCCACCCTGTCCGCATCCCCCGTTGTCTACCCCCGTTTATTAAAATGACACCGCCAGGGTCACGGGACCGGGTCTCGGCCCCATCTGTTTCCGTGAAAAGAACCGAGAAGTGAAAGAGAACAACTGCTGCCCGGTTCTCTAGTCTTCCCTGGGCTGGAGTGGGCGTGTCAACTTGGAGTCACAAACAGGATGCGAGCGGCCCAGTAACACCGGGTCTCGTGCACCTGAAAGAACTGTTAAGAGACTGTATAAGAACTAGTTCGCAAAAATGGCGGTGAGAAAAGAACAAGTGCCACATGCAGGTTTGGGGGCATGTCTAGGCCCTCGTCGGAGAAGGACCTTGGAAAAGGCGTGAACCAGCAGGCCCGCCCCGAGTACTAAAGAAGAGCCAAGGAGGCATGCTTTTGAGAGTTGTTGACCCTGTCTAGAGTAGTGAGAAAAGGCCAGAAGGGTGAGGCCCAGAAGACCAGAATGAGCGAGAGTCACTTGGAGCGAGGAGTAAGGAGGCATCATTGCGAGCACCAGTTTGGACACCCTGGCTGGCTGACATGAAGGCGAGAAAGCTCCCAATGCAACTGGGGAGGCTATGGACTGGGTACAGTTCACTGGGTCTGACGACTTTAAGGAGGCCATGAAAGAACGGAGCCAATTGCTGAACAGTGCGCAGTTGTGGGCAGTGAGCACTTGTAAGCGGTCCTAGTTGCACAAAGCTGCGCTACGAGCACTGTACCAGAGCCTTCCAAACCACCAGAAGCAGCACCGGTGGACAAACCATCAAGCTTGAGCCAGGCAGGAACACCAGAGCCGACTGAGGAGCCACCGGCTGCCATACCAAGCCCACCTGAAGCAGAACCGTAGCCAGAACCAGTAAGTGCAGAAGCCAAGCAGGAGAGCAGTGAGAGTTCGGCAGAGATCCCGGAGGTCGAGGGCAGGAAGGGGGCATTGGGCATTCTGCGAAAGCCTAACCGAGGGGTGTCCGATTGCGGCCCAGGTGGAGAGCAGGGTTGAGAGCAGGCATTGCAGTGACTACTGGGCACAAAGACAAGCCGCTGAGGAGGAAGAGCGACAGCAGCGTCGAGACCACTGGCAGCAGCAAGAAGAGGCTAACTTGGAGGAGAAGGCATGTATGAGAAAGACTTTGGTACCTAACCCGGCGGAGCAGCACCACGGAGTGGTCGTGGACTTCCACCATCGAATCGGCTAGGGGTTCATAAAAGAGTATGGCTGGGAGCAGGAGGTTTTTGCCAGCACGAGGGATGTCGAGTCGTATCTCTCGAAGGGACACCCCAGTCGGGACCTCCGCCCCGGTGAGAAGGTCGGCTAAACCTAGTGCATGGGGCGACGAGGCTGGTACGCATTGTGGGTGTACAAAATCCTGCAGGCTTGACACGCAGAGCGGCTGGACTTTTGAGAGGGGAGGACGATTTGCAGGCAATTGGCCCTTACCCCTAAAGTAAGACCTAGAAAACCCATATAGATAGTAGCTAGTGTTAAAATGTGTAAATAATGTCTGTAGCTGGTTAGTGAGGTACCCGGAAATTGTACAAATGTAAAAAAATGTAAAGTGTATATAGTTAACCCACCATGATCACCGTATAGTCGGGCAAAGGACTGTGACCAGGAACTATTTTTGAGCCCTGGTAGGGGATATTTCTCATGGGACTGTGGACTTCATGTTTTGTTTTAAATGAGCACTTTTTCAGGACTCTTTATTTTGATTTTACTGGACTGACTTTTTGCAACTTTTAAGTACAAGTGCCTCACGAAAGGGAAGAAAAATGCTGAGTGATGTTCATGTTATTGTTTTAAAAAAAAAAAAAAAAACTTTTGTAAGTGTCTGAGTACCAGGTTGCTCGGGGACGAGTTACCCTTTGCCAAGGAGAAAGGTGGCGCCCCACCGGGTAGACTGCCACCAGAGGTACTGCACCCCTTTCGATTAGGGAGTATTGTGCCTCTGCTCTTCAGGTGCCAGGATGGTGCAGTTGGGCAAAAACACACAAACATACAACCCGTAGGCGCCTGGGACTGTGGGTGGACCCAGAGGGAGGACCCAAGCTCATCAGGGGGACAGGGAAGGGTAGTCAGTAGTCAGGAGAGGAGAGACCATCGTCAAAGGAGTGGAATGGAAGTCGGGAGTGTAGGGGCAGTGTGGTGCCGACTCCCGTGGGCTGGAGCACGACCACACTCGCTCCGGGAGGGAAAAACCGAAAGGTGTGGAGGAAGAAGGGAGCCCTTGGGGTACGGAACGAGACGTAGATCCTGTACTCCCGTATCTGGCGAGACAGAGGAGCTGGAGGACGACACAGGGACCTGGCCCTGAACACGGCGCAGATGCTTCATGCCTGAATTGTTGAACTGGAGACCCCAAGTTTCTAACGGGAACTGTCGCCGATCACCCAACACAAGTTGCGGAAGGCGGCTGAACTAGGGAGCAATGCCCGGGAGGGGTAGAAGAGCACCCAGGGCTGTCGGTACTTGAGCTCTGGCTGCGGAAGCGCTAAGTAAGGAGCGGTGAGACAAGCTTCTAGTGCATGGGCACCTTCAGAGACAAAAACACCTAGTGAAAAGGAAAGTGGCACCAACCGAGGCTCGACTGCATTAACCCGGTTCTGGAGACAATACTGAACCAGAGGTTGGCAAGGGATGTACCGGCAGCCATGCTGAAACTACCAAGTAAAAGTAATAGAACTGCAGCTGTGGTGTGTGAGACTTTCTTTAGCGGTGACCATCGGCCGCAGGGGCCGCATGAGACATCAGGGTACTGATGATCCAGTGAACATCTGCCAAGGTACAAACTGACTCCTCCATCCTACTGCCCTGGGGGACCGTGCTCCACCTGTGGGAAGCAGAACCATCCAAGCTGCCAATCACCGTCCCCAGAGGTTCTGAAGCAGCGGTGGCCGCATGCAGCAGGTGTCATGACTTTCCCTTGTCATCCCCTGTCATCTACTCCCGTTTATTAAATTGACACCACTAGGGTCACGGGACTGGGTCTCGGCCCCCATCTGTCCCTGTGAAAAGAACCGAGAAGTGAAGAAGAACAACTGCTGCCTGATTCCCAAGTCTTCCCTGTCCCTGGAGTGGGAGTGTCAGATTCATACCTTGAAACGCTTAAACCTACTGATAGTTTTTTTCTGTCGGATTTTCCTTTTGTAATGTTTTTAATGCATCAATAAAATACTATAGAACCATTTACAGGGCTGGACCTTCCCACAGTTCACATGACCCTCATTGTATTTGTTGGTTTTCCCCTTTTTCTCTAGGAGCAGACCATTAAAATAAGTGATTTGTGACATCAGTTGTACAAATGGAAGCAGAGGTCCTATTAGTTATTATGGGTCTGTTTGTATACTGTTTTTAGAATATAGAACGTTAAATTATTTTTGTTTCCAATCTAAAAAACAAACACCACACGGATCCCAAAATATTCAAAAGGCTCCCTCTGCTTCCATTTGCAAATCTGATGCAACAAATTATTTATGCACTCCTCCAATCTATCCTAAATTCTGCTGCCTGACTAATCTACCTGTCTCCCTGCTATTCCTCAGTCTCCCTTTGCCCAGAGACTCTGGTTGAAAACCCAAACCATGACATACAAACTCACCCACGACCTGTCCCCTCCATAAATCTGTACCATGCTTTCCTGGTACCTACCTACACATAACTTGTGATCTTCTCAATATCTTTCTATTCTTCTCTCATCTTTTCTTTCCACAACCGCATACAAGATTTCTCCTGTGATTCCCCCATACTCTGGAACTCTCTGCCCCAACATATAAGACTCTCATCTACCATGGAAACTTTCAAAAGGAATCTGAAGACCCACCTCTTCCAACAAGCCTACAACTTGCAGTGTGCCTCAGTCCACTATACCACTGCACGTCCAGCTCTACCCTCACCTACAGTATTCTCACCCATCCCTTGTAGGCTCTGAGCCCTCACAGGCATGATCCTCTCTCCTCACCTACTGTATTCTCACCCAACCCTTGTAGGCTCTGAGCCCTCATGGGCAGGGTCCTTTCTCCTCACCTATTGTATCCTCACCCATCCCTTGTAGACTGTGAGTCCTCGCAGGCAGGGTCCTCTCTTTCCTCCTGTACCTATTAGTGCCTGTGTTCATGATTATTGTACTTGTCTATGTACGCACCTTTAAACATGTAAAGTGCCATGGAATAAATGTTGCTATAATAAATAATAATAATTATTTGTTCTGTTTATTACTAAAATGAAAGATAAATTTTAAGAAGGCGCTCCTGTGTGAATCTGTAACATATGTTTCATAAAAAAAGGTGAAGTGTGCTGTTCAGGCACAACTCTGAATAAATGCACAATAGAAAGACGCTCTGTACGGCTGATGCACGGACCGCTGACTCCACACCTCCCTGGATCTCGAAATGGAACATGAAAAGTTCATGGGTAATCATTAGTGATGAGGGAGCACTACCATGCTCAGGTGCTCGGTACTCATAACGAGCAGTCAGACACCTGGTGGGCTCAACTCGTGTACAAATTATTATGTAAATTAATGGTAAACTCTTGAGTTCTCCAAAAACTTCCATTATACTCAGTACATGAGTCGAGCCCATCTGAGTGTCTGACTGCTTGTTACGTGGATCGAGCACCTGATTATAGTAGTGCTCAATCAACACTAGTAATGACCGATTCACCCCCAATAAGCTTATGCACCGAACGCATGCTCCAACACTCCAATACTTATGCTGGAGATATCTGGAGTGCTGAGGTAAGAAGAGGCTGCTCCTACTGATGCCCATCTTGTTTCTGATCTAATACTACAGATACTAGGTCTACTGACGTAAGAAGAGGCTGCTAACACTGCCTTCCAATACAATTGTATTGAGAAATTATAGAAACAGTGCAGATAAGTTGCAGATAAATTGGGTGCTGCAAAGGAGACAAAATCGAAACAACCAAACAGAATGTCCAAAGGAAACTTTTCTTGACTATGCAAAAAACAAAAATTATCACAGGGCACTGAGAGCAGGATATGTGCTGGGATACTTATGGATCATAACTGCTCACGACAAAACAGAATAAAGTGAAAAAAATTGGGCAGGTTAATTTATTGAATTCAATTAGCTCCCTCTGGTGGTGGCTGCAGGTAGAGTTTTTTTTGTAATTCCAAGGGTATTTCCATATTAATAAGTGATGGCATCCTATAATAGTAAATGTCTTCACTTAATGGTCGCGGGTGATCTGGATTTATAGACCCCCCACACATCCAGGGGAAGCAACGCTGCATCCTCATAAGTTTTCTTCCATGTACAGAAGTGTGTCCAGCCACCTGGTGGGAGTGTTGCAATATATGGTACTTAGCCACCATTCAAATGCTGAAGCTGATGATCGAATGCCCTGTGTATAGAAAAACGTGTTGGTTATTCCCAAGATAGTAAGTTATCTCCCATGTATAGAACACGGTTAAAGGGAACCTGTCACCCAAAATCATGTCCTAACCTCTTAATACCTGTCCCTGTAGCCTTACAGTACTATCTAAGCCAGGGGTCTCAAACATGTGGCCCGAGGGCCGCATGCGGCCCCTGAGGCTTCACTGTGTGGCCCACGGCACCTTGGACAACTTAATGATGCATTGCCCCAGTGCAGTGGGCTGCTGCAGTCCCTGCTTTGGTATGACTTTGGCCGCGTCACCAACAGCAAGATCAATGCAAGCCTCCAGCCAATGAGAGGCCCGCAGCTGACAGCAGCGTATGATATCACCTGCTGGCCTCTGGCTGACCGATTGCATTGATTTTGCTGAGCAACAGAACTTGTCTGAGCGGTGGCTGGAGGAAGTCATAGCACAGCGGAGGCCGGAAATCAGCACAGCTGGGACCACGGCAGCACCCTGCACTGGAGCAATGCATCTTTAAAGTGAGAAAAGTGTGAGTGTATGTGAGAGGGAGTGTGTGAGAGAGTGTGTGTGTGTGTATGTAGTGTGTGTGGGTGTGTGTGAGGATGAGTGTATAAGAAAGTGTGTGTGAGAGTGTGTGTGAGAGGGTGTGTGAGAGGGTGTGTGTGAGGGTGTGTGTGAGGATGTGTGAGAGGGTGTGTGAGAGGGTGTGTGAGAGGGTGTAAAAAGAAGGTAAACCAGGATGGGGGCATCACTATAAAAGTAGATCAGGATGGGGGATATCACTACAAAAGGGGATCAGGATGCGGGACATCACTACTAAAGTGGATCGGATAAGGGACATCACTAGAAAAGAGGATCAGGATGGAGGACATCACTAGAAAAGGGGATCAGGATGGAGGAGATCACTACAAAAGGGGACCTGCATGGAGGATATCACTACAAAAGGGGACCTGTATGGAGGACATCACTACAAAAGGGGATCAGGATAGGGGATATCACAGCAAAATGGGATTAGGATGGGGAACATCATTAGAAAAGGGGATCAGAATGGAGGACATTTCTACTAAAGGGGATCGGGATAGGGAAATCATTACAAAAGGGGATCAGTATGGGGGACATCACTACAAAAGGGGATCAGAATGGGGGCATCACTAGAAAAGGGATCAGAATGGGGACATCACTACAAAAGGGGATCAAAATGGGGGACATCACTACAAAAGGGGATCAAAATGGGGACATCACTAGAAAAGGGGATCAGAATTGGGGACATCACTATGAAAGGGGATCAGAATGGGGACAGTACTACATGATGAGGACCAGGATGGGGACATTACTACATGATGAGGACCAGGATGGGGACATTGCTACATGATGAGGACCAGGATGGGGACATTACTACATGAAGAGGACCAGGATGTGGACATTGCTACATGAAGAGGACCAGGATGGGGACATTGCTACATGTAGAGGACAAGGATGGGGACATTACTACAATAATAGGACCGGACATTACTACAGGACGGGGACATTGCTACAAGAAGGGGGAATAGGGATTTGTACTTTATTACATTGAGCAAAAAATTATGGTATTACTAAAAATATCACTTAGGGTACCTTTACACGCCGCTACTGGCGGGTGGATACAACCAGCTACAGGCTACAAATGTAGCTTGTATCGGCAATGTACCCCGTAGTAGCGGCGTGTGAAGACGGTAGGAGGCACCCGGCAGTAGATGCATCTGTTTCCGAGCACTGCCTGAAACAGGTGGCTACACAGGCGATTGTAGCGAGCTGTATCGGCGTGTAAATGAAGGAACAGAAGGGTTGTTTCTACACCATGCTATGTACCTGGTATGTAGCTGGGGCGTGACACAGGCTCCGGGTTACCGCGCCCCATCAGCGATCATTGGAGGAAGCTCCTGCATTACGATTGTAGTCGCTGCATAGGAGGCATATTTAAGGAGCTGACCAGTCACACTCACAATTGCTCGAGCGTCATGTATTAAACAGCCTCCTGCGCTGCTGCCCAATAATGATGTTCTTGCTTTGTCCTATCAGCGTACGGACGTCTCGTAATCCACAATTGTGGCACGCCTATGTGCTGTCCCTGCTGCACAGGTCCGCCCATATTAGCTTGTTGTAGCGGTGTGTAAATGAGGTAAGGTAAGCTACAGATGGCTACTTGTGGCACCGGCGGTGTATCCAGAGATAGATGTAACGTAGCGTAGCGCACCTTGTTGCAGCGTGTAAAGGTGGTGCGTTTACCGTTTGTAACCGTTTGTGCGTGCTCGTGCACGTGAAGTAGATTGGTTGTATCCACCATCAGTAGCGGCGTGTAAAGGTACCCTTAGTCCTACAAGGGATGCGGCCCCCTGATGTAAATTTTTTTCTATGTGCGGCCCACCAACTCTGCCGAGTTTGAGACCCTGATCTAAGCCATCCCGGTCTGACCTTTTTTAGTAATTTATGAGTAGAAAAAGTAGTTTTGCAAACTTACAAAATCCAAGACAGAGGGGCGTTCCTTGCGGCGTCTGTGACGGGTAAGCGGGTCCACTGTGCCTCGCTACCCCCCGCCTCGCCGCTCTATTATGCCCTAATGGGCGTCATTCCACCTGCAGACTGCGGGTAAGTTTGCAAATACTTTATTTACTCATAAATTACTAAAAAAGGTCCGACAGGGATGGCTTAGATAGTAGGGTAAGGCTGCAGGGACAGGTATCAAGAGGTTAGGAACCTGATTTTGGGTGACAGGTTCCCTTTAACTTACACATCACTGAGGGTCAAACCAGTGGGACTGAAACAAGTCTTGAACTAGGGCATAAACTCTACAGATTCCCATCTTGATTGTAGTGAAAGTGTGCATGCTAAATCACTACTTCATTCATTGTCTATGGGCCCACTGGAAATAGTGCTGTACTCAGTTCTTAGGCAGTTCCATATAACCTGAGGGTTAGAAAGAGGAATATATTTGGGTGTATTAATCAAGCCAGAATCCCAATATTTCTATAGCTGTCATTTTGTTCAGATTGTAGTCTGATCACCTCTCACAAAGATGCCTCCTCCTTTTGTCCTGAGGGCTAATTAATCTCCTGCATGTGTTGATTAACTTTGCGAACCACAATATTCTCTTCCTAGCCAAATGGTCCCTGACAAAGGGGTCAGGAATACCCTGCTGTGAATAGCCACAAAAGACAGAAAGGCTATTGCCCAGCCCAGAATCAGAGGAAATGGGGTCTGGAAACCTGCAAAACCCTGACAACTAAACCAGATTGAGAAGCGCAGGGTTATTAAAATAAAGTATGAACATCCACACATACCGAGCATATCAATGGACTCGTGAGGCCCTTCTGCATGCCCACATACTAGCCATTTTGCTCTAGTACCGTACATTGAGAAGATATGCAGAATGACGACTAGGAGTAAGCTAGAGAAGCCATGTTTGGTCCTAAGGTGCAGAAGAGAATCTGCAGAATCCAGTGAGACCAGAACAGCTTCTCTCGGACTCAGCGGGGGAAAGTTATGGCTATTTATAGGTTTTAATAAAATGTTAGGCAAAGTTACAGGGAAGGAGAACTCCAAGAACACCCAGAGGGAACAGAGCACTTGGTAGAGACCGCCTAGGGTATAACACTACGGTTCAACCCTCCCCTCTTTGTATTACTTCTGAGGAGCCTTATTACATCACGTGCAAGAGTATACCCAAGGGAACCCAGTGACTTATACAGACAAATATAGTTCAGTTACAGTTTCCTTGCTGCTGGTGGCCACACGGAGGCAGTGTCAAGCCACGCATGCGCAATTAAAAAGCTGTTTACCAGACAAACAGCAGTGCTAGAAATGCTGCGTGTGTCATTATGGAAAGTGCATCTTTATAGACTGTGGCAGGCAGGAAAGTACACTTTTGGTATTTATAGGTACTCCCCTGGCCTGCCACAGTCTATATCTGCGCATGTGTGGCTATTTAGACCGGCCAGTCTGCGTCTCGCCGCCCGTCGCTTAGCGATGGCATACACAATGTGAGTGTGTAGTTGTCGCACTGTGACGCCACATACAGCGTCGGCGCGCCGCTTCAAGCCCACGCCTCTTTATTTCCGGTTTTGCGAATGCAGACCGGTGTAATTACGCAGGTGGGCTTTATGATGCTTTATTTATGAATTTCACATATAGGAACACTCACAATACTATGATAAGCTCTTTCCCCTATAGGAAGCCGTCTTTCAGGCGGAGACATGCGTCAGGTTCCGAGCGTGCTGTGAGCCCTGACTATTGGATAATGAGGACACTGGTAACTACATAATTTGGTTGTGATTGTACTGAGATAGTACACCAATCAGTTATTTCTCATACCAAGTATATTTTTACTTTTGTGTTCACAGGGTACTGTTTGGTTATTCCCTAAAAACATAGATACTTAATACCTTTTTAAAGCTACAGGTTTTGTTGCAGGTTCATTCAACACATTTATGTATTTATCCAGCCTATACCAGGATAGTCCCTTTTGCTGCAGCACTTCTGTTGCCATCCTTTGTGCAAACAAGGACTGATCAACATGACTAACTTTTCTAGGGCACTGTGGTTTGCTTTTGCTGATTATAATTATGACAATGATGGTAGCATCATCCTGTTAGCATACTTTCTTTTATAGCCATTGCATTTATCTCAGGATACAGACCAACGGTGATTTGTCAATCAGTGCAGAATTTTCATATACATGCTATTAGCTCAAATCACCACAGTGATCTGTGGCGCCCGCAACGAGTGCGTCACAAGAGGGTATTGCAGCCATAAATGCAGCCGCAATATCCTCTGACTCAGCAATGATCCGGTTAACATAGAAATCCAACCCTACATGTATCACCTAGAACAGAGGGCCAATCTTAGGTCCTGGTGGGTGGAGTGTTAGGGAAGTGTAGTAGAACACACAATAATCTAGACAGATGAGTAGAGAATAGTCTAGAACTCGGAGAAGAAGGGTCTAGGACTAGAACTTGGAGAGGAGCGGGGCTCCGCACCCCGTGCGGGCCCCTGGGCCGTCACCGGTCGGGTGTCAGCACCTGAGGCCTTACCTACCGGGATTGGGCATCATCACACGGGTCCCCAAAAGACTCCCGTACCCACAACTCACAGCCGGTTCACTGGTACCGAAGCTGGCAGCAGTTCACCTCTGCTACGCGAACCAGAAGCGTGGAGGAGCAGCTTTACAGGAGCACCCCACCACCAGCCCACTTCCAGTCGTCTAACCAGCGGTGTACCCACTGAGGGATCCAAGGCTCCCCAAAATATCCATAACGTATATCATGGATAGGGCATTGAAGCAGCCTCCCCGTACCCGACCTGGTATTCCTGGGCGACACTGGCAACGAATTAGGTAGAATGGAGGAACACTGCGGATTTCTAAGGGACACCATCACAGCTGAGTCCACCCGGTCTACTACTCAACCACTGTATGCCATGTACTGCCTGCTGGTTACAATAAAGACCCGTTGCAGAGACTTTCTGTGTCCGTGCTTCCTTATGAACTGTCCGTCCGCACTTCAAGGTAACCGCAGCTGCCGCACAACATCTTGAGCAGCTCCAGCCTCCGGGGATCACCGCTCAGCCTGTGGGGAGCGTAACATCTAGCTGCTGTCCATCCCCCGGAGGTTCCGCAGCGTCGGTAGTCCTTACCGAAACTACTCATAGGTGGCGTCACGAATAAATTAAAAAAAAACCCTTTAATCTGTTCCACCAAGACGTCTTCAACCCTTTTGATCTGCACTACACCGGGCCCCACTACCGGCAGGCGCGGTCCACCCGTGACAAGGAGGAAGGAAGCATCGCCTGTCTAAACCGGAGTCCCGGCCACGGTGAGTCAGAAAATGGCGTCACGAACAGGATACGAGCAGGCCCGTTACCCAACGGGTATAATGTGCTTAAAATGGACTTTATTGTCTACAATTTGGACTTTGTTCGTCCCTAAAAGAACTTTCCCGCCTTTACACCGTGGCCAAAATGGCGCCCAAGATGGCGTTCCGCCACAAGAAGCCGCCACGTGCAAGCCCGCCCAGTAGTGAGTCAACCCCCCCCCTCATCGTGGGAGGGCTAAAGACAAAAGGCGCCAAACTCTTTGTCCGCCCTGATTGCTCGAATCAACCATGGGGGCGGACCCCAAAGACTTTTCCCATGATTGGACTACAAAAGCCCAGAGAAAATGGAGAGAGACCTTCTTCTTCACCAGCTCTACCAGAACGCTTATCGGTTGAACGGGTGTGGCTTCCCTCCAAAGAAGAAATGGCCAGCATGAAACTCCAAGACCTAATGCGGGAGGTCGAGGCGGAGGCCAGAGCAGCCATAGGCCAACCGGGTCCGGGTCCTGCCCTTACCATAGACGGCAGCCCCGACTTCTGGCTAGAGGCTCTACAAGACCTCCGGGTGCGGTTACTAGAGACTGTGGAGTGGACGATTCGCAGCTGGAGCGTGACCCTAGGCAGACGACTAACACCACGCGATGCAGCAGAGCCGACCGGGTACGCTTCTCCAAGCCCAGACGACGTCACCAGCTTCTCGACCGCCTCACCGTCGCCCACCACCTGTCCTGCTTCGTCACCGGAGCCCATAGACTGTGTCATTCCCGTGAGGACTACAGCTCGACCCGTACCAGCGGTCGAACCCGCAGCCAGACCCCGTTCCTGAGCCGGAGCTTATAACACGCTCCATAGAAGAACTAGACCCTTACCAGGTTCCCACTGAGGAACCCGCGACGTGGTTTCACCACTACAGAGACAGTCGCTTGTTTCGTCCCCGTCCCGGAGGCTTCCTTCGCAATTGCTGAGGCCTACCTGGTAACCGGGATTGAGACACCTCTACTAACAGCTACAGATGAAGAGGCAGGCAGCCTGGAAGCCCTGCAGGACGTCTCTGTGGAAGGGTCCGCAGCACCACCGCCCTGTTGTACAACGGAACCAGCTTCAACATCTCCAGCCAACGAGCAGCCCGATGTGGTCATCGAGGAAGAGGTCGGAGAGGATGACGACGAGACCCGCAGCACCGCTGAGGATTTCGACACCGGGTTCGCTTGGGGAGACACCGAGGAACTTCCTACCGGGCACACAGCTCGGGTACACTGGTCGGGTGTAACGCTGACACCTTCCCCCGTGCCGTTCCACCGGGTGCCGATCCAGACAGCCCGCCAAGTTCAAGCTTCCCGCCAAACCACCAGCTCTGTTACTCATCTCTACACCCCGAGCCGTACCGACGGAGATGTACGCCAGAGACGACGAGAGGAGTGGCAAGCCCGTGAGCGTGCCAACATGCAGGCCCGTGCCGAGGCTCGCCGCCAGCCGCCGTTGCCTGCTGAACTCCGCCGTGAAGGTAGAATTTCCACCTTTAATTTACATACCGGGTGGGGGTTCGCTTGGGAGGTGGGTTTGAATGAGGAGGTGTTTGTGGGGCGCCGGGACGTTGAGTCAAACTTGCCAAGAGGACATCCCGATCGCGATCTATCCGGGGCGATGTAATCACCTATGAACGCTATGCTTGTCCAGATGGGTGGTTCGCTATCCGGGTGCGCCATCGTTCTCAGTGCCAGTGACTTTAAAACTTGAACTTATTCAATTACTCTGTTCCTGTTAATCACTGACTGTGTGATCTCGCGGCTACAGCCTGACCTTTTATCAAAGGACAGCCAACCGCCCGCCGGGTCCGCACCAAGTGTTTTACCTGTTTATTTGTCTACTTCACTTTTATGCATATAATGACCTGTCATTAATAAAAGTGTATTACCTGTTATAAAATATAAAAACCTCTGTAATGTGAGTAGTGTGACGCTTGGGGACAAGCGTATTCAACCAAGGGGGAGTGTGGCGCCCCGCAACGAGTGCGTCACAAGAGGGTATTGCAGCCATAAATGCAGCCGCAATATCCTCTGACTCAGCAATGATCCGGTTAACATAGAAATCCAACCCTACATGTATCACCTAGAACAGAGGGCCAATCATAGGTCCTGGTGGGTGGAGTGTTAGGGAAGTGTAGTAGAACACACAATAATCTAGACAGATGAGTAGAGAATAGTCTAGAACTCGGAGAAGAAGGGTCTAGGACTAGAACTTGGAGAGGAGCGGGGGCTCCGCACCCCGTGCGGGCCCCTGGGCCGTCACCGGTCGGGTGTCAGCACCTGAGGCCTTACCTACCGGGATTGGGCATCATCACACGGGTCCCCAAAAGACTCCCGTGCCCACAACTCACAGCCGGTTCACTGGTACCGAAGCTGGCAGTAGTTCACCTCTGCTACGCGAACTAGAAGCGTGGAGGAGCAGCTTTACAGGAGCACCCCACCACCAGCCCACTTCCAGTCGTCTAACCAGCGGTGTACCCACTGAGGGATCCAAGGCTCCCCAAAATATCCATAACGTATATCATGGATAGGGCATTGAAGCAGCCTCCCCGTACCCGACCTGGTATTCCTGGGCGACACTGGCAACGAATTAGGTAGAATGGAGGAACACTGCGGATTTCTAAGGGACACCATCACTGCTGAGTCCACCCGGTCGGCTACTCAACCACTGTATGCCATGTACTGCCTGCTGGTTACAGTAAAGACCCGTTGCAGAGACTTTCTGTGTCCGTGCTTCCTTATGAACTGTCCGTCAAGGTAACCGCAGCTACCGCACAACATCTTGAGCAGCTCCAGCCTCCGGGGATCACCGCTCAGCCTGTGGGGAGCGTAACATCTAGCTGCTGTCCATCCCCCGGAGGTTCCGCAGCGTTGGTAGTCCTTACCGAAACTACTCATAGGTGGCGTCACGAATAAATTAAAAAAAAACCTTTAATCTGTTCCACCAAGACGTCTTCAACCCTTTTGATCTGCACTACACCGGGCCCCACTACCGGCAGGCGCGGTCCACCCGTGACAAGGAGGAAGGAAGCATCGCCTGTCTAAACCGGAGTCCCGGCCACGGTGAGTCAGATCTACTTCTTTGATTGGTGATTATTGTAAATGGGAGCCAATCCACTCTGTGTCATCATTCTATATATGCTTTATTCATATTCACTTTGTTTTTTGGGGGAACTTTTCATAACCCTTGAACTTGGTCACTCATTATCCTTTCATATTGTATTGTATTATCTGGTACTGCTTTAATATTAACTGCTTTCACACCAAAAGATTCATTGCAGGGCTACAGCTCAGTGGTGGTGGTGTCTTCCACCTTTTAATTGTTTTTAAATGTCTTGTCAGTTCCTGTTTGTTGTTGATAATAAAATTTGGATTACTCTTATTGAGTGTTTTTGATTATTCCCTGATCCCAGTCTCACATACATGCTGTCTGGCCCTTTCTTATATACTGTTGTAATTTAGCATGTGACTGGTGGTATCATGTGACTGTGCTACCCAATCATGCCTTTTTCTATGCTGTCCAGAATCCTGGAGTGTCTGTCAGCCATATCCTCCTTCTTCTCCTCTCGCTTCCTAAAACTCAATGCAGACAAAACCGAACTCATCATCTTTCCTCCATCTCATGTATCTTCTCTACCCGATCTATCTATTATGGAAAATGGCATCACACTCTCTCCCGCATGTGAAATCCGCTTCCTCGGGATAACTCTCGACTCTGCCCTGTCCTTCGAACCCCACATCCAAACTCTTGCCTCCAACTCAAAAATATTTCCAGAATCCGTCCCTTCCTCAGCCCTCAATCTACTAAAACTCATGTGCATGCCCACATTATTTCCCGCATTGATCATTGCAACACCCTCCTCTATGGCCTCCCTGCTAACTCTGTTGCACCTCTCCAGCCTGTCCTCCACTCTGCTGCCTGACTAATCCATCTCTCTCCTCACTACTCCCCTGTTTCTCCCTTCTTCTCCCAATTCCCCAACGAATCCAGTTCAAGCTATTAACACTGACCTACAAAGCCGTCCATAAACTGCCCCCTTCGATCCTCCCAAATCCTCCTTCTATCTTCTACACTTATTCGTTCCTCACACAACCACCTCCAAGACTTCTCTTGAATATCCCTCATCTTCTGGAATTCAATGCCTCAACATGTCAGATTATCCACCAAACTCAGATCCTTGAGATGGAACCTGAAAACCCATCTCGGAACCTGAAAACCCATCTCTTCAGGAAAGCTTACAGCCTGCAATAACCATTCTACGGCCACGTGCACACGCTGAGTATTTGATGAGTTTTTCACCTCAGGATTTGTAGCCAAAACCAGGAGTGGGTGATAAATACAGAAGTGGCGCAGGTGTTTCTGTTAGGGTGCGTGCACACGATCAGGATACACAGTGTTTTGGACGCAGCGTCTTTGCAGTGCGTCCAAAACGCTGCGTCATACAGTAGTAGCATAGTGGATGGGATTTCTAGAAATCCCATCCTCACTATGCTTTACCCACCTGCAGCGTCTTTGGGGCTGCGGTGCGGGTTGCCGGCAGTCCGCTTCTCCGCAGCATGTTCATTTCATGCTGCGGAGTCGGAAGCGGCTGCCACAGAGAGACTGCATGGAGAAGCCGCCCCGCAGCCGCCGCACATGGTGAGTACGGGGCGGCTGTGGTCTCTCTGCGGCCACCCGCGGCTTCCCTCAGGTCCAGAGGAGCTGCGTCCAACACGCAGCTCCTCCGGACCATGTGCACATACCCTTAGACTTTTCCTCTGATTGCTCCACTCCTGGTTTTGTCTACAAATCCTGAGGTAAAAAACTCATCAAATACTCAGCGTGTGCACAAGGCCTACCACCTCACCACCACCAGAGCTGCCGCACCCCGACCTTCTGTCTCTTCCCCATTATCCTGGAGAATGTAAGTCTGCAAGGACAGGTTCCTTCCTCTCCCCCCTGTACCAGTCTGTCATTGTTAATTTGTTTACTGTAAACTATATCTACAATTGTGTATGTAACCCCTTCTCATGTACAGCACCATGGAATTGTGCTATATAAATAATTATAATAATAATCAATATAGAAGAAAAAGCTGGGCGGCACTCACCATAATTTAATGATCCTTTATTCAAACGTCATATGGATATGGAGACGATAGATTCAGTGGGGAGAGGGAGTGAGGATCAGCGGACGACGGCTGCCGTTTCGCGGGGCTGTACCGCTTCAACGGGTCCTGTTCCCAGCGGAAGGTGCCCGATACCTCTACATAACAATAATAATAATAATATATAGAAGTAAAAATGCAGTATTATTATCCATCATTTTAATTATTGCATCTGCATCTGAATTTTTTTCCATGTAATAATTCAAGTAATTATCAGCAGCAGCAGTAGCGGTCCTCATTAGTCTCACATAGTGTGGGAAACCATTACTATTGTCTCACATCAGATATCCAGGAGGATGAGTAAGGGCCCTTTCACATCAGCGTTTTTTTAAATTTGCGGCAGATGCGGTGAAAAAACCGCATCTGCCGCAACTGCCGCATAACGGTTCCACTTGCGGCACGGTTGCGGTTTTTTCCATAGGAAGTATAGGGGGACTTGCGGCAGATGCGGCAAGTGCGGTATTGCACTTGCGGCAGGTGCGGCAGAGAAAAAAACCGCAGTAAGCCGCGGTTTTTTTCTCTGCCGCACCTGCCGCAAGTGCAATACCGCACTTGCCGCATCTGCCGCAAGTCCCCCTATACTTCCTATGGAAAAAACCGCAACCGTGCCGCAAGTGGAACCGTTATGCGGCAGTTGCGGCAGATGCGGTTTTTTCACCGCATCTGCCGCAAATTTAAAAAAACGCTGATGTGAAAGGGCCCTAAGATGTAAGATACAGTAATTATTTGCCGTTACTAATTCAGTTCATCTTGAGGGAAATGCTGAGATCGGAGAAACGTGAAGATCCATCCATCCAGTTATCCATCTCTGGTAAGATCAACATTCCTGCGCTAATCCCAGACTCTGTCTGTAGGAATCCCAGAGGAATATCTTCATGTCAGTAAAAAACTGAACGAGAAATCATGTTTTTTGTGCAGAAACTTGTCCAGTAAAATGTGCTCAGTATATACTAACCTGTGCTAAATGTGTAAATGGTCAAAGACGAGCACAGTTATCTTTTCTATCAGATTTGTACTTTTTACAATTGAATGTTGTTGATATCTGGATTGGCGCCATTAAAGCTTATATAAACATAAATAGAGTTGCATATTGTGCTTTTCTCCATATACATGACAGACAGAGCAGAAGTCAGTGGTGATAAGTTGAGTTTGTTGGTTTCCTTCACTGGAACTAAAGGTATCGTTACACTCTTCAATGTTGAAACGATATCACTAACGATCTCGGGGCGCGCGCGGTCGTTAGGACATCGTTTTGATATCGTTGGTGATATGTCACACGTCTAGATATCGTGGATGATGCACCAATGATCCAGCGAGCAGGTATTGTTTGTCCAACCCAGCGAACGATACTTGTTCACTGTCAACGGGCGAAGTTGTGAACGACATTGTTATCGCGGTGTCACACACAATGATGCAGCAGGTTGGCTGATCGTGGATCGTTTCATTTGAGAACATGTTCTCAAATCTGCGATCAACCATCCAACGATTTATCGTAATTGAATCTTGGTGTCACACGCAACGTAGTAGTAATGATGTCGCTTGAACGACTCCAAACCCGTGACGTTTAAGCGATATCGTTCACGATATCTTACCATGTAACGGGGCCTTAAGAGATCTTGACCAACCATCGAAACCAAGCCCAAAGCATTATCCCTCCTCCTGTAAACTGTACAGCTGGCACAATGAAGTCAGGCTAGGGTCACACATAAGCCCTGGATCCATTTTTGGCATCAGTTTTTGCACTTTTTTTTTCTAAGCCCAAGAACTGATGCAAAAAATGGATTATATGTTAAAAACGCTATCCATTTTTTTTCTACACCTAAAACTGTTGGTTTTTGGGTGCAGTAAAAAAACGGATTTGGTTGCTTTTTTGACATGGGGTCCTAAGGGGAAGCTATCCGTTAACGCAGGGCACCTTTAGGCAACATCCGTTAATGGATATCCGTTTTTGGTGAACGGCCAGGACCTCAGGGGACCCTATTGGCAGCCTAAATTTAACAGATCCGTTGTCCTAAAGCCTCAAAAAAGCAGATCGGCATGTGTGACCCTAGTCTGAGACGCAAGTAATGTTCTCATACCATTCGCCAAACCCAGACTCATCCATCAGATAGGGAAGAGTAATCTCTCTTTCCATAGAACACAGAGTCCTTTAGTGGCTGCTTTATACCACTCCATCTGACACTTGATATTGTGCTTGGTGATCTACGGTGGCATGCAGAAAAGTATTTGTCCTGATATTAATTGCCTCAAAGGCTCACAATCCACAAGACAATTTAAATACATATAACTCACAGTAAGTATAGAAGAAACAAATGTATTACTCTATACAAGATAAGCTAATAATCGAACATTAGCTCTGTTTTTGATTTAAGATCATTAGGGTGACATATATGCAGACAATACACCCAATGCACTTTTGTGCATCTATCTTGTATAGAGTAGTAAATTTGTCTCTCCCATACTTAGTGTGAGTTATATGTATAAAAATTGTCTTGGATGAGATTTTTTACTCATGTGTTAGTGATTTTAATTACCGGTAGTTGTATCACATGCTCATGTTCTGGAAATTTCATTAGTTGATGAAAACTATGTATAAGAATGAAATTTCATTGTTTATATGGCTGTGATGAAGAACAGTCGTTCGAAACGCATTGCCTGTACATAACTGCACTATTAAATTTCTGTTTTTTGGTGCATAAAATGAATAAAATTCTGGATTTTTAGGAGCTAGAGCAACTTTTTTTTTCTTTTTTGGACAATTCTATATGAAACCCAGCATTATGGTTATTTGTAGTTCTCAATCCTAATTACATACAGTCTTTTAAGGTTAATTATTTAATAACTAGATGTGGGCCTATCGCATCGGAGGGCTGTGACATTACGGTGGGGGCAGCTCTGTGGTGCTGGGGGTGGCGGCTGTCTCTCCCCTCTCCCCCGCCATGCTCTCTCTCAATGTATGTAAGTAAATGTATTTTTAGTTGAAAACCTGTTTCTGCGGGGAATGGGGGTGGGTTAATATTAAAGTGTCAATCTGGCAATCTATTTAATTTTCTGGTAAAAAAATGTGTAGGGCCTTGCTGCATTTTAAAAACCTGAGAACAAGAGTTTTGCGCTCTAGTAAAAACCCAGCAAAGACAGCAACAATCTCACTGAAATGCAAGTGCACAAATTTATTAGATACAGTGAGGCAATAAAACTGGGGACATCACAAAAACCAGGGTAAGATTTGGAAGGGAAGAGAACAAGGTCACATACCCCTATACATACAGAGGGGTGAGTATATCAAAGTCAATGGCAATGGTTGGATACATGGCATGTAAAAGGCATATAAAAGCATAGCGTTTTTTTACTGAACCCAAAAACGCTGCTAGCAGCTTTTTTTTATGCAGTTTCAAAAATGCATAGTGTTTTTATAGTGCACTTTTGACAATGCGTTTTTTGCATTGGGGCCTATGGATCCGTTAACACTTGTGTTTTTCACTAAATTCTAAGTTGAAAAATGGGTGCTTTTAGCGGATCCAGGGCTCATGTGTGACCCTAGCCTAAGGCTCATGACCCTCTCTCAGAGCTGAATGTGGCTCATGACGCTGTCTCAGAGCTGATTGCAACTTGTCACCCTCCCTCTGTGAGACTGCGCTCCCACAATCTGTAATGGTGTCTGAGGTGAGTTGCCATACACAGATGTGTACAGCAACTAACCTGCCATCATAGTGTATTTAATAAATTAATTAAAAAAAATAACCGCATAGTGCTTTGCAACATTTTTACTCTAGACTAGTGAAAGCAGACAGCTGCGAGCTGCTACCCTCAGTTGCCTAATTTTAACTTGGCTGGCAAAAGAAATGCATCTTCTCTCTGATTTACACACACATCTCTACTATATCAGAGACCACGGGGTTGAGCACATCGTGTCCTCTCCCCGTGGTCTCTGATCACTGAATGAGAGAGCAGCGGGAACTGCGGGGAGGTCACCGAGGACAGTGTTGTGGTTACTATGGCAACAGTGTCCTCGGATGACCTCCGCTGTCCCAATCCTGCTGTCTGCATAAAGCAGAGCACAAAACAGGGTGGGATCTTGCGCCTGCATGTAGTGCAGTCAGATGCTTTGCCCACAGTAGGGCAAAGCAAAGGGCGCCTGTGCAGGTTGGAGAATGATCTGCGCAGACATCGAAAGAAAACGGGACGAGAGAAGAGGATGTGCCTAGAACAAAGAAGAGGCGGAGGAAGACCAACAAGACGGCGAAGACTGGACGAGTGACAAGTCTGCCTGGACCTGTAAGTATCAATTTATATACATGGCGGGAAACTTTATAAAGTGATTGTTTATGTGTGCAGGGGGGTAGGGAGATTATAGTCACCTTCATAGAATGCAGCATTGGCACTGCTGAAGGTGGCACCTTTAGCTTAAAAGGTCCTGGGGGGGAATGACAGGTTCACCTTAAGAACATTGAGGGACAGGGTTGCTGCATAGACACCTAAGAGCATGTATGTAAAGTGTTGCTGTTTTACCTTACCCTGGTCTCCAATTCTATACTAGGTCTATCCAAAACTTGCCTACCTTCAAATTATTATAAACATAATGAGATGCTAGTCTACACAGCAAAGCTTCTAATTGATCTATAGAAAAATGTGGCCTCTGTCAAGTCAGGAGTTTTTCAATCTTTCATAATATATGATACGTGATAATATATGTGAATCTAATGAAAATGTAGAGTCCCTGTGGGTGGAGATAAGGGGAGGGGGAAAAATAATAAATTACTGATAGGGGTTTGCTATAAGTCTCCAACAATAATGGAGGTGGAGGACTATATCCTCATAAAGCAAATAATTATTATGGGGGACTTCAACTACCCTGAAATACATTGGGGAACAGAAACTTGCAGTTTCATCAAAGGTAATAGGTTTTTATCAATTATTGGAGACAATTACCTTTCACAACTGGTTCAGGACCCAACAAGAAGGAGGGCACTGCTGGACCTAATATTAACCAACAGGTCAGACCGCATATCAAATATACGGGTTGGAGGTCACTTGGGTAATAGTGATCACAAAATAATAAGTTTTCAAGTATCCTTTAATAAGATGTGTAGTAGAGGAGCTACAAGGACACTAAGCTTCAGGAAGGCAAATTTCCAATGGTTGAGAGATGATCTCAGTGCAATAAATTGGGATGATGTCCTGAGACATAAAAGTACACAAAGCAAATGGGAGACGTTTATTAGCATCCTGAATAGGACCTGTGCACAATATATACCCCATGGGAATAAACATGCTAGAAATAGGAGGAAACCACTATGGCTAAATAAGGCTGTAAGGGGCGCAAGAAGTGACAAAAAGAAAGCATTTAGGGAAGTAAAGCAAATAGGTAGTGATGAGGCATGTAATAAATACAGAAAATTAAATAACATCTGTAAAAAGCAAATCAAGGGCAGCAAAGATTGAGACAGAGAGACTCATTGCCAGAGAAAGTAAAAAAAAAATCCCAAAATATTCTTTAACTACCGTACATAAATAGTAAGAAACTAAAAAATGATTGTGTGGGCCCCCTTAAAAATAGCCTGGGTGAAATGTTGGATGAGGATGAGGAAAAAGCCAATATGCTAAATGATTTTTTTGCAACAGTATTTACACAAGAATATCCCCTGACAGACAACATGATTAGTGATAACAAAAACTCTCCATTAAATGTCACCTGCTTAACCCAACAGGAAGTACGGTGGTGATCTAAAAATCACTAAAGTCGACAAATCCCCAGGGCCGGATGGGATACACCCCAGAGTACTGCAGGTATTAAGCACCGTCATAGATAAACCATTATTTTTAATCTTTAAAGTTTCCATAATAACAGGGTCTGTACAGAGGACTGGCTTATAGCAAATGTGGTGCCAATATTCAAAAAGGAAACAAAAACTGAACTTGGAAATTATAGGCCAGTAAGCTTAACCTCTACTGTGGATAAAATCCTAGAGGGTTTTCTAAAGGTACCTTTACACGCCGCGACGGCAGGCTGGATACATCCCGCTACTTCACGTGCACGAGCACGCTCAAACGGTTGAAAACGGTCAACGCATCACCTTTACACGCCGCGACAAGGTGCGCTACGCCACGCTACATCTATAGCTAGCTACATCGCCGGGTGTCTCAAGTAGCCAGCTGTAGCTCATTTACAAACCGCTACAACCAGCTACTATGGGCGTACCTGGTGCAGCAGGGACAGCACATAGGCGTGCTCCAATTGTAATCACGAGCCGTCCGTACGCTGATAGGACAAAGCCATACCATCCTGATTGGGCAGGCATCGCAGGAGGCTGAGTAATACATGACGCTCGAGCAATTGTGTAGTGTGACTCGTCAGCTCCTTAAATATGCCGCCCTGTGCGGCGACAACCAATCGCAACGCACCATCTTCCACCAATGATCGCACATGGGGCGCGGTAACACGGAGCCAGGGTCACGCCTTAGCTACATCGCAGGCTGTCCCGAGTTCCCTTCCGTTGCTTCTTTAGACGCCGATACAGCTCGCTACCATCGGCGTTGTAGCCTTCAGTTTTTGAGCAGAGCTAGGAAACAGATGTATCTGTTGCCGGCTGTATCGTCACGTCTTCAGACGCCGCTACGACGGGCTACATTGGCGCTACAAGCTACATTTGTAGCCTGTAGCGGGATGTATCCAGCCTGCCGTCGCGGCGTGTAAAGGTACCTTTAGAGATGCTATACTGGAGTATCTGAATAAAAATAACCTCATGACCCAATATCAACATGGGTTTAAGAGGGACCGTTCCTGTCAAACTAATCTGATAAGCTTCTATGAAGAGGTAAGTTCTAGACTGGACCAAAGAAATGCAGTGGATGTGGTGTATATGGACTTTTCAAAAGCTTTTGATACAATGCCACACAAAAGGTTGATACATAAAATGAAAGCAATGGGGATAGGGCAAAATATTTGTAAGTGGGTTAAGAACTGGCTCAGTGATAGGAAACACAGGGTGGTTATTAATGGAACACACTCAGAATGGGTCACAGTTAACGGTGGGGTACCACAGGGGTCAGTATTGGGCCCGCTTCTTTTTAACATATTTATTAATGACCTTGTAGGGGGCATACAGAATAGAATCTCAATATTTGCAGATGACACTAAACTCTGCAGGGTAATCAATACATAGGAGGACAATTTTATATTACAGGAGGATTTATGTAAACTAGAACTTTGCGCTGATAAATGGCAAATGAGCTTTAATGGGGATAAATGTAAGGTCATGCACTTGGGCAGAGGAAATAAAATGTATAATTATGTGCTTAATTGTAAAACACTGGGCAAAACTATCACTGAAAAAGACCTGGGTGTATGGGTAGATGACAAACTCGTATTTAGTGCTCAGTGTCAGACAGCTGCTGAAAAGGCAAATAAAATAAGGGGATGCATTAAAAGAAGCATAGATGCTCATGAGGAGAACATAGTTTTACCTCTATACAAGTCATTAGTGCAACCACACTTAAAATACTGTGTACAATTCTGGTCTCTGGTGTATAAGTAAGACATAGCTGAACTAGAGCGGGTCCAGAGAAGAGCGACCAAGATTATTAGAGGACTGAGGGGTCTGCAATACCAAGACCGGTTATTAAACTTGGGGTTATTTAGTTTGGAAAAATGAAGGCTTAGGGGTGATCTTATAATAATGTATAAATATATGAGGGGACAGTACAGAGACCTTGTTAATGATCTTTTTACTCTTAGGCCTGAGACGAGGACAAGGGGGCATCCTCTACTTCTGGAGGAAAGAAGGTTTAATCATAATCACAGACATGGATTCTTTACTGTAAGAGCAGTGAGACTATGGAACTCTCTGCCATATGATGTAGTAATGAGTGAGTCACTACTAACATTTAGAAGATAATGGGAGTGCTGGTGTGTCACGGTCCGCGCTGCTGTAGTATGAATAAACTCACCAAAGAGCCCAGAGTATTTTCATCCTTTATTTCCTCCTCTTTCCTACGCGTTTCAGCGCCACACCCGGCGCCTTCCTCAGGGACATTCTGTCCCTGAGGAAGGCGCCGGGTGTGGCGCTGAAACGCGTAGGAAAGAGGAGGAAATAGAGGATGAAAATACTCTGGGCTCTTTGGTGAGTTTATTCATACTACAGCAGCGCGGGACCGTGACACACCAGCACTCCCATCATCTTCTTGGTTTCAAACCACTATCCAGTGGTCGGTGGAGGTTCTGCAGCAGCTGGAACACAGTTTCCAAAACGCCTTCAAACCAGTTGTGGGAATCACAACTGGACCAGGTGAGGAGCTTCATAGCACTACCTACATACACAGTGTCACTAGTGATAGGGCACTATTGCGCCTCTTGTCCCCCTCCCTATTTGTCTTTTTACTACTAACATTTAAGAAGGCCCTAGATGCCTTTCTTGAAAAATATAATATTACTGGTTATATATACTAGATTCTTTGATAGGGCGTTGATCCAGGGAACTAATCTGATTGCCGTATGTGGAGTCAGGAAGAAATTGTTTTCCCCAATGTGGAACTTAGTGTTGCCACACAGGTTTTTTTTGGTCTTCCACCTGGATCAACAAGTTAGGGTGGCTTCACATTTGCAGAAGGCTGCGGAGGGGATCTGCAATGTGACGGCAGCACCGCAAGCCCCTGTGTTTATAATGGGAGCGCACGGTGCTGCGCATGACTGCGCACCCATGTTGCATTTCTAGTGCGGACTAGAGTGTGTGCTTTGTGCGCAGGCATCCGCCTGCGCACAGATCACATATGGCTGTGAATGGCTGTGAATGGGTGCGCACGGTCTTGCGCAGTCATGCGCAGCACCGTACGCTCCCATTATAAACATAGGGGCTTGCAGTGCTGCGGTCACATTGCGGATCCCCTCCGCAGAAGGCTGCAGAGGGGAACGCAAATGTGAAGCCACCCTTAGGCTATAGGTTGAACTAGATGGACTTAAGGTCTTCCTTCAACCTTAAATACTATGTTACTATGTTAACACTTCAATATACACTTGACGTTTACATTATAATTCATGAAAAAAGGCAAAAAAAAACCATTTTTTTTAATAAAAACCTGTTGTACAGAGAATGTTTGCTTTCTTCAATAGACATATAAGGAAATGAGAGAAAATCTTCTTATATTCTACCACCCATCAGATGAAAAAGGTAACATGATGTTCATTTTACATTTATATTTAATTTATGCAATGAAAGAAAAGTATAAAGACTCTGGAGAGAGATCAAACAATTGACAAAAGGTCATTTGCTTTTTTCAACTATGTCTTGATAAATTAGTTGATAGAAATACCGCAGTGTTGCTGCCATCTGGCTACAGTCCATATATACTGATCAATGAAGTTACAGCCAATTTGGACAAAAACCTGCATGGATTATTTTACAATGTGCAAAGTCAATGTTCTGAGTCCAGGATTCATTTTACTTGTGGTTAGATTTTTTTTTAAATGTAAGAGGTTTTCTTTTCAAATAATATCGTTGATCAACATCAAGCACTCCATCGATCATGAGAATAGGAGCTGGCCTGCAGAACTAAGCAAGGGCCACTACACATTGAATGAAGCTGCCGAGGTATTGTGGCTTAGTTTCTTAGCACAATGCTTACATTCGGCTGCCGTAGCTAATAAGAGCTGATCAGTGAGGATGCCGGGTGTCATACACCCACCAAATTGATAATGATGATCTCTCCTCAGGACCGTATAACCCCTTCTTTACTGTATACCCATATCTACCAATATTAACTACAGGATAGAAAAACTGTGTAAGGCTAGGGCCACAATAGCATTTTGGCCTCCATCATGGGGAGTCTGCCAAAAAGCAGGATTCTGGCAGCATTAAAGGGGCCCTGCTACAGACTATGCTGTATGCATACAGCAGGGTGGCTCCAGTGCTGATGTCACAGGCAGGGGATGGCACAGAGAGGCAGGGGAGGACCCTGTGAACAGCAAGGACTGCATAATTCAGTAAGTCCCTCCAGACTTCTTATCTCTAAACTTTAGGAAGTGTTTTTTAAAGGTTACAGGGGGATTAGAAACATGGGAGAGCATTCCCTGAATGCACAGACACGCTGCATTCAGTGGTGGTTTCACTTTGGAAAGCACCAGGGGGGTGACAGGTCCTCTTTAACGCAGCGTTACCATAGTGTTATGTTGCCTTAATGCTGCCAATAGAGTCTTATGGATGACGGACTCCATAGCGTATGCAAATGCCGGTATTTAAGTGCCAGAGTTTGAAATTTCGCACTATTTCGTTTTTGTTGTGTTTTCCTGTGCGCTACTAAATAGCGTGAGATTTCAAACTCCAGCACTTACATGGCGTTTGCATGTGCTATGGAGTCCATCATCCATAGGGCTCTATTGGCAGCATTAAGGCAGCGTAACACTACAGTAATGCTGCGTTAATGCTGCCGGAATCCTACTTTTTGGCAGACCCCAATGATGGAGGCTACAATGCTAGTGTGGCCTTAATCTAAGGCCCACGTCACACACACAGATAATTGTGCAGAGATTGTTCGCAGATCTCTGGTTGCAGTGAAATCATGGACACATTGCTCCATTTTGTGGCTGTATATAAATGGAACAATTTGTCCATAATTTCACTGCAACCAGAGATCTGCGAACAATATCTGCACAATTATCTGTGTGTGTGACGTGGCCATTAGACTTATTATAGTCTCCTTAGTTGAAGATTTTTATAAATTAATGCCACATTAATCTCTAATAACTTGTTTGCTGCAGTAGCTGGCAGCAAAATGAATCTGCACTTGCTGCAATGGGGTGCAATTTTAACCTATGTAAAGTGTTAAGGTACAGTCACACGCGGCAATTTTGCTAGCAATTTCACTGGCAATCTGCTGGTTGCAGTGAAATCATGGACATTGTTACATTTGTACACAGCAACAAAATAGAACAATGTGTCCATGATTTCACTGCAACCAGCAAATTGCCAATGAAATTCCTAGCAAAATTGCCGCGTGTGATGGTACCTTTAGGCTTATGGGAGGGTAGTAACTACCAATATTATCTACGCATTTAGTGTATCAGCATTTTAGCCAGGGTTAGGGCCAGCACTGGAGGGGTGGGGTTGGAAAACTGGTCCAATGCCTGGGGCCACTATCACCATAAGTGGCCACAACGTTCACAAGCCGAAATTGTTCTGATAATACCAATGCTCTAGCTAGACCTTTGTTGACATCATGGTTATGTGACCTTCTAGTGACCAAACATCCTGTACCCTGTGGGACTCTAGAAGTGCACAAGAAGGGACAAACTGCTGAGTACGCTATAGTATGTGTATATGCTCTGTGTATACATATATGTGTGTATGTGCTCTGTGTATAGATGTGTTTATTGGCTCTCTGTATACATATGTGAGTGTGTTCTCTGTGTATATGTGGCGACCCTGTAGTTTGGTACTGGTACTGGTTTGGTGCCTGTGCGTTAACTTGTTATCTGTGTATTCTCTGTACCCCAGCATAACCTATCATTGCTTTTAATGTACTTGCCAATAAGGCTGGGGTCACACTTGCGTTTTTTCCATGAGTTTTTGGAGATCTGCATTTTTAAAAAAAACATGTAAAAACGCACCCATAGGCACCCATGTTAAAAAACGCATGCCCTAATAGCAAAAACGCATGTCTTAATAGCAAAAAAGCATGTGTGACAGTACCATGCGTTTTTGTGTGCGTTTTTGCAATTATGTGATTAGCTTACATCAAAAACGCATGCAAAAACGCATGGTACATTAGTACCATCAAAAAATGCATGCGTTTTCTAAAAAACGCATGCGTTTTCCATAGGGGCCCATGTTAAAAAAACGCATGCGTTGTCTAAAAAACGCATGCGTTTTTAAAACAGCACCAAAAAATAGTGCAGGCACTAAAAAAACTCATGCCAAGTGTGACCCCAGCCTAAAATGAATTTCATATAGAAACCTGGAGGATCTGGTCCGAATTTTCTTCTAATGTGTGCTCTGTGTATACGTATGTGTGTATGTGCTCTCTGTATACATGTGTGTGTTCTCTGTATACATATGTGTGTGTGCTCTGTGTGAACATAGGTGTATGTGCTTTGTCTACACGTGTGTATGCTAAAAACTGCTCACTCATTGGGTGAGTGGATTGTTTATGTCAAACAAAAGTCATTGTTCTCAGCAGCACATCAATGGGTGTAAACAGGAGATGTGCTGCAGATAACATAATACTGAGACAGAATAATCATTTTGCCACCATTGTTATTTGTCAGCCTGTGTAGAGTAGCTGGTGATTTTTAATGCAGACTAGACATGCTTTCCATCAATATTCAGATATTGATGCCTTTCATGCATCCTTACACAGCATTCATACAGTTCTCGTTGCTCTGGGGAGCGAGCATTGTCAATCAGAAGGTGGGGAAGGACCCCAATATGCAAAATGAGGAAGCGTAATGGTGCACTGAACTCTTAAGGTTCTGTCACACATAACGAGATCGTTAACGAGATCGTTGTAACGTCACAGATCCCGCTAACGATCTCGTTATATGTGACACGTACCAACGATCTGGTTCCCTGCTGTGAGATTGTTGATCGTTACACACTGCTCTGGATCATTTGTACGTCGTTGCGCTGCCGCTGGGAGCGCTATATCGTTGTGTTTGACATGGACAATGACAAACTATCTCAATGCTACGCTATGGAGTGACAATTCCCAACGACCTCAGTATTATTCTGGATCGTTGCTGAAATTGTTGGTGACATCGCTGGTGAGATATCTGTTTTTTACCAGGGATGTGAAAACGACTCACCAGCGATCCCGGCCAGGTCGTTATCGGTATCGGTATCGCTGGTGCGTCGTTATGTGTGACGGGGGTTTTAGCCACCCCAAGAGTGCACAGAAGCCCCATCATTAACATACAAATTTTAAGTTATTTGTTACTATTGCTGGCACAGCCAGGGGTTAACTATAATAGGTGCAGGGGTTGGAATCGCACCTGGGTCCTATAGTCCAGGAGGCTCCAAAAGTTCCTTTAGTCTATAGAAAAAGACCACTGCTACTAAAGATTTGCAATAATGGGGGCCCATTGGAGCTTTCGCATAGGGGACCATGAGTTTCAAGTTACGCCACTGGGCACAGCTGCATTGATATCACTGTGTTTCCACATATACCTATTCTTATTTCCATAAATATGGAAAACAGAAGGAAAATACTGTAAAATATGTTGTAAACCCTTTCCATTTCTTCTGCTTTTTAACAGATGACTCTAATTTGTCAGCTTGTATCCACCTCCTGAAATTGGGAAAGGAAAACACATTGCTTTCTCTACACGTATGTACTTGATAATCATGTTTTACGGGGTTAGAGCTGTTTACGTTCTTTGCAATGTGATCTGACACAACTGATCTCTGGATACTGCGTCATCCAATGCATTGAGCTCAGAAACTCAGTTTCCCAGGACGACTATAATAACAAACTCTGGATTTAATAGGATTTAATTAGCCAGAATGTGCAATATCAAATACACAAGGCGGACAGTTATCTGCAGGTGGACAATCCCTTTAAATTACAAAATGTAAGTGTAATGGTTTTATTTATTTCCTTAGAAACCACTTGAATTGAAGACAATGTATATATCAAGACTTAATATCTCTGAACGCCGTGACCGACCACAGCAACAGATACTGATACATTGTAAAAGCACTCTAAAATAACATTATGAATGTGATGTTATCGGACTGGAGATAAAATAACGTCACTTGATACATATTGGCCTTAGAATTGGTTCCTGTTCCTTCCAAATATATAGTGTTATAGCCATAATAATCAATATGGGACTCAGATGTTTTATAGATGTGTTGGAAGAAACACTTCATGATCAAGTATGAAATGATTGTTGAGGTCAATTAAGGACAAAGGGAAATATTAGGGGAATAATTCTTCTCTTAGGTAAATTTACTTCCACATAGGCTTTTCGAGAAAGACTTAAGGGCTCGTTACACGCTGCAATATCGTTAACGATATTGTTGGTATGTCACGGGTTTTGGGGCGAGCAACAACGTCGTAACGACGTTGTTGAGTGTGACACGTAGAATCAACCAACGATAAGTCGGCTGATAGTTGATCGGAAGTTTCTGAACCAGACCATAAATCAGTCGTTCATCGTTCGTTCAACCTGCAATATCGGTGTGTGTGACAGCTTGATAACGATGTCGTGAACGACTTTGCCTATTCAGAACTGGAGGGCGTACGCGACCAAACGACAGCAAGTATTGTTTGCTTGTCGCGGAATATTACTGTGTCGTTCTCGATATCAGTACGTGTGACACCTCACCAGCAATCATTGAACGTCGTTCCAGCGATGTAGGTCAAGTTGGATCATTGTTCGGTTTGCCAACACATTGAAGTGTGTAACCCGGGCTTTAGGGTGGCTTCACACCAGTATTCTTTTGCATCTGGTGGGAATCCGGCTCATTTTTATAACCGGAATGCAAACTGGATCCCGTTAGTGCCCACTGATTTTCAATGGGCATTCTGGTTTCCAGCTTTGCATACGGTTGCATCTGGTTTCTGCCGGATCTGGCAGAAACCATTTTTTTTTTTTTTTGCCACCTACAGAAATGCAAAACGTAGAGGTTTTTAGGGTGGTTAAAAACATGGACCTGTCCGAATTCAGTATGATCCAGCATAAATTAAAATGGAAGTCATCAGTTGCTGGATCTGGTTTTACCGAATCAGGCAGGATCCGGTAAGACTGGATACGGTATGCCCACTGAGCATGCAAGTCTCAGTAGAAGGTAGATAGATAGATAGATAGATAGATAGATAGATAGATAGATAGATAGATAGATAGATAGATAGATATTAAGATAGATAGATAGATAGATACACACGTGGTTCAAAATTGTTGGTACCCTTCGTTTAATGAAATAAAAAACCCCAATGGTCAAAGAAACTTGAATCTGACAAAAGTAATAATAAATATAAAATCTATGAAAATGAACAAATGAAAGTCAGACATTGCTTTTCAACCCTGCTTCCACAGAATTTCTAAAAAAAATTAAACTCATGAAATAAGCCTGAACAGAAATGATGGTACCCCTGTACCCCTGAAAATAATATGACAAAAGGGACATGTTAAATCAAGATGTGTCTACTAATTAGCATCACAGGTGTCTACAATCTTGTAATCAGTCAGTGAGCCTGTATACAGGGCTACAGATACTGTGCTGTTTGGTGACATGATGTGTACCACACCTCAACATGGACCAGAGGAAGTGAAGGAAAGAGTTGTCTCAGGAGATTAGAAAGAAAATTATAGACAAGCATGTAAAAGGTAAAGTCTATAAGACCATCTCCAAGCAGCTTGATGTTCCTGTGACTACAGTTGCACATATTATTCAGAAATTTAAGATCCATGGGATTGTAGCTAATCTCCCTGGATGTGGATGCAGGGGGGGAAAATTGATGAAAAATCAAAAAGACGGATAATACGAAAGGTAACAAAAGAGCCCAGGAAAGCTTCTAAAGAGATTAAAGGTGAACTTCAAGCTCAAGGAACATCAGTGTCAGATCACACCATCTGTTGTTGTCTGAGCTAAAGTGGACTTAGTGGGAGATGACCAAGGAGGACAAAAAAAAATAATAGAAAAGCCACACTGGAATTTGCCAAACTACATGTTGACAAGCCACGGTACTTTTGGGGGAATATCCTATAGACTAGTGATGGGCGAATCCTAAACTACTCGGAATCGCTAGACTCCGACGAGTCTGAGTCCAGGACTCGCTACTCGTTGCGAGTCTAGCGATTCCAATGTTAATGAATGGGGAACGAGTATTGCAGCTATTCCTCTGCTGACGGACCCTATAAGGGGTCTGGCAGCAGAGGAAAAACCTGCAAATCCCCATGTTATTCTTTTAAAGCCAGCGGCAAAAAGCCGCTGGCTTTTAAAGAATAGTAAAAAAAAAATAAAGGATTGAACCGGGGGAGGGGTAGGGGGGGTGAGGGTGGAGAGGGTGGGGGGTGCACCGGATGGGCCGGCTACTTACCGCTGCCTCCGCCGGCGCCGGCTGCAGACTCGCTCCCCGAGTCTCTGCTGCTTTTTCCAGAGATTCCCGAACACTGACAGAAGCAGTGAATAAATTAACTTCCGTCACTGCTCGGAAATCGCAAGCAGCAGAGCGAGTCTGGCTGACAGCAGAGTTCAGCTCAGGTCATAATGACCTGAGCTGAACCCTGATCGTTTAGTCAGTTCTCAGCTCTGCTACATCCCTGTCTGTCCAAGCAAGTAGCAGAGCTGAGATTGTGTTTTGGACTACGTCGGACGGAAGAGGATTTTTTTAATTAAAGATGGAGTCCCTAATGGCTTTTTTTTTTAATTTCTAATAAAAATATTTTTCTCTGTGTTGTGTTTTTTTTAAAACAATTTAATAGAAATTCATGGCGGTCATGTCTAATATTGGCGTGACCGCCCTAAATTTCGGGCTTAGGGCCAGCTGATAATACAAAACTGGCCTTAACCTCATTATTACCCAGTGAGCCACCCGCCACCAGGGCCACTGGAAGAGCGGGGTTCAGCGCCAGAGGATGGCGCTTCAATGAATGCGCCATCTTCTGGGGCGGCTGCAGGCTGCAATTTGCAGCGGACGGTGCCCAGAAAGCTTGGGCCTCCGTGCGCTGTGGATTCCAGCCCCCAGCTGCTTAGCTGTACCTGGCTAGACATAGAAATTGCGCGGAACCCCACGCATTTTTTTTTTATTATTTCATTAAATTCATGAAATAATTAAAAAAAAGGGCTCCCCTATATTCTTGTGTCTGGCCAGGTACAAATAGGCACCTGGGGGTTGGGGGCAGCCCGTCGCTGCCTGCTGGATTCGGCTGGTTACAGAAATACGGCGAAGCCCACGTCAAATTTTTTTCTGACAAATCCATAAAACAATATGAATAAAAGGGACTGCATCTTTATTAACCCCTGGACCATGGGCGAGGGGTTAATAAAGATGCAGTCCCTTTTTTAGGATTGTTTTATTGATTTTTCAGAAAAAAAATGACGTGGGCTTCGCCGTATTTCTGGAACCAGCCGGAACCAGCGATTACTCGCACAGTAACGAGTCCAATGCAAGTCAATGGCAATCCTAATTTTGTCAGAGTCTCTGACAAAACTAGGATTGCCATTGATTTGTATTGGACTCGTTACTGTGCGAGTAATCGCTGGGAAACTCGCAGAGTACCGAGTCCTGCGAGTCCCTTACTACTCGCAGAGTAACGAGTCCTAGCGAGTAGACTCGCCCATCCCTACTATACATAGATGAGACAAAAATTGAACTTTTTGGCAAGGGATATCAGCTCTATGTTCACAGATGGAAAAATGAAGCATATCAAGAAAAGAACACTGTCCCTACTGTGAAACATGGAGGAGGCTCTGTCATGTTCTGGGGCTGCTTTGCATCTGGCATAGGGTGTCTTGAATCTGTGCAGGGTACAATGAAATCGCAAGACTATCAAGGGATTCTAGTAGGAAATGTGCTGCCCAGTGTTAGAAACTTGGTCTCAGTCGCAGGTCATGGGCCTTGAACAGGATAATGACCCAGAACACACAGCTAAAAACACCTAAGAATGGCTAAAGAAAACCATTGGACTATTCTGAAGTGGTCTTCTATCAGCCTGACCTAAATCCTATTGAGAATCTTTGGAAAGAGCTGAAACATGCCGTCTGGAAAAGGCAACCTTCAAACACGAGGCAACTGGAGCAGTTTGCTCTTGAGGAGTCGCCAAAATACCTGTTGAGAGGTGTAGAAGTTTCATTGACAGTTACAGGAATTGCTTGATTGCAGTAATTTCCTCAAAGGCTGTGCAACAAAATATTAAGTTAAGGGTACCATCATTTCTGTCCTCGCCGATTTCCGGAATTTCATTTTTTTTTTATTCTTTGGAAACAGGGTTGAAAAGCAATGTCTGACTTTCATTTGTTCATTTTTATACATTTTTTATTTAGTATTACTTTTGTCAGATTTAAGTTAGCTCTGTAACCATTGTGGGTTTTTCTTTCATTAAACAAGGGGGACCAACAATTTTTACCATGTGTGTAGATAGATAGATAGATAGATAGAGCTTACCAGTCTCCCACTCTCCCGCTGCTTGCTTTTAGGAACACTAATTAGGCTTCATGAATATTCACTGCACTAAGCTGCAATGGCCAATCACAGATGATCACTCTCTATCTCTGGGAAGTAGTGAGCTCTGCATCAATGGAAATTCCAATTGTAAGCTGGAAAACCAGCTGGGATAACTTAGGAAACCTGCACTTACAGGAAGTTGGACTCGATGGCCCTTGAGGTCCCTTCCAAATGTACCATTCTATGATGCAAAAAGTTTGTACTGTATGTTCTCGCTGTGTTTGCATGGGTTTCCTCCAGTTTCTCCAGTTTCCTCCCACACTCAAAAGACATACTGATAGGGAATCTATATTGTAAGCCTCAATGGGGACAGTGATGATAATCTCTGTAATGTGTTGCAGTATATGGGGGTGTTTTGTAAGTAAAGCATAATAAGTAATAAGGCATTTGGACTGGAAACATGGCAGCAGACTGGAGATGTACCAAGTAGATTTAGCTTTGGATATTCTACTATATTTTTATGTTTGAGGCAGTAATGCAAAACTAAAATAAAAAAAGTATAGCATAGGACTGCCCTATTTGAGATGCCTTGATGTGGTAGGGTGGCTCGAAAATATTGATAAATGTTTTTGCCAAATTCTCAAACTTTTACATTATACAGTTTGAAGGTAATATGTGCAATTGCACAAGTTTTATTGCAAGTTTTTTCCTGGTGGTACTGGCTTTTTTTTTTGCTTCTTTTTAATAATAATAAGGGTTATAAAATTGTGACCTCAACACATTTATTAAAATAAAGATCATTAGCATAATAATATACAAAAAGTTACAGCAAATTTGTTTGGAAAAGACGATATAAAAGTGAAAAAACTGTCTTTCGACAACCACAAAAAACAGTTTATGAAGCAGGTTATAACAAATTACACTGTGCAAAATTTCTACATGATAGATGCAAAAATGAAGAACCTTGACCCAACAAGATGTTACTAATAACAGTCACAATATAGAACAAATATACCAGTACTGATCTATTTGTAGAGAGCTGTCATAATGATTGAACGTCTGCTCATTTTATGTATGGTTGTAGAACAGACCGTCTTTTCTTGTTTTGAAAGCCCATGAATTGCCTATTTAATAGCCATTTTACTCATATAAAAGAGCTGTAAAATTTTAGTACAAGATGAGAGGTGAGGGTATCATAAAAGGGTCTGCTGCTAGGGGTGTTATATGTAATTGTTAGACCCACAACACTCTTATTAAGGTGAAACACAGACGACCAACTGTTAGTGGGTGGCATAGGACTAAATACCAACTCGGAGGTAAGAACAATTTGAGGAATGTTTATCAGACAGCTATACAAATATACCATAACTCCAAATTACTGCAGAAGGGGCACTTCAAAAATTGTATTATTACACTGTTTATTTTTCACTCTGTAAAGAGCGGTGGGGTGTCAAAAAGAATAAAAACACGTCAAAAGCTGAAGAATCCGAGCGATTCTACAGGGTTATTATAATAAAAGAATAGGGCTGGCTACTATAGATTAGTGATCGGAGTGATTGGCTCAAATACCTGAAACAGGAAAGGTGGGAGGATTTGTTTTTTAATTATTTCCTATATACAGAAGGAAAAATCATGGTTATTTATATAATGACATATAATTTAGTTTATAAGCAATTTGTAAAAGTAACATCTGTTAAACATATCATAGATCAACAACTAGAAGGTATATATCAGCACTACCAGACTAGTATATAGAATATACATACGGTAATTGTTTATTATGTACAATTATATAAATGCTTCATAATATGGTAATTTGAACAAATCCTCTTTGCGTACGAGGTAAGGGGTCTTTTTATGTACGAGTTCTATCCATGTTTTTCACAGTTATAGCTTGTACCTTATTACAGTCTATGGGACTGTTCACATGTTTGTGAATTTTTGAAGACCAAGTGGTCCACACTAAAAGAGAGAAACATATCCAAGTTAGATTCAATCAAAGATCACATTTATTAATGTAAATATATGGGTCTATGACAAAAATTGAACACCATTTGGATGCTGCTCATCTCTCCCTCCTTTCCTGTCCAAGCTGCTGTTATCAGTCCTGCAAAATGCCCAGCCCCACCCCAAGCATCAGCATCATCCAGAGCAGTTCTCCTAATCACTGCTCGCATGAGCCAAGTGCATGTTACTATTATCTCAGTATACAAATATGCGTGGACAGGTGCAAGCTGCTAAGACTTCATAATCTATACACAAAGAAACATCAGCAGTGTAAGCACTAAGATGTACACTCACTTTAAATATTGGAAATGTAGACTGAATTATTGCTATATAGAATATACTTATAAAATAATAGTACTTAGCACACAAATTGGTCAATTCATGAGAGCCCACTAGCACAGACAATGCAAACTTTCTTTGATGTGACCCTAATCTAATATTTATCAAACATTCTTAGCAGCTTGTACCTGTTCACACTTATTTTATTCTGTTGGGATGTGCTGGTGTGTTTTTTTACAGTATATAGCATTGGCGATGGTAACTGCCTCCATGTTTGACTGAGCTCCCCTCCCATCAGTTTAAGGCTGTTTTTAACCCTCCGTCACATACAATAGGCCTGACAGGCACATCTCTTTTACTTTCATTTCTCCTTCCTCACCAGATTGTGAGGAAATCCCCTCCCTCCAGGTAGTCTCCTGTCTCTAGCAGCTCTGTGAAACCTCATACCCCAGTTGGATTGCAGAGCTTCAGGAGGACAGATATAACTGCGCTAATCTCTCAGGCTCATTGTATGTGAACACGTCACACTCAATTAGGTTTTTTATTTTATGTTTTTATTCATCACAATTGTTTATTTAGCTTGTTTTATGAATGTATAGCACAAAGTGTGAGGATATTTCATAGAAATAAGGCAGATTAAAAAAGAAAGTGTGCTGCTTTGTGTAGAGTTTGTAGAGTCGAACTGGGGACTATTTGTCGGGAGTTTTGAAATGTTTGTATTTCAGAGTTATTAGTTTTATGTTAAGTAAATGGGTTTTTTTTTGCACCTGATTATGTGTAGTCTCTTTTATTACATCCCTATGAAGGTCACTGATCACTTTTAGAGCACTGAAATTGCAAACATTAGATATTATAGGTATTTTTCTAACCTGTGCCTGACAGTCACATTGTATGTGAACTCGTTAGAACCGATATTGTATGTGACGGAGGGTTAATTAGTCCTGGAATCCTACCTGCCTTTTAATCCTGTTGGCTTTTAGCCTGAGAGAAGCATGCTTGATTAGATTTAGGTTCCTATCTAAGAAAGGTATGCATTGTTGTGGCTGATGGGCTATCTGGAATTTTTTCAATTTGTACATTCAATATCTATATTTTATAATTATTTCTATAAATATTGAATGCAGCATTTACAGAGTGGTGCTGTATTCTTTTGTATGTAAATATGCAAATATATACAGTGGAGGAAAAAGTATTTAGTCAGCCACCAATTGTGCAAGTTCTCCCACTTAAAAAGATGAGAAAGGCTTATAATTGACATTGTAGGTAGACCTCAACTATGAAAGACAAAATGAGAAAACAAATCCTGAAAATCATATTGTCTGATTTGGAAGGAAATTTTTTTTTCAAATTTTGTTGGAAAATAAGTATTTGGTCACCTACAAACAAGCAAGATTTCTGCCTCTCACAGACCTGTATATTCTTCTTTAAGAGGCTCCTCTGTCCTCAGCTCATTACCTGTAGTACTGGCACCTGTTTGAACTTCTTATCAGTATAAAAGACACCTGCCCGCAACCTCAAACAGTCACGCTCCAAACTCAACTATGATGAAGACCAAAGATCTGTTGAAGGACACCAGAAACAAAATAGTAGCCATGCACCAGGCTGAGAAGACTGAATCTGCAATGGGCAAGCAGCCTGGTGTGAAGAAATCAACTGTGGGAGCAATAATTAGTAAATGGAAGACATACAAGACCACTGAAAATCTCCCTCGTTCTGGAGCTCCACACAAGATCTCATCCCATGGAGTCAAAATGATCTCAAGAATGGTGAGTAAAAATCCAAGAACCACACAGGGGTCCTAATCAATGACCTGCAGAAAGCTGGAACCAACATTACACAAGCTACCATCAGTAACACACTACGCCGCTAGGGAGTCAGATCCTGCAGTGCCAGACGTGTCCCCCTGCTTAAGCCATTACATGTCCGGGCCCGTCTGAAGTTTACTATAGAGCATTTGGATGATCCAGAAGAGTATTGGGAGAATGTCAATGGTCAGATGAAACTAAAGTAGAACTGTCATGTTTGGAGGAGAAAGAATGCTGATTTGCATCCAAAGAACACCATACCTACTGTGAAGCATGGGGGTGGCAACATCATGCTTTGGGGCTGTTTCTCTGTCAAGGGACCAGAACGACTGATCCATGTACATGACAGAATCAATGGGGACATGTATCGTCAGATTTTGAGTGCAAACCTCCTTCCATCAGCAAGGGCATTGAAGATGAAACGTGGCTGGGTCTTTCAGCATGACAATGATCTCAAGCACCCCACCAGGGCAACGAAGGATTGGCTTCATAAGAAGCATTTCCAGGTCCTAGAGTGGCCTAGCCAGTCTCCAGATCTCAACCCAATAGAAAACCTTTGGAGGGAGTTTAAAGTTCATGTTGCCCAGCGACAGCCTCAAAATGTCACTGCTCTAGAGGAGATCTACATACCAGCAACAATGTGTGCCAACCTTGTGAAGACTTACATACAACGTTTGACCTTTTGTCATTGACAAGATATATTACAAAGTATTAAGATGAACTTTTGTTCTTGACCAAATACTTATTTTTCACCAAAATTTGAAAAAAATTTCTTTTCAGATCAGACAATGTGATTTCCAGGATTAGTTCTCTCATTTTATCGGACTTAGTTGAGGTCTACCTATGATGTCAATTACAGGCTGACCTAATCTCTTTAAGTGGAAGAACTTGCAACGATTAGTGGCTGACTAATACTTTTATTCCCCACTGTATAACGGTGTAGAACAAGCACTGATAGACTGTTCATTGCCCCAGTAGCATAAGTTCAGCAGGAGGATGAAGCGACTGAATCAGGATAGTCACTCAAAGAAGAATGCCTACCCCCATCATCAAGGAAGTGAAAGAGACTGGAGACTTGATAATAATCCTTTAAAGAGGATTTAATATAGTTACACATTTGAAGTTTGCATTGTATGATTGTCCTTACAAGTGGGTAATTTATTTCCAGATATTCTCATAGAATTGGACGTCTCTCCCTGATTCTCTGGCCTCAGATTTGGATTGTATCATAAATGTCTCCTTAACCCTCTTGTTCAGGTTGTAGATTCCTAGATGTCTCATTTTATGTTTGGAATGTGTCTTTTCCATAGTATATCATCATGGTCTTTCAGGAGTTATTTATCATCTCTTTCTAGCTAAAATTAATTTAAATGAGGATGATATCCCTCCTTAGTGGTGGCTACTCCCAGATGTGAATATCTAGGGAACAGATGGGGATGACAACATCATGAGAGATTTATCCATGGTTGTTCTCATAGGAGATTAAATATAAGTTTCCATAACATTGGATAGCAAGTTAGATCAGCAAATATTTCTACATCTGTGATATGATGATATTTCAATTTAGCAAATGTTACTGGTTCAGTAAATAGCAAACTGTTTTACAAGAAAGTTCTATATGAACGGGTAGGTAAACCGTGCTGCCAAAATACTACCACAATGAAAAAAACCCTAACCATGCATATTAAACAATTGTGTCCTACCCAAGAAGTTCAAGCCTTCTGATTCCCTTGCCTTTGACCACACTGTAGGTACACAGGGGCTACACACTCTATAGTGCTAATTCTGGAATCTCAAAGACATACCAGTAATTCACCAGCAACTAAAAGGAAACCACAGCACCCCAATAATGGAAGTTGTCACACTGGTGGGTGTGGACCCACTGCCCCATGGGGCCTTAAAGGGGCGTAACTAAGCGGCTACCTCATTTGCATCAAATCCTCTGATGATGAGTTTAGGCTTGTGCTGGATGGTAGCCACTTGGTGCAATTCAAGGGCATCCCCTGGTACTACAGCAGCTAACCCAGGGGTCAGGTATGCAGCAGAGAGTCTGGGTCAGGGATGGTACAACAGGACAGCTGGTACAGACAGGATGTCAGGAACAGCCCAGATGGCAGGTACTGGCAGGATGGCAGGTACTGGTAGGACAGCAGGAACTAGCGGAATGGCAGGTAGTGGAGCTATGGTTTAGAAACACTGGACAGGTACTGAATACAATAAAACTGGGTATTGTACACAGGACGAGCATAGTTTGTCTGTAACCAGCAAACTAGCAACATGCAGCAGAAAAAATGCACAAGTTGCTCAGGCACCTTTGTGCCAAGTACCTATGGATTAAGTGCTTTGCCCCTTTACATAGAGGGGAGAGAGTGCAGGTGACTCACCGTAGCCGGGGGTACACGTAGCGGGCGTTGTTTCTCCTCCAGTCACGGAACCGCGCCTGCGGTGGTGTAGGCCCGGTGGTCCAGATCAATAGGGTAATGGCGGAACAGTGGGGGTGATTTGTCTTCGTGACGCCACCTGCGGGTGTTCTGGTAACTTTACCAGCGCTGTTCAGGTCTCCGGGGGATGGTACGCAGCGAGATGGAACGCTCCCCACAGGATGAGCGGGAATCCCCGGAGCCGGGAGCTGCGCAAGATGTTGTGAGGCAGCTGCGGGATGCTGCGTGCTGAATCCTGGAGTAATGCACAACCACACAAAGTCTCTTTTAGGTACCTTTACTGGTTGGTAGTCAGGTACACTCGGACCGGGATAGTGAAGTTGGCACTTATGGAGTTTCACAGCAAGCAGTGTTAGGCTTCCTTTCTCTACTTCTGGTGCTAAGGTCGGGTGGATGTGGAATCCAGCCGGACCAGGCAGTGTTTCCAATGGAACTTGCTTCACCTGGTTAGCAGCACTGAGGGCACTGTAAAAGGGTTTGAGCAGGATCAGTACTCTCCCCTGGGCTCTCGTGGATGGGTGCATCAGGTGGAACAGGTGGCTAAACCTCCTGTTGATGGTGCTGGTTCTCTGTGGTGGCTGGGTAGCTCTCACAGCTTCGGTTCCAGTAACCGGATGATTTGGAAAGAGTTGGATTAACTCTGTATTCCTGAGAGGTGATCTCCTTCTTCCTATTATCCCAATTGCAGGGATCTCCACAGGCTAACAGGCTGGTCGGGCCTAGTGTGTTCCTCATAGGGTGGAGGTTTCACACAGGCTGGCAGCTCTTGTAGCGTCTACCACACTCTGAAGTTTCTCCCTCCAAGACTCTTTTTATAGGGGGAACTGGTTAGAAGTCACCAGTGTAGCTCCCCCTAGAGGCTCGGGGTGAAACCAGGTGTTCTAAGTGTTGTTTGTGTTGTGGGTTTTGCTGTGCTGTTACTTACTCCATTTGTGCTCTAAGGATTTCTGTGGTGCCCAACAGGTGCCAGGGTGCCACACAGGCATGCCCAAATCATGCTTCCAGGAAGCTGCAGTGATGACTGAAGACAAAGCTGAGTGGCTGGGATGATGAGAGCACCGCCATTTTAGCCACAGGGACATCAGTGCTGGCATTACAGAAGAAGAGATTGGCCAAACCTATTGAACAGTGAGATCCATTATTCTTTGCTCTGACATATTTTCCATGGCAACTTTATATTGCTGAGGCCTCCATTCTTAAAGCAAACAGGTGGAGCTTGGTGATGTTGTAAGGGTTATCCTACAAAAAGCATATGTCACCTATCCACATTCATCACTATGGAGCTTGCGAGAAAGCCAGTACAGCGCTTGACTCTCTCCATCAGTCCCATGGATATAGAATTTACTGAGAATACATGACCATTGTAACCCTCCCCAGGGCTGTGAGGTACTCGGTTCCAGGCGTTGATTCACGGGGGATGTCACGGGGGCCTGTCCCTGGTCCAGTGACCCTGGTGGTCACTAAAAGTCAATAAAAATGATAAATGTAGTTGGTGACACCCCCTACGGTTCCAGTATGGTTACCGGAGCTGTGAGTCAGACCTCTGGGGTGATGGTAGGGTAGCCAGATGGTTATGCTCCCCGTAGGTGGAGCAGGATCCCTCTGGCAGTTGTAAAAGCTAAAAGTTGCAGGACAGTCTATCCAGGGAGTAGGATCAGGGGCCGCAAGAACAGTCACACACAGGGTTGATGTTTCCATACCTTTACTGATGTTACAGGTATAGTCCAGGCTACAGGCTCTGATGTTATAGGCCCAGGTGGTCTGGAAGTAGTACAAGATTTCCACACCCTGTGAGTTATGAGGCCTCCCTGCTGTGCTGTGTTTGCCTTTTGTCCTAGGCTGCCTGTAGCTAGGCCCTGACTCCCTCCTACTTTCTTCACCTATATGGCACGCGGCGGGAGCTCTTCTGCGGGGCACCGCTGTACTCCCTGTGGTCCCTGAGCTCAGAGAAGCGGCTTTGCCTTCAGGTGCTGCTGTGGCCAGGAGGTCTGGAATCTCTCTGGCCTCTGGTCTTTATTGCTGGGTAGTTAGATCCCTTCCAGCCTCGGACGCCGATGTCCGGTAGTTAGCACTGTTCCTCTGCGGTGAACCGGTATCGCTCCACTCCCCTGGCAACTACTCTTTGCCTCCGACCCTCACCCTTGGGTCCCTCACGCTGGCTAACAGCTCTCACTGGTACAGGCTTAGCCCAGCTCCGTCACAAGGACGTCTTCACAGTCCTCTCTGAAACTGAATTCTTGACTACGCCTCCAGGCCTGAATTTTATTGGAAACTCGCTTGAACTCGGCTGGTAGAGCCTCCCTTCAGGTCTGAAGTGGAAAGTGTTGTTTACAGGTTTACCTGATGTGGAGATTCTTCTCTGTCCCAGGTGTATCAGAAGCAACCGAACCCTGGGGTGCCACAATCGCTCTACTCAAACCTCTATGGGAAAAAAGGCTTGGTATTTATTAATTGGGAAATGGGCAGAATTGGGCACCCAGTGATCAGACATGAATAGGTGATAAATGCCTTATATGGTATCAAGAGATAGCCCCCAGCCACTATGACCTTCAGTTGATTGGACATGCAGAGATTTGTTTATTATCATTGGAAACAGTCAAAAAGATGTCTCCTAAGGCTGGTTTCACATTACGTTTTTGTGCCTGTCCGTGGGATCCGACTTTGAAGGGGGATCCCACGGACAGGCATGGATCCACACGGATCCCTGCAATCGGATGGCAAATAGCCATCCGATCCGATCCTATGCAGGATCCGTGTGGATCCTGCGGTCCCCTGTCTTTCCCTGCTTCTGCTCCTCCATCTTCTTCCCTCTCCTATTCTATGCTGTGCCTCTGCCCTCTATTCTGTGCCCCCGCTATGCTATTCTGTGCCCCAGCTTCTCTATCCTCATCTATCCCTATCCTGTCCCCTGTCCTCTCCCTGTATGTAAAAAAAATAAAAAAACTCCTCCCGGAGCATACATCACCTGTCACCGGCTCCCACGCTGCAGCACCATCAGGGCTAAAGGACCTGTGATGATGTCACAGATCCGATCACATGACTCGTCAGCTGACCGGATCTGTGACATCATCACAGGCTCTTCTGCCCTGATGGTGCTGCAGCGTGGGAGCCGGTGACAGGTGATGTATGCTCCGGGAGGAGGTTTTTTTTAATTTAAAAAAAAAAAGGGAGAGGACAGGGGACAGGATAGGGATTAGATCAGGATAGAATAACGGGGGCACAAAATAGAGGAGCGAGGGCACAGAATAACATAGGAGAGGGAAGAAGATGGAGGAGCAGAAGCAGGGAAAGACAGGGGATACGGAGCCGCCATCGGATCCGAGGTGAACTCGGATCCGATGTCCATAGGCTCCCATGCTGTGGGCCCTCGGATCAGCCTCGGATCAGCAGTGATCCGATGCTGTCCGATGTGAGTCACGGACACAAAATCGTAGCAGGCTACGATTTTGTGCCCGTGATTAAATCGGATGGGATCGGATGGTGCCAAAATCGGATGCCAATAGTGGCACATCCGATCCCATCTGATTCCCATAAGGGAACATGGGATCTGATTTCGGATCCGATTGTATCCGTTTTGAAACGGATACAATCGGATGACCGAAAATCGTGATGTGAAAGCAGCCTAATTCCAAACAGCTTTGTTTATTTAGTGGTACTGGAAAGTCATTATCATATGTCTGCCAGAGTGATAACGTAGCAAACTGAATATAGAAATATTGTCATATGTAAAGGTGACTAGAACAACCCTTAAACTCCTCCTTCAAGAGATCAAGAGACAATATCAGATCCTAGGCAGGTCATGGCATCCCTTGTTGGATCTCAGCATACTAAAACACTTATTAAAAAAACAATGTTTTCCCTAATTGACTGGAACTAGAAAACTTAGACTTTTGGGTTCAGATGGACTATTTCAAGAGAATCTGTCACCAGGTTTTTGCTATGCAATCTGAGAGCACTATATTGTAGGAGCAGAGACTCTGATTTCGATGTGTCATATCCTGGGCTGTGTTTTGCTGTTTCAATACAATCAGTGTTTTATCAGAAGGAAACTATCACTACTGTTCTAGGTGTCTCATGAATCTTAGTCAAACCACACCCCCAGCACTGATTAGCAGTTCTCTCTCAGCATCAAATGTACTCAGAGATTTGAGGTGTGGGTGAGGCTTTACACAGCTCAACAAAAGAGATGAGTATATTGGTTCACAGAGAGTCAAGTACGAGTTTAATTTCTTTAAATTGAATTATCAATTTTTGAGATTCAATTCGAGGTTGGAAAAAAAAAAACTTGTGCAGGGTCCTCTCTCTCTCATGTAGAGTGTAAGCTACTAAAAACAGCAGAGTCTTCTCTCTTCTGTAGAGTTTAAGCTCTTATGGCCACTTTACACGTCCCGATATCGGCGTCCAACTCCGACAAAAAGTCACGTGGTTCGTGCGTTGGCCCCGATATTGTTCGTGCGTTGTATGGTATAAGTGTCCAATACGATGCATGAACGATGGCAAAACAATATCGGGGATCAAATGAGCCCGATATTGGATGGACGTTGTGGCCGGATCGTGCTGTGTAACAGCACAACTACGATGTGGAGTACAACTTCCCCTATTCTCTCCCATGTTAAATGGTCATTCCTGGGTCGGCCATACAAGGGGGCGTACACATCGCTGTTGGCTGCCGATATCACGCTGTGTGACATCTCCTATGCGATCTTGGAATTTTGCCCAGAAAAAGCGCGCTCCCGCAGCGTTGGATCCAATATCGGACCGACGTTGGGACGTGTAAAGTGGCCATTATGGTTAGCAGGATCCTCTCTCTCTCATATAGAGTGTAAACTTATATGGTCAGTGGAGTCCTCTCTCCTGAACCCATTCTGAGACCTAGGGTCCTCTGTGCTGTATCAGTATTAGTGGTTAGGTGGCTATGCATGCATTGCTTGCTCTATTGACTTCTAAGGAAGATCTGAAAATGGTTGAGCAAGCATACTTGACTTTTTTCTGACCTCCCATAGAGGTTAATAGAGAGAATCAAGCATTTGCAGCCACTTTACTTGGAACACTTTATAATTATTTATCGGCCTTCAGTTCACTTATCGAGCCATGGTGACTTAACCTCCCTAACGGTTTTCCCGAGTCTCTCTCGGGTTGAAAATGTTGTACCCAAAGCGATTACCCCGAGGGAGACTCGGGGTAAGTGCCTATTGTGACATCTGAGCCCCTCTTACCCCATCCTGGTGGTCTAGCGGTGTCCCCTTGTCATCTCCGTGTCCTTCCCGATGGAGGCTGCCATGTTGCTTCCGGGATCCGTCTCTCTGAGCCGCAGAGGCTCATGGGAGGCCGGCCTTAAAGTGACACACACAAAATTTCCATAAAAAAAAAATGTAACGCTTTTAGCATAAAATTCCAGAATTATTCATAACGCCAGGGAGGTTAATGGATGAACACTCTATAAGAAGATCAATCTTGTGTGAGCCAAGATAGCTGGACCAGAGTCTTCTCCGCCATTTTCTTGACAGTATTAAGCCATTGGGTTGCTGGTCTTCCTCTTTGCCTTGTTCCTTTTATTCTTCGTACCATGATGTCCTTCACCAGTGATTGCTCTCCTTGTATGATGTGCCCAAAGTCAGCAAGTCATAGCTTGGTTATCCTTTTTCTTCGAGTGACATGTCTGGCTTGATTTGTTAGTTCTTCTTGCCATCCATGATATTGATAACATCCTTCTCCAGCACCATATTTTGAAGCAGGGGCGGACCCAGACTGTAGTGGGCCCTGGTGCAAGAAATTTTTCGGGGCCCCCCCACAGCCTAATATATACAGTCCATTACAGCCTAATATATACAGTTCAGCACAGCCGCCAGGTAATATATACAGCCGAGCACAGCCTCCAGGTAATATATACAGCCCAGCATAGCCTCGTATAACATATATAGCCCAAGACAGCCTCAAGGAGGATATATACATACTAGATGTGTGCCCGATGCGATCACATTGGAGGGCGAGGATTGGTGCGGCGGCGGGATGCAGGGGGCGGCTAAGTGGACACACACACACCTACACGCACAGAAGGGGGACAGAGGAGAGAGAGGACAGAGAGGGACAGAGCAGAGAGAGGACAGAGAGGGACGGAGCAGAGAGAGGACAGAGAGGGACGGAGCAGAGAGAGGACAGAGAGGGACGGAGCAGAGAGAGGACAGAGAGGGACGGAGCAGAGAGAGGACAGAGAGGGACGGAGCAGAGAGAGGACAGAGAGGGACGGAGCAGAGAGAGGACAGAGAGGGACGGAGCAGAGAGAGGACAGAGAGAGAGGACAGAGAGGGACGGAGCAGAGAGAGGACAGAGAGGGACGGAGCAGAGAGAGGACAGAGAGGGACGGAGCAGAGAGAGGACAGAGAGGGACGGAGCAGAGAGGGAAAGTTACATGAATGTGCATCCAAAGCTCCTGTTTCACTGACACTCAGGAGCCGGCCGGCTGCTTCTTTGCACAACGGGCCCCCAAGCACTACAGGCCCCCCCGACTTCAGTAGTTATGCCCCTGGGTCTCCTATCCTGGTGTATAGGTTCCCCATTCTGGTATATACAGTATATCTCCCAGTATGGTAAATATGTCCTCCAACCTGGTATATATGGGCCTATACTGGTATATGTCCCCATCTGCACACTGGATATATAATGCACTGTATTGATCACACCTGGTGCTGCCTACAGGACATCACATATATATGGAGGCATATAAAATAATATGTGATGTCCTGTAGGTTCAGATGTGATCAGTCAGTGCAGGGCTCTGTATACTGAGGTCTGTGGTGTCTGCTGGGGTCATAGTGATTTATTGCAGGAGTCTGCTCTTTCCTGTAGGTCGGGTGATGCTGGAGCCGATAATCCAGCACTGACAGCCCGACCTGATCTGCCACAGACTCCTGCACTCACTCTGATCCCCAGCAGAGCAGACCCTGACCGGACTGAGGAGCGTCCTGCTGCCCCACATCATGATGAATGACCTCCTGCTTACCGGCATCTTCTGAGGTCTAGTCCATCCACAAGCTGCTCTCCGGGAGGCTGAAGGAGCAGGTGAAGTGTCCCTCTGCAGACCCCGTCCACACAGAGTGCAGGGGGCCTGTCTGCAGCTGCTGATGTGATCTGCGAGCAGCCGGGCGGGAGAATAGATACATTCAAATCCACAGTGCGCTCCCCAGGCAGCTCCAACAGCTGATATTGGTGCGCCCCCTGCACTCCCAGGCCCAGTCCCGACCGCTGCGACTGTGATTGTTGCACCCAGAGCAGTGGAGGCAGGGGCCCGTGCAAGGCGCGGGGGTGGGGGTGGAACCGCGGCACCGGACCCGCGGCTGGAGCCTTGGGGGCCCCCTAACCGGCCGGGGCCCTGGTGCAGCTGCACCAGCTGCACCACGGTAGGTCCGCCCCTGTTTTGAAGGCATTCTGTGTGAGGCACTACTGTTCTCAATATACTGTAGTTGCAGGTCCTAGAGGGACATAAAATGTTTGAGATTGGAATATCTCTTATGAAACCTAAAAAATTAATGGACTGACACAATTATAGATGATTTCCATATAAATGGGTTACTGAATAATCCAACGTACTCATGTCACTATGTACTTCTAATGACGTATTAGGTAAAGTTGTTTTTTTCTGTGGTCCATTGTCTGTTTTCTCATTAACCTTACACAATTTCCTATCATTTGCTCCTAGGACCCTTTTTTTCCATTACACCATTTATTTCCTGAGTGACAAATATTCAGCATACACCCAAAAGAGAAATAAATTAATATATTCATAATTTTACTCCCAGCGTGAATGTTAAGATCAAACTGAATTATTTCTGAAAGGGAACTAAAAATCAGCCATGGATATCACAGATAATACACTTCATTGAAGTCCATATTGTAATGGATGGCTTCTTTGGTTAATGTGACTCAACCTAGAACAAAGCGAACAGAATGATATAGAATTTCATATTAAAAGCAGATGAATAGCAGGAAGTGCTATAGTCCTATTAGAGGGAATAGACATAGGAAGTGGATGTTATCGTAATGATAAAGCTTAGCAATTGACCTGCGAAATCCTTTCCTAGGTACAGCACATTCTCGTATGCACCAGTAATTTTTTTTTATCATATTAGGATTTTTATCTGCACTTTTTTAACATAGAGTTGTAAGGTAGATAATCTACCTTACAAAAAGGTAAAGGGCTTCAATCTACTCAAATCAATGATCACTCAAGATGCAGCGACAACACCAGAGATGAATAGAATAGATATGGGCAAATCAACAATAAAGTCACTGGACAAGGTTTTCAAACCAAGGAACTTTTCACTGGTGATGAAGATGCGGCTCGTACATAGACTGCTCTCTTCTGTAGTAACATATGAAAATGAAATCAGGATCATAAAGGACCAATAAAGGAGAAGAATCAACACCTTCGAAATAGTGTGTAATTGTGTGATATAGACAACTTAAATTACAAGCCCTCTTGAAGTCTGTATGAATCCATAATAAAAACATTATTTCAATACTGTTAAGAAAGCTTTAACTTCACATAAATACATTAGACCTGGTGAACATCCAACGCGTTTCGTCAGTTACGTCTCACTTGTGGTTGTGGCAGTTTTGCTGTATTCATGTCAAGCTTTTTTAAAAGAATTTTGAAATAAAGGATGTTTTTATTATAGATTCATAATACGCTGGATTGACTTCTTCCATTTCTACATGGTGTACTCGGTAACACATGGTGTACTCAATATCACATGGTGTACTCAGTATCACATGGTGTACTCGGTATCACATGGTGTACTCGGTAACACATGGTGTACTCGGTAACACATGGTGTACTCAGTATCACATGGTGTACTCAATATCACATGGTGTACTCAGTATCACATGGTGTACTCGGTATCACATGGTGTACTCGGTATCACATGGTGTACTCGGTATCACATGGTGTACTCGGTATCACATGGTGTACTCGGTATCACATGGTGTACTCGGTATCACATTGCTTATGCTCATATTTTTACTGATTTTCTTTTTCATTCTGTGTATTTTCAATCCGGTCTAGAGTCTTAATTACATAACAGAAGGTCTGATAATTGAATTAGCTCAGTTATCATCTGCAGCCTGGAGGTGTCCATACCTATGAATTAAAGGGACACTGTCACCAGGTTTTTGCCATCTCATCTAACAGCAGCTTAATGTAGAGACAGAGACCCTGATTCCAGCGATGTGTATCCCTTACTGGGCTGCTCAATGTAGTTTTCATAAAATCCCCTTTTAATCAGTTGGAGATTAACATTATAGGACTAATCAAATTGTCCAGCACATTCATTTACTGCTAAATATGAAGCAGGGAAAATAGTAATTATATTAAAATACAACAAGCAGCTCAGTAAGTCACACATCACTGGAATCAGGGTCCCTATTTCTACATTATGCTGCTGTCAGATAGGTTGACAAAAACCTGGTGACAGTGTCCCTTTAAACCCCCTTCTGATATTTCCCGACCATCCATTCATGACCTCTTTGCTCTGTAAATCACACTCTGTAGTGCCTTAATCGCTGAGGCGTCATTCCCAGTTCTGGAAGGTCTGAACACCATTCAACCTGTTTGCCTACCCCTGGATATAAGGAGGGCGTTTGACGAGAAGAAGGAGACCAGTAATATAGATCTTTTGTGGGACACTGATGCTAAGACCAGCACACCCATAGAAACTTGGAGAAAACCTTGGTTACCCTGGAAGATATTGTTGGAGGAGCCGTGTATAGAGAAGAAGTATCTGGATCCCCACTGCCATATTGATCTCTAAGTTGAGGCTTGTGACTCTCATCTCCTGAAGCATTTATCCTGTTAGTGGACTGTATCCGTGTTCCTGGATTATTTTACCCTCTGTGTGGTCGATTTGTTTTATGGACCTTTAGATTTGCATGTAATAAAGGTTCTTGGGCTGTTCACTCATCTTTCCCTTTGTTGATTGTGTGATACCTAGTGATGAGCAAGTAGCAAAATATTCATAATTGCTATACTCATAACTAGTAATTTGTAATACTTGCATACTCGTCCGAATAGCGAGTCCAACGTTAGTCAATTAGTGATTGGCTCTGCCCACACCATCATCCAGCCATAAAATGAGCACTTCTGGGACAGGACGGGGGGCTTTCTTGCAGTTTCACTGCATAAAACACCTTGCTGTGCCCCCCACAGACAGCCTACCATTCAATCTGCTCTCACTGGGGTGCTGACTCTCTTTGTGTACTGAAGGGAGGCGGCAATTTGTGTCAGATCATTCACAATCGACACATCACTCATGAGCACCAGTGATACTCCCGAATAATGAGTATCACAAGTACTGTAATATCTGTGCGAGTAACGAGTAGTAACAATTACACTCATTAATCACTAGTGATACCGGATTATGACCTAGTGACATTCCTCTTGCTCTATAACATTTCTGAAGCCATGCACTACTAGTAATGGGTGTCCAATCAACCTCTATAAATGATTGGTGGTGGCAGCTAGTAGTTTTTCTTGAGTTTTTGCATGAGCTGGAATTGGTTGTGAAAATACTATATACTCACTGTATCCCAATAATCAACCTAGTAGCAAAAGCAGCCATCACCTCATCAATCGTTAATCGGTTGTGTATTGTGCTGACAGTTGAAGGTAACGATGCGTTCAGCGTATTGATGGCGGTGGTGGGATATTTGTGTGATCTCTCGAGCTGCTTCATGACACAGAGTAATCGCCATTTCTAAAAAAAGTGAAAAAAGTGTCCCATGAGAAGTTTTTTAATACAAAAACCCTAGGTCACATGTTGCGTGTGCAACTGTAAGCAGTGTACATGACCTAAATATGCTACATTGGCCTCAGGGTCCCTGGACTTGTCTCCCATCAAGCAAATCTGTGACATCATTGGTTGGCAATTGCAAAGAGAGCTTGCCAGCCATGAATCTTGATGACTTTACCAAGTACATTCAGAATGGCAGAACATTCCTCAACAACCAATAATAACTTAATTGACAGACAGGCTGTATGTATGTGGATTCTTCAAAGGGTACCCAAAAATGAATACGGGATAATGTTTCGAAAATTTGTTTCTGTGTTTTTACCATTTGTATCTCATGAACATGTGTATCCATCGGTTTTTTTCCATAATTTCAGGATTTTCCCTTACTGGTGTGACAATTTCATTGTTAAGTGAATGTCTTTACATGTTCTCCTGGTTAGAATATTTAAAAAATATATTTACTACCTATTTATGACTAATGTTCCAATTCTATAGGTAATCTTAGGGAAACAGTAAAGAAAGAGGAGAGATCGAGATGACGAAGAAGAAAATGAATGAATTAAATGATGAATGATAACTCATTGTGAAGTCCTGTTCCACGTTCTTCAGATATGCTAAAGAAAGAGTTGATCGTCCAGCAAAAGAATTTTATTGTAGTTTATTAACAAGAATTTGTCTCCACCACAATAAAGACATAATCCAATTTCTAGATAAGCAATGATCCACATCTGGAAAGTGTTTTGTGGTATGAACCAGAAAAATGGAGATTTGCGGTAGAGATAAAAGAGTAAAAAAGAGCCCATGGATTTCTACCAGTAATGTGATGTTTGGTGACCAGACTTGGAAGGATATGCAGACTAATATCCTGCAAATGCAAAGATGTTTTACTTGATTTTAAAATTAATGCAAGCAGTAGAATAAATATTTATAATTTCCAGAAGATTTGGAACAATGTATAATCTAAAACGGGTAGATTTAGCTTGCTCTGATTGGAATGGAGAGATGGCACATGGTGAGTATAGCCATAAATGTTCAAGATGGAATACGTAGCCTCCCTGGGTCTGTTTAGTTCTAGAATATTGTTGCTAAAGCGGGCTATACCCGCGTTCGCGGTAGATGCGTTAAAAAAACCGCATCTGCCGCACTTGCCGCACTTGCGCCGCACTTGCGGCGCGGTTGCGGCGCGTTGCGGTAATTGCTAAGGGAACAACCACCTCTGATTACCCTCAACATTGTTAATATGTGCCCCTGCAGCCTAGTAACCAATTAGCAGCACTGTTGTTGTGTGCAAAGTGGGCTGCAGTAGAAGTGAGATAATGATGTTAGACACTACATGCCTACCAAGTGCGGCGCAAGTGCGGCAAGTGCGCAATGCGGTTTTCTTCAAACACATCTGCCGCGAAACGCGGGTAAGCCCGAGCCTGACTCGGGGTTAACGCTTCTGGTAGTGAATGTTAACCCCGAGTCAGGCTCGGGAATAAGCGATGGAAGGTTAAAAGGGTTATCCAAGACTCTTGCTATGGTGCTTAAAAAATTACTGGCAGGTAGATGCCAACTACCTGCCTCTTCTGCACTGCAAAGTTCTGTTCTGGCTCAAAACTGTCAGCTCTATTCGGTCAAAGGGCACCACTACCAAGGTCATGCTGATTGAGAGCCAACTCCTCGCTGCCTAACTGCAGGAAATCAGCTATGAATCAGCATGACATCAGCAGTGAGGTCACATTGATAGAGAAGACCAATACAGAAAGAGAAGAGATGTTGTCAAAGATCAGAACAGGTAGTTAGTTAGCAATTATCAGCCGGTAAATTCTTGGCCCAATAGGAAAAAAATCTCAGTCCAGGATAATCCCTGGACTGACCAGTCAACTGAGAGATCTCATTACCCCACAACTGCTTGCAAACCAAGTAACAGAAGAGCTTAAAGGGGATTTCCATGTCCAAACATGATTTTTTATTAATCCCTTGAATATGTTTTAAAATGACATTTTACAGAGTACGCGGGATAACAAGGAAGGCATTTGTAAAGAAACAAAAGAGATTTTTACTTTTCACATCCATCCCAGAATAACATCTATAATCTTTCCTGATCTGGGCAACCTCTCCAAACAATCCATGAGCAATTTGGTGATAATTATTGCTTTATCCAGCATGATGGAGACCATGTCATAAGGTTAAAGTGATAACTAATGGGCTCGGTAGACAAAACATTGAAATTTTAGGTCCATGGTCCATGGTAAGGAAACTCCCCAGATCTCAATTCCATTAAGAACCTCTAGTCAGGCCTCAAAATGAAAATTAAAACAGAAAAAGAGATAAAAGCCAAGATTTAGCCCAGTAGGTGATATCAAGCTGCCAGAGTGAAGGGCAAAGGTCATGAAAAATAAGAGTCAACCTTGTAAATGTTGAGTCTTTGAGTAAACTTGATGTCTTTATCAATAACATTTTACATATCCAGTAAGAGTTTCCACGTGACATGGCAGAACGTCAGTACTGTATTAGTAAAGGTAGCCGCTCATGAAAACAGAAGATTTTTAAAGGGAACCTGTAAGCCAAGTACAAGTGCAACCAAGGATATCTTACACTAAAACACCGTTTGTTTCTGAAAAAATATAGTTAGAAGATCTGGCCAGAGACTATATATAGGCAGAGATGAGATCTTGCCTATGTACACAATTTGGGGAAACCTGTCAATCAACTAGAACGATGTCATGAAAAGCCAGACTAATCAGTTCTCTGCTGGATGGTCAAATTATTTTTCTGATATACTCTGCAGCCAGATTCTGATAAATTGCAATAGGCTCTGGAAGACACATAGAGGAGGGCCTCCGAAAACCTTTTTTCCCTATTTTTAAAGAGTGGTCTCCCAGACCTCGAACGACTATGCACAAGGGCTGCCAAAGATTTGAAGGGAACAATGCAATACACCCGGGAAGACACGTAGAGGAGGGCCCCAGAAAACCTTTGCAATCCCTCCTTCTAATGTTTAGCAGCGCTAGCACTTACTGCATAGGCTTTTCCAGCCTAGGAGTATCACTCCTTAAAAATGGGAAAAAAATGTTTTCTGAGCCCGCCCTCTACATGTCTTCCAGAGTATATTATAATCTCTCCATCTAATGTTTGGCATCGTTTGTTTTTAAGAATGGGAGTCCCACTCCTTAAAAATGGGGGAAAAAAAGACTTCCGAGGCCCTCCTCTATGTGTCTTCCAGGGTATATCGCAGTCCCTCCTGGGGTCTCTCTTCCTTCTAATTATTAACAGTTCTTGAATTGTTTGCATACATTTTGTGAGTTTTAGAGTCCCTCCTTCATAAATTAAACGGGACCATATTGCACCAATTATAACTGGACATCAATGTCCAACAGCCAATCACAGCAACCTTAGAGTTCAAGTGAGGTAACTCTGGAGGCATGAACCGTCCGGTTTAAAATTTCTTCATCTTTATTTTAGCAAAGATAAAAAGTGCAAAACATCTTAAAAAGCAGATGCATTTCAGACACCGAAATGCCCTTTATCAAAGCATAGTTGCAATACAATAGTACAAGAATATATACAAAAGTTTCAAATGGATGGATCATTACAAAAAACGCAGAGACCAATGACAAAGCAAAATGGTAAATAACATGTAGGTGTTACAAGATAAGTCTGGTTCAGAGAAAACAACACAGGTCAGACTTACACATAATTCTACGTTTTTTTAGGCAATATTTTTTGTTCTTTAGATGTTATATATGTTACACTTTTTTTCTCTTCTGATACAATGAAATCATCCTGTATAGGACACTTCAAGAAAAAAAATTCTTGATTTTTTAACACATTAAAATATTCATTATTTATTAAATTCCAAATTCCAATCTTAGTTGCCAAGGGGAAGGGGCCAAACCTATAATGACGATGAGCCCTGCTGTCAGAAACAGTAGGCATGCTCACCCAATCATCATTTCTGAAGACATGATGACCAGAGGTTCCTATGATGCAAACTGATCTCAAAAGTCATGAAGGAGTTACGGAGATGATGGAGGTTACTCCAACAGTGTCATCTTCCATCCACCAGGGGTATCTGTAGGCAGGGGTAAAAAGAACTAGTAGCACAGTCAGTTCCCTGGGAAAACTGAAGACTGAAGATGTTTGCAAGTGAGTTCCATCCTAATCTCAATAAGTCCATATCCTGAAGTTCAAGATTGTCCAAAGTATTGTAGAGGACTATTTCAGTTCCATAGACTTTTGTCTAAGGATAAGAGTGCCTTTCTGGGGACAACTATGGTTAGATGCAGAGCTGAAATCCCCAAAATATTTCCGGAGTAATCCATGAGGAAGGCATGACCTACTATCTACTCTCCAATTGTTAGAATGAACTCTGCTTCTTCGTTCATCTAGCTAACGGCTAAACGTACTATTGCAACCCCATCTGCAAGTCCTGAGCTCAGACCCTGCCACAGAGATTCTGGTGGACCTGTGTACACAGACCTAGATTTTGGCGGCAAAAAATCGTTTGTTATTTAGGTTTAGTGTCTAATAAGACAGAACTTTGTTTCTGCATGCAAAGTGCTCACAGTGAAAGATACTTTATTTATCAACCTTCCTGTCTGAAGCTCCACTTGAAATGACTTTTTTGGTGTTGGGGACATAAATGGGTTTGTTCTAGACAAGATAAGTTTGTGGAACTCTGTGCTGCACCATTGAAGGAACAGCTAATGCACTCATCGATTTACACCATTCTTTACAAGCTCCTGAAATAGACAGAAGGTCTGGGTAGGTAAATTGCTGAGTAATCGCCTAGGACAGCTTGGGTACGTGTCACTTGTGCAGCACAGCGGTCCTGATCAATTCCAAACAGGTGTATGTTAAATTTTTCTCTGTGTGAACATTGCATTATACCCTCAGTAAAGTAAAAGTTCTCTAGCATGGTTTGGTCTCGTTCTTCATCCACGGTCCATTGTATTCTAGGAAGACACCCCTGCACACGGTCTACAGTTAAGCAAAGTATGCTCAAGACTGTTCTGTATTTTTTCTTGAATCTTCCAAAATGCTTCTGTAAAGGGAAAATGCCATGAAGAAACACCACAAAAAGGTTTCATGACGCTTTTTTACAACCAAGACAAAAAAAAACAACAATGTGTAATGGAAATTGAGTAAAAAGTAGTCAGGGCACTTAGCGGTACCGACTGTCAAGTCCGGGATGTCCTCCCGTTAAGGCGAATTCCCCTTCGGTGGTACGCAGCCAAAGCACCAGGTCAGTAAGCAAAAATTTGAAGAAGAGGCGGCACTCACCAAAATATTCAAGATGGTCTTTTATTCCATGACTTCAGGGACGGACAGGGTGCAGGGAGGTGGCCACGGGGGCCAGCAGACAATGACGCCGTTTCGCAACCGGTGTTGCTTCTATGGGTCCAAGTATCAATACTTGGACCTGTAGAAGCAACACCGGTTGCGAAACGGCGTCGTTGTCCGCTGGTCCCCCGTGGCCACCTCCCTGCACCCTGTCCGTCCCTGAAGTCATGGAATAAAAGACCATCTTGAATATTTCGGTGAGTGCCACCTCTTCTTCAAATTAATGTGTAATGGAAATCTTACAGAAGCTGCAAATAAAATATAGCATGGCTTGGTTGCCATTCAGGTAAATGGATGTCCATGTAATTCATGGATGACCTCAGGACCGCAGAGCAAGACCTACTGCTACAGGGACATCACTTTTGCCATGCCTGCTCCCACTTGGAGTAATTTTAGTGGAAATCTGCAAAATCTCATAGGTTGTGTAGATTTGGCAGTCTGCAATCTGTCATTGCTGTGACCACACAGGGTGCCGCAACGTATTTATGGTCTTCACATCGTATTTCCTCAGTACATTGAGGGAACCCATAAAACAATCCTATGTTGATGCCCAGCTATCATACACAGAATTTGATGCTGCTATCATGAAATGCCATGCTATCTATACTATTTCTAATAGATTCTTTACAAACAAGAAGTTTCACTTAAATTCATTACTCAAGCTGTCAAATACTTAGACATGGTCCAGAATAGTCCATACACAAGGCATCACATGTCTTATATATTAAATTGTTCTAATTCCAGTCCTTGGCCTCGGTCCAGAATAAGCATTGCTTATGTGATAAGGTTATTGCTTGTTACATATTCACATGAATGGACATTACAGATCCTTAAACATACAGTATATCAAATAAAATGCAGAAGTGCAGGATCCAGGAAGAATATGGACGAAGGGAAGGATGTATGTGGAAAGAGGAAATGGACCATGTTAAAAGGTCACTGTGCAACAGAGGATATGTCTATTTTGATGGTGACATATTTAATAAAATGTCATTGTTTGCGCTTTTTAATGGAATCGATCACAAAAAGTTGATTCAAATAGACACCAGAATACAAAAAGAAACGTGTCATTTTATTATATAAATTAGTAGCAAATGGCCATTCTGAGCACCCAGGCCGCGCTGTCTCACTCCTCTTTTGGAATCAATCACTATTAAAAACTGCTTAACCAGAAATGTATGCTCTAGCGATAAAGATTTTTGGCCTTCTATAGCCATGAAGGTTTGAAATATGTAGAATCATGCTTGATGCAGCATCCCCACCATATGTAATGCTCCCACACAATGACCAAACAGTATGATGTCCCCACAGCCCCACAAAGAGTATGATGGCCCCACAGCCCCACACACAGAATGATTCTCCCTTATACCACACACAGCATAATGTCCCCCACAGCCCCACACTCACTTTTATGTCCCTACATCCCCACACACAGTATGATACTCACTCATAAAACACACAGTATAATGTCCCTGCAACCTCCACACAGTATGATGTCCCCATAGAATGATGCCGACAACCTTCCACACAGAGTGATGCCCCCACTGTCCCCAATGCAGCAGGATACCCCCATACAGCTCCCCCACAGTATTATGCCACTACAGACTTCAACACAATATGCTGCCCACACAACCCCCACATGTATTGGGGTGCCCGAGAGTCCCCCATACAGTATAATGCACCCATATCCCCACCCCTTCATACAGTATGATGTCCTCACAGTCCTTGCCCCCACAGCACTCACACAATGTTTTGCCTCCCACAGAATGATGGACCAACAGCCTCCATTCACGGTATAATGCTCCAAATCCCTCCACCAAAGTATGATGATCCCACAGCCCCAACACAGAGTATGATGCTAAGACAGTCCCCCCACACAATAGGACGTACTCACCTCAGATGTTCCCCTGACTTTTCCGTTGAAGATACCTGTGTAACAGCTAACACCTGTGATGCGGTCTTGTCACAACTGACCATTGCATAGACTTTACATGGGTCGAAGGAGGATCTAACAAGTAATTACATATACCCCTCTGACTTCATAATGGAGTTTAGAGGTGTTAAAACCATTGGGGGATTACATTTTAGATGTTTTAAGATTATGTCAAGAGAAAGATTTAAATAATACAATTACACTAGTTATCCACACTTTCTTAGTGTACGCTTCCCTGCGTTTCAGCTTACCTGGTGAGGTGGATCCTCCAAGCCCAAGGTCCACATAAAGAAGAGAAATACCATGCATAAATTAATATACAGCCAAAAATGTATGAGAAATAAAGACTTTTTTACATGGATGCAGCAGCAATACAACACACATATTTAAAAGAAAACTGTCAGGTCAAAAATCCATATGTCACTGCTATCATTTTCTAATTTCTCACTCTAAACTCTCTCTATTCATGTATATCTTTTATTTATATTTCCCTCCTATCTTCTGTAAACTTCAAATAAAGAGATTTGTTCCATTTGTCAGTGACAGTGAATGATCCACTTAGTTCTCTGCTGTCCACTCCCCATACATGAATATGCATGTCACATACTCACACCACATCACTGAAAAGGAGATCACTGGGAGGGGCTGTATTCTCCTCTCCGTGTCTGCAGCCAAGAAAGAGGTGAAGTACAACACAAAAACTGTCACAGCAGGATGCCTGCTTAGAGAAACAAATGAAGTTTAGATAATTCAGATTGGCAATAGCTCTCTCCCTCCGTGTCCTCATCAGAACAGAAGTTACTGAAACCTGACACTGCACTGTTAGCAAAGGGAGGAGGGAGGAGAGAGCTGAAAGGGAGTGCATAATTACATGACAGTTTATACAGCACAGGACTATTCCTGTTTGGTTATAATAGAGATGACTAATCCAGGAGCTCCTTGCAGGGTCTGACAATGCTGATAACATGGAAACTACAAATGGTACAGCAATGATTTTACATGTTTTTAAAAGGTCTATCCAGGCACTATTCAAAGGTAATATTAGTATCATGATGAAAAATGACATGACGGTTTCCCTTTAACAACAATAAGGCTGGTTTCACACTGCAGTTTTTTTCCTGATCAGTGTCCATCCAGTTTGTGTGCCAAAACCAGGAGAGGAACTTGCAGAGAAAAAGTATAATTGAAAGATTGACACCTGTTCTGGGTGTTGGAGACACTCCTTGTTTTGGCACACAAACTGGATGGAATCTGATCAGGGAAAAAACTGCAGTGTGAAACCAGCCTAAAATAAATGTGGGTCCGGAACCCTGGTCCGCAAAGTAATACACCAATATTCACAGAAAATAATAATATATGTAGAAATGTGAGTGGTGTTCAAATGAGCAATAATCTCCAATCACTGTGTACATAATGCAAACAATAGTTAATTATAGTTTGAGATGGATTTACATGTATACAGTATAATGTATACAGATATCACTTAGGCTAGGGTCACACTTTTACAGAGAATTGCGTTCACTGCATCCAGATCCGGATGAGGTGAACGCAATTGGCTTCCCACACATTTTGCAAGCAAAATGTGTGGCTGAAGCCGCAATCCGGTAACCGGATTGCTCCGGATGTGTAATCCGGAGCAATCCAGTTACCGTACAGTTTGCTCATCCCTGCTGCCACAGGTATGAGCAAACTCTAAAATCTGTGAAAAAAGAATAAATATTAATAATAACTGTGCCCATCATGTCTCTTGGGTGCCCACCCCCTAGAGACATGCTACCCACTCAGGACGGCATGTCATGTGTCAATAACTTATGTACAGTAAGTCGGCTCCTGTCGGCTCTGTACAATTTTCTCAATGAAGCCGCGGCTCCCCTGTCATCTGCGCGCATACTATACGTAATGTACGTATAGTATGTGCGCTGTCCGAGGTCCTGTAGGCTTTTACAATAGATCTATGGGCTGCGCAGCGCCATAAATCTACTGTTAAAGCCTACAGGACCTCGGACAGCGCACATACTATACGTACATTACGTATAGTATGCGCGCAGCTGACAGGGGAGCCGCGGCTTAATTCAGAAAATTGTACAGAGCCGACAAGAGCCGGCTTACTGTACAGGGAATATTAACACATGACATGCCGTCCTGAGTGGGCAGCATGTCTCTAAGAGGGTGGGCACCCCCTAGAGGCATGATGGCCACAATTATTATTAATATTAAAGCTTCTTTTAACAGTGTTAACACTTTGTTTATCCCGGCAGCAGCCGGGATAAGCAAAGTATATGGTAACTGCATTTCTCAGGATTACACATCCTGAGCAATGTGGTTACCGCATTGCGGGGCTTAGAACCGCTCCGAAAACTGCAGCCTGCATGATTTGTCACTGCAGAGCCGGATGCGGTAACAGGATTGCATTACATGTAATGCAGTCCGGTTTTTATAATGGGCTCCTATGAGGAGCGTTTCCTGATGCGGTTTTGAATTTTTTGAAAACTCAAAACCGGATCAGGATTTGAAATAAAAAACGCAAGTGTGACCCTTGCCTTAAAGTAATCTGCCAATAATAATGCAAATATCAATACAAATGAAGTAGTATACAAAAAGTGAACCCAAATCAGGTACTAAAATATTCTATATAAATACTACCCTTTGCTATCATTTTGGCTGTGCATTCCTTCCTTCTTGTTATAAGGTCCACATGGGCACATGACATGGTCATCAGAACAGCAAGCAGGGCAGACAGGCGGAAAATAGGTCGTAAACACACTGGAGGGTGCTGGAAGATGGGACACAGGAAAAATAAAAATCCTAATACCAAGACACAGGTGTGTGCATGTCTTGGTCAGCCTTATATAGGTGCAGGCAGAAAATCTCATGGGAGCTCGACGAGTCATCTACAAAGAATGCCATGGAATATAACAGAGATCAGTGGACTGGGGTGAGGGGAGAAAAGCCCCAATACAGAACAGCTGTTTAACAAACTGGCAAACGCTATACTGTTAGTTTATGTTGCAAAAAAACTTTCTTCATTGGGTTCAGCTTATTTCTTGAATGGGATTTTCCAAGATAGGAAAAAAATTAGGCTAAATGGAGGAAATGCAGAGCGGAGACTTATCAGACAAGTACTTGTTCTTTTGTTATCTTATGGGATTTCCTTTTGCTGGCCAAATTTTGGGGAAAACCTTTTCACAACTAAGGGCCAGCAGTAAGACAGTCTATATAAAGGTGCCTAAACATGTTGGACATGAGCCAGAAACAATAGATGAGTGTCGTTTGACTTTTGATTAAGCAATATATACGGTAGACAACATGCTGGCTATTGTCTTTTGCGGAGTTATTGTGGAAAAGTATAGTTTTAGCATTTGGATTTTTTATATAAATTTATTATTTAATAACAATATATTCTTCTGATATTTGAGTACATTAAGGCATTTACAAAGAAATGGAAACATTTGTCCCTGGAACCTTGATCCAGCTCCTTTGTATTGGTTTTAATAACTTTGTAATTCTGAGGGACCAATATACATGCAGGTGTCAATCACCGATCTATCGATGATTCCTGAAGTTTAACTAGCAATGTTGATATTGAATAATAAAATAATTTCTCTTGTAAAGTATCAGTTAGAAGAGATTCCCAAAACAGTCTGTAGTTTATGGCTTGGCATTTATTCCTGGTCATGTTGCAAGGCTTGTTAAAAGGTCAGACATTGACCTATTGGTTAGCTATGTCACCTAGATTGTACTTTGTGAAAGTGTCTTTTATTCAGCAAGTGAGTTATTTTGCATACGTTTCTCCCACGGAGCACAAATGTATAGCCACGTACACATGTTGAGTATTTAGTGAGGTTTTGGAGTACCGTAGTTGAAAAATGCAGAAGTAGTGACATGCTTCTATTATACTGGTCCTCTGATCGTACCACCTCTGATTTTGGCTTACAAATAGTGATATAAAATACTGACCAAATACTGAACGTATGAACATGACTTTAGGATGAATTTATACTTTCCATTTATCTACAAGAAGCATTTCTAGATATTCTTGTATTCTGAAAATCAGACAGTTTAACCTGGCTATCAAACACACAACAAATGAGAATTGCATTCATTGAATGTCGAGAAAGATTGTGTTAACAATAAATCATGTCAGCATTCATGTAGTTGATCGGCGGTCAATTAAGGGAAGCAGTTGTGTAGCATAAATGCACTCCAAGACTTCGTACTCTGTCTTAACACTCCATACTTAGCTAATCCTTAGACTCTATATTTGACTCACCATAGCCCGGTTCTCAGGTCTCAGGCGATGCTTCACTTGTCACGGTTCCGTGCCTGAGGCTGTGGGGCCCGGTGGTCAAATGGAAGGGCTGGGGAATTGGGATGAAGTCTTATTTGTCTCATGACGCCACCTGTGGGTGTCCGGTGATGGCACCGCCGCTGCTTGGGCCTCCGGGGGATGTGCGGCAGCTAGATGGGATGCTCCACACAGGATGAGCAGTAGTCCCCGGGGCCAGGAACTGCACTGGATGGAATACAGCAGCTCGGGTAGTTTAGTAACTGCATGGGTTAATAACCGTTCTGGAAGAAAGGCACTGACACGAGGCTCCTCTGTAACGGGTCTTTACTGGAGTGGTACACGGTACACGGCAACACAGTTCATGGGTAACGGATCGGGTGGTCCCAGGGATGAACAGTCTCTGTCCAAAGCTCCACAGTGTTCCTCTGTTACTAGCTGTCCTGTTATTGTTGCCATTGCTGCCTTGTTGCACCAGATGGGGATACTGGGGTTTCTCTATTGGATTGCCTGTTCCATGTTATTCAACCGGCTACAAAGGGTCCTAAACTCCGTGGCGGGTATCCCCCTGGTAAGACTGCAGAAATTGTGGCTTTAGTGAGGAGCTCCTATAAAGCTATCCCGTCACTCCGGTTTTGCAGAACAGCGGTGGACGACTGTCTATCTCAGAACCGGTGTCCGGTAGGACTGGGCATGGGTGTCTTTGGACCTGTTGCTTCTGCTCTTTGCCCGCTTTCTTGTCTGGATCACCGCTTGTTGGTGCCCTCCCAGTTAAATCTGTCTGGACCTCCGTCCTTGACCCTGTCTCTCCCACGTTCTAACTTTCTTCTTCCTATTCTTCCCCCACACTACACCTCACACTCCTCCCACCAGGACCTGATTGGTCCTCTGCCTCTGGATGGTGCATGTGGTACATGGAGCTTTGGATTTAACTTGTTCACTCCTGAGACGGACGATAATGCATCTTCGGTTATGGATGCAATACCTTCCTGTGATGCACTCGTTGTGGGGCGCCACATATTTATCTAATCCTTAGACTTCATACTTAGTTGGTCACAAGACTCCATATGTAGTCAGGTCCAAGGTTCCATACTTAGTTAGGTCCGTGGCTCCATATTTAGTTTGTCCCAAGGCTTCATTCTTAGCTAGTTCCAAGACCCCATACTTAGCTATGCCAAAGGCCTGGTCTAGATCACGTTTTGTCTTTCCATCTGGACAGATGCGTTTAACAGCAGCGTTAACACAATGTAACGCTTGCGTTGGCTTGCGTTAACGCTGCCATAAAGAGGCATTGGTAAATGCATCCAAACGCAAGCAAAAATGTGCTTGCGTTTGACAGTTTGTGTTTTTTTAAACACACAGGTTAACACTGCACTCATCTTTAACCTGTACATTTAAAAAACTTTCAAACGCAAGCACATTTTTGCTTGTGTTTGGATGTGTTTACCAATGCATCTCTATGGCAGTATTAACACAAGTCAACACAAGCGTTACATTGCGTTAACACTGCTGTTAAACGCATCCGATCAGATGGAAAGACAAAACGTGATCTGGACCAGGCCTAAGAGTAGTATAGGACTACAGCAGCAAAAGCACCATTAGTAGAGAAATATAGTACAACAACCATCATCATTACAGTAATATATTAGCAGAAACTGCATCAGTACATGACTTCATCACAAGAACCACATCAGTACATGAATACAGAATCACATCAACCATCAGTACATGACTTCATCACAAGAGATATCATCAGTACACATATACATCTCTAGAACCACCATTAGTACAGTGTCAGGTCAGTCCTATATACAATTGTATCATATAAACCTACAATACCCAGTTTAATAATGGTAAGGTGATATTGGCAGCTGTTAACAGCCATCATCAGACTGAGAACCATACCTGAACCAGAGATCCCATGAGCCGTAGTCAGTGTCGCAAACATATACATTCTTATAACCTGTAGGTGACATCTTTTCCCAAGTACTGTAAATACTTGAGTATTACCTGAGTTTATCAGCACATTTTTCATGCTGAAAAAATCCCTCTCAGTTTATACTCGAGTCAGTCAGTGTACAGAATTTGCTGTAGGGGGAGGTGGTGATCGGGGGTCAGAGGAGGCTGGAGCAGGCTGCAGAGGCAGTGGGAGTCACGTTAGCCTGTTCATTAGTCGAATGTAATATTCACTGCATCCCCTGTCCATCACCTCAGCACTGAAGCTGGCTCTGAGAGGTGGGCCAGGGGAGTGGTGCATGTTACATTGGACTAATTATACTCACCTCCCCATCCTGGTACATGACCTCCCATGATGATATATAATCCCCATCCTGGTGCACAGAAAAAATAAACTATTTAACTTACCTCTCCATCGATACCCTGCAGCACCATGACGGCCTTCGATCTTCTTGACCTGGCATCATGTGAGTGGTGAAGGACAGTGACATTATTGCTTCTTTTTAGTAAAAAGAAGTTTATTCTTGAACTTTGGTCTCTCTTGTTCATCTTCATATCATCTAGTCCTGGCCTGCCCAGTTCAACAGCATAATGCACCTTGTGGACATTTTCATGTATCGTGGCACTCGCGCCCAGCGCCAGCACCCGGCATACCTGGGCAGATGCCGGGGCCCTGAATCAGTGAGAGGGCCCACACTTGTCTATCAGCGGAAGCAGAGGAAACCCGCTCAAAGATAGTGGCCTTTTCTCCCTCTCTTCTCTCCTGCTCTGTACAGACCTAGGTGATCGGTACACAACTGGATAGAAAGCTTACCGGGAGCTGAATGGAGGCTGAAGGACCTGCCAGTTCCAGTCATGTGACTAATCACATGACTGAAATCAAGGTCCTAGAAGAAACTGCTTCTGCTTAACTTCTACAGCCTCCATGCAGCTCCCAGTGTCTCCTCTCCTGCTCTGCACCGATCAAGATCATCTGAATGTGGTAATATATGTGTGTGTGTGTGTCTATATGTGTATGTGTGTGTATCTGTGTGTCTGTCTGTATGTGTGTGTCTGTGTGTATCTATATGTGTATGTGTGTGTGTGTGTTTGTATGTGTGTGTAATTGTATATCTGTATATGCATGTAGCAGAGCTGTGTGTCTGTCTGTATTTACATATATTGTACATGTACCAGATCTAGGTGTGTAGTGTGCATGTAGTGTCCATGCGGCAGTGCTGGGTGTGTATCTGTATGTGCATGTATTGTGCATGCAGTAGAGCTGTGTGTATATGTATGTAAATGTATTTTATACGTGAGCAATGCTGTGTGTGTTTGTATGTGCATGCATTATACATGTAGCAGAGCTGGGTATGTAGTGTCAATGTAGCAGAGTGATATGTGTATCTGTATGTGTAGTGTGCATGTAGGACAGCTGTGTGTGTCTGTATGTGTATGAATTAGGCATGTACCAGTGCTATGTGTGTATCTGTATGTTAATGTGGTAGAGCTGTTGTGTGTAATATGTGTAATGTGCATGTAGCAGAGCTCTGTGATTACATGTGCGTGTAGCAGAGCCATCTATGTCTATGGGCATGTATGTCTATGTGTAGTGTGCATGTAGCAGAGCTGTGTGTTTACATGTGCATGTAGCAGAGCCATCTATGTCTATGGGAATGCATGTATATGTGTAGTGTGCATGTAGCAGAGCTGTGTGTTTACATGTGTGTGTATATATAAGGGGAGGGGGAGTGCACAATAGAGCAATAAAAGTGGATACAAGGGGGTTTAATATAGCAGTAATCCACTCACCTACTCAGGTTGTGAAGGGTTCACAACCAACCTTGTAAACATAAAAGGTTGCTGCAGATCCCGTCCAGGAAAAGAAAGGAAGGTTTTTGTGTTACCGGGATTCCTCCGCGCTGACCTCAGGAGACAATTTTGATTTTATTCTTTATTCGTCCACACACCAAACAAAAGGAAGCCGACGCGTTTCGTAGCCATTAGAGATGAGCCACCACCCTGCCGTTCGTGTTCGATTCGATTCGCCGAATCGACGGGGTGTTCGACGAATGTTCGTCGAATGCTCGACGAACACCGTCGAACATCCCGGAACACGAAAAAAACAGGATTGTGGGGCTGTTTCACTTCCACAATGTATATACATACATTGTGGAAGTGAAATAAAGTCAAATAAAGTGTTAAAAATAAAAAAATAATGTATGCTCACCTGTCCGCGGTCCACCGAAGCCTTCGGTATGGTCCTGTGTCTTACAGGACCTGTGGTGACGTCAGTTCTCGCGGGAACTCCGGTCACATGACCGGAGTTCCACGAGAACATGACGTCACCACAGGTCCTATAAGCACAGGACCTTGCCGGAAAGCTTAAGATAGACATTTTTATGTTTTAGACACTTTCTTTAAGTAAAAGAAAGTGTCCGAAACATAAAAATGTGTATTTTAAGCTTTCCGGCAAGGTCCTGTGCTTATAGGACCTGTGGTGACGTCATGTTCTCGCGGAACTCCGGTCATGTGACCGGAGTTCCCGCGAGAACTGACGTCATCACAGGTCCTGTAAGACACAGGACCACACCGGAGGCTTCGGTGGACCGCGGACAGGTGAGCATACATTATTTTTTTATTTTTAACACTTTATTTGACTTTGTTAATGTTTATTTTGGCTGAAAATGCTGCAGATGCGGTTTTCTGACCGCATCTGCCGCATTTTCGAACCAAAATCGAACATGTTCTAGATTCGCCGAATTTGAACCAAATTGTTCGAATTCGGCGAATGACTCGAATAGCGCCAAAATCAACTCGAATTTGAGATTGGCGAACTATTCGAGTCGAACATCGCTCATCTCTAGTAGCCATATGGCCACTTCATAATTCACAAATGCCCTGATGAAGTGGCCATATGGCTACGAAACGCGTCGGCTTCCTTTGTTTGGTGTGTGGACGAATAAAGAATAAAATCAAAATTGTCTCCTGAAGTCAGCACGGAGGAATCCCGGTAACACAAAAACCTTCCTTACATGTGTGTGTAACAGAGCCATCTATGTCTATGAACATGTATGACTATGTGTAGTGTGCATGTAGCAGAGCTATGTGCATGAATTGGGCATGTACCAGTGCTGTGTGTGTTGTATTTATATATATATATTCATGTAGGAGAGCTATGTGTGTATCTGTATGTTCATGTAGTAGAGCTGTGTGTGTGTAGTGTGCATGTAGCAGACCTGTGTGTCTACATGTGCATGTAACACAGCCATTTATGTCTATGGGCATGTATCCGAGCTGTGTGTGTACTACATGTAGTGTGCATGTAGCAGAGCTGTGTGTCTACATGTGTGTGTAGCAAAGCCATCTATGTCTATGAGCATGTAGGAGAGCTGTGTATAATTTGGAGAGGCAGGGCAGAGTTTAAAAGGGTCCCATTAAGACTCTTTCGCCCAAGGCCCACAAAAATCTGGAGGCGGCCCTGGTGGCATTGCAAGGAAGACAAGTATTTCACCCACGAGTCTGCCTCCCCACACCACGATACAGAGTGAATTAAAATTTTGCCTGAACACTGTCATGGTCCAAGCTCTAAATAATTAATATTGTGCTGCAATAAAACAACCCTGTGTCTCTTGAACATTCTTCTGTGATGCAACCACCGCTAGATGGCCTTCTAACCGATGTAATCTTACACAATTTTTTTGAATAAGATGTTTAGAATCTTTGAGATATGAGTGCCAGAGGGTCCTTCTTTGGTATCCCTCAACCAACAGAGCGAGAGATGTGTGAACAGCCCAATAACCTTTACTGCTTGAAAAACATAAAAATCCATAAAACAATCCATCAGAAAAATCCATCCAGCAGTATACTCTACATCCAGGTAATCAGGGTTTCTCTCCAGTTTCTATGAGGAGCTGGCCTCAGCTTCAGCATTCCACACAAAAGACTCAAATTGTACTCCCTCTCCTCCCCCAACCACCTCCCAATATCTAAACCAGGTCTATTGACACACACCAGGGGGGTGAATGCAAACATTTGCAGGCAGAGGTGCTGGAATGACCACGTAGAGATATGTCCACAAGAATTCAATTGTCAGACCCTCTGAAGTGTAATGGTTAAACAGGAAGTGGGGAACGGGAGAATACACAGTACAGCAACAACACATCACTTGTAAAATTCAGTAAAATATGACCCAGCATCATAATGAGTGATATAGGTCCCAGAGGAATAACATGATAAAATAGGAATACAATTATACTGAGTTATACAGTCCAGGATTGGGGAACCTAGTTTTTGCATTCATACACACTGTCCATACACTATGTCTTTGACCCTCAGGTTATCTCATTTGCTAAAAAGGTGCAGTAGGTTTTATTAAAATTGCAGAAGTTCCTCAATTCTTAGGAAGTCGCCTAAAAATGGAATTCCTATGAGCAACAAGAATTTGCCATTGAACCCTTCGACTGCCCTTGACCACCAAAGGGGGGAAAAATGAGCCCCCTTGAATACCTTAGATGTCCTTGAAAAGTAACCCTTTTGCTACCTAAATGAAGGAGGCATTTTAACATTACAAAAAAAAAATTAAACATATCGAACAAACGATTCATTCAATATCAAGGAGAAGCTCCTGACAAGGACTGGGAATAATCATTTCGAGGTCTCCAAAGTCTGTCTAGTCCGTCTTTATAGTTTATGCACCTTTGGGACCAGCAAAGTAATGTTTTTCCACATTCATAGTAATGATGGAATTTTTGGTTCGCTTAAAGCTTTTCTTTTTTAGATTTTCATTTTAAAGAATTAAGACTTTTGATGGTTTAAGTAGAAATTTCATAGACAGCATTTATGATTTGTAATTCATAATATGGCAAAATGACTTTTCATTTTTAATATTCAAGAAGAGAAATTTCTTATGAGCGCTATATATTTAGACAAAGGAAAACTACGGTAATAAGCGTTTTACTTATAATTTGGTTTTAATTCAACTTCAGTTTCGGATCATTCTATGCAAGGCCCTGATTTTTCCCAGCATGGACATAAAATGCCATAAAATCTTATTACATTCCTTAACTATGAACATATTGCAAAAAAGAAAATTACAAGAGTGCAAACTAATATTAACCACCTTTCTCTATTGTATGCTGGTCAAGTTCTATCTATAAGTCCAATTAAAATAACAACTGGAGTACACTGTCTATAATAAGAAGCTAATTTTACATTTTATTGTGAATAATTAAAATCTCTAAGAAGAATAAATAATTTAATGATCAATATAATGATCAGCTAAAAAAGGATATATCTGTAGTAGAAGTAACTAAAGTAAAGCACAAATCATATAAAATACAATAGCCATTAAATAACTTGTGCCAGTGTATCTCAATGAATTAGAATATCATCAAAAAGTTAATTAATTTCAGTAATTCAACACACAAAGTGAAACACATATATAGGGTCCTTATGTCTGGGGCCAAGGGCTTGGAGTACTTGGATCTCGGACGTGCTGGTATGGGGATGTCATGGGTGGTCGGTGCCCGAGTCCGTGCCCTTGAGCAGACAATAAAAAAAAAAACAGGGAAAAAATAATAAAATAAAGTCAATCGCGATGCCACCTGTAGGTCTGGTGATGGCACCGGCGCTGCTGGAACCTCCGGGGGATGGGTGGCAGCAAGATGTCATAGCTCCCTACAGGAAGAGCAGAGTCCCCGGGGTGTTGGAAGTAGCAATGGTGGAATAGGGCAGCGCGGCCTCCACTGCGAGGTATAAGGCAGGTAAACCACAGTTCATCAGAAAGGAACATAGACACATTGCTCACTCTGAACAGGTACATTACTCCAGTAATCTGCAGGTTTACAAGGTAATGCAGTTCTTTCAGCTAAGCTAGTGGACCGGGTGGTTCTGGTAGTGAGCAGTGTCCCTCCGAAGCTCCACTGGTGTTGCTTCTCTATCACTTTCTCTGTCCTTTTCTGTGATGCCCTGCATGATCCCACTTCTTGAACCAGGCCCATCGGATGATATGGGAACCTTTTATCTCTCCAAAGGGGACCCAACCCTGTTTAGTGCTTCTGGTGGATACCGTGCTTGGTTTAGGGTGGTTGGATCGTGCTCCTAAGAAGACATCGACCATGGCGGTAATTTGCGGTTGAGGGATGGACCTCTGATCCACGTCGGAGCCGGTACCCTGCTTTGGACTTTGCCAGGGTTATTCAGTTACCCTCTATCTGCCCCTTTCTCTTCTGGGTCACCAGGTTGAGGTGCCCTTCCCATTAGTTCTCCTCTGCTGTTCTGTTCTGTTCACTGTGCTGTTCTCTCTCCAACTTCTGCACTCTTCTCTGTTCTGTTCTACTTCTAACCACTGTTCTTCTTTCCCCACTCACTATATAACCTAGTTCTCCTCCCACCAGGTCCGGTTATCCTAGTAATGAGAATCTGATTGGTCCCCTATCACTAGGTGTGTGTGTGTGGTGCTGGACCTTCGGACTCCTACTGCTCTTTACCAGAACAAAGCATACTGCACCTTCTGTTAGGCTTGCAGTACCCTTTTGTAGCGTGCTGACTAGCGGGGCGCTACACTCCCCCTTGGGTAAATACACTTGTCCCCAAGTGCACATCAACATTTTTAATAATAACATTGTAAATACTTAGGCATTCTTGGAATCTTTCCGTATGGGAGGCGCATTTCTTATAACGTTGCATACAACACACAAACTTGAACCCGTTCAACAAAATCGGGTTAACTATTGCGTACCCAGTGATGACTATCACTGTCTTTTCCAATGTCCCGGGTCACCACTGGGCCGCGGCACACGTTATGTTACACTGCACACAACTAAAGTAAGGGGGGATGGGCAGCAGCAAGATCTTGTAGCTCCCTACAGGAAGAGCTTACTTCCCGGGTGTTGGAAGCAGCAATGGTTGAATAGGGCAGCTTTGCATCCGCTGCAAGGTTTAAGGCATGTAAACCACAGTTCATTAGAAAGGAACACAGACACATTGCTCACTCTGAATGGGTACTTTACTCCAGTAATCTGCAGGTTTATAGGGTAATGCAGTTCTTTCAGCTAAGCTAGTGGAGCGGGTGGTTCTGGTAGTGAGCAGTGTCCCTCCGAAGCTCCACTGGTGTTCCTTCTCTATCACTTTCTCTGTCCTTTTCTGTGGTGCCCTGCACAATTCCACTTCTTGAACCAGGCCGGCGGGTGATATGGGAACCTTTAATCTCTCCAAAGGGGATTCAACCCTGTTTAGTGCTTCTGGTGTAGACCATGCTTGGTTTAGGGTGGTTGGATCGTGTTCCTGAGAAGACATTGACCAGGCCTGTAATTTACGGTTCAGGGATGAACCACTGATCCATGTCGGAGCCAGTAACCCGCTTTGGACTGGACCAGGGTGATTCAGTTACCCTCTATCTGCCCCTTTCTCTTCTGGGTCACCAGGTTGAGGTGCCCTTCCCGTTACTTCTCCTCTGCTGTTCTGTTCTGTTCACTGTGCTGTTCTCTCTCCAACATCTGCACTCTTCTCTGTTCTGTTCTACTTCTAACCACTATTCTTCTTTCCCGACTCGCTAGATAACCTAGCTCTCCTCCCGCCAGGACCGGTTACCCTAGTAACGGGTATCTGATTGGCCCCTATCCCTAGGTGTGTGTGTGGTGCTGGAGCTTCAGGCTTCTTCTACTCCTTACCAGAACAAAGAATACTGCACCTTCTGTTAGGGCCGGGGTGCAGTATCCTTTTGTAGCACGCTGACTAGCGGGGCACTACACTTGTATGTATGTTATTTCCAGGCAGGTAAAATAGGCACCTGGGGGTTGGAGGCAGCCGGTTCCTGCCTGCTGTACCTGGCTGGACACAAAAATACGGCGAAGCCCATGTCAAATTTTCTTTTGAAAAATTCATAAAAAACAAAAAAAATACATTTAGGGACTGCATCTTTATTAACCCCTCGAAGCCGGAGCGCAGCGGCATTGTAAGGGGGGTTAACTCAGGTCACCCGAGGACAGCTCAGGTAGCATGACCTGAGCTATCCTTGAGTGACCTGAGTTCACCCCCCTTACAATGCCGCAGCGCTCCGGCCTCGAGGGGTTAATAAAGATGCAGTCCCCAAATGTATTTTGTTTAATGAATTTTTCTAAAAAAATTTGATGTGGGCTTTGACGTATTTTTGTGTCCAGCCAGGTACAGCAGGCAGGAACTGGCTGCCTCCAACCCCCAGGTGCCTATTTGTACCTGCCTGGAAACAGAAATAGAAGGAAGCCCTTTTTTTTATTATTTCATGGATTTCATGAAATAATAAAAAAAAAATGTGTGAGGCTTCGCGCTATTGTGGCGCCTTGCTCACGCAGGTAGGTAGCCACAGACTTCTCTAATGCACAGCTGGGTTTCCACAGCAGGTACCTACTACATGCAACATCTTCCACCTCGGCACAGTAGGGGGAGCTCAACTTGCTGACCTTAGGCAAGATCCCCTATAAATACTGTTGCTGGGGAGGAGTTAGTGAGAGTGTGCACACGCTAGGAGAGCTGCGAAGACATCCTGGTGGTCGGTGCCGCGGTTAGGCCCGAGCCAGTGACCCTTCTGACGTCCCGCAAGCCTAAGTGGGGACAGAAGGCAAGGAGCAGATAGCCCAAAGGGAGTGAGGAACTAGTAGAAGTTCGCTCAAGGAAGTACCGGACATCGGGGATCCGCACCTGTAGAATACTCCAGGACTACAGAAAACCCCGTCACACCGTGGAGGCTTCAGCCACCCGGTCCCCCTGTGGGTCAAAGAGAGGGAGCCAGACACTGCAGTGTTTCACTGCAGTGATCAGAGAGGGTAACCCGTGGACCACACAGGAGGAGAGGACAGATCAGAGTCAGGATGACAGAGGAGGCCAGTCTGGCTGCATGCAGGCTGGGCTTCAATTACCAAAGAGGAACAGAGGAGGCCTCATACCCACTTGCTGTGGGGGCCCTCTGTGTACCTGATCACCTGTCAGTGCCCTGGACATCTTTACCTGCCGTAACAACAGTATAAAGGTAAAAGAGACTTCTGCAGTGTGCGTGTGTCATTCCTCTCCGTTCCTGGTGCCCCTCATAGACTGCTCCAACACTCCCCATCCTATCTACAGCTCCACTACAAGCTGCCCCTTCACACTACGCTGCCCCAGAGGTCCAGCCCTACCTGTAGAGGACTTTACACAATTTTCCCAAAGGGAAAAGGAACACGATCATACGGTCAATATATATGAAAGTGCGAATTGTATTAAATAAACAATGTGCGGTACAAGGGGTGGGAGTAAGGTTAGAAAAACCAGCATTGATACATATATATATATCTCTAGAGTCAATAGTATATGTATATTCATGTATCTTAAAATGTACATATAAATAACTCTACTTTATAGTTTCAATACACATATACAAAATATTGGTAAGAGAACAATTATATTACAATTTAAATGCTCCTATATTCATATACACTGCCATTAAATATATATTGCACAAGCCCAGTACAAAATCATTAGAGCTATACTATAGAAAATATTTTTATTATAAATCATATCAATTTAAGAAGAGGATTTGTAGGAGTTTATCATTATATACATCGTATAGGCCTCTATCCTGCACATTTTATAATATAGATATACTATTAAAATGTTAGACCATCCTACCTATGCATAGCCGATCATTAGTAACCTCTGTTACCACATGCTGTTTAGTGGCATTCTATATAGGATGTCTACCAGGGCTTCATAATCACCTGCCTGTGCAGGATCAGGTGCCTACACCCTATCAATGATACAATAGGGATTGCCTACCTTTATAATCCAATCATTAGAGGTATACTATAAAAATATTTTTATTATAAATCATATCAATTTAAAAAAAGGATTTGTAGGAGTTTATCATTATATACATCGTATAGGCCTCTATCCTGCACATTTTATAATATAGTTATACTATTAAAATGTTAGACCATCCTACCTATGCATAGCCGATCATTAGTAACCTCTATGTTACCACATGCTGTTTAGTGGCATACTATATACGATGTCTATCAGGGCTTTATAATCACCTGCCTGTGCAGGATCAGGTGCCTACACCCTATCAATGATACAATAGGGATTGTCTACCTTTATAATCAAAACAGCCCATGATTCTATTTGCCATCTAACATCTATCGAATATAATCCCCTATAAAAGATTATCTAGGAGCATAGTGCAGGGACTTATGTGCTCAGTTAACATCCATATGCAGCTAATATAAAGAGGAGCCTTATTTAATGTTATATCTCTATTACCTTTATATCACAGATCTTTGTATCCTGCGTGCGCCCTTATGCGCATTTCGGTAGTTCACCTTCGTCAGAGGGCATGTGAGTGAGGGGGAAGGGGCTGTGGGAGAGGGACCTCTTCCTGACCGATGGTGGAGTTCCTGCTGACCGCGTCCCATTTTGGACGCGGTATATAGATGATCTTTTCTTTATTTGGCAGGATGAGGAGAGTGAACTTGAGAGCTTTATGGTGGACTTGAACTCCAATAGTAATAACATACATTTGACATACTCCTATTCAAGGGTAAAAGTCGACTTTTTGGATGTTACCGTAGAGTGCGATAAAAATGTTATACTATAGACTTCGCTCTATCGTAAACCAACGTCCACAAATAGTCTACTGCATGCTACATCAGCTCACCCTAAGTATATGATCAAATCGGTACCCATGGGACAATTTCTTCGCTTGCGAAGGGTGTGTTCGCAGACGGAGGAGTTTGAGAGACAGGCCATGGACCTTAAAAGTAGATTCATTGAGCGTGGATATAGCAAACGTATGATCAAGAAAGCCTATAATAGGGCTAAATGCTCATCACGCAATCAGCTGTTGTATTCACATATGAATCAAAAATCTACCAACCCTATTAGATTCATCACTGAATACAATAGCGGGTACGATAAAATATGGAAAGCCTTGGTGAGATCATGGCATATCTTGCAGGCTGACCCAACTTTAGCAAAAATGTTACCATCCCAACCACAGATGGCTATCAGGCGTGGTAAGAACCTGAAAGATCAACTCTGTAGAAGTCATTATGACGGCTATGAAAAAAGAACATTTTTGGACAAATTCCCATCCGCAACTGACTGCTTCCCCTGTGGGAAATGTGTGGCTTGTCCCAATGTTGAACGTAGTAACTCATTTGTTGACTCAAATGGGTCTAAAACATTTGTGATCAAACAACGGATCACCTGCGAGTCCAAATGGGTAATATACTATGGAGTATGTCCCTGTAAGAAGATATATATATGGTTGACTAGTCGCCAACCAAAAATACGGGTAAGGGAACACATATTGGGTATTGAGGCAGCCAGGGATATTGAGGATGAAACTTTGTTAAAGACTATCCCTAGGCACTTTAAGAAATACCATAACTGTAATAGTAAGGATTTCTTGGTGCGGGGCATCGAGATGGTTGATCTTGGCATTCGTGGTGGTAATGCTACAGCGTTATTTATTATCATTATTTCTTTCGTAAATATACTGATGTCATTTAGCGTCATATATACTGTATTTGTTTGTACCGTACTTAAGTGTATATGTGTCCATTTATGATCTGTCAATAGTAATATTTATATCAAGCTTTATATGTATCAACCTGAGTTTTTGGTGGGGCATATATCTTAATGATGGAATAATCTGTTGTAACACAATATATGTATACTGTAATTGGGTATATTAAGTACCGTATATACTCGTGTATAAGCCGACCCGTGTATAAGCCGACCCCCCTACTTTTGCCCCCAAAACCTGGGAAAACCTATTGACTCGTGTATAAGCCGAGGGTGGACTCCAGCACAGGTATACAGCCCCCAGCAGTGTGGTATACAGGTCCCCCAATGGTAGTATACAGCAGCCTCCCCAGTGGTAGTATACAGCAGCAGCCCCAGTGGTTATATACAGCAGCAGCTCCAGTAGTTAGTATACAGCAGCCCCAGAGGTATATATAGCCCCAGTGGTAGTATACAGCATCCACAGAGGTAGTATATAGCCCCAGTGGTAGTATACAGCATCCCCAGAGGTAGTATACAGCAGCCCCAGAGGTAGTATACAGCAGCCCCAGAGGTAGTATACAGCAGCCCCAAAGGTATATACAGCAGCCCCAGTGGTAGTATACAGCAGCCCCAGAGGTAGTATACAGCCCCAGTGGTAGTATACAGCAGCCCCAGAGGTATATACAGCCCCAGTGGTAGTATACCGCAGCCCCACAGGTATATACAGCCCCAGTGGTAGTATACAGCAGCCCCAGAGGTATATACAGCCCCAGTGGTAGTATACAGCAGCCCCAGAGGTATATACAGCCCCAGTGGTAGTATACAGCAGCCCCAGAGGTATATACAGCCCCAGTGGTAGTATACAGCAGCCCCAGAGGTATATACAGCCCCAGTGTAGTATACAGCAGCCCCAGAGGTATATACAGCCCCAGTGTAGTATACAGCAGCCCCACAGGTATATACAGCCCCAGTGGTAGTATACAGCAGCCCCACAGGTATATACAGCCCCAGTGGTAGTATACAGCAGCCCCAGAGGTATATACAGCCCCAGTGGTAGTATACAGCAGCCCCAGAGGTATATACATCCCCAGTGGTAGTATACAGCAGCCCCACAGGTATATACAGCCCCAGTAGTTAGTATACAGCAGCCCCAGAGGTATATACAGCCCCAGTGGTAGTATACAGCAGCCCCACAGGTATATACAGCCCCAGTGTAGTATACAGCAGCCCCAGAAGTATATACAGCCCCAGTGTAGTATACAGCCGCCCCAGTGGTATATACAGCCCCAGTGGTAGTATACAGCAGCCCCAGAGGTATATACAGCCCCAGTGTAGTATACAGCAGCCCCAGAGGTATATACAGCCCCAGTGGTAGTATACAGCAGCCCCAGAGGTATATACAGCCCCAGTGTAGTATACAGCAGCCCCAGAGGTATATACAGCCCCAGTGGTAGTATACAGCAGCCCCAGAGGTATATACAGCCCCAGTGTAGTATACAGCAGCCCCACAGGTATATACAGCCCCAGTGGTAGTATACAGCAGCCCCAGAGGTATATACAGCCCCAGTGGTAGTACACAGCCCCCCCTCCTTAATATGCGTCCCCCAGTAGTAATAAACAGCCCCCCCTCCTTATCATGTCCCCCCCGGCTGCGGCAGTTGTGAAAATAACAAACAGTTTATACATCACCTTCCGACGCAGCTCTCCGCTCCTCCGGTCCTCAGCATCTCCGCTCGCCGGCTTCTTCCTTGATGTGCCGGCTTGTGACCGCGCGCAGGAAATGACGTCATCTCCTGCGCCCGGTCACATGACACCGGCACAACAAGGAAGAAGAAGCCGGCAAGCGGAGATGCTGAGGACCGGAGGAGCGGAGAGCTGCGTCGGAAGGTGATGTATAAACTGTTTGTTATTTTCACAGCTGCCGCAGCCGGGGGGGACATATTAAGGAGGGGGGCTGTCTAGTGCAATATGCACGGCATCCCCCCGCCGCTGATGGACGGGGGGATGCCGTGCATATTCATTGCACTAATGAGGCGGCCCCACGTGACCGCCTGCGGTCACCGCGGCCCCCTCCTGCCTCCTCCAGCCCCCGGTCACAGCTCCCCCCCTACAGCATACCGTATTGACCCGTGTATAAGCCAAGGGGGGGACTTTTCAGCCCAATTTTTGGGCTGAAAAACTCGGCTTATACACGAGTATATACGGTATATATATGCCTTCATATAATTAGCCATTCCTTATATTTATGGTAAGCTTGATATATGTCAGTCTAATTGCTTGATGGGATATATATCCCTGTGAAATAATTTATCGGATTGATATATATTGGCTCCATACATTATATGTAAAATTTTTTTTTTTTTTTGGTCACCATTTTAATTAATAGTTCCATGTTTAATCCTTGAGGACTATTTATGGCCTTAAAATCTAATATGAATCACTATTTGTAATGTGCTAACTTTTGATGTCGTGCGGGCGCTTCTCTGATGGCGCCGGTCCGCTTATCGGTTGGCGTCTCTATGGAGAGCGTGCTGTGGGTCAGCTGACCTACAGGCATGCCTCTCCGAGACGCCGCTGATGATGCAGGGCCGGGCTCAACATTAGAGCTAAGCATCCGCCGCCATGACAACAAAGAATGGCATCTGATTGGTCCTCCATACTATTTTAACCTGCCCCTTCCCCCTCACTCACATGTCCTCTGACGAAGGTGAACTACCGAAATGCGCATAAGGGCGCACGCATGATACAAAGATCTGTGATATAAAGGTAATAGAGATATAACATTAAATAAGGCTCCTCTTTATATTAGCTGCATATGGATGTTAACTGAGCACATAAGTCCCTGCACTATGCTCCTAGATAATCTTTTATAGGGGATTATATTCGATAGATGTTAGATGGCAAATAGAATCATGGGCTGTTTTGATTATAAAGGTAGACAATCCCTATTGTATCATTGATAGGGTGTAGGCACCTGATCCTGCACAGGCAGGTGATTATAAAGCCCTGATAGACATCGTATATAGTATGCCACTAAACAGCATGTGGTAACATAGAGGTTACTAATGATCGGCTATGCATAGGTAGGATGGTCTAACATTTTAATAGAATAAAGGTATTTTCCAGGGCCACTTGAGTATGGTCCAGTGGCCCTGGAAAATACCTTTATTCTTCTGAACTGATTGGTGGAGCCAGCCACTGTTCCAGGTGCCTGGGAATCCGATGAGTGTTGAGGTGAACAGCTTCCTATTCCCCACCCCCATCAGCTGTGCTAACATTTTAATAGTATATCTATATTATAAAATGTGCAGGATAGAGGCCTATATGATGTATATACAGTGCCTACAAGTAGTATTCAACCCCCTGCAGATTTAGGTGGTTTGATAAGATGCCAATAAGTTAGAGCCTTCAAACTGCAAACGAGAGTAGGATTTATTAACAGAAGCATAAATCTTACAAACCAAAAAGTTATGTTGCTCAGTTGAATTTTAATAAATTTTAAACATAAAAGTGTGGGTCAATTATTATTCAACCCCTAGGTTTAATATTTTGTGGAATAACCCTTGTTTGCAATTACAGCTAATAATCGTCTTTTATAAGACCTGATCAGGCCGGCACAGGTCTCTGGAGTTATCTTGGCCCACTCCTCCATGCAGATCTTCTCCAAATTATCTAGGACTTTGGGTGTCTCATGTGGACTTTAATCTTGAGCTCCTTCCACAAGTTTTCAATTGGGTTAAGGTCAGGAGACTGACTAGGCCACTCCAACACCTTGATTTTTTCCCTCTTGAACCAGGCCTTGGTTTTCTTGGCTGTGTGCTTTGGGTCGTTGTCTTGTTGGAAGATGAAATTACGACCCATCTTAAGATCCTTGATGGAAGAGCGGAGGTTCTTGGCCAAAATCTCCAGGTAGGCTGTGCTATCCATCTTCCCATGGATGCGGACCAGATGGCCAGGCCCCTTGGCTGAGAAACAGCCCCACAGCATGATGCTGCCACCACCATGCTTGACTGTAGGGATGGTATTCTTGGGGTCGTATGCAGTGCCATTCAGTCTCCAAACGTCACGTGTGTGGTTGGCACCAAAGATCTCGATCTTGGTCTCATCAGACCATAGAACATTGAACCAGTCTGTCTCAGAGTCCTCCAAGTGATCATGAGCAAACTGTAGACGAGCCTTGACATGACGCTTTGAAAGTAAAGGTACCTTACGGGCTCGTCTGGAATGGAGACCATTGCGGTGGAGTACGTTACTTATGGTATTGACTGAAACCAATGTCCCCACTGCCATGAGATCTTCCCGGAGCTCCTTCCTTGTTGTCCTTGGGTTAGCCTTGACTCTTCGGACAAGCCTGGCCTCGGCACGGGAGGAAACTTTCAAAGGCTGTCCAGGCCGTGGAAGGCTAACAGTAGTTCCATAAACCTTCCACTTCCGGATGATGCTCTCAACAGGGGAGACAGGTAGGCCCAGCTCCTTGGAAAGGGTTTTGTACCCCTTGCCAGCCTTGTGACCCTCCACGATCTTGTCTCTGATGGCCTTGGAATGCTCCTTTGTCTTTCCCATGTTGACCATGTATGAGTGCTGTTCACAAGTTTGGGGAGGGTTTTAAATAGTCAGAAAAGGCTGGCAAAAGAGATAATTAATCCACACATGTGAAGCTCATTGTTATTTGTGCCTGAACTACTTCTTAATACTTTAGGGGGACCAAACAGAATGCTGGTGGTTTGAGGGGTTGAATAATAAATGACCCTCTGAATTAACTTTTAAAAAAAAATAAAAAAAAAGTAAAAAATCTTTTTGGCTGCAGTGCATTTCCCACTTCCAGGCTGATCTACAGTCCAAATGTCACAATGCCAAGTTAATTCCGCATGTGTCAACCAGCTAAATCTGCAGGGGGTTGAATACTACTTGTAGGCACTATAATGATAAACTCCTTCAAATCCTCTTCTTAAATTGATATGATTTATAATAAAAATATTTTCTATAGTATAGCTCTAATGATTTTGTACTGGGCTTGTGCAATATATATTTAATGGCAGTGTATATGAATACTGGAGCATTTAAATTGTAATATAATTGTTCTCTTACCAATATTTTGTATATGTGTATTGAAACTATAAAGTAGAGTTATTTATATGTACATTTTAAGATGCATGAATATACATATACTATTGACTCTAGAGAGATATATATATTTGTATCAATGCTGGTTTTTCTAACCTTACTCCCACCCCTTGTACCGCACATTGTTTATTTAATAAAATTCGCACTTTCATATATATTGACTGTTTGATCGTGTTTCTTTTCTCTTTGGGAAAATTGTGTAAATTACTGATTTTGCGATCGGTCATTTTTGATTAGATGTCTATGATTATTCCAATCCCCTTAGTATGTGTATATGCACAAAAAGTTAGTATGGTTTAAATGTTAAAATGGATTGGATACAAAAACTGTGGTGTTGTCTAACTGTAGAGGACTTTGCCAACTAGCTGCATTACCATCTACCTCCGGCGGACTGTGGCGGAGCTGGTGACTTCTCACCAGAAACTACAGGTGGCATCACAACAACTGTATATAAAATCCCCTGTAAATATAACCCCTTTTTGAATATTCACCCAGGACGCGGGAACAGGCGCGGCCACCACTCCCCGTGACACAGCAGATGCTATCCCTGAAGCCTGATACCTGAGTACCCCAAAGCCTGGGCTCGACACTATTTTCATGTCCAGCCAGGTACAACTAGGCAGCTGGGGGCTGGAATCCGCAGCACAGGGAGGCCCCAGCTTTCTGGGCACCCCCAGCTGCGAATTACAGTCCGCAGCCACCCCAGAAAATGGCGCGTTCAAAGAAGCATCATCTTCTGGCACTGAACCCAGCTCATCCAGGGCCCTGGTGCCGTGGGGTTACGGCCAGCTCTGTATTATCAGCTGGCCCTAAGCCAGAAATTCATGGGGTCACGCCAATATTAGACATGACCACCATGAATTTCTAGTGAATTTAAAAAAAAAAAAAACACAACACACAGTTAAAAATATTTTATTATAAATAAAACAAAAAATACACTTAGAGACTCCATCTTTATTAAAAAATTCCTCTTCCGTCCAACGTAGTCCAATCAGGTTTTCTTCTTTAGTTCAGCTACATCTCTGGTAGAGAACCTCTACCAAAAATGTAGCTGAGCTGTGCAGCCATGGGAAAGTTCAAGTGAGTTCATGCTGCATGAACTCACATGAACCTTTCCCTGACAGCACCGCACGGCTTCTTCAAATGAACAGCTGATCTGCATCAGCTGATCATTTGAAATAACCGACAGGAAAGCCAGCGGTGAGACTTCACCACCGGCTTTTCTGCTCTGTTCTGCGCTCCTCGCTCCCTGATGCCCCCTCATCGCTCCCCCCAACACCACCCTGCCTGATCCTAAGTTAGGACTGGGCGGGGGGAGCAGATCCAGAGAGCGGGGAGGGGGCATCAGGAATCGGGGAATGCAGCACAGAGCAGGAAAGCCGGCAGTGAAGTCCTCTTCTCACCGCCGGCTTCCCTGCCTGTTTCGTTCGCTCCCTGCTCCATGTGCTGCGCTCCCCCCTCCCTGTATTTGCTCCCCCGCTCTGTACTAACGTTAAAACATATTTTACATTCATTTTCAATGGTGTTCGACTTGTTCAACAGTGTTCGACGAACATTCGATGAACATTCGACGAACACACGCAAATTCGACTAATCGAATCAAATTCGAACACTGGGGTGGTGGCTTATCTCTATTCTCTAATCCTAACATGAGTAAACTAGCAGTATTTTAAATTTATTTCATAAAATGAATATATTCTAAAGCACGGAATAAAAATAAATAAATGAAAAAGAACACCAATCAAAATTAGAGAACACTTTCAGATAACTGCAAGTTATTGGTGTTAATCTTGCATTTAATGCTAATTTCCTTAATTATCTGACAAACCCATTTAACTGGGAGCCTAACCTTCCAGTTTGCACTCACTTTGCAAAAATGGTGTGTCGTTCTAAAGTAACTGAAACCCACCGGCAGCAGGTAATGATGAGCGAACCCATCAATGCTGGGGATTGGCTGGTTTGCCTGGACCTTTTTGCAAAGTCTGAGTTCCAGGCCGGACGTAACTTGAACTTGCGTCTGAACCCGTGCTTTGACTTAACAGTAATGGGATGGGGGCTGTAAAACAAAGCATATGGCTCACCTATGAACTTGATTGACTTCTGACTGTCATCGACAGTCTCCGCTTGCTTGTCGCTCTGGATGATGAAGCAGAGCTAAACATGCTCTGCCTATGGATTACGTCAGTGGTGAGGTTTTTTTTTTGTAATTAAAGATTGAGTCCTTACATTTTTTTTTGTTTTATTTCTATTTTCTCTGTGTTGTGTATTTTTTTAATGTTTACTAGAAATTCATGGAGGGCAGGTCTAATTTAGCTTGATGCCTTGAATTTCAGGATTAATACCAGCTGAGAATACAAAGCTGGTATTAACCTCTTATTACCCAGCATGCCACTCCCCACTCGTCTAGCACCCATATGACTTACATATGCCATCCATATGCAATATGTTTTTTTTTTCTCAACAACTATTATTTTACAATCATTTACAGGACCATTTGCAGTCTTCTGTGCTACAGAATAATGAATCTGCAAAAAATAGACTACATGTGGATGATCTCACACCGAAAGACTTGCATTGGTGAGTGTTATCTGTTTTATACGACCATACGAAAGAGTTGAGGAAAAACTTGCATATCAGCACTGCCTCATTGTTTAACGCACTAATAACAGATGTGAGTTTTTTACCTGCTGATTTTCTGCATGTAATGCGGGTCTAAGACAAAAAATCTTTACATAAAACTCAGAATAAAGAAAAAGCACAGTGGACATGAGATTTCTACATATAAGCCCCAGCAACTTTTCTGGAACGTTAAGGCTAGGGTCACATTTGGGATGTTGCATCCATTTCAAGGATGCATTAAATGATGCTTATTTTCCCCTTGTCATTCCAATGATATGTGTGTTCATTTTTAACGCATGCTTTAACGCATGGTACCTATATGTACCATGCGATAATGCGTGCTTTTCCCATAGACTTCCATGTTAAAAAATGTATGCGTTTTTCATAATAGGCCAAAAAATGCTGCAGCCCACGTTTTTAAAGGGAACCTGAAACCTAAAAATTAGCCCCCTGTCTCTTAAGAACTGTCCTTGCACCATTCTTAGACTTTTCTAGCCATCCCTTTGTGCTAAAAAAGTGTATTTGTAAAGTTCATAAAAGTGACTTTATTACCTGCACCCACTGCGACTTCTCAGATTTTGAGAAGCCGCAAAAGGCGTTGCCTGGTGCTTCTCCCCGCCGCCTGCAGCCTAATTATTCACACCCCTATGGGCGTGCTAATCAGCAGAGAGCCGCTGCGTGCATCACATTACATGGGCGGTATAGCCTCTATGACACTAAACGCGTCATATCCGTCATAATGACCTCAGTACACACCCAGGCCTCGCGACGCGCATTGCGCCTGCGCTAGGGTGTTCACGGCAGCTCATCACAGATAAGCCGCCTGCAGCCTAATTATTCACACCCCTATGGGCGTGCTAATCAGCAGAGAGCCGCTGCGTGCGTCACATTACATGGGCGGTATAGCCTCTATGACACTAAACGCGTCATATCCGTCTATACTGACCTCAGTACACCCAGGCCTCGCGACACGCATTGCGCATGCGCTAGGTGTGTTCACGGCAGCTCATCACAGATAAGCCGCCGTGAACACACCTAGCGCATGCGCAATGCGTGTCGCGAGCTCTGGGTGTACTGAGTTCAGTATAGCCGGATATGACGCGTTTAGCGTCATAGCGGCTATACCGCCCATGTAATGTGACGCACGCAGCGGCTCTCTGCTGATTAGCACGCCCATAGGGGTGTGAATAATTAGGCTGCAGGCAGTGGGGAGAAGCATCAGGCAACACCTTTTGCGGCTTCTCAAAATCTGAGAAGCCGCAGTGAGTGCAGGTAATAAAGTCACTTTTATGAACTTTACAAGTACACTTTTTTAGCACAAAGGGATGGCTAGAAATGTATAAGGAAGGTGCAGGGGCAGGTCTTAAGAGACTGGGGGCTAATTTTTAGGGGTCTATGGCTAGGGTCACACATGCCAATAATTTTTTTAATGGATCCAATAACAAATCCATTTTTTAGGCTGTTTTTGAGCCTCCTGAGCATCTTTGCAAATTTTTGGACTTTGCCATTTTTTGCCAAAGAAAGGCTTGAAAAACCGGATCCGTTAAAGGATGGTGCCATTTTTCACCAGATCCGTTTCTCATAGGGCCCCATGTTAAAAAAACGGATCAGTTTTTTTACTGCACCAAAAAATTCTGCTTGCTGCATTTTTTGGGTCCTGTAAAGAAACGCATAGCAGAGCAGTCACACTTGAGTCCAGCATCTGTTAACAGCATCAGTTTTTGAACTTAGAATTCTAAAGTTGAAAAACTGATGCAAATAACGGATACAGAGATTATGTGTGACCCTAGGCCAGGGGTGCGTTAACGCATGCATTTTTACACATGACAATGACACATGCTTTTAGCGAATGCATGGCACGAACCTGACTCTAACCTAAGATGCTGCTCACTAAAATATCATCCTGGGCACACAGCTATAGATGCTGATTTTCCCTTTGTGGTTTTCTTGGTTGATTTTTCAGTTCTGTCCCCTTAAATATTGAATTAATTCCCGACTTTGGCATTTAAAAAAAACACTATATAAAAAGCTGCACCAAAAACTGTGTAAGGCAAGGGCAACACTGCCGGTTTTAGCCTACGCTACCGCAATCAGGTTAAAACTTAGAAGTTTTCCCAGAAGCGCATAGTGGTAACGCTATGCACTTTGGGAAAACGCTGCCCCTAGTTACTCGATGTGTACCATGGTTACCCATGGGTAACCATGGTACACATCGGGTAACTAGGGGCAGCGTTTTCCCAAACTGCGTAGCGTTACCACTATGCGCTTCTGGGAAAACTTCTAAGTTTTAACCTGATTGCGGTAGCATAGGCTAAAACCGCCGTGTGGCCCTAGCCTAACTCCAGTTCAACCTAGTAATTTCACTTCATGGCAAGAGATATTCATTAGGATCAATAGGTCTAAATGAAACATCAATGGTGATTCTAAAAAAAAGTCATCTCTGTGGTTGTGTTGTTCGGAGGACGGCCAGCTTTAGATAACTGATTATACAAAGTTTTGATGACAGATGCCCTTTAAACAATGCGTGCAACACTTTAGATCTTCCATGTGCAGGCACTCCTGGATAATGCTTACTCTAAGCGTGAAAGATATTCAGTCATTTCCTCTTGCATTTTCCTGTGTGCAGGAAGCTGACAAATGATTTCTTTCGGTACTACAGAGAAAACCTGTATCCTTTCTGATGTTTATGGCAACTTTGAGCATGAACAGGTCAACAGTTCCATTTTACATATGAGCACACTTGGCTTCACGCTTCTCAATGCTGACTGTAGGGCCCAGTGGGTTTCAATTCTCATGACCCTGCATATTTATTTTGAATAGCCTTTTGAAAGGATATAGGATATTATCATTCAGTGCAGCCTTGGCCATACTTGACATAAAGTTTCAGCATTTCACTACTTTGCCTGATTAAACTAAGGCCCCGATTCATCAAGACTGGGGTTTTTCACGCCGGTCTTGATGAAGGGGCAAGATGGATCCAGATACTCCTAATTCATTAAGAGACAAACTGAACAAATAATACCATTAATCCTATATTTCAAGGATATACGGCACTCCTATAAGTGAGAGAGTGCTCGGCAAGGATTCCATTAAGTTGAATATATAAATGTACTTGGCACTCCAACTGATGAATAAGTTGAAGAAAGATTAATTCTATGTTCACACTTTTTCACACTCATCTTTCCAGTGGTTTTGGTGAGTTCTTACCTAGGTTTTATGCAAATCCATGCTTGTATAAACCTGCATTTTTCATTTCCAGCAGCACCAATGTTGTTTAGGAAAAGTTGTGCACACATATTAGCTTTATTTCCTGACAGAAATTGACACCTGCATGGCTTTTTCTGCGTTTTTGAAATAATGAGCATGTCAATTCTGTGCTGCATTTTTGCCTTGGTTTTGGAGAGAAAGAGAGAGAGAGGTGAGAAAGAAGAGAGGGAGAAAGAGAGGAGAGAGAGATAGAGAGAGGGGGAATATTTTGGTAGCAAGAAATGTATTCACAATATTTGTGCAGAGTGCGGTGCCAAGCCCCAACATACGGTTCGGCAAAGCTTCCTTGTTCTGGCTGTGGCATCACACCTGGAAAGGTATTTATATCCCTATTAGCCAATCAGTATGTCCCATTGGTGAATACTAAAGTTCCTGATTCAGTCAGGTGGGAATAGAAGCTATTATAGTAGTAAGGGACATAATATAACTGTACAATATTTTTAATAGCTGCTCCCAGAGGAGTGCTACAAGTGTTATTATAACACCTCTGGGGGGTGTCAAGTGTTTCTGTGACACCTGCTCTGATAGGTACTATGGTACTATGGTACTAGGTACTATGGTAGGTACTAAGAAGGCAGAGGTGAGCACATCCCAGAAGTGCATTATGGGTGATGGGCCAGCAAAGCAAGCAATGAAAAGTCCAGTGGGGTGGTGGCAGTAAGGGACATCCAGCAGATGAATGAAACTGGAATGTAAAGACCAAAATACAGATTTTGCAGTTAAGGACATTCAGGATAAGTTGACGTTGAGTGCGGGTGCTGGTCTGAATATTAGGGTGCCAACCTCCGAGAGTCAGAAAAGGAAAAATCAGGGTCAGATTATGGACTTTCATAGTATGACCTGGGACCTGCTGTGTTCAGGTGTTTGTCTCCCATGGAAGTGGTAGCAATTAGTCCTGATCTAATTGCCATTGAACCTCTATGGAGAGAGCTTAAAATTGCTGTTGGGAGAAGGCGCCATCAAATACGAGAGACCTTGAGCAGTTTATAAAGAAGAGTCCAAAATTTCAGTTGAGAGGTGTGGATGGGTATAGGATGCCATTAATTGCAGTTATTTATTCCAAAGAATAGGCCATCAAATATTAAAGGTGAAGGTGCCACTAATTTTGTCCAGCCCATTTTGGAATCTTTTTGTGAAATTAGGACCAGTTTGCCTTAATTTTTCTGGGTTTTTTTTGGGGGGGGGGGTTATTCCAATTCACTCAAAGGAAATAAACATTTGTATGACAAAACATTTGTACCTGCAATAATTTCTGGAATAAATACTTAATTTTCTGGAACAATGTCAAGGGTGCCAACATTTTCGGCCATAACCGTACTTAAAATCTTACCAGTAACACCTGCCAGCTCCAATCTCAGTAATGTAACATTTCTGTCTTCACTGAATACAGATTTTACTTGTGAATTGAGAATTTTAAAAACTAATAGTCAGTCTAGAAGCGAAACGTTGCTTATTTTCACGAGTATTATTGATTTATGAAATAAAATTAAAATGATGCTTACACTTTTAATGTTTGGCCACTTCAAGAATGCACCAAGTGCCTGTACTTGGTGTGACAGTCATTCTGTGTTGAGAAAGTCCTTTTAAGAACGGACATCCAAGTACTTCTATATCTACCAGCTCTGCAAGACAATTTGTGGCAATATTCTGTGTTTTTCATGCAGAAAAATAAGCCAGCTGTAGACTTAGGCCGGAGACACACTATGCGAGATGCAGGGCGGACCTACCGTGGTGCAGCTGGTTCAGCTGCACCAGGGCCCCGACCGGTAGGGGCCCCTCAAGCACCTGTAGGGGCCCCCCGTGACCCTGTGTCAGAGGAAAGGAGGTTAACTGAGGGAAGCTTCCTTCTTCCTTGGCTGTTCCCGCCCCTCCTCTCCTCTGCAAACCGTCTCCCAGACCTGGAATGAGCGGCTCGGCGCAGGTAGGAGCCGCACGCAAAGCCCCCCTGCTAGCACCCACACCCCCCCTGCTCGTCACCCCCGCTCCTCACCTAGAGCTGCTAGCACCCTCCCGCTACTCACCTACAGCTGCTAGCACTCCCCCTTCCCCGCTCCTCACCTACAGCTGCACCAGGCCCGCCGGGCTGAAGGTCCGCCACTGGCGAGATGGATGTGAGATATATGCCTGACTCAACCGGAATGCCACCGACTCTCTGGAGAGGAGTGTGTCAGCTGCATAGTACCACATGCAGATGACATGCTCCTGTCTAGAGATTCAGTGGACGTTCCGGGTGAGTCATACAAGTCACATGCGAGCATCTTGTATACATCGCGCATTGTGTGTCCCGACCTTACCCCAGGACACCTACACAGTTGCTAGCTCAATACCTCTATTTAATGGTTTATTTTTGGTTCAAATTCTCAATCACAAAGCTCTAGATTACATCTAAATGATTACATCATCGATTCTTATGTCTCGTCATTTCTCATGACTTGGGTATACCAAATATAAAGAGCACATAGAGTCATGACAGAACAGATTGATGCTGATCATTGCACTTATAGATAGTTAGCTGTAGGGCAACAACAGGTACACGTTTCACAGAGACTCTCTTCTAAATTTGGTGTTTTCAAAGTTAATTTGAAAAAGTAAACTTTTCAGACATTTTTTGAGGTAATAAATGTGTAAAAAGCGGAAAAGCAGACTCCACAGAAAAAGTTTAAGTGGCTTTCATCGCCTATTGTGAGTAGTATTAGCAGAGACATGGGTTATATTACCTCGGTATAAATATGTTTGTGAGCACAGCGCCCTCTTTTGGTGTGAGACATAATTCTTACATTATGAAATTTGCTTGCAGCCCTGTAACGATGTTGACGCGCGTTATGAGATATAATAGGAGTTATCTTAATAAGGAGAAATGAGCGCTCACTTTTTGACACATTTAATATATACATATTTTGTTTATTCACTTATACAGTGCCATTAATTTCATAGTATGGTACATACATTTGCAACACTGCCCCCATTGAGGCTCTCAATCTAGACATCTTATCAGTCTTTGGAGTGTGGGAGGAAGCCCATGCAAACATGGGGAGGATAAACAAACTCCTTGCAGAAGTTCTCCTTGCTGGGATTTGAGCCCAAGACCGCAGTGCTGCAAGACTACAGAGCTAACCACCAAGCCACCAAACAGTGCTAACCAAAAGCCACCATGCTGCCCATTATATATAAAATATAATAGACAGAAAGAAAGCTCAAACTTCACAAATTTTGAAAAGGACATCAGGGCATTCTTGAAGTGGCCAAACATTAAAAGTGTAAGCATTATTTTAATTTTTATTTCATAAATCAATAATACTCATGAAAATAAGCAACTTTTCGCTTCTAGACTGATTATTAGTTTTTAAAATTCTCAATTCACAAGTAAAATCTGTATTCAGTGAAGACAGAAATGTTACATTACTGAGATTGGAGCTGGCAGTTGTTACTGATAAGATTTTATGTACGGATATGGTCAAAAGTGTTGGCACCCTTGAAATTGTTCCAGAAAATGAAGTATTTATTCCAGAAATTATTGCAGGTACAAATGTTTTGCACACCCACGTTTATTTTCTTTGAGTGAATTGGAATAACCCCCCCAAAAAAAAACTAAAAAATAAAGGCAAACTGGTCCTAATTTCACAAAAAGATAAAAGATTCCAAAATGGGCTGGACAAAATTATTGGCACCTTCACCTTAATATTTCCAGCGTCCACCTGTTTAGCAGACTGTGGGACTTTGCAAATGCCACATATTTTTTTATTTGCCTTTTGTTTAGTGCTGGCTTCTGGGCACTGATTCAACCATGGAGGCCATTTCGAGACAGAATCCTACAAACTGTTCTAGTTGACACATGGACTTGAGGTGACTGTTGGAGCTCTGCTGCAGTGGAAGAGGGGCTTGCTTTGGATTTTCTAATCAACAAATGTTCCTCCTGAGCAGTTGTCTTGCGGGGTCTGCCTGACCTGGGCTTGTCAAACACATCTCCAGTCTCTTCAAATCTTTTTTTAAGTCTTTGTACTTGACACAGAGACACATTAAAGGTGCCAGCCACCTCTGCAGTGGATCTGGTCTTCAGCCTCTTGATAATCAAGGCTTTGGTCGCAGGGTGAATTTTTGGCATGTTGTCGGAGCTCAAGTTGCAATTCAAGTGAAGGTGTGGGGTGCTTAGTTTCAATTTAGACACACCCACTAATTAACCCATCATTTACTGAGCACAGTTGAGGATGTAAACTAGGATTCGGTGCATTATATGACCAGGCAACAAAACTTTATTTGCATAAAGCTTTTATTTGCATAACATGGATTAGCGACATGACTTCTGTCAGGGAGTGTACAGCATGGTAGAAAAGTGGTGGAATTTAAAGAAGACCTGTTACCAGGTAAAAAGCAGCCAGTTGCTGCTCTTCATTTATTCTAGGCACTCCCTTGACTATTCTACTTTTTATTGTTTTCAGTTCATTATATGATCCCAGAGATTTGGGTCTTTTTTATATAATACTTATTTTTATAGAATAGGTGCTAATATAGTAATAATGAAGAGGAGCCGAAAAGTTATCTCTAAACAAAAAGGTCTACATCTTTGGAACTGTATGTCGGGTTTAAAGTATAACCATCATGTTACCGTATTTTTCGGACTATAAGACGCACCGAGATTTTAGAGGAGGTGCTGCTGACACATGGGGATAATGTCCCCATCCTGGGCTCCTTCCAGGCAATACATGGCCCCCATCCTGGATATGACCTACTATCCTGGTACATAGCCCTTCATCTTGGGTTTTGGCTCCCATTCGGAATATGCCCCCCATACTGGTATATACCATTCCCCATCCTGGATTCCCATCATAGGATAGAAATTTTTTTTAATGAAAAACTGCTTATCTTATAATACGGTTCTTAGCGCATTTATTGGCCAATAGATGCCTGCCCTTTAACCACGGCAAGGTGACCTTAAATCTGAAGGATCCCTGTCTACACTTAAAACCTCTCTTGTACCATAGGGGTCTCTGTTACAATGGGCAGTAGCAGGATACATAAACCACATCAGATTGCCCCTGTGGCTTAGTAGGGAGGCAGGGGTGGAAATTCCAGCAGTGGAGCCAGTACTCCACACACATTAAATTAAGAAAAAAAACAGACAGCACTTCCTTTAACCTTTCGGCCCTGGTGCAATTCTAAATACTGGATTACATATATATCAAAACAATAGCAGCACAGTGATATTGCCAATCACATGCAAACAATGATGTTTTTTTTTCTTCATTTAATGTGTGTGGAATACTGGCTCCACTGCTGTGATTTGCACTCCTTCCTCCCTACTAAGCCACAGGGGCCATCTGATGTGGTATGTATCCTGCTATTGCCCATTGTAACAGAGACCCTAGCATATGAGAAAGGTTTTAAGTGTCGACAGAGACCCTTCAGATTTAAGGTCACCTTGCTGTGGTTGTAGGGCAGGCATTTATTGGCCAATACATGCGCTAAGAACCTTCTTATAAAATGAGCAGTTTTTCATAAAAAAAAAAAATTCCATCTGAGTTTTTTTGAAAAAACGTTTTAGTTTTTATTTTTTCTCAAGGAAAACATTTACTAGCATCATCCGCGAACATCATTGTTTGCATGTGATTGGTATTACCAGTGTGCTACTATTGTTTTCATATATATGTAATTCAGTAAATAGAATTGCACCTGACCCGAAAGGAAGCACTGTCTGGCTTTTTTCTTTATCTATCTATCTATCTATCTATCTATCTATCTATCTATCTATCTATCTATCTGTCTATCTATCCAAGGAAATGGACATTCTGCCCACGTTTCCACTCAAAGACATCAGTGTTGTATAGTGTAAGGTTTTAAGTGTTAATGATGTGCAATGTGAATTGTGTTTTGTCCCACAGTACAGTAAATATGGACAGGTATAGTCCGCGCTGCTGAGAATAAAAATGAAGGACGTCCAAGGTAAAAATGGATAGATGTCTTTATTCCATGCCCTACATGTTTCAAGGCCATCCTAGCCTCTTCTCTTCTTCAGGAGCAACACCATCAATAATCGATTATTGATGGTGATACTCCTGAAGAAGAGGCTGTGATGGCCTTGAAGCGCGTTGGGCATGAAATAAAGACACCTATCCATTTTTACCTTGGACGTCCTTCATTTTTATTTTCAGCACCGCGGACCATACCTGTCCATATTTACTGTACTTTCACCGCCTCGAGCAGGGGTCCTGCAGCAGCTGATACCAGGCACTGATATCAGTTGTGGGTCTCACAACTGTATAAGGTGAACAGTTCAATTATTTGGCTTTCAATTAATTTTGGGAGATTCGACCCATTGCGCCCTTGTCTACCCCACTTATTTTGTCCCACAGTAGGGACAGTAAGGCTTCATCTTTGGGAATAGCACAGAGTGAGAAAGGCTTGAGTGCTCTGACTGTGACATATTCCTGGCAGAGCATCAGAAAGGGTCCAGCATTACAGAGATACAGACATAAGGTCTGGCTAGCAGCAAAACGCATGACATGGGTATCCTGTCCCTAGAGTGAGAGAAGACTGAGTATGAGGCTGGAAACATTCGAGCATATAAAAAATCTAACCACTTCTCATCTAGGAAAGTAGGACGAGTGTCATCCGTATGGTTTTCTGTGTGTCATGCGAGTGCTATACACGTGTGCGATTTATTTCATACCTAACATCCATGTGGCATCCGTGTGCTGTCCTATGCAATGCAATTTTTTCTCACAGCTATTACTGTTCAATCATTTACAGTAACATTTTACAGTGTTCTGTGCTACAGAATGATAATGTATCAGTAAAAAACTGACGCCACTACGATGGTCTGTGTGCTGTCAGTTTTTTCTCGCACCCATTGACTTACATTGGCGAGTCTCACAAAATTATAGGATCCAGTCGCAGCATGTTGCTGAACAAAAACGTTCATCTGCTCTGACTCATTTACTAACATTGGTCAGAGTGCAATGTGAGATTTTCTCACATTGCACTTTTGGTACCCCTACAGGAGGTTGCCACAGAACTACCTGGTGCACAGAGGGATTTCCACATCAGGAAACCCTACACATACAACAGCTTCCACCCCAGACTTGAAAGGGGAGCTCTACTTGCCGCCTTCAGGCAAGGTCCCTGTATAAATTCAGGCCCAGTGAGGAGTTAGGCAGTTCAGTATGGAGCAGTACTGAGGAAGACACCTGGTGAATGGAGCCGCGCTAGGCCAGTACCAGAGGTAAGCCTAGCCAGTGCAGGGGCCCAAGAGTGAGGGTCAAGGCAAGGCAAGGAACAGAGTGGGGGCAGGGGAAACCATACCGGTTCACCCCTGGAAGCAACCTGGACACCGGAGTTCAAGTCTGCCAGGGACTACTTAGCCCAGCAGAGTACACCAGTCAACCAAGGAGACTTCAGTCTTCTGGGACACTTGTAGCACAGGACTACGAGAGCCGGGAACCACAGGAGAGATAGCGGCAGCCAGCAGAAGGTTCTTAACGTCTGCAGTACAAGTGGGAGACACAGGGGAGGTCAGGCCAGATTCCAGACAGGTCAGGTCTTAAACACACACACTAGGAGGCCTCACAACTCACCGGGTTGGGTGTTCTTGAAGTGCCTCCCAACCACCTGGAGTGTACCCTGGACGTTACCTTGCAACAACATCAGTGGAAGGTTCGAAACAACTTTCAGCCTGTGTGTTTTTACGACCCCTGATCCTGCCCTTAACACAGACTGCCTGCCAGCATCTCCACCTGATGAGCCGCCTTCTCCTGCAGTACCAGAGACACGGCTGAGTGGAGAGCTGCCTCTCTGAGCAAAATCCCTATTCTACATCACTACCCCGGGGACCCCGCTCCACCTACGGGGAATATTACATCTGGCTGCAGCATCACCATCCCAGAGGTCTGAAAGCAGCACCGGTATCTTTACCGTGTACCATAGGTAGTGTCACGAGACTTTCCTTTATTTTATTTTTCCCTTTTTTGCCAATTTTCAGTGACCACCAGGGCCACGGGCCCGGGCAAGCCACCGTGACATCCCTCCAATTGCAACCACCCAGGACCGGGTACCCCAAGGGCCCTGGGGTATGGTCACACTCATTCCGATTTATACACCCATGTGTCTGAGCCCTGAGACTGTGGATAGCTTGATCCTGAATAAAAGAGGAAGGCTGGAAACACACCAGTGTATGAAAAATCTTATCCAGGAGAGTAAGACGAGTGACATCCATATTGTGATCCGTGTGTCATGCCAGAGTGCGATTTTGTTCTTCGCCTAGGATGGTCCATCTGCTGTCCCTTTTTTTTCTCGCACCCATTGACTTGGATTGGTGAGTCTCACACAATTATTGGATCCTGTCGCAGCATGTTGCTGAAACAAACGTTCATCTGCTCTGACTCATTTAATAACACTGGTCAGAGTGCAATATGAGATTTTCTCGCATTGCACTCATCTGATTTATACACCCATGTGTCTGAGCCCGAAGACAGAGAATAGGTTGAAGAGCAAAGTGATCTATCAGAGCTGGCTCAGAGGATAGACCAAAGGACTAAGTGACCGAGTGAAAATGGGTCCTGAGACGGCAATACTGCCCCGGAGTGTACAACGTGGAGAAAAAGTTAATGGGTCAGAAGGATCAGTAGATGTGAGATGACATGAGGCCGTGGCAGGAGCTCTTAAGCGCCAGGAAGCTAGAAGCTAAGTCCGGCCATGTCATGGAAAAAAACACAAGTCCATGATATATTTAAGGGAACAGAAACCCGGGCACTACAGCTTTTTGTTCTCAAAGCCGCCTGTGAACTCGGCGCAGACCAGCAGTGGAAGAAAGTAGGTGTCCCAAAGTCGGGGCATTGCTCAGTTCACTGGTACATATGAATCGGCAGACATTTAAAGTGGAATGTACAGATATGCAGAAGTACCGATTAGGTATGAAATGGTGGACCCTTGTCCATCTTCTTCCCCCTCCTTGCACATGTACAAGCAAATTTCTGGAATAAAAATCTGAGACTAAAAATCGTCCAAGAGTGAGTGCTGTTCATTTCACTTTATATGTTTGTCCATGATATATTTCTCTGAAGGGACATACATTCATTCTCCCTTACACACCAAAAACATGGGATCAGTTGTAGATGATAAGGTAAGAAAAATTACTTAGGTTGAGAGAGGACTCTTCATTGAAACTAGGACTACCTGGTGTCAACAAGTAATTTCGACTTGTAAGTAAGACAGCCAGTCTATGTTTTGTGTACATAAGGCTGAGATCTTACCCTGTCTTTTTATATCAGCTGCGTCATCAATCTGAAACTGATAAATATTGCGATATGTATGGGAGGTACATCTTTGGCACAGCAATCACCAGAGAAAGAATATAAAAAATTTTTAATTATATTTCATATCTCCCAAATCAACCAAATGCTTCTCGCCACATCATGTTACCTATCTATGAACAGTTAAATTCATGATTAAAACAATGATGGGAATATGTCCCACCTGTAACACCCAGGGGTCAGTATATCTTGAGGATTGGGGTTTCATAATTTTCCGGAAAGTGAAAGTGTAAAGTGAAAGTGAAAGTGTCTTGACTCCATTGAGTCAAGACATGGCTGGTCCTGGGATGTGGCTCCTGTATTTCATCAACTTCCATTATCTACAGCCCCGGGGATCCACAACTCTTTATTACCCTTTTCCCAACATTTACCAGCTGATTACCAGGGCCGCGGGGCCCGGCCAGGCCACCAGTGACATTGCCTCTACAGCAACGTCCGGGTACCCGAGTCCCCATACACCCCTGGGTGAGTCAGCTTTGGCATCTACGAACAGGATCGAACCAACCTGTACCTAAGGGGTATTGTGTGCCTTTACGAACTTTAACCCCTTCATGACCTTGGAATTTTTCATTTTTCATTTTTTGCTCCCCTGCTTCAAAGAGCCATAACATTTTTATTTTTCCGTCAGTATAGACATATTAGGGCTTGTTTTTTGCAGGACTAGTTGTACTTTCATATGCAATCATTTATTTTACCATATAGTGTACATGGAATTTGCAAAAAAAAAGTGCAATTATTTGTACAAAATTTGTATTTTGGGTATTTTAGTTGCCATGTTCACTATATGGTAAAACCGACGTGACGGGGTGATGCTTTGGGTCGGTACAAGTTCGTAGACGCCCAACATGGATATCGTAACTGGTATCTAGGTGGTGAAATAAAATTCAGATGTTTGAAAAAAAAAAAACAGAATATTTGCGCCATGTTATGCGACTCGAAGCATCCTTATTTTTCAGGATCTGGGGCTGTGTGCTGGCTTATTTTTTGCGTCTTGAGCTGGTGTTTCTAATGATACCATTTTTGGGGGATCCGCTGCTTTGATCGCCCGTTATTGCATTTTATTGCAATGTTGCGGTGACCAAAAAAATGTAATTTTGGCGTTTGGATTTTTTTTTCCATTACGCAATTTATGACTCTCATTAACGCATTTAATATGTTGATAGATCGGTCAATTTTGAACGCGTTGATGCCAAACGTGTATTTTTTTTCATTTTTTTAATACTTTTATTGTGATTGGGGAAAAAGTGTGGTGATTTGAACTTTTATGTTTTTGTTTTTTTTACAGGTTTTTAAAAACTTTATTTTTTTATTAATTCTTATTTTTACACTGCCCCATAGAGAGGCACCCTGCTGCACAGTCCAATCGCTTCAGGGAGATAAAGATGAGCTGCAGCTCATCTGTATCTCTCAGAATAGCGGACATGTTGTGGTTGGCAGTGCCTGACAACCACAACCCAGAAGTCCTCCGTGACAGCATCCGGGGTCTAGCCAAGACCCCGGCCTCTCACGTGACAGGCTTGACAAAAGGCGAGGGAGCCTGAAAAGTAGCCGTGCCCTGTACTTGGAGCCACAATAAAGGCAAGAAATGACATCCTAATGGAGTGCTGCAGCTGAACTCTTTATTTCGTATGTATATTAACCTGTGAAGGAAGCTAAGCTGAATCTGCACCCACAGGTTTTGCTGCTCAGAAAGCTTTGTCTATCTATCTATCTATCTATCTATCTATCCAGGGGCGTAACTAGAACTGGCAGGGCCCCATAGCAAACTTTTGAACGGGGCCCCCTCCAAGACACCCCCCCCAATGACATAATTTTCCGGAAAGTGAAAGTGTAAAGTGAAAGTGAAAGTGTCTTGACTCCATTGAGTCAAGACATGGCTGGTCCTGGGATGTGGCTCCTGTATTTCATCAACTTCCATTATCTACAGCCCCGGGGATCCACAACTCTTTATTACCCTTTTCCCAACATTTACCAGCTGATTACCAGGGCCGCGGGCCCGGCCAGGCCACCAGTGACATTGCCTCTACAGCAACGTCCGGGTACCCGAGTCCCCATACACCCCTGGGTGAGTCAGCTTTGGCATCTACGAACAGGATCGAACCAACCTGTACCTAAGGGGTATTGTGTGCCTTTACGAACTTTAACCCCTTCATGACCTTGGAATTTTTCATTTTTCATTTTTTGCTCCCCTGCTTCAAAGAGCCATAACATTTTTATTTTTCCGTCAGTATAGACATATTAGGGCTTGTTTTTTGCAGGACTAGTTGTACTTTCATATGCAATCATTTATTTTACCATATAGTGTACATGGAATTTGCAAAAAAAAAGTGCAATTATTTGTACAAAATTTGTATTTTGGGTATTTTAGTTGCCATGTTCACTATATGGTAAAACCGACGTGACGGGGTGATGCTTTGGGTCGGTACAAGTTCGTAGACGCCCAACATGGATATCGTAACTGGTATCTAGGTGGTGAAATAAAATTCAGATGTTTGAAAAAAAAAAAAACAGAATATTTGCGCCATGTTATGCGACTCGAAGCATCCTTATTTTTCAGGATCTGGGGCTGTGTGCTGGCTTATTTTTTGCGTCTTGAGCTGGTGTTTCTAATGATACCATTTTTGGGGGATCCGCTGCTTTGATCGCCCGTTATTGCATTTTATTGCAATGTTGCGGTGACCAAAAAAATGTAATTTTGGCGTTTGGATTTTTTTTTCCATTACGCAATTTATGACTCTCATTAACGCATTTAATATGTTGATAGATCGGTCAATTTTGAACGCGTTGATGCCAAACGTGTATTTTTTTTCATTTTTTTAATACTTTTATTGTGATTGGGGAAAAAGTGTGGTGATTTGAACTTTTATGTTTTTGTTTTTTTTACAGGTTTTTAAAAACTTTATTTTTTTATTAATTCTTATTTTTACACTGCCCCATAGAGAGGCACCCTGCTGCACAGTCCAATCGCTTCAGGGAGATAAAGATGAGCTGCAGCTCATCTGTATCTCTCAGAATAGCGGACATGTTGTGGTTGGCAGTGCCTGACAACCACAACCCAGAAGTCCTCCGTGACAGCATCCGGGGTCTAGCCAAGACCCCGGCCTCTCACGTGACAGGCTTGACAAAAGGCGAGGGAGCCTGAAAAGTAGCCGTGCCCTGTACTTGGAGCCACAATAAAGGCAAGAAATGACATCCTAATGGAGTGCTGCAGCTGAACTCTTTATTTCGTATGTATATTAACCTGTGAAGGAAGCTAAGCTGAATCTGCACCCACAGGTTTTGCTGCTCAGAAAGCTTTGTCTATCTATCTATCTATCTATCTATCTATCTATCTATCTATCTATCTATCTATCTATCTATCCAGGGGCGTAACTAGAACTGGCAGGGCCCCATAGCAAACTTTTGAACGGGGCCCCCTCCAAGACACCCCCCCCAATGACATGCCCCCTCCAAGACACGCCCCCCCAATGACACGCCCCTTCAAGACACACACCCTTACAGGCCCCAGCAGTATATACAGCAGCCCCAGTGGTATACCGCAGCCTCCCCAGTGGTATATACAGGCCCCAGCAGTATTACAGCAGCCCCAGTGGTATACAGCAGCCTCCCCAGTGGTATATACAGGCCCCATTAGTATTACAGCAGCCCCAGTGGTATACAGCAGCCTCCCCAGTGGTACATACAGGCCCCAGCAGTATTACAGCAGCCCCAGTGGTATACAGAAGCCTCCCCAGTGGTATATACAGGCCCCAGCAGTATTACAGCAGCCCCAGTGGTATACAGCAGCCTCCCCAGTGGTATATACAGGCCCCAGCAGTATTACAGCAGCCCCAGTGGTATACATCAGCCTCCCCAGTGGTATATACAGGCCCCAGCAGTATTACAGCAGCCCCAGTGGTATACAGCAGCATCCTCAGTAGTATATACAGGCCCCAGCAGTATTACAGCAGCCTCCGCAGTGGTGGTATATACTGGCCCCAGTGGTGGTATATACAGGCCCCTGGTGGTGGTATACAGGGCCCCTGGTGGTGGTATATACAGGCCCCTGGTGGTGGTATATACAGGCCCCTGGTGGTGGTATACAGGGCCCCTGGTGGTGGTATATACAGGCCCCCCGCTCTCCATTACCTGCAGCAGGCAGTCGCGCTGATCGCAGCAACAGCCTGTCATGTAGTGTGACGCTGTAGCCGGCGATACAGGAAATAGAGCGGCGCCGGTTACAGCCCACATGACAGGCAGATCAGCGCGACTGCCCGCCGGTAATGGAGAGCGGGGGGACGCAGCAGCTGTGAGGGCAGGGTGTGTAAGGGCAGGGTGAGTGTGAGGGCAGGGTGAGTGGAGGCAGGGTGTGTGAGGGCAGGGTGAGTGTGAGGGCAGGGTGAGTGTGAGGGCAGGGTGTGCGAGGGCAGGGTGAGTGTGAGGGCAGGGTGTGCGAGGGCAGGGTGTGCGAGGGCAGGGTGTGCGAGGGCAGGGTGAGTGTGAGGGCAGGGTGTGCGAGGGCAGGGTGTGCGAGGGCAGGTTGAGTGTGAGAGCAGGGTGAGTGTGAGGGCAGGGTGAGTGTGAGGGCAGGGTGAGTGTGAGTGCTGGGCGAGTGTGAGCGCTGGGTGAGTGTGAGCACAAGGAGAGTGTGAGTGCAGGGTGAGTGTGTGAGGACAAGGTGAGTAAGGGCAGGGTGTGTCCATGCAGCAGGGGGTCAGATGAGACCAGGTGGTCAGGGGCCCAAGGTAATGGTGTAGGAGATGGGCACCTTTGAACAGTCAGCAGGCTGTGGCAGGCCAAGGACTGCTGTGGAGCATCAGGCTGGGGGACCGACGGAGGCAGGGCACTGCATGCGGCATCGCTGATCCCTGCTCAGCCTACAGCCCCGCGCCGCTGTGGAGGGACCTGAGGGTAGCGCTGCTGGCCCCACTGTGTCCTCAACTTTAGTCAGGCTGCGGTGGGCTCCGTGGGTAGCACCGTCTGTCCCCCGCAGCCCGCGGCTATGCAGTGCCGTGGGGGGGCCAGGCACCGCCACAGGGGCCCAGGAGTGGGGCTGTACAGGCCGCGGTCGGGACCTGCAGCGGTAGTGGGGAGATGTGGAGAGCGGGAGCGCCGGCAACGCACTTACCGGTGGCGTCTTGGCGGGGGCGAGCCGGACTGGCCGCACGAGGGTCCGGGCTGCGGCGAGGAGGAGCGCACCAGGTGGATGGTGCAGCCTCAGCCTCCAGGACTGCAGAGAGGCCGCGGGTGCAGGCTACGGCTCAGGGCCAGGGCACTGAACCAGGACGTGCCCGCAGTGTCTAGATGGAGCGGCTCCCCGGGGCAGGCGGTCTGGGGGCCCCGAGGATAGCGTGTGGGGACAGCGGTCAGGGGCCCCCTTGTATGACATGTGGGGGCACTCAGGGGACAAATGGGCCCCCCCTTTCCGTCCGGGCCCCCCCTACAGCACCCAGTGGGTATGGGGGCGGGGCTTAGTGGGCGTGGTCCCAAAGTGTCGGGGCCCGCTGGGCCAGTCCGCCCCTGTATGTATCACAGGCGCAGCTGCCGGTATAGCAGCGGCTGCGTAGCGGCGCTGGGTCCGGGCCCCCCACAAGCGCTGGGCCTCAAAGCGACCGCTACGGCTGCTATGCCGGTAGTTACGCCACTGTATCTATCTATCTATCTATCTATCTATATCTATCTACAGTTGTGGCCAAAAGTATTGACACCCCTGCAATTTTTGTATTTTGATAATACTCAGTTTCTTCCTGAAAATGATTGCAATCACAAATTCTTTGGTATTATTATCTTCATTTAATTTGTCTTCAATGAAAAAACACAAAAGAGAATGAAGCAAAAAGCAAAACATTGATTATTTCACACAAAACTCCAAAAATGAGCCAGATAAAAGTATTGGCACCCTCAGCCTAATACTTGGTTGCACAACCTTTAGCCAAAATAACTGCGATCAACCGCTTCCGGTAACCATCAATGAGTTTCTTACAATGCTCTGCTGGAATTTTAGACCATTTTTCTTTGGCAAACTGCTCCAGGTCCCTGATATTTAAAGGGTGCCTTCTCCAAACTGCCAGTTTTAGATCTCTCCACAGGTGTTCTATTGGATTCAGGTCTGGACTCATTGCTGGCCACCTTAGAAGTCTCCAGTGCTTTCTCACAAACCATTTTCTAGTGCTTTTTAAAGTGTGTTTTGGGTCATTGTCCTACTGGAAGACCTATGACCTCTGAGGGAGACCCAGCTTTCTCACACTGGGCCCTACATTATGCTGCAAAATTTGTTGGTAGTCTTCAGACTTCATAATGCCATGCACACGGTCAAGCAGTCCAGTGCCAGAGGCAGCAAAGCAACCTCAAAACATCAGGGAACCTCCGCCATGTTTGACTGTAGGGACTGTGTTCTTTTCTTTGAATGCCTCTTTTCTTCTCCTGTAAACTCTATGTTGATGCCTTTGGCAAAAAAGCTCTACTTTTGTCTCATCTGACCAGAGAACATTCTTCCAAAACGTTTTAGGCTTTCTCAGGTAAGTTTTGGCAAACTCCAGCCTGGCTTTTTTATGTCTCGAGGTAAGAAGTGGGGTCTTCCTGGGTCTCCTACCATACAGTCCCTTTTCATTCAGACGCCGACGAATAGTTCGGGTTAGCCACAGTGCCATGGGCTTTAAACTTCTTAATGACACTGCGCATGGTAGACACAGGAACATTCAGGTCTTTGGAAATGGACTTGTAGCCTTGAGATTGCCCAGCTTCCTCACAATTTGGTTTCTCAATTACACAGACAGTTCTTTGGTTTTCTTTCTTTTCTCCATGCTCAATGTGGTACACACACGGACACAGGACAGAGGTTGAGTCAACTTTAATCCATGTCAACTGGCTGCAAGTGTGATTTAGTTATTGCCAACACCTGTTAGGTGCCACAGGTAAGTTACAGGTGCTGTTAATTGCACAAATTAGAGAAGCATCACATGATTTTTCTAACAGTGCCAATACTTTTGTCCACCCCCTTTTTTATGTTTGGTGTGGAATTGTATCCAATTTGGCTTTAGGACAACTCTTTTTGTGTTTTTTCATTGAAGACAAATTAAATGAAGATAATAATACCAAAGAATTTGTGATTGCAATCATCTTCAGGAAGAAACTAAGTATTATCTGACAGAATTGCAGGGGTGTCAATACTTTTGGCCACAACTGTATCTATCTATCTATCTATCTATCTATCTATCTATCTATCTATCTAAAAACAGAAAACAGAAAAAACTGCACAGCACTCAAAGACATAATGTGAACTGGTGCCAGCAGGGATACTGGATCAAACAGCCAGAAGAAAATTGAGATGGTGTCCACTCACTTAGCGGGCGCCAATGAGCGCAGACTATGCAAGTAGGCGTGAAAATACAACGTTTGAATTTCGCACCTACCCGCCGCCCTCGCCGGGATACACGGTGGCCGCAGCAGCGGCTCTGCCCACAGCCCCCCCCCCCCGTTCCTCCTGCCCCCGCCCCCCACTGCTCGCTCTCCCTCCTCCTTCCCCCTCTCCGCTTTCTTCTCACCCTCCACCGGCGTTAACATTGCAGCCTGTCTTCCTCCAGCCTCAACCTGTTTGGAGCCAGTCATGTGACAGGTCATCTGTGACGTCACATCAGCCCGCCCTGTCACATGATCGGCTCTAAACAGATTGAGGCTGGAGTAAGACAGCCTGCAATGTTAACACCGGTGGAAACCATAGGACAGGGGACAGAGGCTACACAGAACAGGTGGCACACAGGACAGGGGCAGAGGACAGGGGGACACATAACGGGCAGAGGACAGGGGGACACATAACAAGGGCAGAGGACAGGGGCCACACAGGATAGGGGGCACACAGAACAGGGGCCACACAGAACAGGGGCAGAGGACAGGGGGACACAGGGCCAGAGGACAGGGTGACACAAAGCCATAGGACAGTGCGACACAGGGCCAGAGGACAGGGCGACACAGGGCCAGAGGACAGGGCAACACAGGGGCTCCATCCTGCCCCCCCCACCATCCTGCCCCCCCGCCGGCACCATCCTGCCCCCCCCCCGCCAGCACCATCCTGCCCCCGCCAGCTCCATCCTGCCCCTCCGGCTCCATTCTGCCCCGCTCGCTCCATCCTGCCCCCGCCGGCTCCATCCTGCCCCCGCCGGCTCCATCCTGCCCCCGCCGGCTCCATTCTGCCCCTGCCGGCTCCATCCTGCCTCACCGGCTCGATCCTGCCCCGCTCACTGCATCCTGCCCCACTTACCACCATCCTACTCCCCCGCCACCATCCTGCTGCCCCGCCACCATCCTGCTCCGCCGGCTCCATTCTGCCCCGCTCGCTCCATTCTGCCCCACTCACCACCATCCTACTCCCCCGCCACCATCCTGCTCCCCTGCCACCATCCTGCCCCCCCGCCACCATCCTGCCCCGCTCGCTCCATCCTGCCCTGCTCACCTCCATCCTGCCCTGCTCGATCCATACTGCCCCCCGCCACCATCCTGCCCTGCTCGCTCGATCCTGCCCTGCTCGCTCCATCCTGCCCCGCTCGCCACCATCCTGTCCCGCTCGCTCCATCCTGCCCCCGCCATCATCCTGCCCCCCCTGCCACCATCCTGCCCCCCCGCCACCATCCTGCCCCGCTCGCTCCATCCTTCCCCGCTCGCCAGCATCCTGCCCTTCCCCCATCCTGCCCCCCCGGCACCATCCTGCTCCTTTGGCTTCATTCTGCCCTCCTCCCACCATCCTGCCCCTCCGCCTCCATCCTGCCCCTCCTCCATCCTGCCCCCCTCCGCCTCCATCCTGCCTCGCCCCCCGACTCCATCCTGCCCTGCCCCCTGATTCCATCCTGCCCACCTGCCTCCATCCTGCCCACCCCCCTGACTCCATCCTGCCCCCCCGGCTCCATCCTGCCTCCCGACACAATCCTGCCATCCCCCCCATCACCATCCTGCTCCCCTGCTCCATCCTGCCCCCCCCGGCAGTTAGCGGTTATGTGGCCGATCAGCTGATCGGTTTCCCATGCAACGACAGGTCCTAGAGGCCTGTAGGACCTAGAAGAGGTGGAGCGAGCTGGCGGACAGGTGAGTATCCTCACTGAGGATTTTTTACTTTTATTGTGGAAGAGCGGGGGGCCGCGGGGAGCGGAGTATAGCCATATACATAGTGCTGCTATACATGTACTGTAATGTACCACCATATACCATAGCGCTGCTATACATGTACTGCAATGTACCGCCATATACTATAGTGCTGCTATACATATACTGTATGGTACCATCATATACTATAGCGCTGCTATATATATATATATATATATATATATGTAGTTCACTCGGGCCACCATCTAGTTACTTTATATTTGTTTAAGGACTCTTGTGTAGTCAGTATTCATTTTCATTTTGGGCTGTGATAAAGGGGTTCATATGTACCATGTGCCATTCAAATTCTGTATGTTGGTTGTGTGCCCTTAAATGGATGTGGAATAATGAACATTCTGCATGTGACACTTTCTCTACTCTATTGATGTTCTTTTATCTATCTATTCATTTATCTCTCAAACAAATTCTAACAATTTGTGAATTGCTTTGTGCAAATTGTTTAATATGGCCACTCCTTTTTTTGCATTGCAGACGATTGAAACAGAGAAGGCTCACATGAACTCAGGAGAGCTCCCACATAGTGTCTGGCACATCCATCTGAAGCAGGCGCTGGGGTAAGTGGGCTCCTGTAACCTCAGACCCAGTTGCAGTCAAGGCCCCCACAATCACAAAATGTATGTCCCTTGGACTAAAGGAAGAATTCACGGGAGTATGACTCCTGAGCAAGCTCTGAAATACCACAATACTGCTGGAGGCAGTGCAGCTACTAATGACTTGAGCAAGATAGTTATTGCGACACCTATGGACACGGGTGACTATACCAGCAGAACATCCATGTTACACTATCCCCCTCACACAATGATCCTTGGAGAGAGGAAAAGTGAGACAATCAAATGCTAGAACTTCCTGTAGTTGGTCAGAGTGGAGGAAGGACAATGTTTTTGATGTGCAACTTGTGTCAAGTAAAAGGACATGAAGGTGCAAAAACTTGTCTGAGACATTTAATTGAGAATACAATGTGTAGCCTGGCTTTACCGGATAAAATGGTGGGGAATCTGGAGGCCTCGGCTCTATTGGTACACACAAAGGTGAAAGATGTGTGTACTCTTCTACACTCTGTGTCTGTGGAAAGAGCCTCGAGACCCTCGCCCACGACTCGACTATGGCGCCATCTGCCTCCTCTCACATTTGCGTGAATAAAGACCACAGTTTGTCTCACTATTTGATGTTTGGAGTGCTGCTATTTTTGCAGTATATATATATATATAGAGTATATTGGGTCAGTATCCTGAGGCTTTAATATCTTGCTATATCAGCCTTAGATAACTTCAAATAAAGCAGCACTATCTATCTATCTTTCTATCTATCTAACTATCTATGTATCTATATCTATTATCTATCTATCTATCTATCTATCTATTATCATTATCTCTATATACTATAAAATTTGCTGTAAATTCAATATTATCTTGTAAGTGACCTTTTATGCTGAGCTTCACAATGATCACCTTTATGAACAATGTAAATCCCTCATGACTCCTTGTTATTTCTAGACTCTCCAGCATGTCACTAATGAGTACTGGAGCACAATGCTACAATGAAATGAGTTACATTATAATAAATGTCACCTATTATGTTCGAATGTCAAAGGTTTTAGTAATGTGACAGCATTGTGAACTACTTCAAAATGGAGTTACAAAATGCTAGTGAGCGTTTTGTTTCCAGTGAGGTCATGATTCAGATGGAGGAGCACAGTCCTCGTCCCAGGAAAACCCAAAAGGAAGAGAAAACATTTCACACAATCTTGTCATGAGTAAACCAACTTGTACACAAGACTAGGGGTGGGGGTCACTTACTTTTTTGCTATGTAGGCTGTTTATATTGCTTCCTTTTTTTATACTCTAAGCAATTAAAAGGGTTGTCTGCAATTTAAAGAAATTTAGCTTAGAATCTTTGATGGTTTTCTTGTAATGGTGATGTGTATATTCATGAAACCGCTGCAGTTAATCACAACTTCAGCAAGTTTGGCACAAGGTCTCATAAGCTTTATAGCTACAGTAAAATCAAATAGGTCAACTTTAACTTGTGGGGCTATGGCAGTGGACCAGTAGGTGATTTATCATGTCAGCAATATTATTTTTTTAATGTATTGTTGCATTTCTTCCTATTGGCTTAAAACGGTTGTCTAGAAGCATCCAGCCCAGAGCAGACTTCACTTCTGCAGCTGCATACTCAGCCCAAAAGCCTAATGGCCACTTTACACGTCCCGATATCGGCGTCCAACTCCGATTAAAAGTCACGTGGTTCGTGCGTTGGCCCCGATATCGTTCGTGCGTTGTATGGTGTAAATGTCCAGTACGATGCACGAACGATGCCAAAACGATATCGGGGATCAAATGAGCAGACTCTCCAACGGCCCGATATTGGATAGACGATGTGGCCAGATCGTGCTGTGTAAACGCCCAACTACGATGTGGAGTACAACTTCCCTATTCTCTCCCATGTTAAATGGTCGTTCATGGGTCGGCTGTACAAGGGGCGTACACATCGCTGTTACATTGCCTGCCGATATCGCGCTGTGTAACATCTCCTATCCGATCTTGGAATTCTGCCCAGAAAAAGCGCGCTCCCGTGCCGTTGTATCCAATATCAGACTGATGTTGGGACGTGTAAAGTGGCCAGAAGAGCCTTGTGCACTCATTAGGCTCCAAACATCATCATGATGTAACATAAGGCCTTTCTACCAGGCTTTATGAGACTTCATGACATCACGGGGCTTAGCGAACAAAAGAGAAACTCATACCAACCACACAAGTGAAGACTGCCATGATTTGGTTGCCAGAGTTGTATGGACTGAACACCGGATCAGGGTAGCGTGAACCTTTTTACTATTGCTTTAACATTTTTTTTATACTGCATGCTTCTTCTGTACTGAGATGTGTAGAGTGCAGGATGGCCACTGGCACAGAGACTGGAGCTTTAGAGGAACCGAGGAGAGGTATTTATTTACAGTGGGCAAAAAAACTATTTGTCTGCCACCAAGTGTGTAAGTTCTCCCACTTAAAAAGATGAGAGAGGCCTGTAATTGACATCATAGGTAGACCTCAACTATGAGACACAAAATAGAAAACAAATCCTGAAAATCACATTGTTTGATTTGGAAAGAATTTCTTTTCAAATTTTGGTGGAAAATAAGTATTTGGTGAATAACAAAAGTTCATCTCAATACTTTGTTATATATCCTTTGTTGCCAATGACAGAGGTCAAGCGTTTTCTGTAAGTCTTCACAAGGTTGGCACACACTGTTGCTGGTATGTTGGCCCATTCCTCCACGCAGATCTCCTTTAGAACAGTGATGTTTTGGGGCTGTCACTGGGCAACACAGACTTTAATAATAATAATATAATAATAAAGCTTTATTTATATAGCGCCAACATATTCCGCAGCGCTTTACAATGTAGGGTTAGAGTACAGAAAATATAATACAGTAAGTAATGACAGTAGAGAATAAATACAGTACAATAATTGGATACAAAACAATAGGCATAGAATCAATGTAAAAAAGAAAATACAATAAATAAAGCAAGAAATAAAGGTGACCCTGCTGAAAAGAGCTTACAATCTACAACGGGATAGGGGTTGCACAAGGTACAGGGGCTTATTGCACTCATGGTTCAGGCATCTTGAGGAAATGGGGCATAGAAATAAGCTTACATGGATGGTCATCAGACAGTCTGTGTAGACCTTTTTGGTTAGGTGGAGTTTGTAGAAAAGTAATGTCAAGAGAGATAGCCTATAGTTTGTAGAGCAGTAATGCCAAGAGAGATAGCCCATGCACTATCTACAGTACAAAGGACTTCTATTAGGGAGTATGATAGGCCGCCTTAAAAAGGTGTTTTAGGGATCGTCTGAAGCCATGCAAGTTGTGGATAGTCCTGATTTCTTGGGGTAAAGCATTCCAGGATTGGTACAGCTCTGGAGAAGTCTTGGAGCCAGGAGTGGGAGGATTGGATTAGTGCAGATGTTAGTCAAAGGTCATTTGAAGAACGTAGAGAACGGGTGGGGTGATAGACAGAGATGAGGGAGGAGATGTAGGGGGGTGCTGCACTGTGAAGAGCTTTGTGGGTGAGCATTTTGAATTTGATCCTGTAGTGTACGGGCAGCCAGTGCAATGACTGGGACAGAGCAGAGGCATCTAAGTAACGATTGGCCAGATGGGTGATCTTGGCTGCTGCATTAAGGATGGACTGGAGAGGAGAAAGTCTGGTGAGGCTGAGGCATCTTAATAGAGAATTGCAATAGTCAAGGCAGGAATGGATTAGGGCCACAGTGAGGGTTTTTGTTGTTTCTATGGTGAGAAAGGGGCGGACTGTAGAGATATTCTTCAGGTGTAAGCGACAGGAGCAGACGAGAGATTGTGTGTGGGAGAAGGAGAGATCGGTGTCAAACATAACACCCAGACAGCGAGCCTGCTGCCTAGGCGTTATTGTGGTGCCGCAAACTGAGAGAGAGATGTCCGATTTAGGGAGGTTTGTGGATGGGTGGAGCAGAAGAAGTTCAGTTTTGGAAAGGTTTAGTTTCAAATAGAGAGCGGACATGATATTGGAAATTGCAGCTAGACAGTCATTGGTGTTCTTTAATATCGCAGGGGTAAGGTCAGGGGCTGAAGTGTATAGTTGTGTGTCATCAGCATAAAGATGGTGCTGAAAGCCAAATCTGCTGATGGTGTGTCCAATCGGGGCTGTGTAGAGAGAGAAGAGAGAGGGCCAAGGACTGAACCCTGAGAGACTCCAACAGTGAGAGGAAGAGGGGAAGAGGTGGAGCCAGCAAAAGATACACTGAAAGAGCGGTCAGAAAGATAGAAGGAGAGCCAGGAGAGAGCAGTGTCCTTTATGCCAGTGGAGTGCAGCATAGAGAGTAGGAGCTGATGGTCGACAGTGTCAAAAGCTGCAGCGAGGTCAAGGAGAATAAGCAGAGAGTGGTCACCATTACGTTTTGCTGTCAGAAGGTCATTGGTCACTTTGATGAGGGCAGTTTCTGTAGAGTGAAGGGGGCGGAAACCAGACTGTAATGGATCTAGAAGAGAGTGAGCGGAGAAGTAACAGGTGAGGCGGAAGGAGACCAGGCACTCCAGGAGTTTAGAGATGAAGGGGAGATTGGAGACTGGTCTGTAGTTATTTGTACAGGATGGGTCGAGAGTGGTTTTCTTTAATAATGGAGTAATGATTGAGTGTTTGAAGGAGGAGGGGAAGATGCCAGAAGAGAGGGAGAGATTGAAGATTTTGGTTAGATGAGTGGTGACGACTGGAGAGAGGGACTGGAGCAGGTGTGAGGGAATGGGGTCAGTAGTGCATGTGGTGGGACAAGAGGAGGAAAGGAGCCTGGAGACTTCTTCTTCTGTGACTGGGTCAAATGTGGAGAGTGAACCAGAGGAGATGTGGGGAAGAATGGGGGTGGCAGCGTTTGGAGGCTGAGAGCTGATTTTCTGGCGGATATTGTCTATTTTCTCCATGAAGTAAGAAGCCAGGTCATCAGCACAGAGGTCAGTGATGGGGGCCTGCACTTTAGGACTGAGGAGAGAGTTTTTTTGGATTGTTGGATAGTGAGGAGACCAGGGTGGTGAAGTAGGTCTGTTTGGCAAGGTGAAGAGCAGAGTTGTAAGTTTTGAGCATGAATTTATAGTGGATGAAGTCTCCTGGTGAGCGAGTTTTCCTCCATAGATGTTCAGCACTCCTAGAGCATCGCTGGAGGAATCGAGATTGAGATGTGAGCCAAGGCTGTTTTACTCTGTGTTTGGAGGTTCTGAAGGTGAAGGGCGCTACTTGGTCCAGTGAGCTTCTGAGAGTGTCATTGTAGTGATTTACTGCCTGATCTGGACAGGAGATTGAAGAGATTGGGGACAGAGATGAGATGAGTGAGTCTGTGAGTGCATGAGGGTTAATGGCCTGTAGATTTCTGGATGTGTGATAGGTAGGATTGGGCTGTGATGGCTGAGGGTTAGTGAGTGAGAAGGAGAGAATGTTGTGGTCGGAGAGAAGAAGTGAGTTATCTAAGGAGGAAAATAAGCAGAGCCGGGTAAAGACCTAGTCAAGGGTGTTACCATCTTTGTGCGTCTCAGAGGTTGAGTGCTGTGAGAGGCCAAGAGAGGTGGTTAGAGATAGGAGCTGGGATGCAGATGGGGAGATGGGGCTGTTTGTGGGAACGTTAAAGTCTCCCAGAATAAGGGTTGGTAAATCTGAGGACAAGAAATGCGGGAGCCACGCGGAGAAATGGTCGAGGAACTGAGTGGGTGACCCTGGGGGGCGGTATACCACTGCTACTTTGAGGGGGAGGGGATGGAATAGCCTAATGGTATGGACCTCAAAAGAAGGGAATGAGAGTGATGGGGCTGGAGGAATGACCTGGAAAGTACATTGTAGGGACAGGAGGAGGCCAACTCCGCCACCATGTCTGTTTCCAGGTCTAGGGGAATGAGAGAAATGTCGGCCGCCGTGACAAATAGCAGCAGGGGAAGCAGTGCCTGAATCCTGGATCCAGGTTTCTGTGAGGGCTAGCAGGTTAAGAGAGTTGGTAAGGAAGTAATTGTGAATGAAGGGAAGTTTGTCGCATACAGATCGTGGATTCCAGAGAGCGCAGTTAAAAGAGGGAGATGAAGGAGCGCGAGTGATGGTAATAAGGTTAGTGGGGTTTCTATGTGTGGTGGGAGAGGGGTTGAAGTTAGAGGGTGGACCAGGGTTGGGGGAGATATCACCTGACAGGAGCAGCAGCAAAAAGAGGAAGAGCAGATAGTTTTTAGATGTAGGACTTGGTTTATTATGACAAATGTTAGAATATGGTGGGCTGAGAATCCTCAGTAAACTGAAGATGGCATGGGAGCTGTACATAGGGTAGGGCAGGAGAGAGGGCTGATGTGAATGAGTGGTGATGGAGGGGGATAGGGTGATACAAGATGGTGGTGATGGCACATAGAAATACAAACAGTGAAGTTAAAGACATGGTAGTGATTGGTTGAGAATAGATTAATAGACATTGTTTGAGTGGCTATCTGTCAGTACCTTCCAGTCTATCCCAGTCAATTCTGGTCCATTTCAGGTCTATTTCATATCTAGACACTTTAGAACAGACACTGAATGGTCCTGTATTTGGCGCCGTCCATCTTCCCATCAATTTTAACCATCTTCCCTGTCCCTGCTGAAGAAAAGCAGCCCCAAACCATGATGCTGCCACCATGTTTGACAGTGGGGATGGTGTTTTGAGGGTCATGAGCTGTGTTGCTTTTATGCCAAACATATCATTTTGCATTGTGACCAAAAAGTTGGTTTCATCTGACCAGAGCACCTTATTCCACATGTTTCGTGTGTCTCCCAGGTGGCTTGTGGCAAACGTCAAGTGAGACTTTTTATGGATATCTTTGAGAAATGGCTTTCTTCTTGCCACTCTTCCATAAAGGCCAGATTTGGGCAGTGTATGACTGATTGTTGTCCTATGGACACACTGTCCCACCTCAGCTGTAGATCTCGGCAGTTCATCCAGAGTGATCATGGGCCTTTTGGCTGAATCTATGATCAGTCTTCTCCTTGTTCGAGATGAAAGTTTAGAGGGACGTCCGTCTTAGTAGATTTGCAGTGGTCTGATACTCTTTCTATTTCAATATGATCGATTTCACAGTGCTCCTTGAGATGTTTACAACTTGGGAAATCATTTTGTATCCAAATCTGGCTTTAAACAGTATCTCGGACCTGCCTGGTGTGTTCCTTGGTCCTCATGATGCTTTCTGCACTTGAAACAGAACCCTGAGACTATCACAGAGCAGTGCATTTATACGGAGACTTGATTACACACAGGTGGATTCTATTTATCATTACCAGTCATTTAGGACAACAATGGATCATTCGGAGATCCTCACTGAACTTCTGGAGTGAGTTTGTTGCACTGAAAGTAAAGGGGCTGAATAATATTGCACGCCCCACTTTTCAGTTATTTATTTGTTAAAAAAGTTTAAAATATGCAATACATTTCGTTTCACTTCACGATTGTGTCCCACTTGTTGTTGATTCTTCACAAAAAAATAGAATTAATACCTTTATGTTTGAAGCCTGAAATGTGGCAAAAGGTTGAAAAGTTCAAGAGGGCCAAATACTTTCACAAGGCACTGTACATGTTCTGCACTTTTCTAATCCCTCTTCCACAGAAATAGTGTGCCTTCCAGGGATCTACCTGCTGCCAGCTCTTATGGACCACTGGGTCTCATGTAAGCCTTTTAAACTGTGTTCTGTTGTGTTTGTTGCATTGCATTTTCCAGGATTGTCCCGGACTGTCTTTACTAACTTCACTGCATAGCTTTAGTTCTGGAATTTGATTACCATGTGAACTTGTTTCTTGAACTATACCTTAATCAGGCCACGTTCAATATGAACTGTGTTCTAGGACTAAACCCATAAGTTGGCCTTGCTCAATGTGAACTATGTGAACAAAGATCTAAGGACTTTCGAGTATTGACCTTTCACTTAAAGTGAACCTGTCACCCCAAATAAGCTTTGTAAACTATTAATACCTGCCCCTGCAGCCTTAGAATACATTGTAACACATCCCTGCCTCATCTTTTGTAGTAATCTACAAGTACTATAATGTAGTTTGCAAACTTACAAAAATGTTGTCAGAGGGGTGTTCCTGAAGGCATTTAGGCGGGTCCCCTTGTGCTGCGCTACCCCTACCTCTTTGCTGTAATACGCCCTAATCGGCGTCATTATACAAAAGCAGAGCGCGGGCATGATTTCTATATCGCGCCCGCCACGTCACCACTGCGACGCGGTCATGTGATGCCTGGACGTGTCACTTCCGGTCACAGGGTTCACAGTCAGACTTCGCCCATGTGCAGATAGCATGCTGAAGTCTGCCTGTGTGCATACGGAAGTGACGCGCGAACCCGGCGTCACATGATTGTGTTGCAGCGGTGACGTGGCGGGCGTGATATAGAAATCGTGCCCGCGCTCTGCTTTTGTATAATGACGCCCATTAGGGGGTATTACAGCAACGAGGCAGGGGTAACGCGGCACAAGGGGACCCGCCTACTGGTCAAAATGCCTTCAGGAATGCCCCTCTGACAACATTTTTGTAAGTTTGCAAACTACATTATAGTACTTGTAGATTACTACAAAAGATGAGGCAGAGATGTGTTACAATGTATTCTAAGGCTGCAGGGGCATTAATAGTTTAGAAAGCTTATTTGGGGTGACAGGTTCCCTTTAATAGAGCTGTGTTACTGCCTGGACTCATACCGCTGCCAGTTGTGCCTTGTTTTTGTGTTTTTTGTATTGTGTTTTTTGTGTACAATATAGTTTTGAACTGAAACTTGTCTCTGTTTGGCCACTGTTTGGTTACTGCTATCAGATTCTTCGAGTTTCCTACAAATGTATTACACTTAGGTGAATTTGTTCTCCATTAGCAGAAGGTTGTAAGTAAGGAGAAATGGTTTATTATGGCTACTGGGTGGATATAGATATAGCCATCTTTGTATGCTAAGTGTCTCATTCTCATAGCTATAATGGTATTTTGGCACCCCACTCCACGGTATGGTTGCCACAGGAATACCTGGATCAGGGAAGGATTTCCACATTAGGTAAACTAACACACAACACCTTCCACCCCAGACCTGAAGGGGGAGCTCTACTTGCCGACTTCAGGCAAGGTCCCCTATAAATTCAAGCCCGGGGGAGGAGTTAGGCAGTTCAGTACGGAACAGAACTGAGGAAGACACCTGGTGAACGGTGCCGCGCTAGGCCCGTGCCAGAGGGGAAGCCTAGCCAGTGTGAGGGACCCAAGAGTGAGGGTCAGAGGCAAGGCGAGTTAGCCAGGGGGAGCGGAGTCTAAACGGTTCACCCCAGAAGAGCTGCGTCAACAGCCAGATTTCGAGACTGCATGGGTCTAGTCAGCCCAGCAGTAAAGACCAGAGACCAGGGAGGCTTCAAGTCTCCTGGTGCAGCACTTGGGGCACATCCACCTAGTGTGAAGGATGGATTATATCTTATCTATTAATCTTAGCTTTTATACTTATATAGTATTAAATGAAACAATATGTTTTTTCTGTATTCAGGTACGTATCCAACATCTCTCTCTTTCTCTTCTTTTTCTCTTCTCTCTTTGTCTCTCTTCCCCCTCCATCTATTTCTTTCTTTCCTTCTTTCCCACTATGAGTCTGTGAATAAGGAGCTGTTTTGTAAACAAAGTGTCTTCTTAGATGCGTATGCTGGAAAAGAAGATATAGCTGTGCAGAAGCCTTGAGAATGGACAAGCTGATTGGTCACTACTGTGCCGGTTCCAGATTGTACCATGGGAAGCTAGAGATAGACTGCATACCAGAGGCCAAGAGAAGACATCATGACGTGATGAAGGATGGACTCAACACAGAAGACAAAGGACTAATTATTACTAACAGAGATAGATGTATTAGCCTAAATCCCACCTAACTCCCACCCTGCCATGGACATTTACATGCTTATCTTTTAGACTACAAAATGCCTTGTACCCGGATATTGGGTTCAGTAGTTGTTGCCGTGTACGTTGCCATTATTAAACCTGGACACGCTATGAGCGTGAACCGGACTCTCTCAGTCTGATTTACTCTTATCTGGTACCACGTGTTCATAGTCTAATTTGGGATGACTGGCGAGGGAGTGGAACAGTAAAATTTTCCCCGTCAATTGGCGACCACGAAGGGACCTAGTTAGCGGCTCGTGGCCCCTACGGACCCATGCTTGGATACCTTGGATGATACCTGTACCGGCTGACCTCGAGGCCTGATCAACCTCAAAGTACGGTAAGTGGACAACGCATTCATATGTGTCGCCCTTACTGTGCTTCTCAGCCGCTATTGGTTGTTCTGGGGGTGTCTGTTGGGTCTGGGGGGGTGATTGATTAAGTGGTGAAATCGAGCACGAGCCCACGCTAGGCTCCGGACCCCCGGCAACAAAGTGACGTAGCCCCCGGCTCGTCCCTGTGTGTACACCACGCCTCCCTCGCCAGTCATTGTTCCTCATCCATTAACCCTGCCTGTGACTGTCAGTAGCCAGTGATTCAGAGAGAGGTTAACAGCATCTCAAGTTTCACACATTGGGGCCGGCACTGTGAGAGAAAGAGTGAAAGTGAAAGAGACGCACACATGATAATATATAGAATTTAAGGATAAGCACATAGTGTACTAGGTTCTGTGCTTATGAGACGGTGACTCGAAAGTCCGAGTGCGTTGTGTATAGCTCTGCATTCACGAGAAGACTGAGGGGGGCACGTGGTGTAGTTTGTTCCGTGCCTGTGAAGGATTATGAGCACGTAGTGTATTAGCTCCGTGGCTTATGAGTTAGAGATAAAGAGAAGGGTCTCTTTCAGAACTGTCGTTTGAAGCAGTTCTGAAACCTTCAGAATACCGTGGCAAGGCGATCTGTAAGCACCAAGGAGTTGGGACGACTAATAGTGTCCTGTGGTGTCGTGCTTAGGTACTGGAATTGCTAGAAACACGTTGTGTACTGGTTCCGTGTTTATTGGTTGTACTTAAGTGCTGAGAGCGTGGTTAGGTGGATTGTAAGGGATCTGGTGTTGATCGCTGTTGCCAGCGTCCTAACTGCAGTAGGGACGTAGTATTCTGTGAGTATTCTGTGAATCATGTTGTCATGTTGCGTCATTTTCAGCAAAAAAGGTCCGTGCCCATAGCTTAAATGAAGATGCTGTGGAAATGAGAACACTGGTAAAATCACGGGAAGGGAAGATTGCAGTCAAGAATGTGGACAGACTATACAAGTATGCTGGTCTACCAGCGACAGGGCGACTGCAGCCCTCTGTGTGGAATGATTTAATACAGAGGGAAAAAGGCAAGCTGAAAGATAAGGGGCTGTTGGATCAGGCTCAGGCTCATTTACGGGTAGCACGAAGCTTGCAGAGTGAGGGGTGGAGGGAGGTCGATGGAGAAGGAGGGACAGACGATGCAGAGCCTGTGTTTGGTTATAAAAAGCCTTTGGGCAATAGCACTGTACAAGGTGAAATGGCCGCCGTGCCTTTGTTGTCAAATACACCGTCCTCGCCGCCGCCCTATAGTGGTGGAGACATGAAGTCCTCAGGAATGTGGGTGTGTCCTATGTGCAGTGAGCAAAATCCAGTCTGGGTGGGGAAATGCCGTGTGTGTGAGCCGCCCTGTTTGCCGGGTCCCTCCCAGGGCGTGGAAGGAAGTGGGACGTTCATCACTTCCACCGGTGGCCATCTTGGGGCACCCGGATATCCACCCCAGCCGATGTATCCACTGTTGACAGCTTCCGGTGGATATTACCAGGGCCCGCCCCTTCCTGAGAATATGCCGGCTTCCGCTCCTCCCACATCCGCCCCCGCTCCTCCCACAATTCCACAGGGCAGTTTGGGCCTTGATATGCAGACCCTAATGAACACTCCAGCCTTCCGGGCGACACTGTGGGCGAGAAGCCAAGCCATAGGTCCCACTGATTTATAGGATGATGATGACTGAACCCCTTTCCCTCTTCCCCATCTCTTTTTCCGGTACCATCCAGCTTGATCTCTAATGCTCTGCTGCAGCCGCTGGACCTGATACAGGCTCCTCAAATCCCCTCCCATGTATGAAGTTCAGGCTAGCCTGTGCTTACTCAAACATCCTACAAAATACTGTGCAGAAATAATTATTATATCAGATTTGGATTTAACTAGGCTATATGCAGTGTGTTCAGATGCAGAAAATGTTTTAGGTTAAATAAAATGTTTTTAGCCTAGTAGAAAGGGTTAAGTGAGGTTTGTAATGTCCAAGAGACATTCCATTGTTTTGTGTGCCTGTTATCTGTATGACTTTGCTTGTACTCCTGTGTTTTCAGCTCTGGGAGGGGCTGGGCGCGAGGCTGCGTACCTTTTTACATACAGTCATCCAGTTTTCCGTAATATTGAGGTTTTTTCCTTAGATGAATAACTAAAGTTTTTCTGGAGCCTAGAGGGAGGGGAGGAGGTGAGCTGCTTTGTAGGCATTAGCTTGTAGCTCAAGGTCAATATATTGTAGTGAGGAATAAACTACCCCCACGTCTCCCTAAGATTTTTCTTAAAGCAATTTCTAGTTTCAAAATGGTTAAAGTAAATTAGGGAAAGAGCCAGAGAAGGGTGGAATTTGCAGATGCCTGATATGAACACTGGAATCTTATCCATCTTTCCAGGGATTCTGAAAGGCAAAGATGGATTTTTCATATTTATGGTACTTGGGTATATGAGTGAATGTTGTCAATAGCCACCTGCAGCACAGGGATAATTTAGCTAGAGATGTAGTCATGGCAGGGGGGAAACTTTCCCTTATTTATGGTTGTTGTGTGTTTTAAAAATTAAGCTATCTAGAGGGAAGATTAATATACTGAGTGCACAAGGAAAAATAATATATATATTGACGCTGTGGGGAGGTGGTACTAGACAGGAAAATATAACTACAAGGTGATGAAGTTATTGTTAAGTTAATGGATCCAGAATGTATAAGGTATGTCGATAAGCAGGAATATAGATTGTATTTTAAGGGGACACTCAATTGAGTCAATGTGAGATGTTAGAGATGGAAGTTAGCAAGTTTGATGAGAGAAGCAACAGAAAGTATAGTTTAGAAGATAACACAAAGTCGAAAAAAAAAAAAAAAAAAAAATGGTGGAAAGAAGAAAGTAGTTAGGTCCTTTATCAGGATTGTGGATATTTTGTGGGTTTATCAAGGCCAAAGGATTTGAAAATATGGAAGGGAGTGAACCACTCCTCCACACCTCCTTAAATTCTTTCTATTAGAGCAGTCTTTGTTCTTTACTATGTGAGAATATTTTTTGTAGTCTTTCTCCATATGGGAGGGGTAAGGAGCTTTCTGGAGAAAATGCTGGTAGCAGGAATTTTGAATTAAAGGTGATGTTACACATGTCTGCTCTGATGTACAGCGCCCATATATTATAAGAATTTTCTAATCTCTGAAATTAATACAAATTTCTTTAAGTTTTTTATTGCAGATATGTTTATAGACCAAAGAGATTTTATGCTGGATAATGGTAGGATCCTCACATGAGGTAATCAGAATATTTGGTTCTGACTTGCACTTTCTGAGCGAATGGAGCGATTTCCGGTTGAAGAATTCCTTAACAATACGGTAAGCCTACTAAATGCAGATTGGTAAATCACGGTGAGGTAAACACCATGTTATCAGTCTAGGATGGTATAATCACACTGACAATCACCACAGGTGTCCTGTCCTCTCGGAGGTAGAAGGCAAGCTACAACAAAAGGAAGGAAAGGTAGTGGCGGGTGGTTGCCCCATCCCAGCCGGATTGCGTCTGGCGGCCTGAGCCCTCTCTATAGTCGACTGCCTTATAAGGACTGACCGAACCACTAACAGTGTTAAACTAGGAGTCGTGAGAGTGGACAGGGCAGGCCATGACGTCTCTCATCAGCAAAGGTTAGACTGGTCTCTGCTTGGCCTCACTTTACGCCTCAAAATAGGTCATGGGTGAGATCAGGTGAGTACCTCCTAGTTCGCTCCTGGTACAGGTAAGCTGTGTATACTATCCTGCATTATTCTTGCGCACAACACAACTCAGAAAGGTACGGGCTTCGAGCGGCGATTGCTCCATGGGTTTGGAAATTGCAAGTAGTGAACGGACAAGGAAACCAAGAAAACTGTATAAAAATTATCCTAATATGTGTAAATCTCTTTCTATAAACAATTGTGCTTATTTGCAGATACTTCAAAGGTTTTAGATCCTTTATATATTCTCCTTAAGGATGATGATGATATAAAATATCATCAAGGGAAAAATATATGGATTCACGCTTCACACTGCAAAGGAGACAAAACCAGCTACCGGTGATGTTACTGTTATTTTTAATTTTGGGGGTGGGGGTCATATTTACTCCTGTCCTTTTAGCCCCAGTAAACACCCCAACAAGAGCCCCAATAATAAGTAAAAATGCAGACGGCACTATTTTTTTGGGTAAATTTGATATCCCCTGTAAATATCTGGTATTTTGATTTCTGTGATATTGCCAGGTGTCCTGAGAAAAGGAAGGTGGCGGATGGAGTTATACAGTTTTACCTATGTGTTACCAGGGCTAACAATAAGAACTGTTATTATTGGTCAGATGCTGCCTGGAACACGGGAGAAGATTGGGGGTATAAACCAAATGAAGCCATGACTCCCAAAGATAGAATAGGTCGTAGCCTTCGCCAAAGAATGAGTTTGTCAATCTCCTTCAAACCAGTCCGGGGTTGCACATGGGGCAAAAATTGTCACCCTCTTTATCTTGTTTTAGAGAGCGCTCAGCTCGCGGATTTACAGACCTTTGTGCTGGGGAGACACTATAAAAAGGTTTTTGATAGTGGATATTATGTAAGCCTGGGGCTCATACATCTTCGTAATATTAGTTCCAAACCAACTAGCACCCCTATCATTGATAAGCAGACACCTGGGTCAGGAGACCAGTTACAAGCTATACTTGATGAGGTAGTCCCCGTCCCAGGCCTTAATTGGAAAGAGGTCTTCTCTGTAGAAACCCAGTTTACCCCCAGGAAAAATTTATGGTTAGAATGGATGAGATATAATGTAAGGGCCCAAAATATCTCTGTGGGATGTATTGCCTGCGCTGCTGCAAATACTCATCTGTACACTCATGCTTTGGTCTTTCCAAATGAAAATGTAACCATTTGTGTTCTAAATTTTTTGAAAGGTAAAGCTTCTTCTGATTGTCCAGGATATGCCCCATTAATCTACAGAGAACCCAGAATGAGATCTCCGGGGAAGTGGTTATTCTAAAGGACAATTATATATGCTATACCTCCAACAACAACAAAACGTTAGTGGGAACCTTTAAATTAGGATTCTGTAATGAAAACAGCTCCGTAAGTACAGAATTACTTAACCAACATGTACGATATATGTATGATATTTACTGGTTGTGTGGAGATGGTAAGCTCCGATCCAGGTTGCCCAATGCCTGGACAGGTCAGTGCACCCTGGTTAAACTAGCTATGCAGTTCAAAATCTTACCATGGGACCCGGAGCCTTCCAGTGAGACCATCAAGAGAAGGAGAAGTATTGATCAACTCCACATGGGCTATGAGGAAGACCCTCAGGTATACATTGATGCTATTGGTGTGCCAAGGGGGGTGCCTGACCAGTTTAAGGCCCAAAATCAGGTATATGCTGGATTCGCTTCCTTAATTCCACAGGTACAGATCAATAAGAACGTTGATTGGATTAATTATATATATTACAGTGAGCAAAGGTTTGTCAACTATAGCCGAGATGCTTTCCAGGGTATAGTTGAGGAACTAGGTCCCAATACTAGAATGACGCTACAAAACAGATTGGCCCTTGATATGCTCCTAGCTGAAAAGGGCGGGTCTGTGGAATGGTGGGGAAGGAGGAATGCTGTACATAAATCCCACAAAATTCAGGGGAAAACGGGAAAACCATGATAGCCCTTAAGAAAATTACTAAGTTGGCAGCCGAATTAAAAGCTAATGCTGGGGTAGATACATCCTTCTTTTCTAGCTGGTTGGGTGGGCTCAAAGGGTTCCTTCAACAGGTTTGCCTGATATTAATTGCCATAATCCTAGTTGGGTTAATATTCCTTTGTTGCGTTATTCCTTTATATAAAAAGGTTATCACCAAGGCAGATACCACCGGTACTTATCTCTATCAGGAGGTTGACCCGTTAGCCAATGGGAGTGTCACTTTGGAAGATATGCCCAAGGGTGTGTCCCTCAAACAGCCAAAGAATTCCCCCTACTTAAGTATAAAGTTAAGGGAACTGGTTTAGGGACAACGGGAGGGCTCCATGTGAAGATAGAGTAGAGTAGTGTCCTGGGTGCCTGGGGCCCTTCATAAGGGAGGAGTTACTGAGGCGCCCGGATGAACAAGCCCACAATCCTTCTCGTTTCCCATCACATGGACAACCTCAAAGGTTCCCCTAGGGACAAACTAGGGATAGACTTCCAGAAAAAACGTAATTGTTAGGGGGATTGTGAAGGATGGATTATATCTTATCTATTAATCTTAGCTTTTATACTTATATAGTATTAAATGAAACAATATGTTTTTTCTGTATTCAGGTACGTATCCAACATCTCTCTCTTTCTCTTCTTTTTCTCTTCTCTCTTTGTCTCTCTTCCCCCTCCATCTATTTCTTTCTTTCCTTCTTTCCCACTATGAGTCTGTGAATAAGGAGCTGTTTTGTAAACAAAGTGTCTTCTTAGATGCGTATGCTGGAAAAGAAGATATAGCTGTGCAGAAGCCTTGAGAATGGACAAGTAGGGATGAGCGAGTCTACTCGCTAGGACTCGTTACTCGGCGATTCTTAAGGACTCGCTGGACTCGGGAATCGGCGAGTCTTTTAGCGAAGACTCGCCTAGTAACGAGTCCAAAGCGGGCGAGTCGGTGTGCGGCAGGCGGGCTGTTTCGCGGCTGAGGAGGTAAGGTTTGGCCCTGACAGCACCCCCCCCCCCCCCCCCGGTTCTCAAGGCTGGTCCGGTAGCTGACAGCACCCCCCCCCCCCCCGGTTCTCAAGGCTGTCCGGAGCTGACAGCACCCCCCCCCCCCCCCGGTTCTCAAGGCTTCCGACTGACAGCACCCCCCCCCCCCCCCCCCGGTCTCAAGCTGTCCGGACCTGACAGCACCCCCCCCCCCCCCGTTCTCAAGGCTGTCCGGACAAGACATACCTAACTGCCAGCCAGGGGAAGAGGCTCCAGCCCAGCCCCTGAGCCAATGCTCCGAATCCTAGCGAGTCTGCGATTCCGAGTCCTGAATTATCTATTCGGGACTCGCGAATCCATATTCCCTATTCTTTAACATTGGACTCGCTAGACTCGCCACGAGTCCCGAGTCCTGGGCTCGGACTCGTGCGGGTCTAGCGATTCCGAGTAATTTAGGACTCGCTCATCCCTATGGACAAGCTGATTGGTCACTACTGTGCCGGTTCCAGATTGTACCATGGGAAGCTAGAGATAGACTGCATACCAGAGGCCAAGAGAAGACATCATGACGTGATGAAGGATGGACTCAACACAGAAGACAAAGGACTAATTATTACTAACAGAGATAGATGTATTAGCCTAAATCCCACCTAACTCCCACCCTGCCATGGACATTTACATGCTTATCTTTTAGACTACAAAATGCCTTGTACCCGGATATTGGGTTCAGTAGTTGTTGCCGTGTACGTTGCCATTATTAAACCTGGACACGCTATGAGCGTGAACCGGACTCTCTCAGTCTGATTTACTCTTATCTGGTACCACGTGTTCATAGTCTAATTTGGGATGACTGGCGAGGGAGTGGAACAGTAAAATTTTCCCCGTCACTAGCAGAGCCTGGCACCACACTGGATACAGCGGTGTCTGCAGCAGAGCTTTCACAGCCTGCCATACAAGTGAGGACTACAAGAGAGGGTCAGGGCCTCGCTTCAGACAGCCCAGGACCAAAGCGCACATACAGCGTAAAAGGGAGGCCTCATAACTCATCGGATGTGGAGATCCCGAACTGTACCCTGGACTTAACCATGAACAGCAACATCAGTAAAGGTACAAAACAACAACCCTGTGTGTGTGACTGTTATTGCGGCCCCTGATCCTACTCCCTCCATAGACTGTTTCACAACTCCCATCATACACTACTGCCCCGGAGATCCTGCTCCACCTGCGGGGAACAAAACCACCTTCCTGCTTCACCATTGCCCCGGAGGTCTGTTCCGCAGCGCCGGTAACCTTACCGAAGCCGTAGTTGGCGTCACATAACATGATTCCTATTAACTGTTCCCCTTTTCAGCGACCACCAGGGAAACGGAACCAGGCAACAGTCCCGTGATATCCTCAGCAGAACAACGCCTGGGACCGGGTACCCCATGGTCCTGGGGTGGGTCACTATTCTTTATTCTTTAACATTTAGATTAGCATGTCTTAGTACTTCAGATCACAGCTGTCTCTTTGTTATGAGTTATTCTAGGGCCACACTTTGAATGATACTTACGTTTCCCGGATCCAGTAACGGCACAGCCCAGTCTGCAGGAATGCACAGCGGTAACGTCGGGTGCTTCCTGTGAATGCTGCGCCATAATAACCCGCTGTTTACCATGGATGCAGCTACACAGGAAGCCCCAGGTACTGTGCTTTAGCAGAGCGCAGAGGAAAACGTTGTCAGCTACAGTTACTGTATGTGGGAAACGTACGTATTATTGTAAGTGTGGCCCTAGCCTTACACTAACAGGCTGCAGTTAGTGGGCAAATACATTAGCTCTGAAGCAGCAGAATAATGGTGTGGCAGTGTGAAATTCTCCAAGAGACAGAAACCACTGATGACAGACATGAGGGCTGGAATGGATGAATGGACCCCAATCTAGAGACTATGATACTGGGAGAACAGCAAGTAGGGTCCCTTAAGCTTCCTGGCAGGGATAATCACCCATTTCTATGTGGTATTAATTCAACTTTCTGCAGTTTATGCAAGTGAATGACAATTTGCTGGAGACATAGATCCCCTTTCCACCGTCTTGTATGAACAGGCTAGGACTTCCACAGGAAGGGCCGGAATTACAGGTACTTGGACTTGCTAAGTGCCCAAGTTTCTATCCCACCACAATAAATTTACCCCTTGGAGCTCCTCCCTAGTACTGGGTAGTGAAGGTAGTCTGATGGGTAGAGAACGGAGCTTTGTATCTGAAGTTTTATGAAGAAATTGTGCAAAAAGATATGAATTGTAAAGCGCTGCAGAATATGTTGGAACACTATAAAGAATGATTTATTATTATTATTGTTATTATTATTATCATATGTGCGCGCTAGCTACCACAGTCATAAATGCAATTGCATTGAATTAAAAGAAGCATTAAAAAATAGTTTGGAGCCTCCATTTCTGTCTTTACTGTAGAAAGGGTCACCCAAGTCATGCACATGCTCAAGAGGTATGACCTGCACAACAATGACTCTCACATCCATCACACCATCAAATAAAATGTCCTTCACCCTGTGGAGGTGGATTCCGAGGACTGAACCTCGACCATAGCTCCTGCCCCGGGCCTCCATCCCAAAAAATACAGCCAAACAGTGCAATTTGCACTATGTTTTTTTCGGACATAGCCTACATTTTTCATGGAGAAAACAATACACCAAAAAGCTATGCATGAACATTACCCTAATAAGATGTCCCACAGCGGGCACCACTGTAGTATACATAGTGGGGGTCCTGGCCCTGCCTAGACTATGGTAAGTATATGTTGTCTATGTGGTGCCCTGCTCACGCAGGTAGCCACAGACTTCTCTCATGCACAGCTGGGTTTCCACAGCAGTTATCTACTACATACAACACCTTCCACCCCGACACAGTAGGGGGAGCCCAACTTGCTGCCCTTAGGCAAGATGCCCTATAAATTCTGCTGCTGGGGGCGGAGTTAGTCAGAGTGTGCAGACACTAGGAGAGCTGTGAAGACGTCCTGGTGGTCGGTGCTGCGATTAGGCCTGAACCAGTGACCCGGAGTGGCCCTTCTACATTCCGCTAGCCTGAATGGGACTGAAGGCGAGGAGCTTAGGACCTGTCAGTCATATCCAGCTCTTTACGAGTTTAAAGATATGACATGGGAATACCAAGGCCAGGTATCCATCCACAGACAGCTGTTTCGGAGTGTTGCCCCTCATCAGTGTGGAATAGGATTCTGGCTAGGTGGGAGCAATGTCTGGTAGACCAACATAACGAAGCAATCACTGATCTCAGGGAGACCAGTCCAAGAAAACACTGCGGGCAGCCGGCTAAAGCGCTCAACCACAGTGAATTCCTAGGTGCATTGGACCCTGGGAATTATAAATATGCAAATAAAGTCCGTGGAGCCTCGTTTAGGAGACTCTGGGTACCTTTACACGTCACAACATTGCATGCAATTTCACTTGCAACATACTGGTTGCAGTGAAATCGTGGACACATTGTTACATTTGTACACGGCAACAAGATAGAACAATGTGTCCATGATTTCACTGCAACCAATAAGTTGCAAGTGAAATTGCATGCAATGTTGCGACGTTTAAAGGTACCCTCAAACACAGGACTAGCCAGATATCCCTCCAGGGAAGGACCTAGCCATGGAGTGGCTCCATTGCTTCATGATATTAAATGACATTAGGATAGGTGCCCCAATATTTCTAATCATTTTGTGGATTTCATTCTAACTTGCATTGCTACTGTTCTACCAGTGGATGTCACTGTTGCCAAATTTCTGCATAAAGTATAACCTATGGTGTATAAATTGCTTTAGATTTAATTTCGCTAAATTCTTAATTCATTTGGGAGTACATATTCTATACATATGTAACTATGGTAACTGATTTTGCAAAAAAATAAAACAAATTGTCATTCATTTTTAATTCTGTAATCTCTATCGCTAAATTCTAGTTCTCCAATGGGCCCATTGTGGTTTTATATTAAAAGAAAAATAATACGACACTCAACTACCGAACACCCACTTTTCTTCACAAAATCAATTTATCAATCAATCAATGCAAATTTCTTATTTTGAAATTCTCTTCTAAATGCGTACAAAGTGTAGTAAAGGAATAATAATAATAATAATAATAATAATAATGATGATAATAATAATAATATACAGTAAGTCCTGGGTGCAATCCTTTCAAAAGTCCATTATGATTGATCTGTGTCCCTGCTGTTCCTCCATAATGCTGCCCATGTCCCCCACCAGTCTCAATGCTTTGTTCCTTCATGGATACTCATGGATCAAAACTAGGGGGGGGCAAGCCATGGTCATTCAGGTTGTGCCCTATCCTATATATATCCTGTATGTATGTCTCCATCCTGTATATGACACACCCACTCCAGGTCCAGGGAAGACTCGGGATCCAGGCAGTTACTTGTTGTCTTCACCTCTTTTGGTTGTTTTCACGGGGACAGACGGGGACCGAGACCCGATCCTGTGACCCTGGCGGTGTCATTGTTGATAAATGAGGGGGAAGAATGCAGGGAAAGTCTGAGGGGATAAAGAGGGTATTCGTGACGCCACCTGCGGTACGCGGCCAGGGTGGCCGCTGCTGCTTCAGACCCTCTGGGGACGGTGACCGGCAGCTTGGATGGTTCTGCTCCCTGCAGGTCGAGCGCGGTCCCCAGGGTAGAGAGATCGAGGAGTCAGTTCGTACCTTGGAAGATGTTCACTGGGCCATCAGTACGCTGATATCTCATATGGCCTCTGCAGCCGGTGGTCATCGCTAATAAAAGTCTCAGACACCACAGCTGGAGTTCTGTTTTGTTTACTCTGTTCTTTCAGCATGGCCGCTGGGTACGTCCCATGCCAACCTCCTGTTTGGCGTTGTGTCCAGAACCGGGTTAGTGCAGTCAAGCCATGGTCGGTGCCCTTTCTTTCCTTTCTAGGTGTTCCTGTCTCTGGTGGTCTTTCTCTCTCACTCAGCGCTATAAAGGGTAGTTCTCTTCTGGGCTGAGTGCGACTCTACTCTGCTCCCCAGGTTCTCTGCATCTCTGTGGATGAGGGGGATGAAGTGAACATGTATTAGGCCTAATGAGCAGACATGGAAGTAAAGGGCCCGTCACACGCTACAATATCGTGAACGATATCGTTGAAGCATCATGGGTTTTGAGACGTTTAAACGACGTCATAAAGACGTCGTTGCGTGTGACACGTAGATTCAACCAACGATAAGTCGGCTGATCGTTGATCGGAGGTTTATGAACCGGACCATAAATCAGTCGTTGATCGTTCGTTCAACCTGCAGTATCGGTGTGTGACAGCTTGATAACGATGTCGTTTACGACTTCGCCTATTCAGAACTGAAGGATGTAGGCAACCAAACGACCGCAAGTATCATTCACTTGTCGCTGAATCGTTGCTGCATAGTTCTCGATATCAGTACGTGTGACACCTCACCAGCAATCATTGAACGTCGTTCCAGCGATGTATGTCAAGTCGGATCGCCGACAGAAGCGTATAACGGGCCCTTAAGTGTAAGAGCCGCAGAGCAAGTGTGATTAAACTGGTTAATCACCATTTTGATTTCTTTTGCAGCTTCCCTAGCCATTTTAGAGCTTGAGGGCCGCTTTACACATACCAACTTCTGTGACCAACTTCTGAACAGATCTCTGGTTGCAGTGAAATCATGGACACATTGTTCCATTTGTACACAGCCACAAAATGGAACAATGTGTCCATGATTTCACTGCAACCAGAGATCTGTTCAGAAGTTGGTGACAGAAGTTGGTGTGTGTAAAGCGACCCTAAGTTTGGGTCCCCATAGACTTATATGGAATTGGGGTCAAGTCCGGTCCCGAACCCAAATTTTTTTTTAAGTCTGGTCAGATCTGCCGAACCCAAACATCTGCTGGTTGGATCAGTGTTTTTTTTAACTGTGTTTTTTTTTTTCTTTTTCTTTTTGATCTGTGTTTCTATTTTACCGTTAGGCTTCTTTCCAACTTTGTGCTCTTTTTCCATAGGAAAAAAAGGGACAATTTTTCATGTGTTTTTCATCCATATTGGGTCTATGTGTCCATTTTCAAGATTAGTGTGACATGTGTTTCCAAAAATAAAGATGGCAATCTTCTTTTACCAATTAAATAATAAAACAGCGACACAACAGCACTAGGCGGACACACAGGTGGCAAATTTGATGCTTCAGCTGGATGAAAACTGGATAATTGGTTTGCAAAAAAAAAAAGAAAATGGCCATGTGAACAACCCATAGACTATTATAGGCACATGAACTATTTATGAAAAACATGAAGAGAACACATACATTAAATAGATGGATGATTTTTATGTGCACCAACTAATGTGAGCTTTAAAGACTAAACTTCAACCCTATATAAAAACAGGCTGAAAAAAAACAATAAGGGTTAAATATAAAATGTAATCATTATCCTATGTAAAAAATATATAAAAGTAGAATTATAAAAAAATCTGACACACAAATGAGCATGCAACATATATCACAGGAGAGATTGTGACAATTTAATTAGCTGCAGCATTGCCCAGAATAGACAAATATATAAATCTCAACTCAATATTACACAAACAATATCATATACCAAGATGTGGGCACTACGTAATGAGCTATAAAACATCGGGTCCTGTACACACAATGGCAGCTAATCAATGCCCAATGTACAATGTACAGCAATAAGTGTTTAATGTGTGCACACAATATCAGAAGGTAATAAAATATAGATTGTGATGGAGCATGTGTTTTATAACTCATTACTTAGTGCCCCTTTCTGATATTGTATGTGTCACATCTAGTCAAGATTTATGCATTTGTCCAATTTGGCTAGCGCTGTTGCTAATTAAGTTATCCCATCTTCTCCCACTGTACATGTCACTTCCTCCATATTATTATTATAATACTAGCTGGGTGCCCGATGCAGATGCATCGGGATTCTAGAAGAGCGAGTCTCTGACTCGCAATGGCCGCTTCGCGGCCAATGCTTCGCGCTGCTAAGGCGACTCGCCATGCCCGCTGCGCGGCCAATGCTTCGGTCGTATCCACATGACGACATTGACTCGCAGCGCGAGCGGTCTCAAAAGGGGCAAAAAACCCATTCGTGATTATATAATAGATTATATTTGGTAATAAAGTTAAAGATCAAACATCACATCTACCCAAAGAGGGTATAATAAAAACGTCAGCTCAAGCCGCAAAAATAAACCGTCACACAGCCCCAGATCCCAAAAAATGAGAATGTTCTGGGTCTTGGGAATGGTGCCAAAAGTGCAATTCTTTTTCTTTAAAAACTTCTGTTTTTTTTTTTACCACTTAGATAACAGTAAGAGTATACATGTTAGGAATCATACTGACCCATCAGTTTTACCATATTGTGAATATGATGAATAAAAAAAACCAAAAGACAATTGCATAATTGCATATTTTTTGCAATTTAACTGCACTTGGAATTTTTTTCCGTTATCCAGTACCCTATATGGCACAATTACTGCATTCAAAAGTACAACTCATCCCACTGTTGAGGAGAGCCATAGGATCAAATACTTAATTAACCTTAATGGCCACTTTACACGCGGCTACATTTCTAGGTTTTCCACAGGTAACTTACTGGCTGCAGTGAAATCATGGAGACATTATTCCATTTGTACACAGCAACAAGATAGAACCTTGTCTCCATGATTTCACTGCAACCAGTAAGTTACCTGTGGATAAGCTAGAAATGTAGCCGCGTGTAAAGTGGCCATAAGACATAAGGGGTTGAGACAAACGACCCATAGAGTGTATGATTTTACATTGCATAAAAGACCTAAGCATGGCTGCCATTTGTTGTTTCATCACACCATGCCATGGTATGCAAGATGGTGACTGGATCTATGACTACATCCTGTTTCTAAGAAGAAGTTCCTGGAGGAATATGAATTCCATAGAAGTACTGACCAATCACAGAACTCACACATCATCTGGAGATACTCGATCAAGACCACACCCCCTGATGACCTCAATGATCCACCCATGGACTAGCCTATCATCCAACCCACTAACCAATGAATACATCTGAGTAAGGCTGGCCGAGTTCCTTATAAGTTCTTATAAGTTCATGCCTGTTCAAATAAAGCTCACTTGGAGTTGCACTTTGGAGCTGACCAAGGAGAGTGTACTTCTGACTCTGTGTGTCTGGTGTCATACTTTCACGCTGGCACTTGGTCTATATCTATTAGGCCAGGAGTAGGCAACTTATTAATATTTAAAAATATTAATCGATATCACCACAAAAAACCAAACCCTCATATGTGAAATATAAAAAAGTTATGGCTTGAGGAAGAAGGGGCGGGAAAAACAAAAATCAAAAAATGAAAAATCGCCCGGGGGTGAAGGGGTTGATGGCGCATTGTACCTATCATCATAAAATACTACTATTAAATAGTCAACATTTATTAATAACAGATCCACTTTAAATATGGATAAACACTGTATTTTTCTTTCCCTATAGATATGAAAATTTTCTCTCTCGCTATGTATTTATTGATAGTCTTTATATACAATATTTATTGATCAGTCATCAAGAATAACCACCTGTCTAATATTTGTAGCACATGGTTACACATGGTTATACATTTCTATCATAGCATTCTCTGGGATTGGACCAGACTCTGGTTGTCCACACATCACAATCTGATCCTTGTCATGGCGGGTTTACACGTTGCGATATCGTAGTCCAATTTCAATGAAAAGTCACGTGGTTCGATCGTTGGACCCGACATCGTGCCTGCGTTGTATGGTGTGAATGTCCAATACGATGCAGGAATGATGTCAATGCGATATCGGGGATTGAATGAGCGTGCTATTCAATGCTCCGATATTGAATGGAGATTGGAGCCGGATCGTGCTGTGTGACAGCCCAATTCCGATGTGAAGTTCTACGTCACCCATTCACTCCCATGTTAAATGGTCGTTCCTGGGTTGGGGGGCGTAGACATCGCACGGACGTTGTATTCCGATATCGCAGCGTGTAAACCTCCGATGCGATGCGGGAGAAACGTGCACTAAATGCGCGCTCCCGCGCCATTGAGTTGCGATATCGCAACGATATTGAAACGTGTAACCCCACCTTCAGACTCGCTGGCTCCTTTTATTCTATTTCTTTTTGGTCCAGTGTCCACATCGGTTCTCTATGGCAGCTGGACCAGGGAAAACAAACTTGTTTTGCCAGCACTCAAATGCTGCCATCTCAAGCTCCTTGTGTGAGTACCAGGTCTCTGTAACACAGTCGCAGGCGAGATGCTGTTCTCTTGCAGCCTGAACACCACAGCAAAAAGGAGTTGATCCTCACTGGGTGTGTGCACTTGTGTTATGAGGGCGATTCGTCCGTGCAGGCTACACGATGGATGGCCAGGAACAGATATTGACATAAGCACAGAAGGAGACTACCAGTTCTTATAAAACAGTCTTTTGCTTTAATGTAATTTAAGAAACACAGTACACAGGGATTAACTATTTACCCTAAACTCTACTGCCCGACTAATCCACCTGTCTCCCTTTTATTTCCTGGACTCTCTTATCTGCCAATCACTTGACTGCACTAGCTTCCCATTGCTCAGAAATAGTGATGAACAAGCAGTGAAATGCTCGGATACTCGATGCTCGGTTCAAGCATATCGAGATGCTCGGGTGCTCGACCCGATCACTGAGCCCAATGTTAACCTATGAGAAACCCGAGCATTTTTCAGGCAGCACCCCTGGCAGCCTGGATAAACCCTAAAAAAGTCCCAAATGTGTAGGAACAGTGCTCAAATGACATGGGTACAGCATGGGGAAGACCCTTTTAATCATTTCTGACTCCCAGGTCACTGCTGTGAACAATGGTGTCTGAGTATTACACAACTTTTACGGACTCACAATAAAACGTCCAAAAACGAAACCAAAATGGAATTTCCTGGGGAAAATGTTAAGGGCTCATACTCACTTGTGAGACAGTGTTGGTGGTATTATATTTTTTTTATTACATTAATGATTTAAAAAAAAATAAAAAATTGGGAGGCACTCCGATGTCCCTTTTAAGAGACATGGAAGAGGGCCTCATTAAATATTGTATGTTCCCATTATAAGGAAGTGGGTCTCCCACGGTGTTGCCCTATGCAGGCTGCCAAAAATTGGGAGGCACTCCGATGCCCTTTTGAAGACACGTGGAGGAGGGCCTCATTAAATAATGTTCTCATTATTAGGAAGTGGGTCTGCCATAGTGTTGCCCTATGCAGGCTGCCAAAAATTGGGAGGCACTCCGATACCCCTTTTAAGAGATGTGGATGAGGGCCTCATTAAATATTGTATGTTCCCATTATTAGGAAGTGGGTCTTTCATAGTGTTGCCCTATGCAGGCTGCCAAAATTCGATGCCCCTTTTAAGAGACGTAGAGGAGGACCTCATAAAAACAACGTTCCACTTACAAAGGAGTGGTTCTCCTATACTTGTAATGCCCATGAACTAAGTATGGACTGAAACATTTACATGAATATGCTGTCTAACTTTTTTTTGGGGTTACGGGCATCATAAACACCATTTAAATATATTATGTGGGTGTTGCATCATGGACCAAGGTCACCCTGGTGATATGGTGGTGGAGGATGAGGAGAAGGAGGAGGACTAGAGCAAATAGCCAAAATCAGGAAGCGTGTAGCCATGTGTGGGGGTGAAGAGATGCATGGGAATATACCTCTCCAAAAAAAAAGACACTGGCTGGTTCCCAGGGCAACCGTGTAGGAAGTGTAGGTGAAGTGTAAAATTCTCAGTAAACTCTGGCAACATCCTGCTGCCAGCTCACAATCTCAGGCGCACAATGAGAGTCTTACACAGTTCTGAGCTTTACTGGGTTTACTTTCTTGCTCGTCAGATTTTACAACACACCCAATTCAGTGCAATAGCGGCTTCGGGCTGGTTTTAGCAGCTGGGACGGCTTGTCTGGGACACCCCTTTCATGTTCCTTTCGGGCCTCTTCAGTCTATTCTGCACACTAGCTATGGTCCAGCGGTCACGTGCTTTCAGTGGGCACCCTTCCGGGTCTCCTAGCCCAAGTTCGACGGCCTTCCTTTTGGTGTGCCGGAGGTTGGGTCTCGGGACATAAAGACCCCGAACCCCGCCGGAGTTTGTGCTTGGGACATGCAGCTTCCCTGCCATTTCAGCAGAGCACTCTGGTTTCAGCCCAGTCCCTCGATGTCCCCGCTGACTCGGACACATCTTGGACCCCCTTTGTCTTCCTTCAGTTCTCAGCCTGGGATCCGGGCTAGCCATACGGTGGCATAGGCCGCCGGGTCCGGGTTCTTTCAGTATGGTCTCTCTGACTACTTGGCTGACAGGTGTAACTTTTGCTCTCCTTCACTCCTTCTCTCCACTCTCCACTTTGCTACTCTGTCTCTGGTGTTGTCTGGTTTTGTTGTTGTGTCCCCACCCCTTACCAGGTTCTGTCCTAATGTTCCACCCTCCATCTGGCTCCTCCCACTATCCCATTGCTAGACATAGAGTAACTTAGACTTGGGATCGGGGGATGTATTTGGTGTGTGTGTGGGGTGACCGACTTACCAATCCCAGCTGTTCCGCCATCTCGTGGCAACCGGTCCGCAGGGGCGCCACATATACAGCTAAATTAGAATAACTGTTGTTTTAATGGAGATAGATATTAGAAGCCTGTACACCAGCCCCAGATGTGCTGACTGGTATATAGCCTTATGTGGTACATCAAAGTGTGCTATATACCCTTCCTGCCTGTATGCAGCAAGATTAGTCCTCAAAAAGACTGTTGTTTTGATGGATTTTGTGTCCCAGCACCTACATTACCTAAAAGACGCAAAATCTGTCCCTCACTCAGCAGCACCTCTGCCTACACTAGCTGACAATGTGGAGCAGAGTGACGAGCACAGACCCGTCAGGTCTTATATAGGGCTGTGGCATTACAGTGTGTGGCAGCTAATCCCTGCATGTGGGCTGGCTCTGTAAAGAAAGAAGTGGACCCGACATGAGCCCGAGCATCTAGCCAGTACTCCGTGCTCACCGAGCATTGCAAGTACGGAGATGCTCGGGCAAGTACCGAGTATCGGTGAACATGCTCGCTCATCCCTGCTCAGAAACTCCAGTTCAAAAGCCTAACTATGACCTACAAAGCTATCCACAACCTGTCCCCTCCATATATCTGTGATGTGGTCTCCTGGTACCTATCTTTAGGCAACCTATGATCTTCACAAGATCTCCTTCTCTTCTCCCCTCTTATCTCTTCTTCCCACAACCGCATACAAGATTTATTCGGTGCATCCCCCATACTCTGGAACTCTCTGCCCCAACACATCAGACTCTCACCTACTGAGGAAACCTTCAAAAGGAACTAGCCTACAGTGAGCCTCAGTCCACTATACTGCCACACGTCCAGCTCCACCCTCTCATAGTGTATCCTCACCTATCCCTTGTAGACTGTGAGCCCTTGCAGGCAGGGTCCTCCCTCCTCACCTACTGTATCCTCACCCATCCCTTGTAGACTGTGAGCCCTCACAGGTATGGTCCTCTCTCCTCAGCTACTGTATCCTCACCCATCCCTTATAGGCTACAAGCCCTTGTGAGCAGGATCCTCTCTCCTCACCCATCTCTTGTAGACTGTGAGCCATCGCGGGCAGGGTCCGCTCTCCTCCTGTACCTATAGTGCCTTGTATTATTCATAAATATTGTACTTGTCGATGTATGCCCCTTTTCACATGTAAAGCGCCTTGAAATAAATGGTGCTATAATAATAAATAATATTAATAATGGGTACCAGGGGCATAACTACATTAGGTGCAGGGGTTGCAATTGTACCCGGACTCGGGATCCTGGGGGGCCACAAAATCCATTTGGCCTATAGAAAAAGACTAACGTTATTAAAGATGTGCAATAATTGGGGCTCCATTGGAGATTTTGCCTTGGGGTCCATGAGCTTCATGAAAGACTATGGGGTGTGCATTATACTATATGGAGGACTATGAGGAGTTGATTATACTTTATGGATGACTATGGTGGTGCACTATACTATATGGAAGACTGTATGGGGCTCATTATACTATAACGGAGGCTATGTAGGACCCATTATACTATATGGAAGACTATGTGGGGATCATTATAATATATGGATAGCAATCAGTCAGCCTTTATACTTTATGGAAGCTTATTATTCTTTATGTAAGCAGTTATAAAGCGTGAAGATTTGTGTGGGGTCCAACATACTGTGTTGAAGCAATTAAACTGTTTAGAGGGCTACTATACAGTATAGAGCAGAGGTCCCCAAATCCAGGCCTCAAGGGCCGCCAACAGTGCAGGTTTTCAGGATTTCCTTTGTATTGCACAGGGCTTGGAATCATTACCTGTGCAGATGATCACATTAACACCTGTGCAATACTAAGGAAATCCTGAAAACCTGCACTGCTGTCGGCCCTTGAGGCCTGGAGTTGGGGACCTCTGGTATAGAGTGTTGTGGAGGCCATTATACTGAATGTAGCCTCATTATACTGCATAGAGGGCTGTTTGGTTGTCACAGTTGGTGTTCATACTGTTTTGGAATCACCATAGTTTGTCAGGGTAGTTGAGCTAGGTGCAGTAGGGTCATCATACTGTGTGTGAAGGGTATTGTAGGGGGCATCATACAGTGCTTGTGGTGCATTTTGTGTTTGGCTTCATACCTCATGGGTGAAACAAAAGGGAAATCTAGGGGCTTTAACAGCAGGAAGCTTACTGCGTAAGGGCTGCTAAAATTGTGAGATATGTTCTTATGTGATACCGCTGAATATTTTTACATTTTCTTTTTTTTTGAGGGAGGGAATGTATTTGAATTTCTGCTATGCAGCCTCATGATTTCTATGTACACCCCTGAGTATACCCTTTGAAGAATGCCCCTAACCATTCATGTGTCCTGACCGGTGTAATGACTTCACAATTCTGCATCTTAGACAGAAGGTTGCAAGACTGGGTGTAATGAGATAATAAGCGAATGGATGAACAGAGCTGTCAAGGTTGAGCGGCTCAGAAGCGGCAGTGAGCGGTGTAGCTAAGAGAGTGAATGATTTTCAGCTGTATTTAAATAAAATGGCCCCAATAGATGGTATGGTACAGCAATATCGGTAATGTATTTACAAATATATACTTCCACCTATTGTAAAAAATAACTTTTACAGATATTGGCTAAAAACAGATTCGATTATTCTTATTTCTCTAAAGTGCTTCTTGAAATTCCAGGGAGTGAGCAGCCATGTATGGTAGATATTTGTCATTTTGTACACAAGCTGCTATTCTGTGATATTAAACAGTATTAGTAGGTGGTAAATTTATTTCAGTTTTATAAATATGTAAGGCTGATTATGTAAGTAATAGGATTACCTATGTATATTTTACTATCATGTATATTGCATCCATATTTATATGAGATAGTTTTTAACACATGGAAAGTGCTTAGCATCCAGTTGGCCATCTTTGGGGAAAATTTTTTTCTACATAAATGCATATATTTTGGAATTTTTTAATTTTTAATTAATAATAATGTAGAGCAAGTGATTAAAATAAACTTTAAAAAAACTTCCAGAATATGTCCCCATTGGGCTGTTTCTAAACCTGACATATGCTGGATGTCAGGGAAATCCGTCTTCAGTTCCACACACAGAATACGGCCATGTAAGGGTGGGGAGCAGGGCTTGAATAGCGTTCGCACTATGGCTTATCAGAATTTTAGGTTACCTAACGCAGGAACAGTGCTGAGCTCCGGCTCTCAGCACACAGTTCCTGTGATCTCTCTCCAATCAAATCGTCTCTGCTCCATGTTATCAGCTGATTCTACACAGCTCCTCAGCTGATTGCACAGAACAGAGCGATGTGAATGGAGAGGAGTCAGATAAGATCATTGGAGCTGTGTTCTGACAGCCTGGGTTCAGCACTGTTCCTGCCTGAGGTAACCTGAGACTCAGTGAAGATGGTAGGGATTGTAGTGCAGGTAGGTGGCTCCACAGGTGGGAGCAGGGATGTGTAGGAAAGATCAAACAACACACAGTTCTTACCATTTACTGAGAGTTTAGTGCAGTTACAGCCCTGCCGGGGTACATCATCCAACATGCGTACAGCATGCTTATCTCAGTAATGTGTTGTTTCAGGTCATTCAGATCCTGTGGCTTGCGGTGCAGATACATTAAGACTGTGCGATAGTCACACGAGTGTGCTTTGCAAATCGCTTCACGCTCTGCGGCTGTCAAAAGCACGTAGCACACTCACATGCATGCAGCCATGCACCACACATACCCAAAACACGCATTTCACTCGCATCACTGTCGTGCATCAAACACGCTCTGTGTTTGATGCATGACAGCGTGCCTCCAGCCCAAGGTGACTAGTGCTAATTGTAATTGACCTGACCCATTGAACACCACTATCTCCAAAACACAATGACCTTTTGGCTCAATAAAAAGTTTCCTGTAAAATGCAAATATAACAGGAAAGCAAACACAAGAGAAACTATTCATCAAAGGCACAATGATCAGTCATTAACCAAATATAATATGAAACTTAACCCACTCTCACCCCAAGACCTGTGCCAATTATAAGGGTTGTGTCACAAACAAAATACATCTGAATCAAAATTTTGAAATTGTAAGACCTGTTAACATTTATATATATGGTTAAAGGAATGTTTTGTCGACTCTTCTTTGTGTTATACTGCCACCTGCTGCCAAAAAGGAAAGGATAGCAGAGAACCCCCCTGCTGCTGAGAATGACATGGAACAGTCCAGGAGATGGATGGGTGGGGTCTCCTGAAGGAGAAGAGAGAACTTCCATGTGTGTTGCAGAGAGAGACAGACCTAAAGAGACTGGATGTCGAGTCAGGGGCCAGACTGCAAGTGCAAGCTGAGATCCAGGACAGAGATCCAAGACTGACTGCACTCCACACGCCTGTCAGCGAATTACGGGCCCCAACGGCAACGAGGTACCTCGCAGTAAAACTTGTAGTAAAGTGTGCACACTGTTTTAGTTAGGGAGAGATAGGAAAAGACTGCAGTTCAATATACAAGGAATAGAAAGAAAACGAACTCTCTGCGTCTCGCTTGATAAAGACTTTGCATTTCTTTATTTAAAGACATTCAGAGACCTTGCATTCGCTGCAGACTAGGCACAGTGGTTATATGTATTGTATTTACTTTTGCACACCTTCCCGCTCCTTCCCCTTCTTTTCCCTCAGTGGCATTAAAATTGCATTTGTTTAACCCTCTGTGTTCCGTGCAGTCCTTGCGTATCCCGTTACCTGTGGGCTATTACAAAATCATAATACGTTTGTCAATTTGATGTGTTAAAAAATGTTCCTTTGATGAGATAATTTTTTACATGTGTCCCTGCTGTGAACTGTGTAATGATTATGGCTGACTACAGAGGGCTGCTCCAGTTCATGATCGGCATAGATCACAGCTTCTTGCAAGGGGAAGCATAAGTTATTATAAGTGAGTATGCAAATGACAGCAGGGGCTTACAGCTAGGGCTTTTTGAGGTAACACATTTCTCTGCCTGAGGTAACACATTTGCCCACACCTCCCAACTTTTGAACAACGGAGAGATAAATTATGTGGTACACAGTGCGCTGAGTAGAATTTCCACTGCCTTAGCCACACCTTAAGGCACACCCTTTTACCATTTCTTTCTGCCCTGGCAGGAAATGTCTGAGTGTAGCAGCGAGGGACATTTAGGAGATGTTGACTCAAATCCAGGACTGTCTGGCTGTATCCAGGACAGTTGTGACTAGAGATGAACGGATCGATACACGGGACTCCTGTCCAGGTCAGTGGTATGTGGTGGCTAGACAGAAAGCCAGCAAATCTCTTATCTTCCGGCATCCCCAGTATAGATTTTGATTACCCAGGACTGGTGCTAAATCATTGTGTTCATTATGCTCATCTCTAGTTGGGACCTGTGTAATTTTCTTTTGTTCATTCATTGATAGTCATTCAACAGCCAGAACTTTCTCATCTTTCTGTAGCTTCGTTATATAACTTGTTTATTTGTTGTCTCTGTAAAGCCGTGTTCACACAATGCATACAACCTTTTTTTTTGTTTTCTGCAGATGTCCGCACTAAACTATACATTAACAATCTTATCTAGGTATTGCATTTTTTTTGCCTTTTCCCCCTTATTTGATGTGTTTTTGGTGTAGACGTGAAGCCATGATTTCAAAGGGAATCAACCAGCAGCATTTAGGGCTATAAAGTGAAGCCAGTGCTTTACAGGCACTGGGATGCTTAATGCAATCATACCTTTACTTGAATGAGTCCATGTTTGATTGCAGGAAAAAATGTTAAGGAACTCCTGGAAAACAAGGCAGCAGATGAGTGATGTGTGCATTACTACATCACTTTTTGGGGTTGTTTTATTTTCCTACCCTGTGGGCATGACATTCGTTTGTAAGGCAAACTCTCCCCCCTTCCTTTATCTTTAATCTCTGCTTTCAGTTTTGTCAGGCACCCTGTGGCTGGAGTATAGTGACAGTGTTCAGGAGGCAGAAACTGAAAGAGATATGAGGGGAGAAGGGAGGATTTGGTTTACAGCCAAAAGGCTTGCCCACAGGGGAGGAAAAAAACAACAATCCATAATAGTGATGCAGTGCTGCACACTTCAATCATCTGCTGCACTGTTTTCCAGGAGTTTTATAACACTTTTCTCTGCAATCAAACCTTAAGTCATTGAAGTAAAGGTATGATTGCATTCAGCATCCCAAGGCCTGTAATTCACTGGCTTCACTTTATAGCCCTAAATCCTGCTAGTTGGTTCCCTTTCTGTTTTTTATTTACCTGCCTTGTTTTCAGGCTCCACAAAGACGTTTAAAGAGAAAAAAGCACCAAAGCTGCACAGTTCAGCAACAACTTTGGAAACACGCGGCTGAACTGTGCCGTTTGCTGCATTTTTTATCCAGTTGCTTTCATTTGAAACTTAAGAAAACAAAGGTAAAAAATTGAAGTTACTTTTTTAAGTACAGAATCAAAGCTCTTCTGTAGTATTAAAAAAGCAGATGCATATCTGTACCAAAAACACATCAAAAAAGTGGGAAAAAGATCATAAAAGAAACAAAATTGTGATTTTGTTGTGTGGTGTAGACACCTACAGAAAACGTTCAGAAAAAAACACAGCATTTACACTATGTGTGAACAGGGCCTCAGCGTTACTGTCACGCTTCCAGGGGAAGGCGCCCTAGAGTGGACCCACTGGCCGTGGTACCAAACTCCCCTGGGTGAGCTGATCCTGGTTTACCCAACCCCTATACAGAGATTGTCAGGGGCAAGGCCAGGGGGTCTAAGTACCACAGCAGCTAGTACCAGGGGGGCGGCTCATGAGGTTAGCCTATACTATGGCACAGCTAAGGATTCCAGGTAACAGAGTACAAGGCTATGAGTGCAGGAATGGTGCTACCGGGGAAGAGCACAGCTAAGGATTCCAAGAAACAGAGCACAAAGAGGGCCTGAACAACAGCCAGCAAAGCGAAGCTCAACTAACTCAATAATCAGGCACCTCCCATCAGTGAGGTGGCCTGATATACCAGTGGAAGAGCAGCTATTGGTCAAGTAGAGTGTCAGGTTGGACCTGCTGGCCCCTAGAGTCACAAGGGAGGGGTGTACCTAGTGCACTGCTGATTGGTCACATGAATACGACTATTGTAATGTGCTCATGTGTGAGCCCGGTGGTCAGCTGACAAGAAGGGAACCCGGTGACGGCTCCGGGACTCTGTACGCCTGGATGCCGGATGCCCGGTCAGCGGAGGAGCAGAGGACGCCGACCCGGGAGAGGTGAGCTGGGGAGCGGTGCAGTGAGACCTAACAGTTACATTTTTATTAAATTTTCTATTGATTTAATAGAGAAAAATAATACGTTTTCTCTATTAAATCAATAGAGAAATGTAATAAAAATGTAACGTGGAAGTCATGTTCACACATGCACTTTTTAAAAAATAATGAACAACACAAATCAGCAAAAAAATTAAAAAATACATATTTGGTGTCCCTGTAATTGTAATGACCCTAAATCACGCCATGTTTTTATACAATTTACCGATCACTGTAAAACATCCGATCTGTATTGTTTGGGTCATTACAATTACAGGGACTCCAAACATGATTTTTTTTTTGTTTTTGCTGATTTGTGATATTCATTATTTTTTTTTTTAAAAAAAGTGTATTTAAAATTTCAATAGAAAATAAAGTTGAGAAACTCTCTGTGACTAAGTCCAGGTTCACGGTGCGTTTGTGCTGTCCTTTGACAGATCCGTTTGACAGCAGCACAAACACAATGTAGTGGATGTGTTAACGCTACCATAGGCTTCCATACAACAAATGCATACTAACACATGCCAAATTAGGCATGTGTATGCAAGCATGCATTGGTTGAAATGCACAGGCAAATGTGGACTGCACTGTTTTTAAGTCTGTTACAACACAAACGCAATATAACACAATACTAAAGATTTGTGTGAATCTGTAGTTTTGCACTATGCTGAGTTTGCAATAGATGTATAGAATAGAAAGAGATAGGAAAGATAGGAATATATAGCCTAGAAAGGCATTACCAGTGTCCCTGCTCTGTCTCCCCGCTCTGTCTGCTGCTTCTGATGCCGCTTATTATGCTCATGAATATTCACCCATTGGCCCAGGAGCAGCAAGAAGGAGCAGAGACAGAGCGGGGAGACCGAGCAGGGATACTGGTAATGCTTTTCAACCCTCTATATTACTACTTTCCTACCTCTTTCTATCCTGTTGTTCTATCTTTCTGTCTATCCTATCATCTATCTCATAACTATCGAGGGCCGACATATTGTTTTTTGAACTGTTAGTCCTGAAAAACGTGATACCACTATAAAATTGGAATCCATAAAAATGTCACTTGTGCTGTTCGTTACAACTGAAACCGTTAACGTTTCCGTTGTAACGGACAGCACAAGTGCAATGTGAACCTAGCCTAAGGTGCACACAGAATGCGTCACAGCATTTTTTTCTATTTCCAGCATGTGAATATTAATTGTTTGATACTATGGATAGTGATGGGTGAACCCCCCCGATGTTCGGGTTCGGTGGATCTGGCCAGACTTTTTTTAAGTCTGTGTTCAGGACCAGACTTGACCCAAACTTGAGTACTAACCCTGAACCAGAAATGGTGGCTAGAGGGCCTGTGGGGTCTGTAAAAAAAAAGCAAAACAGTCATTAAACATCAGTGTAATACTCTGCATGCTTATACCTCCGGGCCGCTCATTATTCCCCTGATTATTGCTAGAAAGTTTGGGCTGTATCCAGGTTACTGCACTAGCTGCAACAGCCAATCACAGAAGCTCAGATATCAATCAAAAGGAAGAATCTGGGCACTAGAGGGCTGGATTTAATTTTAGGCTGGTCTCAACTCCCTGCAGTTAGGTGTTGCACAAGTCTGAGCAGAGCTTTAGTCAAATATTTAGAAGAAAAGACGGCACTCACCATTGATAGAAGGTTTCTTTAATCCATTTCTTTCTTAGAAAGTGTAGGTTACATACGTTTAAGTGGGGTGAGGGAGGTGCGGGAGGACGCGGGCGCACGTTTCGCCTGGTTAGGCTTCCACGGGTCCAATGACCTGTGGAAGCCTAACCAGGCGATGCGTGCGCCCATCGTCCTCCCCACACCTCCCTCCCCACCACTTAAACGTATGTAACCTACACTTTCTAAGAAAGAAATGGATTAAAGAAACCTTCTATCAATGGTGAGTGCCGTCTTTTCTTCTAAATAAATCACAGAAGCTGTTGTGCCCCTCACCCATTGTGATTGGTTGCCATAGTAGTGAAAAAATAAATCATTTAAAAAAAATTACATAGAGCTGTATTTTATAAAGCGGACAGCTGCTTGACTTTATCTTTGCTGGCCATTAAAAATACAGGGAAACCCATTTTTTTAAATTATTTAAATATTAAATATTTTAGGAAAGAAAAAAAAATCTGATTTTTTTTATCTCCTCTAGAATACAGAGACTTCGAAATACTATGCTATGTACTGATGTATCTCCATGTTCCTGTATAACCTGCTTCTGGACTTACTGCCTGTAATACTGCTCAAGAATACAAAATTCCTGCGTGGCATAGTTGGCTGTAGCTCATAGGTATAGCTAAATACTGCAAATGTTGATACTTGGGGAGATCAGCAAAGTGGATAGTTTATTTATGTATGTGATGAGACAGGCCAGCTCCACCACCAAAGAGGAGAAGCTACTGAAGCGGTGAAGAGAGTGAGATTTAGTTGGGGTAAAAGCCCTGATGTAGCAGGACAGTCCTGCTGAACCTGGTTGGTTGAGAGTTATGCATATGCCTTGCTTAAGGTTACTGTAATATGTTCAGTTTTTTACATCAGTATTTGTAGACAAAACCAGAAGCAGAATACAGAAGTGGTGACGTTTTTCTAAGGCCACGTTCCCACATTGAGTATTTGGTCAGTATTTTATATCAGTATTTGCAAACCAAACCCAGGAGGGGAACAATCAGAGGATATGTATAATAGAAACATGTCACCACTTCTGTATTTATCACCCACTCCTGGTTTTAGCTAGCAAAAACTGATGCGGAAAACTGACCAAAAACTGAACACGTGAACGTAGCCTAAGGCCGGTTTCACATTTGCGTTTGTGAATGCAGCATTCCGAATGCAGCCAAAAGCATAGACACTGCGTTCCTATGTTTAACATGGGAACACATGGTGCCTGCGTTTGGCTGCATTCGGTTGCGTTCGGAATGGGTATAATTTGTGCGCCCTAGGGATGGGCGAATCTACTCGCTAGGACTCGTTACTCGGCGAGTAGTAAGGGACTCGCAGGACTCGGTACTCTGCGAGTTTCCCAGTGATTACTCGCACGAGTCCAATGCAAATCAATATCAATCCTAGTTTTGTCAGAAACGCTGACAAAACTAGGATTGCCATTGTTTGCATTAGACTCGTGCGAGTAATCACTGGCTACTGTGCCAGTGATAGCAGGGAAACTCGCAAAGTAACTGCTGTTTCTTTGCGAGCCGAGTCCAGCTGTCTTCTCTGTGCAGCTCCAGGGTCCTAGAGCCCGCCTGCTGCCTGATGTAGCAGTGCTGAGATTGTTCTCAGTCTGCTCATTCCCTGTGTACAGACATGAATGTCTGTGCACAGAGATGATGTAGCAGTGCTGAGATTGTTCTCAGTCTGCTCATTCCCTGTGCATAGACATCTATATTTATGCACAGGGGATGTAGCAGAGAGGACATCGCGTTTTGGACTGCGTCGGACGGAAGAGGATTTTTTTAATTAAAGATGGAGTCCCTAATGGCTTTTTTTTTTATTTCAAATAAAAATTTTTCTCTGTGTTGTGTTTTTTTAACCCTTTATTGGAGATTCTTAGTGGCTGGGTCAAACGTGGCCTGACATTAAGAATCTCGGGCTTAATACCAGCTTGTATAACAAAGCTGGTATTAACCCCTTTATTACCCAGCGTGCCATCGCCACCAGGGCCGCTGGAAGAGCGGGGTTCAGCGCCAGAGGATGGCGCTTCAATGAACGCGCCATCTTCTGGGGAGGCTGCGGGCTGCAATTTGCAGCGGGGGGTGCCCAGAAATCTTGGGCATCCCTGCGCTGCGGATTCCAGCCCCCAGCTGCTTAGCTGTACCTGGCTAGACATAGAAATTGCGCGGAGCCCCACGCATTTTTTTTTTTATTATTTAATGAATTTCAGAGTCAGAGGCTCAGAGTCAGAGTCTCGGAGTCGGAGTTCCTCAGAGTCGGAGTCTCAGAGTCGGAGTCGCCTCGGAGTCGGAGTCGTCTTGGAGTCGGAGTCGTCTCGGAGTCGGATCGTCTCGGAGTCCGGAGTCGTCTCGGAGTCGAGTCGTCGAGTCGTCTCGGAGTCGGAGTTCGGAGTCGGAGTCGTCTCGGAGTCGGAGTCAGTCTCGGAGTCGAGTCGGAGTCTCGGAGTCGTCGGAGTCGGAGTCGTCTCGGAGTCGGAGTCGTCTCGGAGTCAGAGTCGTCTTGGAGTCGAGTCGTCTCGGAGTCGAGTCTCGGAGTGAGTCGTCTCGGAGTCGGAGTCGTCTCGGAGTCGGAGTCGAGTCGTCTCGGAGTCGGAGTCGTCTCGGAGTCGGAGTCGTCTCGGAGTCGGAGTCGAGTCGTCTCGGAGTCGGAGTCGTCTCGGAGTCGGAGTCAAAAAAATGTGTGGGGCTCCGCGCAATTTCTATGTCTAGCCAGGTACAGCTAAGCAGCTGGGGGCTGGAATCCGCAGCGCAGGATGCCCAAGCTTTCTGGGCACCCCCCACTGCAAATTGCAGCCCGCAGCCGCCCCAGAAGATGGCGCGTTCATTGAAGCGCCATCCTCTGGCGCTGAACCCCGCTCTTCCAGCGGCCCTGGTGGCGGTGGCACGCTGGGTAATAGAGGTTAGGGCCATCTCTGTATTATCAGCTGGCCCTAAGCCCGAAATTTATGGCGGTCACGCCAATATTAGACATGACCGCCATGAATTTCTATTAAACTGTTTTAAAAAAAAACACAACACAGAGAAATTTTTTTATTAGAAATAAAAAAAAAAGCCATTAGGGACTGCATCTTTAATTAAAAAAATCCTCTTCCGTCCGACGCAGTCCAAAACGCGATGTCCTCTCTGCTACATCCCCTGTGTATAGATATAGATGTATATGCACAGGGAATGAGAAGACTGAGAACAATCTCAGCACTGCTACATCATCTCTGTGCACAGACATTCATGTCTGTACACAGGCAATGAGCAGACTGAGAACAATCTCAGCACTGCTACATCAGGCAGCAGGCGGGCTCTAGGACCCTGGAGCTGCACAGAGCAGACAGGACTCTTCTCTTATCTGTGCGAGTTTCCCAGCGATTACAGTTGCAAAGTAAACGAGTCCAATGCAAATAAATGACAAAACTCGGATTGCTTCAGGCTGAAGCTTCCGAGACACATCTGCGATTTGTAAATCTCACACTACTCGCTATTACTCGCTTCCCCATTCATTAACATTGGACTCGCTAGACTCGCAACGAGTAGCGAGTCCTGGGCTCGGACTCGCTAGAGTCAAGCGATTCCGAGTAATTTAGGATTCGCCCATCACTAGTGCGCCCTCCGAATATGCAGCCTGTTGCATTTTTTGTGCGTTCATGGGCGATTGTGGTATCAGCAAGCGCACAAAAAATGCTTGGATCTCAATGGATCTGCAGTGTCCTCTGCATGACAGCGCAGGAGAACGCTGTGGATCACATTGAACTCTTTCCCGGTGGCCCCCGCTGATCCGGGAGATCAGCCGTAGCAGCCACTGATGTCCCGGGCACGGCCGCCGCTAATCTCTCGGCGGTGTTGGCGCTGGAGATTTGAAGAAACAGCTGATCTGACAGCTGTTTAAATCTCCCGTGCCGACATCTCCTCATCAGTGTCGGCACGGGAGATTTAAACAGCTGTCAGATCAGCTGTTTCTTCAAATATCCCGCGCCGACACCTTCGGGAGATCAGCGGCGGCCGGGAGGAGGAGATCTCCGCCGCTGATCTCCACCACCCTGCCTCCGTCAAGATCACTGATTGGCTGGCCGGGCACTATACTGATGTGAACGCATGCGGACAATCTCTGCTGCGTTCACATCAGTATGGCAGCGTTTGCAATGTGTTTGCGTCTGCATGCCCTCCGCATGCAGACACAAACGCAAATGTGAAACCAGCCTAAGATAGCACATTTCCATTTTTGTGGTATCATAGCTTGTGAGTGTTTCTACATTGACTCCAGCTCTTTGAGCTGACCATAAATCAAGTCAGTGACCAGAAGCTGTGCTGAGCTTATATGTCACTGACATAATTTACGATGAGCTCACAGGACTGCTGATGAGGTAGAAACACTCACTCCTGTGATAAAACAGATTGGGAAATGTGTGTACATCAGAAAGTAGCAGCTGTGATTCCCTCCTGTTCGTCTGTATACTCACTTATCATAAGTGACCTTTTCTTCTCCTTCTGGACAGGAGTTGTGGTATGTGCCAACCATGTGTTGCAGCAGCTCTGCTTGTTGGATAAGATTATCTATACTGAAAGGCACCAGTATCTAAATAGAGTACCGCAATCATGGTGAATTACTGCTGTCCTGAATAAATCCTCATTAAAGGTCGATTTGGACAGTAGACTTCCTCCTAAATTTCAGAATCATTTCCATGGATTTTATTCTAATTCATTGCATCTCTTGAAATCTTTTTATCCATAGTACAGCTCTGTGAGAACCCTGAAGCCCTATATTCCTCTCGATGACACAATTACTAAATGTCATTTCTAAATTTCACTCTACATGGACAGGTTCAATGAATATTTAATTAAAATCCTGTGAAGTATGCAATGATAATTAAATTGTAAGGCCAGCTTCACACCACGGTTTTTGTCTGTCAGGCTGGATCCTGTTTTTTGCAGGATCACCCTGACAGGACCGGACAGAACCTGATGGGTTGAACTGAATGGCAAATAAGCATCCTGATCCTATTTATTTGCAGGATTCGTTTCTTTCATTTCTCCACTGAAAAGCATTGTGAATTACGTCTCCATAGGCTATAATGGGTATAGCCGCTGTCCATGGTGCTGAAGGATCAGTGCTAAAAACCGGATCAGGGAAACTAATCAGGTATTTTACCGGATCTGGCACCATAGACTCCCACTATATGGGAACTGGATTGTGCGAGATCCAGTTCTGTCCGGTTTTGTCAGATTTTTGCAACGGAGACAAAAAATGCTGCGAGCTCCAATTCTGGGGACGGTGAAAAACCTGACAAAACTGGATCAGGCACAGAATAACAAAACCTGATGGCCAAATAGGACCAATCTGGCACCATAGGGATAGATGGGAGGCAAAATAAAATCAGGCTCTGTCTGGTTCAAACCAGACACAACCTGATGCACAAAACTGTGGTGTGAAGCCAGCCTCAAAATAATAACAATAATAAAAGGATTGTCCAGACTTGGAGCGCAAGTCTGCAGTCACGCTACGTGACTACAGACTTGTAAATCTTCATTGCACACACTGTCAGGATTCTCCAGTGCTGGCACTAGGAGACGATGGTCATGTGACCTCGAGTATGTGATTTGCATAATTTGGAACAAATTCTGACTAGACATATCTGACCTCACATTGCATTGCGCAGGGTTGCGTACATATACTTGGAACGTTACCGCATGCGTGCAAGTTGCATACTTGTGTTCCCCAGCCTGCTGGGCTCCTGGCGCTAGCATCTGAAACTCCTGAAAGTGTGCACACTGTGAGCTGTGACAACTGACAAGTCTGCAATCACATAGAGTCAAGCCTCTCACATAGAATTCTCTGCCACATCTATAGGCTTGTAGGTATAAAAGTAGAGAGCGGTAGTGGTCAGGTGCCTTCTATTTTTCTACCTACTGTTTATCCCTTTTTGAGGGTGAAGTTGATAGAGCTGCACCATGTTGGTAGCTTTTCCACTTATCCAAAGGACCTGGGACTGAAAGTCCTGTGATGATGTCACTGCCCACATAACCTGGAAGCTCTGTCAGCATTGGGTTCGCGTAACACACCGCAAGCTTCATACTGACCACCAAGTATCATCCTAGGAGTGCCCCTCAATTCTTCTTGATTGACATGTGTTCAGCACAGGTGAGAGCAAACAACACATGCATGGTCACCTTTCTACAATGAACAAAGGCATGGCTGATGTACATCGCATGTACAATGCATTATCAATGCCATTATAAGCAGAAGAAAGAATATTGACCATGTGCCAAGTTTGATTATGTGAGATTTCCTTGCTTATAGCAGTGAGGAAGTGAAGCCAAAGAGATGTCAACAGAGCTGAACACGTCAGACAAGCCTATGGCGTGGCAGAGAACTATTATACTTTTCAGGCTCCTAAACGCATCTCTGTAACATTAAAGGGGTTGTCTAGGCTGTATGTGACTGCAGACTTGTGAATCCTCACAGTGCACAGGGTGCACGCTGTCAGGATTCTCTGGTGCTGGTGTCGGGAGACAATGAGCTTGTATGTGTTTTTTTTTTGCACTATGCTTTTTCACTTTAAATTCACATTATTTATATACTGTATTGAATTTTATATAGAAATATGTGGCATATGCTCATATATTTCTACTATGCATTTATTGCAATTTTCATTTTATATTTACATCATACATATATTGCTTCGTATAGCACATTGATTTATATGACACTGTGTAGTCACACATGGTTTTAATTTATAATTGATTATATGCTTCATATGGGTATTGAGGTGTATCTCCTTTTTACTTTCTCTGAGTTTCAAATGTATGTATAAATAGGGTGGATTATATTTGAATGTTTTTGTATACATTATATGCTTTTAAGGATGTAATAATTTTTTTAATATATTTTGTTAGTTAGAATAGCTATTGCATCCTATATACGCATTACACCTGTGCTTAGGAAAGGGTTAAACATGTTTTCACATTGATTGGTCAAGGCTACTATTTAATCTGTGATTTAGACCACTCCCCTGTAAATCCAACTGAGGAAGACAGCGGGTCGCTATAGAAACTCGTATTGGTGTTATGAATAAAGGGGGTTTGTGCTCCATTAATCTCTAATCTTTTCTTTCCAATCTGACGCTCCTGCAAACTGACAACAATCTTCTCTCACTGTTATAAATCCCTCTTGGGTTTGTGGCTGGAGCTGCTGGAGTTGGTGGACACCATCCCTGTGAGTTATGGACTTGCCGTGACGTCAGCGGTGACGTGGAATCACATGATCACAATACCAACGTGACCAGGACTAGGAAGAAGCCTGTGGCGCGGTCCTCGCCATTACGTTAATTCCAAACGCATTACCGAGGTTGTGCAGTGATTGCACAACCTGATCAGGTGAGTGGCACCTTGTTACACCGGTTTTATCCCCCACTAGACCACCGGGTTCCATGTGCGCTCTCCCCCCTTTTCTCTTTTTTAATGAACTTGTATGTGACATTCATGTAATGTGCCCAGTAGAAGTGCACAGCCTTGCTCAATGCTAGCGACTCCGGACATGTCTAGTCGGAATGTGGCCAGAAGTATGCTAGTCCCATATTTGTGGTCATATGGCCTCCTGCTCCCGACATTGGCAATGGAGAATCCCGACAGTGTGCACTGTGCACGCTGTGAGGATTGGGTTTACAACTCTACTGTCACGTAGAGCGATAGCAGACGTGCCCTCAAAGCCTTGACTATGCTTTTTTTTATTGCAATTATTTTTAGGGTATTCTGTAACATTTTTTGGAAGCCAAAATGGTTATTCTTGTTGGTTTTTAAAGGACACAAGAAAGGAATCAATTTTTATTATGATTGCATATCTCGCAGGATTTTAAACACGTCAACCAAGTCCATGGAAGTAATGCTAGGAGGGAAAATTAGCTGGAGAATCGGTGTTCGTGCCAGGAAAGGATTGCTCTCAGTGAACCAATAGCCTCATTTGCGTAAAACAATAAAGTTTATTTCCTCAGCAATTCCAGATCTATTTACAACCAAGAAAGTATGACTTTTATTGCCCTACCCAATGCTATAATTGGTTTTGTGACCCTAATGCTCCTTACAAGTTCTCTTTAAAGTATGCAGACAAAAATCAATATCTTCAAAATGATATCTGCCACCATCTGGCAATTCACCATCACTAGGAGAACACATAGGAATCTATATACATCACAACTTGTATAATATTAGTCCTAAGTGTGATTTATCTGGGATTGGCCAAAATGTAAAACTGTAGAAAGAATTCTAGGTAAAAACTTTCATCATTATAATGTATGAAGGCATAAAGGCCAATGGAAGGATAGTTGGATTGTAGCACTCTTGTTAAGCAGATGGCAGAACTAACAATGACTGAATTCAATCAGTTGATTGACTTTTCTAGGATCAATATACCGGTTCATGTAGAATAATGTTTTAACTTTGACAAAAAAGAGAAAATTGAATTTCAATGAAAATCCAGCATTAGTGCCATACATCAACTGCTCATTATTGCTGTTTTTATTGATTTACCTGCAAAGAAGCTTGTTCAGGCAATAATAGTTTGCGATGTCTAGTGGTTAGCATTTCAGAGGATCTGATTGAATGTTAAAGTCATCTCTCAAGCACTTCTTGACACCTTGCACTAAGAGCTGTGTCTCAGCCTTCATAGTGAAGCGTTGTCTAATAATGACATTCCTTCAGAAGAGTGGCGCTTGAGCTTTGCGGTATTGGTATGGAAGTAGTTGTAGTTCCTAGAAGAGGAAATGGGAAATAGTTTGCGCCAACATTTTGGCTCAATTTTATCACACATTGAAGCATTTTAAGACTTGTCTATACCTTGTCCTCCTTTTACACTTTTCAAAACCTTTTAGTATCTAATGCACTGCATAAAACATATAGTAAAAGTAGTGCAAGACAGAAGGCATACACACCAGATTTGGCCAGAATTCCAGTAAAGTTAGCTAAATAAATATCCCTTTTTCTATAGTATTAACAACCTCTATGCAAATGTCAATTTAGGGTATGCTTAGCTTAAAGGTTTTTGCTACCCACCTGAGAGTAGCAGGATTTAGGAGCAGAGACACTGATTCCAGTGATGTATCACTTATTGGGCTTCTTACTATACTTTACCAGGTCACTGAATGCTGAGCTCTGTATAACCCTGCTCACACCACTGATTGGCAGCTTTCTTTGTACACTGTGTATAGGCAGAAAGCTACCAATCAGTGATGAGGGTGGGGTTATACAGCCCTCATGAATACAGAGGACTGCATGGCAGTAGGTTTACCAGTCCTCTAGTGATGTTCAGTAAATAGTGACTGTATCAAAACTACAGCAAGCATCCCAGTAAGTGACACATTGTTGGAAGCATAGTCTCTGCCCCTACATTATGATGCTCTTAGAATAAGTGGCAAATACCTAGTGACAAATTCATTTTAAAGGGAGATGATTAAATGAAGTTGTCTTATCAGTGATCTTTCAGATTGTAGCCATAATAGCGATCAGCTAGCTGTAGGCTTGTCCAACCTAACATTCTTAAAACATCTGTGCCGCCCAGCTTAGGGGATCGGGATACCTGGCGCAGGGTCCCTTTCCTTGGGGGAGTCACTGGTGGCTGGACCCAGGCCGTGGCCCCAGGCTGACACACTCCTAAAGGGGGGTATTTACAGGGGATTTAGAAGTTTATATAGTTTATAAAGTTTGTAGATGTTATTGTCGTGACGCCACCCGGAATAATGTGGCTATATATGGCCGCCGCTTCCTTGTACTGGCCAGGGGATGATGATGAGAGACAGCTGAGATGGTATAGCCCTTTTCCGGGTAGGGCTGTAGGGTCCCCTGGACAGGTGATGTTAAAGTTAATGATGGATGAAGATGGAAGTCTGGTGAGGAGATGTTAAGGGTACAGACACTTACTTGATTCACAGCAAATTCTCTCAGCGGTGATGGTCCCAATCCTGGATAGATGGTAGCTGTTAAATCAGAGGCTGAGGCACAGATGAAGTTTAACTGGTTTACTTTCAACCAAACTACAATACAACAAGTCCCGTCTCCGGAGTCTGCAATAAGGGTTCAGTTGCTCAGGCCCCACCGGGTCCTTTACCTCCTGCTTGTCTGTGTGGCCCTGCTGCCGTGTGTGAACTGGCTGCCGGCCCAAATCTGTCCTCTCTGGGTCCCACTCAACAGGCAACTTAAGTCCTTTGTCTCTCTCTGCTTACCCCCTCCGGGAGTACTGCTGAACTCTTAGTATGTTGCTGTGTCTGGCCCTGTAAGCTTGTTGTTACCTCACGTTGTCCGGTTGCTGTATTGTATATAACTAATGCAGCCACAGATCCGGTATCCGTATCTGCGCTTTTTATCTAGGGTAGATAATGATGCTACCCGATTCTGAAAGTGTTCCTCTTATCAGTTTTCTCCTCCTCAGACCGATGGCTTGGCCCTAGAAAATTGTCAGTCAGTCCTCAGGAACTCAATGCAGCTCCTGTCACTCTGAGCTCCTGGCTCCAACTGTCTGAAAATCTACCTCAGACCGGTGTTTTATCTCTAGGGAAATCTCTGGTGTCTCTGGAGCTCCCCCTACTGGCCAAAGGTGGTAGTGCAGTGGCATGGCTTTCTATGTGAGTGCAACTATTATGATCTTATACTGTGGCTAATACCCGCAGGGGCGCCACACATCACTCCAGTATTTTTATTTATATTTTTGTGCTGCAGTTTTGCTTTAAATATCAGTTCACTTATGCTCACTGGCCAGCATCTTCATCCTTTCCAGCGTTGCTCTGTTTGGTCTCCGGCAATGTGTGACCTGCCAGCAGCACCAGTGTTTCATTTAGTGCACAAGAGGCCACAAATTAATACAACTCTATGAGGGCCTCATTCTGGCCTAGTTCTGGCTCTCATAGAGATACATTGGGAGATTGTGATATACAGTAACTTCTGACTTCCGGACAGTTAGAAGTTACAACCACAAGTTTGTGCTATGGGACCAGAGCGGCACCGAAAAAAGGTGAACTCGCAGACAGTAAGTATAATACTCGGGACAGAGGCATACATCTAAAGCATCACTCCACCACTGAATACAAAAAACACTGGAATGGTGCTTTAATATAACATGATTGAGAGATACAGAGATTAATAGAAATCTAAGTAATACATAGATATCTAAAGTCTATGAGGAATCACCTCTACGTCTACTCCAAGAGGAAATCTAGGCTTGTTTTCAAGGCACTGCCTTGTGGATGGATCTACCATACTCTGTTGTTTTCTGGGTTCCTACTTTGTTTAATTGTAGCAGCCATAGACATTTAGGAGGTCAGACTTTGTAGACTAGAAGTGATGAAATATCACTGACAGATGAAGACAAGAGGACACTATTAGGAAGAGGAGGCACGAAGCAGGAGAATGACTGCAATCATCACACACCAGGTTGTATTTGATTAGAGCCTCATCCATTATAGCTGCCATCTTTAAAGAGCAACACGTGTCTACTTATGATATATCATCTATCATCTCACATTCATTAACCCACAAGATGAAATGGGAAAGTTAATAAAAATAAAAAACCTAGAAATGACCAGGACAACTGACCCTTTTTCATTTGTCTACTTTTGCTGTTTTATTCTAATATTTTGTCTTTTTATTATTTTATTCATGAGAATCAGTCTTTTTCAACCCGCCCCAAACCCCCCTACTTCTTAGATTATCTCATGAAAACCTCCATTTCAAGGCATATGATGGCACATTGTGATTAGCAGTGATGAGCGAGGATACCCACAACTAGTCGACACCCAATCGAGAATCGGGGTGCTTGGTCACGCTCGTTACTCTATCAAACATTGGGGTGCTTGAGTAAGCTTGTTACTCAATCGAATATCGTGGGTGCTTGAGTCTCTGCTTCGTATGTTATATAGCGGTTAGACAGTGAAGCGACATGCAGGGATTGACTGCCATAGACGGTAATGCCATAGCCTTGTGGGTTATTGGCGTTACTGTGATTGGCAATGGGTCATTGGGTCTTGTATAAGACCCAGTGATGCGACACTCTGCACACTCCTCTGGAAGCAGTTCAGAGAGAGTTGATCTAGGAGGGAGAGTTTAGATTAGAGCAGGCATAAAGGCAGGGTTTAATTACTATTGTAGTAATTGTACACCGCTATTGCACATCTGAAACAAAGGACCTTTTCCGGGCTACATCCTGTCCTCTGTCTAGTAAAATCACCGGTATCTGCATTCAGTGTAGGGATAGCTGGTGGAGGAGGGATAGTTTGGATTAGAGGCATATAGGCAGGGTTTATTGCCTTAGGGTGCGTGCACACGATCAGTGTACACAGCGTTTTGGACGCTGTGTCTTTGCGCTGCATCCAAAACACTGCGTAGTACAGTAATAGCATAGTGGATGGGATTTCAAGAAATCCCCTCCTCACTATGCTTTACCTGCCCGCAGCGTCTTTGGAGCTGCCGTGCGGGTTGCCGGGAGTCCGCTCCTCCGCAGCATGTCGGAAGCGGCTCCCATCGGGTGACTGCAGGGAGAAGCCACCCTGCACCCGCCGCACATGGTGAGTACGGGGCAGCTACGCTCTCCCTGCGGCCACCCGCGGCTTCACTCAGATCCGGAGGAGCTATGTCCAACACGCAGCTCCTCCGGGCCGTGTGCACACGGCCTTACAGTCCTTCTATAGGTATACTGCTGCAACCTAAAAACAAAAATCCTTTTCAGACCCACATATTTTCTTTTCCCTATGAATATGGGAAGGAGTTTTCTTTGTTAAGTCCTTTTATAGTCAATTGTTCGCAGGATGCCTGTTTAATACATGATTAAACGTACAAGTGGTTGAATTTTGTTAATTCGAATTTTGCAGTCTAAACTTTAGCGTTGCTCCTAAGGTTGTAATTGGGGTGTACTCATTTTTGCAACATGTTCTTAGATTAATTTGTTGAGAAAATTACTTTTTGGGTTTTCAAAATATAAAATCTTGTTTGCAATTAATGACCCATAGTTGTGGGAGTATTCTACCATATGATATCCCATAGAAAATATTGATTGTGAAAGGAAACAAAAGGTTTTCTGACAAATCTGTTTGGTGGGGTGTACTCATTTATGCGGAGCCTTGTATTTTAATATGTATAGTTTATACCATTTACTACTTTTATCAATATGTTAAAAAGTCTTATATTGACAAGATATCAGTCAGCCGTGCTTGCATAGCAGCCATATCGGGTATGTCAGACTCATTAGGTTTTCCTCTACACAATAGCAGTTAACAATAATGACAGAAGCTTTTTATTAGGCTGCGGCAGAACTTATTTCCCCAGCACTGACTAACTTCTGTTAATTGTGTGTTGTATCCAATTCTCATCTGACACCCTCCCACGGATCTGTCATAACGGTGTCATGGTATAAGACAGGAGTTCCTCACTACTTTAGAAAACTATTGAGTGATTTTCATTCTATCTAAGGACTTTTATTAAGCTCAATCTACAAATCGGATTAAAATATATTTAGATATTTTACATATATTTGCTTGCTCACGATGTCTTCACATATGTGGAGAGCTATGATATCACTTCTAAGGCCGGCTTCACACCACGATTTTCTGCTGTCAGGTTCTGGCTGGTGTTTTGCAGGAAACACCGGACAGAACCTGTCAGCCCCGGACAAAACAGAACCGGAGTGCAAATATGCCCTCCGATCCTGTTTTCTGCGGCTGTCACTGTCCAGTGCTGAAATTTCAGCATAGCGGCTGGAGGGGAGCTAGCCGTGGTGCTGAAATTTCAGCCAGGAAGCTCTCCGGGTGCTGAAATTCAGCGGCTGCTGCTTTAACAGCCGCTGCTCTTTCAGCACCCAGCGTCTGGGAACCGGTCCTATTTTACGTTGGATCCGGCGCCCATAGACTCCCATGCTATCGGTGCCGGATCCGATTTTGTCAGATTTTTTCCCTGGACAGAAACAATGCTGTAAGCTCCGATTTTGTGTTCGGGGCAAAAAACAAAATCCCCTTGGTTCAGTCGGACATACAGCAGAACGGAGGGCAAATAGCTGCCATCCGGCCCCATCCGGTGCCATAGGGATATAATAGGGGCCAAATCGGATCTGGGGCTGTCTGGTTCACACCAGATAGCCCCGTATCCCAAAAATCGTGGTGTGAAGCGTGCCTCAGACTTGTGTTACTAAAATGAATCCTTTAAATCGAAAGGGTTTCTCAAAATGTAAAAAAAAATTAAAATTTGTTATGTCATAAAATATAGTGAACCAATGTAAAACAATATTTTGTAGCATTTCTTAAGCATTAGAGGCTCTCCTCTATTTGTTAGGCTGGCTTCACGCTATCAGCTTTTGGTATCTGTGTGAATCCAGCTGAAACGGATGCACTCACATGTGTTTCTGCCACATTGACTCTCAATGGGGATGAAGGAACTTGCAGGTGTTGTATACGGTTTCACCCGGAGACGGGTGCTACCAGTTTTTGGCCGATATCAAAAATGCTAAATGTTGCCATTTTGATGCTCGGTTTAAACTCAGAAGCACCCATATCCATCGCTATCCGGGTGGCATTAAAATGGAGCTGTAAAAGGAACCTGGATTCTGCGGAAGCCGGATATGGATAGATTTTTTGACAGAACATGCTCAGAAGCCAGTTTCATATGACACGCCCACTAGGGGGTGTGCCATTTTTCACCGGATCCGTCAAAAAAACGTACACAACCTGATCCATCTGGATGTTACCACACTGGTATTACACCGATCTGTAATAATACTGGTGCGGGACAATTCAGTTGCATCAGGTTTTACACTTCCAGGGGAATGCAGGAGGATGCAGTTTTAGCTGTATCCCCGCCGGATTCAGCTGGATTACAAAAACTGGTGGTATGAAGCCAGGCTTATCCGGACTTCCCCACTGACTGCACAGTTCTGCTCTTCTCAGCTTGGCTTCTGATAAAGGAGCATGTGACCATATCTGCCCATCAGTCTCCTCCAACTAAAAAACAGCCTTCCCATGGGTAGCTTTGTTTAGATGTCCTACACATGTAAGGCTGGGGTTACACATAGAAGTCCGTTTTTGGAAGTGATTTTCATCACCAATCCGTTTTTTATAGGGTGCTTTTTGTGCCTCCTACACCCCTGAACGTTTTTGGACTTAGGCTAGGGTCACATTGCAAACATGAATTGCATTCACCGCATCCGGATCCGGATGCGGTGAACGCAATGCCGGGCACACACATTTTTTTACAAAAATGTGTGCATAATACCGCACTGCGGTCACCGGATGGCTCAGGATGTGTAATCCTGAGCCATCCGGTAACTGCAGAGTGTGCGGATCCCGGCTCAGCAAACCTAGTAAAGAGTTAAATAGCTGCCCTAAATGACTGTTAGAGGTCTGTAGGGGGGCTTAGACCCCCCTACAGACCGGCCGGCCACTTCCATAGTGTTCTTCAACAATGTCTCAGTGTGCACGGGCGAGGAGCCCGTGCATGTAAACCAAAGTTGCCCCTACCCCCCCGTATCACTATAGAGGGGTGCATACACCCCTCTATTACCATTATGCTTTAATTATGTCATATACAGCAATAAGTGTCCCAATCGTAATGTCAGAATATATTTACATGTGTTCTGAGGCATAGCGAAGGGAATTCCATGGGCGGGGCTGTGTGCATTAGCCTCCGCCCGCTCCTTCTTGATGGCCGCCCCCTCTGGCCGTAATCCACTGTTGTGAGGGCGGGAACGTCGTTAAAGGGGCGTGGCTAACTAAGTGCCGTGGTTAGCCACGCCCCTTTAACGACGTTCCCGCCCTCACAACAGTGGATTACGGCCAGAGGGGGCGGCCATCAAGAAGGAGCGGGCGGCGGCTAATGCACACAGCCCCGCCCATGGAATTCCCTTCGCTATGCCTCAGAACACATGTAAATATATTCTGACATTACGATTGGGACACTTATTGCTGTATATGACATAATTAAAGCATAATGGTAATAGAGGGGTGTATGCACCCCTCTATAGTGATACGGGGGGGTAGGGGCAACTTTGGGTGACATGCACGGGCTCCTCGCCCGTGCACACTGAGACATTGTTGAAGAACACTATGGAAGTGGCCGGCCGGTCTGTAGGGGGGTCTAAGCCCCCCTACAGACCTCTAACAGTCATTTAGGGCAGCTATTTAACTCTTTACTAGGTTTGCTGAGCCGGGATCCGCACACTCTGCAGTTACCGGATGGCTCAGGATTACACATCCTGAGCCATCCGGTGACCGCAGTGCGGTCCCGGTAAACGCTGCGAAAACTGCTGCCTGCATGATTTTAAACGCAGGCAGCAGTGCCGGATCCGGCCACCGGATGGCTTGTGAAGCCATCCGGTGTTTTGCATTGGATCCTATGGGGAGCGTTTCCTGGTCCGGTTTTGAGCTTTTTGGAAGCTCAAAACCGGATCAGGATTTTGTTCCAAAAACGGAAATGTGACCCTGGCCTTAGTCATTTTTTGACCAAAATTCTCAAAAAAACGGATCCGTTTTTTTAAGGCACCTAAAAAAACGGATCCGTTTTTCCATAGGGCCCATGGTAAAAAAAAAAAAAAAAAATTTTTTTTTTTTTTTTGAAAAACGGACCCCAAAAACGTTGCTAGCAACGTTTTTGGCTCAAAAACGGACATAGCAATGTTTTTAAGTGCAGAAAAAAACGGACAGGGTGTTTATTACATCCAATCAGTTTTTCTGTCAGTTTTTGGACTTAGAAAAAAAAATTAACAAAAATGAAGCCAAAAACGGACCAAGGGCTCATGTGTAACCCCAGCCTAAAGCTGCTTTCACATCAGCGTTTTCTGCCGTTCGAAGCAGATCCAGCAGCTTTGCCGCATCTGCCGCATAATGGCTCACTTTGCAGCAATCCCAATTCATTCCCTATGGGACTTGCGGTCATGTGTGGCAAGTGCGGTTTTGCTGGATCTGGCACTTGCGGCAGCTCAAAAAAAACACTGTTAGGCTGAGGTCACACATAGAAATCCGTTTTTGGAAGTGATTTCCATGACCAATCCGTTTTTTTTTTGGGTGCTTTTTGAGCCTCCTGCACCTCTGAACGTTTTTGGACTTAGTCATTTTTTCATTTTTTTTCATTAAAAACGCATATGCGTTAACGCAGGAGCCTATATGTGCCATGTGTTAACGCATGCGTTTCCCATAGGGTCCCATGTTAAAAAAACGCAAGCGTTTTTTAAATATCCTTATACTGGGTTCCCATTTTTCAATGTTGTTATTTTGACCCTTATATCCCTTATATCATTCCTTTACAATATAACTAGTTTTTGATCAGTTTGCATTGGCTTACACTCAGGATATAGGATGGCAGCATGCTTCATCATGGGCCCTGAGAAATAACAAGACACTAAACATTGACTGGAAAACAGATATCATATTATAGATCCAATGTTCAATACTTTGTGATAAACTACGCCAAGGAAAAATTATCAGTTTAAAAATAGTGTCTCGCTCATCATGTTTTTAAAGGGGTCATAAAGGGTTGGGGAGACATAAATGCTTTTTCCCATATGACCTGCTCAGATGTTGAGTGGTAAAGCAACACTAGTGAAGTGATATGAGGCTGGGTGAAGATACTACATGACACCTGTGCCAGGATGGGGCATTGTTTTTGGATGAAACACCCATTTTTTTTTTTTTAAAACATTGAGTCGTAGTTGTTTCATCCAATAGAAGAGAAAACAAAAACCTCAGGGGGATTAACCCCTTCACTCCCCAGCGATTTTCCGTTTTTCCTCTTCTTCCAAGAGACATAACCTTTTTATTTTTCCGTCAGTATAGACGTATGAGGGCTTGTTTTTTGCGGATGAGTTGTACTTTTGACATGCCCCCTCCAACGCCAGGGGTAGTCGGGAACCGGTCAGCTCATTGTTCTTCACTTCTCGGTTCTTTTCATGGGGAAGACGGGGGCCGAGACCCGATCCCGTGACCCTGGTGGTGTCATTGTAATAAATCGGGGGTAGATGACAGGGGAAGACTAGGGAAAGGAGTATTCGTGACGCCATCTGCGGCATGCGGCCAGGGCGGCAGCTGCTGTTTAAGAACCTCTGGAGACAGTGACCGGCAGCTTGGATGATTCCACTCCCCGCAGGTGGAGCGCGGTCTCCAGGGCAGTAGGGTGGAGGAGTCAATTCGTATATTGGCAGATGTTCATTGGGTCATCAAAACCCTGGTGTCTCATGCGGCCTCTGGTGGTCGCTAAAGAAAGTCTCACACACCACAGGTGGAGTTCTGTTACATTTACTCAGTCGTTTCAGCATGACCGCCAGGTACTTCCCTTGCCAACCTCTGTTTCAGCGCTATTTCCAGAACTGGATCAGTGCAGTCAAGCCTTGGTTGGTGTCCCTCTATCTCTCTCTCGCTAGGTGTTTCCGTCTCTAGTGGTTACCTCACGCTATAAGTTTGTCTCGCCACTCCTCACTTAGCACCACTGCAGCACAGAGCTCAAGTACCAACAGTCACGAGTGCTTATTTGTACTCCCTCCCGGGGCACTGCTCTCTAGTTCAGCTGCCTTCCCCAAGTTGTGTCTGGTGTATTGCCACAAGTCCTGTTAGAAGCTTGGGGCCAATGGTTCGGGCTTGAAGCATCCGTGCCGTGTACAGGCCGGGTCCCTGTGTTGTCTATCAGCCCCTCTGTCTTGCCATATACGGGCGTATGGGGATTTACGTCTCATTCCGTACCCCAAGGACTCCTTTCCTCTCCTACACCTGTTAGTCTCTCCCTCCCGGGGCGAACATGGTCGTGCTCCAGCCCGCAAGAGTCAGCACCACACTGCCCTTACACTCCCGACTTCCACTCCACCCCTCTCTGATGGTCTCTCCTTCTCTTTTAACTTTTTAACTAACTGTTGTTCTCCTGCACTTCCCTTTTCCCTCCCGGCTATGCTTGGGTCCTCCCTCTGGGTCCACCCACCGTCCTGGGGTCCTAAGTGTTGTGTGTGTACGAAGTTCAACTGCACCTTCCCAGCACCTGGAGACCAGAGGCACAACTCTCCCTCTTATAGAGGAGTGCAGTACCTCTGGTGGCGGCCTACCCGGTGGGGCACCACACTTTCAGATGAAATAATTTATTTTACCATATAGTGTGCAGGAAAATGGGAAAAAAATTCCAAGTGCAGTGAAATTGCAAAAAAAAGGTGCAATTACAAGTTTTTTGTTTTTTTTATTCACCATGTTCCCTATATGGTAGAAATGATGTGTCAATATGATGCCTCAGGTCAGTACAAATTCATAGATACCAAACATGTTACTTTTACTGTTATCTAAGGCTGCTTTCACACTGCAGTTTTTTCCTGATCAGTGATCGGCCTTCTTCACACATACCAAACCGTTTTTTTAGCCCTTAGAAAAACTGATCCATTTTTCTAAGGGTGCCAATAGTGTCCCCTGAGGTCCTGAACGTTTTGGGCAAGTTTTTGGACTTAGTAATTTTTTCATTAAAAATGCATATGTGTTGATGCATGCGTTAACGCAGGTGCCTATATGTGCCATGTGTTAACGCATGCAGTTCCCATAGGGCCCCATGTTAAAACAACATGCGTTTTTTTACAGCACCCAAAAAACGCTGCATGCAGTGTTTTTTGTAATGCTGAACAAAAACGCATTTGTTGTTAAAAAACGCAGCTACACTTAAGTGCACCATGCATTAATGCATGTGCGTTTTTTATTAACAGCTAAAAAACGCAGAGTATGCAAAAACTGATGGTATGTGTGAACAAGGCCATCATTAGGTACAACAAAAGTACAACTGAAAGATTGACACCTGTTCTGGGTTTTGGAGACACTCCTGGTTTTGGCACACACAACCTAATGAACACTAGGGTGACCACAAAAAATCGATGTCAGAATTTTATCTGTCTGGACCCCACAAAACGATTCCCCTTTCCAGATATTATAGGAGAAAAAGAGCCGGGGTTTGTCCGCGCTAGACCACGCGTTGGCTTGAGTGTAAATAAAGGTTTGCTTGCATCCTCGGTTTTCCCTGTGGTCTAGCGCGGACAAACCCCGGCTCTTTTTCTCCTATACTGTATGTATCTGCACCCCGGGATCTGCAGCGGCCAAAACTTCTACAGGTGGTTGTGACTCTCACAACCATACCAGGTGAGTGGATTACCTTTGTTAATAACACGCTGGTGTCCCTCATTTACCGCCTTAGTGCGCTCCCCCTCTCTCTAATTTTTTGCAGCTTTCCAGATATTGAGATAGTCAAAATTTGAGCTCGATCAAACGACGTTAACCCGTGCCGCTCGTCGCTCAAAGTTTGAAAAAATCCAAATTTTTGGCCAAAAAGCTGACATATGGAGCCATAACTCCAGAACGGTAAATAATAAAAACACGCTTAATATCTCAAAAGAAAGCTAATATTGTTCTTCCAAATTTATATTATATACATAATTGTTATTCTAAGTCAAACTGAGTTACAACAGCTTTTAGCCCCAAGAACGTGACCTGGTACCACTAGGAGCATACTTCGTATATTTTGTTATTAAGTGATAAATTTTGTTGTTTTTTTGGTATATTTTTGAGTTTAAAGTAGAAATATAATAAAAAAACAAGTAATACTGATAAGTCTAATGACATTTTTTATTTAAAAATATAAAAATGAGGTATATAATACATTCAAAACAGACACAGAAAAGGTACAGATGTAGTGCCTAGATGAGTTGATAATTTTACATAGTTATCTAATCTATTCTAGAGCTTTTGTTAAAGTAGTTTTTGAAACGTCAGAATATAATGCTCGGCATTTGCTTACAACTTGCAGGACATATTGCTTTTGTTCTTCATCTTTTGTCAGAAGGTTGTTAAAGTCGGTTATTAATTTAACACCAAGCTCAGCCATATCATTAACTACTTTTAATGTTTTGACAATTTTCAATCCTTCTTGGAAGTCATTATTTTGAGGCCAGGTGTTTGGATTTTGTCTTAGGAAATCTGATTTTATATTAAATCGGTCAAAGAATGTAAACGTTTCTTTGGTAAGTAAATTTACTTAATGAACACTGATCAGGAAAAAAAACTGCAGTGTGAAGGCAGCCTAAGTGGTGAAAAAAAATGCAGACGTTTTTAAGGAAAAAGAATTGCGCTTTTGATGCCATTTTCCACGACCCATAGCGTTCTCATTTTACGGGATCTGGGGCTTTGTGACGACTTATTTTTGTGTTTTTGAGCTGACTTTCTAATAATACCAATTTTGGGTAGATGTGATGTTTTAATTACCCGTTATTGTATTTTATTGCAGTGTTGCTGCAACCAAAAAAACATAAATTTAGCGTTTTAACTTTTTTCCATTACATAGCTTACAGATCAGATTACCGTATATACTCGTGTATAAGCCGAGTTTTTCAGCCCAAAATTGGGCTGAAAAGTCCCCCCCTCGGCTTATACACGGGTCATACGGTATGCTGTGGGGGGGGGGGCTGTGACCGGGGGCTGGAGGAGGCAGGAGGGGGACGCGGTGACCGCAGGCGGTCACGTGGGGCCGCCTCATTAGTGCAATGAATATGCACGGCATCCCCCCGTCCATCAGCGGCGGGGGGATGCCGTGCATATTGCAATACACAGCCCCCCTCCTTAATATGGGTCCCCCAGTAGTAATAAACAGCCCCCCCTCCTTATCATGTCCCCCCCAGGCTGCGGCAGCTGTCAAAATAACAAACACTTTATACATCACCTTCCGGCGCAGCTCTCCGCTCCTTTGGTCCTCCGCTCCTCCGCTCGCCGGCTCCTTCTTCCTTGTTGTGCCGGTGTCATGTGACCGGGCGCAGGAGATGACGTCATTTCCTGCGCGCGGTCACAGAAGCCGGCACATCAAGGAAGAAGAAGCCGACGAGCGGAGGAGCGGAGGACCGGAGGAGCGGAGAGCTGCGCCGAAAGGTGATGTATAAAGTATTTGTTATTTTGACAGCTGCCGCAGCCTGGGGGGGACATGATAAGGAGGGGGGGCTGTTTATTACTACTGGGGCTGCTGGATACTACGCTGGGGCTGTATACTACCACTGGGGCTGCTGGATACTACACTGGGGCTGTATATACCTCTGGGGCTGCTGTATACTACCACTGGGGCTGTATATATCTGTGGGGCTGCTGTATACTACACTGGGGCTGTATATACCTGTGGGGCTGCTGTATACTACCACTGCGGCTGTATATACCTGTGGGGCTGCTGTATACTACACTGGGGCTGTATATACCTCTGGGGCTGCTGTATACTACCACTGGGGCTGTATATACCTGTGGGGCTGCTGTATACTACCACTGGGGCTGTATATACCTGTGGGGCTGCTGTATACTACACTGGGGCTGTATATACCTGTGGGGCTGCTGTATACTACACTGGGTCTGTATATACCTCTGGGGCTGCTGTATACTACCACTGGGGCTGTATATACCTCTGGGGCTGCTGGATACTACCACTGGGGCTGTATATACCTCTGGGGCTGCTGGATGCTACCACTGGGGCTGTATATACCTCTGGGGCTGCTGTATACTACCAATGGGGCTGTATATACCTCTGAGGCTGCTGTATACTACCTCTGGGGCTGCTGTATACTACCACTGGGGCTGTATACTACCTCTGGGGCTGCTGTATACTACCACTGGGGCTGTATACTACCTCTGGGGCTGCTGTATACTACCACTGGGGCTGCTGTATATACCTTTGGGGCTGCTGTATACTACCTCTGGGGCTGCTGTATACTACCTCTGGGGATGCTGTATACTACCACCGGGGCTGTATATACCTCTGGGGATGCTGTATACTACCACTGGGGCTGTATATACTTCTGGGGCTGCTGTATACTAACTACTGGAGCTGCTGCTGTATATACCACTGGGGCTGCTGCTGTATACTACCACTGGGGAGGCTGCTGTATACTACCATTGGGGGGCCTGTATACCACACTGCTGGGGGCTGTATACCTGTGCTGGAGTCCACCCTCGGCTTATACACGAGTCAATAGGTTTTCCCAGGTTTTGGGGGCAAAAGTAGGGGGGTCGGCTTATACACGGGTCGGCTTATACACGAGTATATACGGTAATTGATTTTATATCTTATAGATAAGGCATTTTTGAACACAGCGATACCAAATATGTTTTTTTTTTTTTTTTTTTAATAGTTTTATTTTCAATGGCACAATAAGGGATGATTTGAACATTTATGTTTTTTTTCATACCTTTAAAAACTTTATTTTTTTTCATTATTTTACACTGAACCCTAGAGGGCCTCAGTGCTGCACACTCTGATCAATTGTCTTGTCTTTAGATGAGCTGCTGCTCATCTAAAGACAGGAGAAGTGATCACTCCCTGCCGATGACGTCACTGGGACATCACAGGCCGGAAGTGAATCAGGATATTACAGCACCCCGGACTGTCCAGGTAACAGCATGCAGGTCCTGTGATTGCTTCACGGGACCTGTGATCATAGCGGGGAATAGCGTGATCCTCGCGAGGTGCTTAGGATCACGCTGTGAGTCACTGACAGCGCGATCCAAAGGGTTAACGGAGTCGATCAGATCGCAGATCCGATTGGCGCTGTTAGATATACATCTCAGCTGATGAGATCAGCATCAAAGGGTGGGAGGCGACCTATGACAAACCTGCATGTGATAGGTCGTGAAGGGGTTAATTTAAAAATCATTTGTAACACTACAGAGAGTTGTCATACACCTGAGCATAAAATAGTTATGGCCACTTTACACGTCCCAACATTGGTCCGATGTTGGATACAACGACGCGGGAGCGTGCATTTTGTGGGCAGAATCCCAAGATTGCATAGGAGATGTTACACAGCGCGATATCGGCAGGCAACACAACTGCAATGTGTGCGCCCCCTTGTACGGCCGACCCAGGAACGACCATTTAACATGGGAGAGAATAGGGGAAGTTGTACTCCAAATCGTTGTTGGGCTGTCACACAGCACGATCCTGCCAGGTCGTCCATCCAATATCGGCCCGTTGAGAGCACGCTCATTTCTCCCCCGATATCGTTTTGGCATCGTTCTTGCATCGGATTGGACTTTTAAACCATACAACGCACGAACGATATCGGGCCCAACGCACGAACCACGTGATTTTTTATCGGAGTTGGACGCCGATATCGGGACGTGTAAAGTGGCCAAAAAGCAAGAGAGGATCTAATTGGGCACATCTTGTGTGCCTGGTTTAAAGGAATGATGTAAGGAAGTGACTTTGCTTTGGCCATGTTATTCAGATACTGGAGAAATGGAAGGAAATCCTTGATTTAAATCTACAAAATTACAGTAAAGAAGCCTTTCAATAAATTAATGAATAAATCACTTTTTCTTCACACATAAAGAATGTCTGCAGATGTTTATGACTATTATGTACTAGGTGGAGGCCCAATGCTATCGGTATTATATCAGGTGTGTTTATATTTTTTCCTCAGAGGCTTTATGACATGCTGGCAGCCGCCAATCTCACCTCCTAGTTAATTGCGTCACACCAATGGATAGTTTACTGCGCTTGAGCTAACCCATGGGGCTCAAGCGCAGGTAATCAGACTGCCACCATCTTTGGAGAGGCAGATGTCGGCAGTGTGATTAGCTAACTTTGCATGGCGGGTTCGAACAGGCGCAGTAAATAATTCTGCAGCTTGCCAGTTCTTGGTTCATCGGGTTTTGCGGCGGGCGGCAGCGATTGCGGTGTCGGTTTTCTGTCGCCGGTTTCGTGTCGCAACACAGTTAGATTTCAGCAATACTGCTGACAGCACTGCGAAATGGGCTGGTACCGCTAGCGGGCGCCATATTAGTACACCCTTCACTTGGGTGTGCCAATATGGCTGCCGCTGACTTGTGGAGTTCTGGGATTCCTAGATGTCCTTATGGCAAATGTGATCCCCTACAATGTGTCCATTTTTCAAGTAAAACCAGCATAATTTTTCTAACTTTAAAGGGGTTGTTCAGGCTTAACTATCAATTATCCATAGAACTGCAGAGGTATAAAATAGACATACCAGTATTCACCTTCCCCAGGTCCAGCACTGTCTCCTCATCACTTGTTGTGGTGATATCACGACTACAGCACTTATATCTGCTGCATCCAATCACTGGAATCAGCGGCTTATAAAGTTTCCATCGGGAGAGCTGTTGAGCCCAGTGATTGGCTGCAGCTGTCACATGAGCTGTAGTCTTGACATGAACACTTCAGATTGTCAACAAAGACCATAGCTGGTAGCGTTTGTGTGTTCACTACCAACACTACCAGCTATGGTCTTTGTATTTTGAATGTCTGGGCAATTAAAATTTAATCCTGGACTACCCCTTTAATCCCAAATTTTTTGTGATCATTTTGGAGGTGAGAAAATTTCAGCTGGATGTAACAAGTTGAAAATTGATTAACACTTTGCACTGAACTAGGAACAGAACAGAACATGTTGCTTTGTGCTAAAGACTTAATTTACAGGAGCCATAGAGACTGAAGTCAGTGGCCGAGCCAGAGGCGGCATGTGTGGCGGGGATGCCAGGGGACCTGCTCTACTCCACTACTTACTTTCATGGCTAATTAACCCTTTTACTCTTGGGGAAATGTTTATTTATCTTTTTCTCATTTTCACAGAGAAATAACCTCATACAGTATAAGGGTATTACAAGCTCAGTAAAAGAATTTGTTGAATAAACTAATAGCAGAATAGATTGACAGATCACAAACCTCTTCTTTTGCTATAATTTTATGGCGCTACTATAAAATGCATCATCCCTGAATGCAAATTGGCCCCTAGATGTATAATACAAGGGTAGAAAACCACATGATAGTTCCTTTAGGCAGTATTTGAAGAAAACTGGAATATTGGGAGGGCATAATGGGCACAATATGTCCTGTATAGCAGGTGTTGCCGCAGGCTATCAATATACGGGTGGTTCACTTAAAGCTCTTCATGGCTCCAGCCAAGAATAACGATAGATGCTTCTGACACATCAATGAACTCACCTACTTATCTGTTACAAGTGTGTCATGACCTAATGTGACCTCATGGAGATCTGGGATTAGAAGGTCACAACGCTTAACTGTTGCAGATCGTCTTTAGTGCCCACTAGTCATTTATCCTGAGTAGAAGCTTATTTAATTCCATCATGTGCTGAAGAAGTTAAGGTTCCTTTCTAACCTGCTGTGATTAGCATGATTGCTGCAGCCCAGAGAACCTATACCTCCCAGTCCATACAATGAAAGACACAAACACATATTTAAAACATAACAACAACTTTAATGGATGGAGGTCGGTCAAAGTCATAAATATCAAAATCCACTTTCTCTCATAAAGGCCAAACAGGCTAAGGCACATAAACGTGCCAAATTAAGCAGTAGCCGGACTCCCGGCGCAGGAGACCTGCAATGCAGGGCCATTACTTGTCAATATGACTGCTCTGTGACTTAAACAGCTTTAATGTAAATGCCATCATACCTAGGGATGGAGGCTTTCTCACTCTCACCAGTTGCTCAGCAGGAAACTGACTCGAGTCATGCAAATGCATGGAGAGAAAGGAAGGCAGATAAACCAGGGAATATACAGGGAGAAAGAAGGAGGGAAGAAGACATTCATTGGCTGGACTGAAAGGAGAGGATGGAACATTGCATGGGACATATTAACCCCTATCAATGCGGGGGTGCTGCAGTCAAGGGCACTCAGACAATGACTGGCATGCCCAGGCAGACTGCTGCAACCCAGAGAACCTGACCTGTACCTCCCAGAGCATGCAATGAAAGACACAAACACATATTTGAAACAAAACAACTTTAATGGATGGAGGTCAGTCACAGCCATAAATATCAAAATCCACTTTCTCTCATAAAGGCCGAACAGGCCAAGGCACACAACCGTGCGCAATAAAGCAGCAGCCAGACTCCCGGCGTAGAAAACCTGCAATGCAGGACCATTACTTGTCAATATGACCGCCAAGGAGGAGCAGAATAATAGCTGTGCTCCGACCCCCACCCACGAGAAACAAAGCTCAATATCCAGATAGAAAGATTATAGAACTTAGGGCCATGCCAGGCCTCTGCCCGCTTTCCAAAATGTTCAGCTCTCCTAAACTGCTCTTGTCTGAACATCACTCTGCTCGCTGAGATGCCCAGAAAATGTAGGAATGATCCAACATCTAAACAGCCAGCTTAGCTCCTGAAAGAAAAGAAATATGTTAGAAAAACAGCAAATCAGCCAAGCTATAGCAAAGCAAGAAGAGCGCTATCTCCATCATTCTGAATAGCTCCTTTAAACAGACCCTTATAAACTACTTTAGTTGTGGCATAAGCCTAAAGAATGGGTGCCAAACTCGCCGGTATGAAGTTCTAGGAAGTTAAAACACTTACAAAAAATGGATAAAATTGAAAATGTGTGAAAGGAGAGTGATCCTCACAACAGACTTTTTTTCTAAAAGAAAGTAAGTATTAATCAAGAAGACAGGACAAAGTAAACCTTGTGCGGATACAATAGAATCCTTGCCCCAATACTACTGGGGTCCTTAGCATACAGAAGATAAACAGAAACGGACATCAGTCCTCCCCGGTGACTCAACCAACAGACAAAATTGCCTCCAGCCAAAGAAGAGAAAGTCATCTACTATATAATTGTCTAAGGCGTCTATTTGAAGATGAAATCGTGCGTCAGACAAGGCCGCTCATTTGTGGAGTGTGCAAAACAGCCGTGCGACGCACAATTTCCGACACAGGCACCGCGCTGTCAGCCTCTTCCTGCCCGCACCCGCCCACTGGAGCGGTGCGCCCACCTCCAGCCCCCCCTTGCCCGCCGCTGCCACCCGCCGCTCCATTCCCGCCACCCGATGCTGCATTCCCTCCCCCCCTTGCTCCATTCCCTTCCCAGCTCGCTCCATTCCCCCCCTCTCCATTGCTTTCCCCCACCCTGCTCCTTTGCCCTCCCCCCCACTCCATTGCCCTCCCACCACTCCATTGTCCTCCCCAGCTCCATTCCCCCCCTCCCCATCTCACCCGCCACTTCGTCTCACCCGCACCCGGTGTTTACATCACGGCTACAGCAGGTAATGAGCGGTCATGTGACAGGGTCTTTAGCCCGCCTATCACATGACCGCTCATTACCTGCTGTACGGCGATGTAAACACCGGGTGCAGGTGAGACTGGAGCAGATGGGAGAGAGGATGGACATGAGCTGACTATTGGCCTTGCATCCTGCACTGATCACTGAGCCCTCCATCCTGCGTTGACCACTGGCCCTCCATCCTCTGCTGACCACTGAGCCCTCCATCCTGCGCTGACCACTGGCCCTCCATCCTGCGCTAGACCAATGGCCCTCCATCCTGCGCTGACCACTCGGCCTCCATCCTCTGCTGACCACTCTGCCTCCATTCTCTGCTGACCACTCTGCCGCCATCCTCTGCTGACCACTCTGCCTCCATTCTCTGCTGACCACTCTGCCTCCATCCTCTGCTGACCACTCTGCCTCCATCCTCTGCTGACCACTCTGCCGCCATCCTCTGCTGACCACTCTATCTCCATCCTCTGCTGACCACTCTGCCTCCATCCTCTGCTGACCACTCTGCCTCCATCCTCTGCTGACCACTCTGCCTCCATCCTCTGCTGACCGCTCTGCCTCCATCCTCTGCTGACCGCTCTGCTCCATCCTCTGCTGACCGCTCTGCCTCCATCCTCTGCTGACGCTCTGCTCCATCCTCTGCTGACGCTCTGCCTCCATCCTCTGCTGACCGCTCTGCCTCCATCCTGCGTGACTGCTCTGCCTCCATCCTGCGCTGACCGCTCTGCCTCCATCCTGCTCTGACCGCTCTGCCTCCATCCTGCGCTGACCACTCTGCCTCCATCCTGCACTGTCCACTGAGCCTCCATCCTGCACTGACCACTGAGCCTCCATCCTGCACTGACCACTGAGCCACCATACTTTGCTAAACACTGAGCCACCGCGCAGTGCTAACCACTGAGCCACCATACAATGCTAAACACTGAGCCACCATATACAGTGCTAACCACTGAGCCACCATACAGTGCTAACCACTGAGCCACGGTACAGTGCTAACCACTGAGCCACTGTACTGTGCTAACCACAGATCCACCATACAGTGCTAGCCACTTAGCCACCATACTGTGCTAACGACTGAGCCATCATATACAGTGCTAACTACTCAGCCACCATATACAGTGCCAACCACTGAGCCACCATACTGTGCTAACCACAGAGCCACTGTACAGTGCTAGCCACTGAGTCACCATACTGTGTTAAACACTGAGCCACCATATACAGTGCTAACCACTGAGCCACCATATGCAGTGCTAACCACTCAGCCACCATATACAGTGCCAACCACTGAGCCACCATACTGTGCTAACCACAGAGCCAGCATACAGTGCTAGCCACTGAGCTACCATACTGTGCTTACCACTGAGTCACCATATACAGTGCTAACCACTGAGTCACCATATACATGCTAACCACTGAGCCATCATATACAGTGCTAACTACTGAGTCACCATATACAGTGCTAACCATTGAGCCACATTACTGTTCTAATTATTGAGCCACCATATACAGTGCTAACCACTGAGGCTCCGTATACATTGCTAACTACTGAGCCAGCTTATACTGTTTTAACCACTTAGCCCCCGTATACTCTGCTAACCACTGAGCCCCTGTATACTCTGCTAACCACTGAGCCGCCGTAAAGTCTGCTAACCACTGAGCCCCCATATACTCTGCTAACCACTTAGCCACTGTATACTCTGCTAAGCACTCTGATGCGGGCAGGAGAGGGACGGGGAACAGCGGTCGGGTGCGGGCAGGAGGGGCCCCCCACCCCCTCCTGCCCGCACCCGGCCGCTGTTCCCTGGCCCTCTTCTGCCCGCACACGGTCGCTTCCCCCTGGCCCCCTCCTGCTCGCACCCGCTGCTCTTCCCTGGCCCCCTCTTGCCCACACCCGGCCGCTCTTCCCTGGCCCCCTCCTGCCCACACCCGGCCGCTCTTCCCCGGCCCCCTCCTGCCCGCACCTGGCCGCTGTCCCCCGGCCCCCTCCTGGACTCTGGCACCGCGGCACACTGGCACCACTGCACACCGGTACTGCTGTAGGTATGTACTATATAATTGTATACTAGTGTCTGTTTGTCTGTAACGCAAATCCTGCATTGCTGATTGGTCAGGCCAACCGCCCCCAGTTACCCCGAAACGCAGCATCTGTAGTTTGGGGTTCTGATCTGGCAAAAATCCCTTAGTCATATTTAAAAGCTTGTTGGAAAGCGATTATGACTTTGAGGAGCTGCTTAAGGCTGCGTTCACACATTGTGTATTTTGCCGTGTTTTTTTACGCGCGCTTTTCAAAATACGCAATGTGCCTTTTGTCTGCCTGCAAAGTGAATGGGAAATTCACTTTGCAGTGCAGACATTGCGGAAAAATACGCAGTGCGTTTTCCGGGAGAAAACGCAGCTCCGTAAACAATTGATATGTCAATTGTTTACGCAGCTACTACTGCGTATTCTCCCAGAGGGGAGGAAGAATCCAGCTTCCTCCTCCCCTCTGTGACAGCTGTGGCCGCCCATTAGATTCCACAGTGTGTTAATACACACTGTGAAATCTAAATTAAACAAAAGCAAGTGTGTGAAAAATAAAAAAGAATCAATACTTACCTTCCGACGCCTTCTCCCACTGTCTGGTGCCTTCTCCCGCTGTGCGATTCCCGGTTCTAAGTCAGATCTCTTCTGACAAGACCTGTGGTGACGTCAGAGAGGGGGCGTTCCCGGGCACTCGCGGTCATGTGACCACGAGCAGCCAATCAGCGATGGGACCGCCCCGGGAACGCCCCCCCCTCTGACGTCATCACAGGTCCTGTCAGAAGAGAGCTCACTTGGAATTGGAGATCGCACATCGGGAGAAGGCGTCGGAGAGGTGAAGTATTGATTCTTTTTTATTTTTCATTAAAGGGATCCTGTCACCCCCAAAACACATGTAAACCTATTAAAACCTGTCCCTAGAGCATATTAACACTTTCCCTACACTCTTTTTACCTCCTAAATGCAGTAAATGACATTGCATAAAAACGTTTTATAAGTACCTGATTACTGATGATAATGAGTGACTATGCTATTCATAGTCACTCATCAAGACTGCCCCTCTGCTTCATAGCACGCCTGAATAGGCGTGATCTTCATAGCAGATTCAAATTGCCGCCTCCCTGCTGTGCCCTGTGTCGTCCGAGGCTACTGTGTGGCTGGGTGACGCGATCCGCGTCATTCCCCGCGCCGGGTGACGTATTTACACCGGCGCCGCGCTGTCGGCTTCAAAATGCACACTGCGCATGCCCATGCGCATGCGCAGTGCGCATTTTGAAGTTTACAGCGCGGCGCCGGTGTAAATACGTCACCCGGCACGGGGAATGACGCGGATCGCGTCACCCAGCCACACAGCAGCCTCGGACGACACAGGGCACAGCAGGGAGGCGGCAATTTGAATCTGCTATGAAGATCACGCCTATTCAGGCGTGCTATGAAGCAGAGGGGCAGTCTTGATGAGTGACTATGAATAGCATAGTCACTCATTATCATCAGTAATCAGGTACTTATAAAACGTTTTTATGCAATGTCATTTACTGCATTTAGGAGGTAAAAACAGTGTAGGGAAAGTGTTAATATGCTCTAGGGACAGGTTTTAATAGGTTTACAGGTGTTTTGGGGGTGACAGGATCCCTTTAACTTGCCTCTGTTTAATGTAGATTTCACAGTGTGTATTAACACACTGTGGAATCTAATGGGGCGGTCACACATGTCAAAGAGGGGAGGAGGAAGCAGGATTCTTCCTCCCCTCTGTGACATCACTGCGCTTTCTGGGGGGAAGAAAGCGCAGTGTGTGAAAGCCCCTGCGTATTTTGCTGCGCTTTTTTGCGCGGCCGAAAAACGCGGCAAAAAGTGCGCGCAAAAAAGCGCAGCAAAATACGCAAATGTGTGAACGTAGCCTAAAGGTGGCACTGAAGTTATTCCACTTCCTTACTGATGTGCAAATTTGCATATTTCCTAGAGGAGGGATGTGGCTACGGTCTCCTCACCTACTTTAGCTGTCTCTATAAGGTAGATAGCAAGTTCCCAGACCCTACAACACATGCATTTATTTGCCCTTTTCTGCCCTTTGCTGTGTTTGATTATATCTCTAGACATTGAACCATTTGTTCCCATTGGAGTTATATTTGACAATGCGTGTTGTAATGCTGTTCAGAATCTGCTTTTCTTATAAGAAAAAGAACTTTGAAAAGAAAAGAAAAGACCCTACCGTAGGCAAGATGCAGTGTGCAATTACTGGCAGACCTATTATGAACTGCTTTGGTGAAGGGTGAAAGTGCGGATAGAACGACAACCTTGGAAAAATCCAAAAGATATTTCATCCTTATTCTGAGCAGAAATGTATCCTGCGGTGGCCAGGAGCCAAATCCAGAACAACTACTTGGAAGGCAGCTATGCTCACCACTATACCACCAACGCTATATGGTGGAACATGTGCTATTGGAATCGGTCTCAATTCCAAAAGAATAAATACCCAAAATTGATAGGAAGCACAAGAGGTAAAAGGCCATTAGGCAATGCAACCAGGCCGTTAGGCAACAAAATAAATGAAGAGTTGTGCACAGACCAATGAATCAACAAAGAAAATTTATAAAGAAAATTAATGAATAATAATGAAATAATGAAAATCAATAAAGGAAAAACTCCCATCTATTAAGCTAAAGATCCCACACCAAAAAGGAATAGAACAATTTAACAACAAATATGAATAATGGAAAAATCCAGTGTAATATCAGAAGATCCCGAATCAAAAAGGAACAGAACTAGTCAACAACGAAAATGAATGATGGAAAAATCCCATCTAATATCTCAAGATCCCAAATCAAAAAGGAAGATGATCGGTCAATAATGAAAAATGAATGACGTAAAAATCCTGTCTCAAATCCCAAATCAAAAAACAAAAGGAACAGAATTGGTCAATAACGAAAATGAATAATGGAAAAATCCCGTCAAATACCTAAAAATCCCAAATCATAAAAGGAATGGAACCGGTCAATAACAAGAATGAATGAACGGAACCAAATCCAGGAACAAAAAGGATAAAGGATATAAGTACTGACCTTAACCCTTAGTGACGAAGAAATTTGTCATTTCATTTTCGTTTTTTCGCTCCTCGGCTCCAAAGCCATAACTTTTTATTTCCGTCAATATAGACATATGACGGCTTGTTTTTGCGGACGAGTTGTACTTTCAGATGCAATAATTTGTTTACCATATAATGTACAGGTAAATTGCAAAAAAATTCCAAGTGCAGTGAAATTGCAAAAAGTGCAATTACACGTTTGTTTTTTGATTTTTTAGTCGCCGTGTTCACTATATGGTAAAACAACATGACGTGCGATGCTCGGGTCAGTACGAGTTTGTAGATACCAAACATGTATACCTTTATTGTATCTAGGTGGTGGAAAAAAATTCAAAAGCATGAAAAAAAAAACATTGCACTTTTTGCGCCATGTTCTGCAACCGTAAGCGTCCTCATTTTCGGATCTGGGCTGGGTGACGGCTTATTTTTTGCGTCTCGAGCTGACGTTTTTAATGATATCATACTGGGTGCATGCACTGTTTGATCGCCGTTATTGCATTTTTAGCATTGTTGCAGCGACCAAAAACGTAATTTGGCGTTTGAACCATTTTTGCGCTACGCAGTTTACGGATCTCATTATTTCATTATTTATATGATAGATCAGCGATTCTGAACGGGGCGATACCAAATATGTGTATTTATTTAATTTTTTAATACTTTTATTGTGGATGGAGAAAAGGGGTGATTTGAACTTTTATGTTTTTTTTTTTTTTCAACTTTGTAAAAACTTTATTTGTTTATTGATTCTTAATTTTACACTGCCCCATAGAGAGGCACCCTGCTGCACAGTCCGATCACTTCTGACACATACAGAGGAGCTGCAGCTCTCTGTATGTGTCAGAATCGCGGACCTGTTGTGGTGGCAGCCCCTTCCCAACCACAAGCAGGAAATGCTCCATGACAGGTTCCAGGGTCAAGCCAGACCCTGGCCTGTCACATCAGCATGGGAGATCCCGCGATACTATCGCGAGATCTCCCCTGAGCCCGTAAGCGCGCGCTGCCGGCTCCGGCTCCTAGATCCGCTTTCAGAGATTGATGGCGGGATCTAAGGGGTTAACAGCACGATCGGATGGCGGGACCGATCGGTGCTGTTAGACCGACATCTCAGCTAGTGAGATCAGCTGAGATGTCGGAGGTTTGAAGTGAGCTCCATGCCGGAGCTCACTTCAAACACCGGTAATGACAGCCGACGTCTAGAGACGTAAGGCTGTCGTTAACAGGTTAAGTAAATACCAAATGGTAGTGACAAAAGATAGAACTAGCGAAAAACAAAGGAGCGCCTAGAAATCCAGACAACTGAACACACAAGTCCCTATGAAAGAAACATAGGAGATCAAGAGCTTAACTAAAAAGGACAAATTCTTCCCAACTGGACTTCACCTGCAGCTGAGGAACATAAAAATGGGGGAAGGGTAGTCTCAAACTGTGTGAAAACATTGATAACTTTGAAAATTTGCACCGGAAATGTAAGTACAACTCTACTTCCAATTAGGCTACTGGGCAACCAGAGGCCCCCTCACGGTTACGCTCACTGGTGTTAGTAATTTTGGGTTGACTGGGGGGATTTAGCAGGGAGCTTTGAGGAAGGCTGAGGGCATTTGGTTGCGGCGCGAGTCTCTACGCAGAATTTGTAATTGGGAGGCAGTTGCCTTCATTAAATTGCCAGCAGGAGTCGGGCCAGTGGACGGCCGCTGGGCCAGAGCCGGCAGAGGAACAAGAGGCTGCTGACTGAAAGGGGTCATGTATTTTTGAGATAACATAAAGGCAATGCCACTGATCAGTAGCCTTAAACCCACAATCCAGTTGGAAAGCGAGGCGCCACCTAAAATCCTCATCAAATTTCCACAGCGGAACCTTTGTGAGACTTATATGAATTATAAATGAAGTCCATGTAGATAATTAACTCCAAACAGCGCTTTTGTTACCTCGCCCAAAATACAAGACAAAAAGGCTTTCAGTCAATTATTTATGGACCCTCAGCTTGCGAACAAAACTTGTATCCCCAACTCTGCACTCGTTTATTGAACGAATGCTGGTCAATGGATATGAGTGATATAATCATAGGCCCAAACTTTATTAAGGCTGTCCTGATCTTGCGAACCAAGGAGGGGGGGGAAGGAACGCAAAAGAAAGCATCCCTACGTCCCTATAGTGGCTCGAGCCGGGGGATTGGTCGGCATATTACGCTTTTGTTTCAGAGGAATTTGATTAATTAAAGCTTTCAAAGACGGAATCATTGCTAAATTATCCCCCATGCCAAAGTGTAACGGTACTCACCATGGCCTTGAGAAGTCGCCAAGGGATGTTTGTTAGTAGTGGCTCTTGATGGTTCTACCTGTCCGTTCCCCAGCTGGGAGATCCTATGACGAGTCCTTCCACGATGACTATCCAATGATCGATGCTTCCAGATGACCTGCAGATGCATGAGCACCTGTGATGGCCTCTGGTAAATGGATGATGCCTGCTCATGCCGTGAGATACTGAGGAGGGAGAGGATCGTGCGGACCGGGTACCGTGCCCACAATGGCGCAACGCCGGGCCGGCGATCCAGCACCTGCGTGATGCAGAGGAGGACAAGGATCATGCGGAGCAGGTACCGTGCCCATAATAGTGGCGATCCAGCAGCCGCGTGATTCCTCGTAATAAGGGGTGTGGGGGGAGAGGGTCACTGTGGAGCCCACTGGGACGGGGTACTCAGTACCGGACCTGTGTACTGCTGGGGATATCACGGCGGTCTTGGTCCGGACCATGTCCCAGGTTCCGCAAGTAATTGGGGGAATATTTACAGGGGAGTTTGTCGTGACGCCACCCACGGGTTGTGGTCAGGGTGACCACCGCTACTGCAGAACCTCCTGGGATGATGTTTGGCAGCTGGGATGTAATGGCTCTCTGCAGGTAGAGCTTGGTTCCCCGGGGCAGAGATAGTTACAGTCTATAGATGGTGCTATGGATATTGCAGGATAGGGGTAGTAGTAGAGATGATAGCTGCTTGTGAGGGAATGCAGGATTTGAGCGCAAGGATCACACAAACTCACGGTTTTGAAGTTTTCCAAGTCTTTACTGCAGATGATGTTGTTAACAGAGTACTGTTAACGGAGTCTGTACCGGAGCTGGGTTGCTCCCACCCTGTCTGGGTCCTCAGCTTCCCTCTCCTGCGCTGTGTGTGTGGCCCTGCTGCCGCTTCAGCTAGGCTGCTGGCCTGTTTCTTCTCACAGGTACCCCCTTTGCTAGGCAACTTGAGTCTTTCCTCTGTATTTCTGACCCCGCCGTGTTGCTTCGCTGAGGTACAGTGTAGATATATAACCTCCACTAGTCCAGGGTTTACTGTGCTGCATGTGTCAGTCACAGTTTCGAATCTGGTATCCGGTCTGTGCGCTTCTCCGGGCAAGTTATGAGGTAACTCAGTCTCCCAGATGTGCTCTCCTGTTTCTCTTACTCCTTCCCTCAGACCCTGGCTAGGCCTGGAAGTGGGTAGCAGGCTGTGGAGAGGCATAAGGCAGCCCCTTTACACCACCAGTCTTTCTTCCTCAGTCCTCCCAGGAACTGAACTAACTCCAACTAACTGTCACTGCCACTGAGGTAAACAACATTAGCTCCTCCCACCACTCTGCTCTTCCCCACTTCCTCTCCACACCAGAATATATAGGGAAGCCCTTTAGCTCCCCCTTCTGGCCTGGAGGCAGTAGTGTAGTGTTGTGGGTTGTGTGGGGAGTTAACACTTGGTGTTGTTACTGTAGCACATTAACCCCCGGGGTGCCACATTCCCCCTTAGTGAAAGACAGTACTCCGGGACTGTGGAAAAACAAACAGACAGTTAACATAATTAATATTTACAGAGTTGTAAAAAGTACAAAAACCACTAACGCTCAAAAAGAGTCCAAAAGTTCAAAAAGCAGTCCTTCCAGGGGTTTTAGTCTATTGCCTCCGGGGCTAATAAATTTATACAATAAAGTCTGTACCACAACCAGTTCCGTGGTAAATATGGTCCTTAGTTAATAAAAATGAAGAAAAGTTCAAGAATATGTCAATAGTTCATACAGGATAGTCTCTGTAGGTACTGGGCTTTTTTAACGCTACAAACAAATTTTAACATATACGGGTGTCTCTGGTTTAAGTGCAGTAGGCTCCTAAGCTCTCAGGTCACCGCATAAGAGGCCAAGTTCTTACTGTCTGTGGCTGCCACCTAACACCATGCTACTCTCACCCTTTCTGTACACCTTCACTTTAACGGGTTCTATTTAACTAAATATTACTATAACATACATACATTTCACATTTGATTCCACATTTTAATCTCTGTACTGGTAACTGACCCTGGGTACTACACTGTGATCTGCGTAAAATGGTTTACTGGATGTTCGTAGCATATTGGTGCGGGTGAACATGTACCTGTTTGGAGTATATGCTACTACTGAAGATAGAGATCTGACAGTAGGACTGGCAAGCTCACCGGGACCAGGAATTGGTTCTTCCTCTTCAGGCTCAACTTCTAGTTTGTCATGTCTTGGGACTTCTTGTGGTACGGGTTCTGGTGTTGGTTCTACCATGGAAGGGAAAGCAATAATAAAGGTAACGTTTTCAACAGGTCAATCACAATATGGTTCATCTTTTCGCATAAGCCATTAGTTTGGGGATGATAGGCTGTCGTGCTGATCTTCTTACAGCCGTACATATTGCAAAACTCCTGGAAAATCTCTGATTCAAAGGCTGGACCTTGATCTGCAAGGCTTGTTCCGGGTAGCCATGTGGTCTACAGAAATGCGTCTGAAATGCTCTTGCAGCTGTCTTCGCTGTTAGGTCCTTGACGGGTACTACCACTAAGAAGCGTGAGTAATGGTCCACGATGGTTAAGACATAGACATAGCCTGACTGGCTTGGTGACAACTTGACGTGGTCTAACGCAACTAACTCGAGTGGTTGCTTGGTTACTATGGACTGGAATGGGGCTCTCTGTTGATCTTTTCTTCTGAGGTTGCATGGGCCACATTTTCTTCACCAATCTTCAATTGATTTCCTCATGCCAACCCAGTAGAATCTCTCTCTTAAGAGCACTTCCAACTTCTTCCATCCAAAATGACCTGCACTGTCGTGGTAGGCTTCTAAGACCATTTTGATGTCTCTCTTGGGTACGATTATCTGCCAGACTAGTTCATGTGTTTTAGGGTTGGTGTGCCTTCTGCAGAGCTTCCCTTGATACAGGAACAACTTGCTTCTCTCCTTCCAGAGGTATTGGGTCTCAGCTGGAGCGTTCTGATTAGGGTAAGCACCTTGTTGTGTAAGCAGTTCTTTCACTAGCTTCACAGCTGGATCACCATCCTGGGTGTCAGCCCATCCATGGTGTGCTAACGGGTTGAGATTTGCCTCCTGTTGTCTTTGGTAAATGCCAGGTTGATACTTTTCTACCTTAGAATGATGAAAGGCCGGTAGTTCAATTTCTTCCAACTCCTCCGGTTCCTCTTCCACATCTTTCAGATGTGGCATCCGGGATAAGGCATCTGCGTTCCCGTTCTTACGGTCTGCCCTATATTTGATGACAAAATTGTAGTTAGACAGTCGGGCTATCCATCGCTGCTCCAACGCACCTAATTTTACTGAGTCCAGGTGGGTCAACGGGTTATTATCCATGTAGATGGTGAATTCTACAGCTGCAGGTAGTGCTTGAAACGCTCTGTTGCAGCCCAAACTAACTTGAAGGAACTGTAATTCTTCGGGTTTCTTTCTGTAGGCCGGAGTTTCCTGCTTGCAAAGGCAATAACTCTCTCTTAGCCTCCATGCTTCTGTGACAGTACTTCTCCCGGTACCACGTTGCTGGCATCCGTGTACAGAATGAAGGCGTGATGGTAATCTGGATATGCCAGGATCTCTTCTCCTGTCAGTGCACACTTCAGCTTTTTGAAGGAGTCTTCCCTCTCTTCACTCCACTGAAAGGAGGATTACGGGTTGAAGACCTTTTCGACTGTCCTACCAGGATGTTTTGCAGGGGAGATGCTAACTTCGTGAACCCTCTGATAAATCTTCGGTAATAGCCTACCACTCCAAGGAATTGCCTCACCTCTTTCACTCTGGTGGGTCTTGGCCAATCCCTTATCACAGTGACTTTATCATGATCCGATACTACTACTCCCATGACATGTCCTAGGTACTGCACCTTTGGCTTCAGAAGGCGGCACTTGGATGGCTTGATCTTCATACCGTATCCGGACAAGGCTTCAAACACTTCTGCCAGGTCTTGTAGATGTTGCTCATATGTCTTGGAGTAGACTATGACGTCATCTAGGTACAGGAGGACAGTCTCAAAGTTCTTATGGCCTAGGCAGCTCTTCATCAGGCATTGGAAGGTACCGGGTGCATTGCAGAATTCAAACGGCATACAATTGAACTCACTGAGGCCCATCGGCATAATAAACGCTGTCTTCTCATTGTCAGCCTCAGCCACAGGAACTTGCCAATACCCACTAGTCAGATCTAGGGTGGAAAAGTAGTTAGCCGATTTTAATGCTGTTAATGACTCCTCAATCCTAGGTAACGAGTAAGCGTCCTTATGTGTGATGCGGTTGATCTGCCGGTAATCTACGCACATTCTCATGGTCCCGTCCTTCTTTATAACCAACACTAAAGGTGCTGCCCAGGGGCTACAACTGTCTCTTATTACCCCTGCAGATTTCATTTCTTTGAGCATGTCTTTGGTGGTTTGGTAGTGAGTGGGTGGTAATGGTCTATACCTCTCTTTTATAGGTTGATGGTTACCTGTGGGTATAGTGTGCTCTACCCCTTTAATTTGCCCAAAGTCTAACGAGTATTTGCTGAAAATCTGCTCATATTGTTTTACTACCCGGTATACTCCATGCTTTTGATGGGAAGGTGTAGACGTGGTACCCACATGTAGCTTTTGGCACCAATCCTCCAGCTTTTCCCCTGAGCCATTGTCATCCACCTGACTTGATGGGTTCAAGGGCTCGACGGCTGTGATGGCATTATTATCAACTGTGAACAATTTAGCCATTTTAGCATACTTTGGTAATGTGACCTCATCTTCCCCGCAATTTAGAAGGCGTCATGGCACTCTTCCCCGGAGTACCTCAACCACTCCTCTAGCTGTGAGTATAGTAGGCCTACTACCAGGGAGATTGATAGTCTTGCCCTTTAATACCTATTGCGGCTCTACACCAGACCAACATTTCAGTTTTGGGAGGTATTACAATGTGTATTGGATAACTTACTCGTACAATGCCGATTTCACCTCCGGTAAGTCTACCTATTGTTTCAACATCAGGGCTTTTATTTCTTTGTGCAGAAGACTCTGTTGTCCGGTTTTGGCAGTCTCGGCGATCTGCTGTAAGACAGTAATTACCTCGGAAAAACACTTCTCAATTCCTAGTAACATTACTGGTTCACGGTCTCGCCGGTCAACATCTACAATTATAATACCCTGGTTCTACAATTCTACCATCCCAATCTGAATGTTCATCACTCTGAACCCAACTTGCGGTATTAGTTTACCATTACTAGCCCATAAGTTCACTACAATGTTAGTTGGACCACTATTAATGTCTGAATCAGCCTTATGTAAAGAACATGTGGAATCGATGTTATCTGGGACCCGGTATCCAATACGGCACTAAAGCGAATGCCATCCAACATGATAGGGATGACCGGACGTCCTCCCACGAATCTGTCATACCAGGCTGAAGGACCTTGAGAGTTTACTCCTGGGAAGTGGCCTCCCTGCCTAGGAATCCTCGTTTAAAGCACATTCCTGGGCAAAATGACCTGGTTTCTGACAACGGCGGCAAATGGGCTGTCCATCCGGCTGATAGCGGTCGCTGGGTTGTCCTCTCATCGCTTGGTACCTCCTGGGCCTCATCCACGGGACATCCTCTTGCTGGTCGCCAAAACGATCTTGGGTGCAGGTTTGGATCCTTGCAGCTCCTTGATGACTTTAGCCATGGAAATAACAGTGTCTGTCAAGGCATCTAGCTTTTGGTTGAGGGTCTCATTAGAGATAGGCTCTCTGTGTTCAGCAGCAGTCGCTAACATGGTCAATGTCGCTGATACTCCTGGCTGCTGGGGCTGCTGAAGTTTAGATCCGAGGCTCCTCTACCTGCTGAAGACGGATGGCTCTGTCTTTTAACTCAGCAAATGTCATTTCAGGATTCTGGATAATCATCATACTCAACTGTCTCTGTGAGAAGGGGATAAGAGGCCCTCTATAAACTGGTCAATTAGCATTTTATCAGCTCCCGGGGCTAAGGCAGGTTCTGCCAGTTTAAGTGCTTTGAGCGCTTCCTGCAAGTTCAAGGCATAGTCTCTTGCGCTCTCGTTAGGCTTTTGTTAACATCCAAAGAACTTCATTTTAGCCCGGTGTCAGCACTGGATTCAAATGCTGCTTTTAGTCCAGCTACAAGATGCTCTACAGTGTCCTTATCTGTGTCCAGCCAGGACGCAACCTCCCGCTGTGCATTGCCAGTTAACTTGTTCAATAATCATGCCGATGCTTCAGTTAGGGGGTACATCACATAGTAAGCTTGTATTTCTGTAATAAAGTCATTAAGGGGGTTAGGCTCACTGGAGTATTGGGGCATCCACATTGCCCCCGGAGTATACGGCATCAGGAGTGGCATGATGGGCGCTGCTCCTTGCACCGTGGCACCACTGGGTACTCCGCCGGGTGCTCCTCTATTATCCGGTGTTGGATTTTTGCCGCTGCTCCGCCGCTGCTCGGCGCCACTGGATCTCCTTGGTGCGACATCCTGTGCCCCCTTAGTTAAGGTCAACCCTCCTGTCTTACGCTTCCGTCCGATGTCTCACAAAGGTTTCGTGGTGCACCAGGGATTCTCTTCCCTTCCAAATGACGTCAGAGCGCTTTGCAGAATGCCGCCCACAATGACACGCCCCCCTTTCTTCCCGTGTGTCGCACGCTCTGTAATGGTGGAATTTCAATATTACAGTCCTTGTGGCGCAGTTCAAATACAGTTTGCCACGCGCTCTGCAATGGGGCAGGTTCAAAACAGTCACAAATCACGGCACACACTGCCCGTTTTACCAGACATGGTAGATCCTGTTCGTGAAGCCAAGTTGTAGAGCCCACTGGAACGGGGTACTCAGTACTGGACCGGGGTACTGCTGGGGATATCACAGCGGTCTTGGTCCGGACCGTGTCCCGGGTTCCGCAAGTAAATGGGGGACTATTCACAGGGGAGTTTGTCGTGACGCCACCCATGGGTTGTGGTCAGGGTGACCACCGCTGCTGCAGAACCTCCGGGATGATGTTTGGCAGCTGGGGATGTAATGTCTCTCTGCAGGTAGAGCTTGATTCCCCAGGGCAGAGATAGTAACAGTCTATAGATGGTGCTATGGATATTGCAGGACAGGAGTAGTAATAGAGATGATAGCTGCTTGTGAGGGAACGCAGGATTTGAGCACAAGGATCACACAAACTCACGGTTTGGAAGTTTTCCAAGTCTTTACTGCAGATGATGTTGTTAACAGAGTACTGTCAACGGAGTCTGTACCGGGGCTGGGTTGCTCCCACCCTGTCTGGGTCCTCAGCTTCCCTCTCCTGCGCTGTGTGTGTGGCCCTGCTGCTGCTTCAGCTAGGCTGCTGGCGTGTTTCTCCTCACAGGTACCCCCTTTGCTAGGCAACTTGAGTCTTTCCTCTGTATTTCTGACCCCGCCGTGTTGCTTCGCTGAGGTACAGTGTAGATATATAACCTCCACTAGTCTGGTGTTTACTGTGCTGCGTATGTCAATCACAGTTTCGGATCCGGTATCCAGTCTGTGCACTCCTCCGGGACGAGTTATGAAGTAACTCAGTCTCCCAGATGCGTTCTCCTATTTCTCTTACTCCTTCCCTCAGACCCTGGCTATCCCAGGAAGTGGGTAGCAGGCTGTGGAGAGTCCTAAGGCAACTCCTTTATACCACCAGTCTTTCTTCCTCAGTCCTCCCAGGAACTGAACTAACTCCAATTGACTAACTGTCACTGCCACTCTGAGGTAAACATTAGCTCCTCCCACCACTCTGCTCTTCCCCACTTCCTCTCCGCACCAGAATACATAGGGAAGCCCTTTAGCTCCCCATTGTGGCCTGGAGGCGCTAGTGTAGTGTTGTGGGTTGTGTGGGGAGTTAACCCTTGTTGTTGTTACTGTGGCACATTAACCCCTGGGGTGCCACATCACAATGGGAGAGGAAGTCATAGGTGGGTTATGGATTAAATTAGGTGTGCAGAGCTTGGTGACAGGGAAAAGCATAATTTGTGCTGGGAGGAGGGAGAGGGGTTATAACAGTGGGTACAGGCACAGCAGTAACCTGAGCCTGATAACTATCAGTGACTGCACAATTTATTGAATGTTATGAGCAGGCACCTCACTAACTGAGGTCCTGCTGCTTGCCTGCGCTCCATCATCACCTGTATATTATTTGCGGTGTGCTGGAACTGATGAGTGGAGGCAGGCTGATCTACTTTGGATGCAGAGGGAGGTAAGATGGTGGCCCCGTATGTTTGGGGGGTGGGGGGGAGGGGTTCCAGTGGTGGGAGGGGCGGCCACCATGCTACATGATGGATGGGTGGCCGGGGCCTGCCTAACATCGGCCGTTAACAATACATTCAGCCCTTGCAGGAGATGGGAGGACAGGGCCAGCAGTGTAGCAGAGAATGCTGTATTGCTCAGCTGAGGGGCAGGGGACTGGGGCTAATGCAGGGAGGAGGTTAAAGGGAACCTGACCCCACAAACTGCCCCCCCCCGCATCTTTATACCTGCACCCCCTGTTATCATTTCTAGCCATCCCTTTTGCAGAAAAAAATCGATTTTGTAAAGTAGAGAAAAGTTTATATTCACCTCCGTCCTGTGTGAGTTCTCTGTTTCTGAATTGGCCCCGTCAGAAAGGGGGCGGGGCTGCCGGGATGATGCGATTAGCCCCGCCCCTTTCATGACGCGGACAGGCTCTTAGCAAGGCAGCAAGCAGAGAGGGGCGTGCATAATTACAAGGGAGCAGCAGACAGACAGGCCTTTGAGACTAATTCAGAAACAGAGAACTCACACAGGACGAGGTGAATATAACCTCTTCTCTACTTTACAAAATCGATTTTTTTTCTGCAAAAGGGATGGCTAGAAATGATAAAAGGGGGTGCAGGGACAGGTCTAAAGATGCAGGGGGGTCAGTTTGTGAGGTCAGGTTCCCTTTAAGTACACTGGATGGATCTAGTTACAGGCACTGGTATCTGTGTTTCAGGATAGAGACGATGCTGGCAAGTGCTATTAACCAGGCATCATTCTCACTTCTGATACATTCTCATATAGCATCAGTTACAGCGTCTGCCATAGATACAGGCTGATTTATAACCAGGAAGGGAGGGAAGCTTTCTCACTCTCACCAGTTGCTCAGCAGGAAGCTGACTCAGGTCATGCAAATGACTCACCATAGCCGGGTCTTCACATCGCAGACGTTGCTTCTCCTGTCATGGTTCCATGCCTGCGGCTGTGGGGCCCGGTGGTCCAGATCAAAAGGGGTTGGCTGAACAGATAAAGGTTAATTCTTCTTGTCGTGACGCCACCTGCGGGAATTCCGGTGATTTCACCGGCGCTGCTTGGGCCTCCAGGGGATGTACGGCAGCAAGATGGGACGCTCCCCACCGGATGAGCGGGAGTCCCCGGGGCCAGGAGCTGCACTTGGTGGTGTATGGCAGCTCAGTGATTCTTAGCATGCGGAGTTAAACAGTTCTGAAGAAGTACAGACACCAGTGTTCTCTGTAACGGGTCTTTTACTGTAACCGGTAGATGATACAGGGTATACAGTTAACGGGTAACGGACCGGGTGGTCCCAGCAATGACCGGTGTTGTTTCAGAGCTCCGCGGTGTTCCTCCATTCTTAACCTGTTCTAGTTGCCGATGTCGCCTTAGTACGCCAGTTCGGGTACAAGGGAGGTTACTTGAATTTCCCTGCCGGTCATATGTCCCGGAGTGAGGGGATCCTGATTCCCTATGGTGGGTACTTCCGCTGGCAAGACGGCTTTAGTCGCGGCTGCAGTGAGGCGCTCCTAGGAAGCAGTTCCTTCACTTCTGGTTTGCTGAGCTGCGATGAACAACTTGCTCACCTCGGAACCAGTGATCCGGTGGTTGATAGGAGCGGGTTTATTTTGACCCGTTTAGGTAGTCGCCCAGGTTCTGGTTTAGGGCACCGGTAATGGCGCCAACCGGTAGGTGGTCCGCAGGGCTGCATGGCACTGTGTAGCACCCGCTTCTCCTACGTTCCGTTCCCTCTCGACCACTTTCTCCTTCCTCTCCTACTTTTCTCCTACACAGTACTCCTACACTCCGCCCACCAGGACCTGATTGGCCCTCTGTTCTAATGGTGCATGTAGAGTATGGAGCTCTGAGTATTAACCATGTCATTACTGAGACGAAGAATATTGCATCTTCAGTCAGGGATGCAATACCCTCCTGTGACTCACTCGTTGCGGGGCGCCACACAAATGCATGGAGACACCAGAAGGCAGATAAACCAGGCTATATACTGGGAGGAAGAAGGAAGGAAGAAGATATTAAATGGCTGGACTGAGAGAAGAGGGAACATTGCATAGGACATATTAACCCCTATCATTGCGTGGGTGCAGCAATCAAGGGCACTCAGTCAATGACTGGCATGCCCAGAAGTAGTTCTAATTGCAGCTGCTGCCATGCTCTTCCACTATATACCCTTACCAGTAGCGTAGCTAGCGGGGGCAGGGGGGCGGAGCGCCCCAGGCCCCCCGACATGAGGGGCCCATTGTCCGCCCCCTGGGGGGGCCACGCGCCCCCTGGGGGCCCCCATGCCCCGTGCTGGCAGCCGGCCACCGTGCCAACCGAAGAGAGGGAGGACGGGACTTCCGTCTTGCAGCTCTGCCCGCCCCTCCTCACCTCCTCCTTACATAGACGCACACGGCGGCCACGGTGAGTGTGCAACGGCCCCCCCCGTCCCCTTTCAACAAGAGTGTGTGAGAGAGGGGTGAGGAGGTGGCAGCTGTGCACTGGATGAAGGATACAGGGAGGCTGGAGGATGGAAACTGCAGGGGGACAGAGGATGGAATCATGCAGGGGACAGAGGATGAAATCTGCAGGGACAGAGGATGGAATCTGCAGGGGGACAGAGGATGGAATCTGCATGGGGACAGAGGATGGAATCTGCAGGGGACAGAGGATGGAATCTGCAGGGGACAGAGGATGGGATCTGCAGGGGACAGAGATAGAACTGCAGGGGGACAGAGGATGGAATCTACAGGGGGACAGAGGATGGGATCTGCAGGGGACAGAGGATGGGATCTGCAGGAACAGAGGATGAGATCTGCAGGGGACAGAGGATGGAACTGCAGGGGCAGAGGATGGAAAACTGCAGGGACAGAGATGGAATCTGCAGGGGGACAGAGGATGGAATCTGCCCGGGGACAGAGATGGGATCTGCAGGGACAGAGGATGGAAACTGCAGAGGGACAGAGGATAGGATGGAACTGCAGGGGGACAGAGGATGGAATCTGCAGGGACAGAGGATGGGATCTGCAGGGGACAGAGGATGGAATCTGCAGGGACAGAGGATGGGATCTGCAGGGGACAGAGGATGGAATCTGCAGGGGGCAGAGGATGGAATCTCAGGGGACAGAGGATGGAATCTGCAGGGGGACAGAGGATGGAATCTGCAGGGGACAGAGGATGGAAACTGCAGGGGACAGAGGATGGAATCGCAGGGGACAGAGGATGGAATCTGCAGGGACAGAGGTTGGAATCTGCAGGGGATAAGGATGGAAACTGCAGGGATAGAGGATGGAAACTGCAGGGGCTAGAGGATAGAGAGTGCAGAGGATAGAGGATGGAGAGCACAGGAGGATGGAGAGTGCAGGAGGATGGAGGATGGAGAGCGCAAGAGGATGGAGGATGGGAAAACGCAGGAGGATGGAGGATAGAGAGCGCAGGAGGTTGGAGAGCGCAGAAGAATGGGGACTGCAGGAGGATGGGGAGTGTAGGAGGACGGAGGACAGGGAGTGCAAGAGGATGGAGGATGGAGAGCGCAGGTGGATGGAGCGTGCAGGAGGATGGAGGGTGCTGGGATGGTGGATGGGGAGTGCAGAAGGATGGGAAGCGCAGAAGATGGAGCGTGCAGGAGGATGGAGGATAGAGAGCGCAAGAGGAACAGAGAGCGCAAGAGGATGGAAGCACAGGAGGATGGAGCACACAGAAGGATGGATGCGCGCAGGTGGATAGGGAGCGCAGGAGGATGGGAGCACAGGAGATGGAGGTGCAGGGAGGAGGGAGAGTGCTGAAGGATGGAGGTGCTGGAGGATGGAGGTGCTGGAGGATGGAGGGTGCTGGAGGATGGAGGGTGCAGGAAAGGGGAGTGGCCATTTGGCCCAATTCATAGGGGCGGCAGCTGCAGCAAATTTTTCGACCTGGCCCGGGGCGCCACAAACAGTCGCTACGCCACTGCCTCATGATGATGGGGTGGCACGAGAATTCTCTGCCAGCACCCATCCCCCCCGCTCTTCACATGGGGGCCCTGGGTTGTAATCTCGCCCCCGGTCCAGAGCAGGCTAGCTACGCCACTGACGTTTACTCCTCACTCTTCCCGTTGCCAGCTATAATTCATCCTCAGCTGATTTCAGAAGGAGCTGTCTTTGGAGAAAGCAGTGGTGATCTTTCTATGATATGCGGTGGAGACTCACTCTGGAGAAGAATTGGAGTCTATGTTGTCTCTGTTTCCTTCTGTCTTCTCTGTTTGTTCACTAGCTTTCTTGTCTTTTCCCCACCTAAGGGCAGGGAATAGATTATAATATGTAGTATTATAGAAGGGTACAAGGCTAGGCACCCCATCATCAGGTTAACCGGGGAAAGGGGTAGCCTAGGGTTTGGGGGAAAAAAAGGGGGGAACCCAAACCCTTTTCCCCGCGGGATGGGCTTTTAACCCTTCCCCTTTTAAACCTGCGGAAAATTTTTTTTTAAAATTTTCAACCCCCGGGTTAAACCCCCCCAAAAAGAAAGGGGAAAAGCCAAAGCAAAAATAAAACCCAAAAACTTGAAAATTATTTTTTTTTATTTTAAAGAATAAGGGGGAAACAATTTAACCCCCAAAAAAAACAAGGAAAGGGGGCATGGCACATGGGCGGGGGGAAAAAAAAGGCCCCCCGGGGGGGGCCACCCCCCCCCCAAACCCCCCCCCCGGGGCCCCGGGGAAGCCCGTAACCCCACAAGGGGGGCAGGAAAACCCCCCAAAAAAAAGGGGGGGGGCCACGGGGAAGCGGGGGGATAAAAAAAAAGGGCCCCCCCCAAACCCCCTGGCCCTGAACCCCCCTGGACCAAATTTTACTGGGGAGGGGGCCCAAAAACCCCCCAAAAATTGGGGGCCCGGGGGGGGGGGGACAACAAATTTGGGGGGGGGCCCCCCTTTCTCAGGGGCCGTGGCTCCTAGTGCCCGCGATCCAGCTGGGGGCCCGGGGGGGGGGCCCTCACCCCGGGGGGCCCAACCCCCCGGGACCCTGGGGACCCAAACCCGGGGGGGGGCCAACCCCCGCGGGAAAACTGGAAAAAAGGAATGGCCAAACTTTGCGACCCTCTTGGCCGGGTTTTTCCCAAACACGGGGGGAAAACGGCACCCCTGGCCCAAAACAAAGTCCCTGGGCTACCCCATGGGCCCCCCCGGGGGAAAACAATGGCCCCGCCCCAACCGGTGCCCCAACTCTACAGGGGCCCTAAACCCCGTTCCGGGCCCCCAAACGGGCCCCAGGGGGTGGGGGGGTTTTGGGCCCTGGAACCCGTGGGGTAAGGGGGGGAACCCAAAACATTGTCCCCGGGGGGGTTGCCTGGGGCCCCGGGGGTTCCCCCGGCCCGTGTGACGGGGGGAGTGAAAAGGGGGGGTGGGAAGGGGGGTTTGGTGAAAAAACCCAAAAAACCCCAAAAAAGGGGGGTTAAAGGGTTGGTTTTTCAAAAGGGGGGAGCCCCTTGGGGGGGGCCCCGTGGGGAACCCGGGGAAGGGGGTCGAAACTCAAAGGGGAAAACGGACCCAAAAGGGGTTTTGTGGAAATTTGCCAAACAGGGGGCCAAATTGGGGGGCTAACCAAGGGGTCGGTGGGGAATTCAAAAGGGAAAAGGGGGACAATTTTAAAGGGTCTGGACCCCTCAACAGGAAAGGGCATCCCCCTAAGGGGGGTCAGGGTTTTTCCGGGGTCCCTTTTCCCAAAAAGGTTTTTCCCCCCCAAAAAATGGGTTTTTTTTGGGGGGTTTTCACCCCTTCTTCAAGGAGAAGGGTGGTTTTGGGGGAGAAAATTTTTTGGGGGGAAACAATTAAAAGGGGGCGGTTTGGTTTTGGGGGGGGTGGGCACTTTTACAAAAGGGCAGGGGGTAACTAAAATTGGGGGGGGCCCCTTCCCAAAAAAAGAAAGGGTCGGGGCATGCCAAAAGGAGGGCCCCCAAAACCCCCGGCCAAATCGGGGTTTAGTGGAGCCTCCCGGGGTTTTTCGTCTCCAAAAACCCCCAATTTCAAAAAATTTTGTTTTTTAAAGTTTTTTAAAATCCACCCCCCCTTTTTAAAAGGGGTCCCCCCTCCTTTTTTTTCACTAATCCACCTGCTGTTTCTAGAAAGGGCAGTGGCAGCGGCTCAGCTTCAATGTCCAGTACACATGAGCTGTCTGACCACTGCCGAAGAGAAGAGAAGACTGCAAAGGTAAGTTTAAATCAATTAATTGTTACAATATTGAATTGATCATCAATGTTTCAGGACTACATGCCTGTACAGGGAAGAGAGTTAGCATCTGCTGGCTCTCCCCCCTGTGCAGCGCTTGTGATAGATAACCACTGCTGTAATTTAGGTTAAATTACAGTGTTGGCACTTCGCCATAAATAATTTTGTTTTGGGTTGCAGTTTGGGCACTCGGCCTCAGAAAGTTCGCCATCACTGGCCTAGGGTTCCTAGCATGTGGAACAGAATTAGGAGGGTTTGTCCCTTGCTACAGTCACAACGTGACATTATCTGTCTTTAGCGGGAAGTATGAGGCACATGAACAGAAACCTCTCTCCTATATTACTATAATCTGCAATCTGATAGATTCAAGATCACAAAAGTGGATTAGTGAATATTTTGAATGTCAATATCATCTAACAGGGCTAATTTTAGCTGTCCTGGATTCAAACTTGAAATGGCACTCCTCCAGTGCAATCTATTATAATCCCTAATGTTACCTGTCATTCACTTCTGTCTGTACGAAGCTGATCCCACAACTCATCACACCAACTGGAAGTACGCCGAAGCCATATTGGGACAGCCTAGTGATGGATGTCCCAAAAAGGGCAATTGCCGCTAAAACCCTGCCGCTCATCGCATTCCCATGCCGGTAGCCCGACATCACCCGCTGCCTTACATCTCCCGCAGCCCCCCACCACCTGCTGCCTGACATCTCCCGCAGCCCCCACCACCCGCTGCCCACCTGCACCCCGACTCCGCCCCCTGCCTCATCAATTCTGCCTGGTCCCTGTAGCCCCACCACAAAACCGTCACTGCAGCCTCATCACACAACAAGCACATACAATTAGATGCTCCCGGACCTGTGGTGATGTCATGATCATGGGTGGAGTCACAGATCACACAAAGTCCTTTCCCTATCTGCCTGCTGTTCCTGATCTTCCCTGCTCACTCAGTGTGCCCACTCACCCTGCTGTGCCCCTTGACCCCCCTGTGCCCACTGACTTCATGCTGTGCCCACTGACTTCTGCTGCTTGCCCACTGACCCCGCTTTGACAACTAACCACCTCTGTGACCACTGGCCCCACTGTGCCCTTCTTTGCTCTTCTCACCCTGCTGTGCCCACTCACCTCTACTGTGCCCGCTGAGCCCAATTGTGCCTTGCACTGCCCTGCTCACCTCCACTGTACTCTGCTCATCCCCGCTGTGCCCTACTCATCCTGCTCACCCCTGCTGTACCCACCCACCCCTGCTGTGCCCTGCTCTGCCCTGCTGTGCCCAACTTATCCCTGTTCTGCCTGCTATGCCCTGTTCACCCTAGCTGTGCCCATTCACCCCTGTGGTCCCTGCTCACCCTGCTGTAACCCCATTCACCCTCACTGATGTCCTATCTCGGCTGGATTAACCTCTTGCCTGTGTGTGGCTGTGAGGTTGTTGTTCAACAATGTCCACCGTCCCCTGGCTGCAGTTCCCTTGTGGCCTCCTGACGCAGGCCCACACACTCACCCCTGCTGTCCCTTTTTATCCCACCTCCCACTCACATCTGTCCTGCCCAATCACCCCCTAGTATGCCCACTCTCCCCTCCTGTGCTTCTCAATCCCTTGCTCTCCTCACCCCTGCTGTGCCCTGCTCTGCCCCTACCCTGCTGTGCCCTGCTCACCCCTGCTAACACCTGCTCATCTCTGTTGTGCTCACTCAGCCCCACTATGTCCTGCTCTACCTGCTCACCCCCGCTCTGTCCACTCACACCTGCTGGCCCACTCACTCCCCCATGCCCACTCACCCCTGCTGTCCCTTTTTATCCCACTCTCCCACTCACATCTGCTCTGCCCAATCACCCCCAGTAATGCCCACTCTCCCCTGCTGTGCTCTGCTCATCCCTGCTCTCCCCACCTCCCACTCCACTACCCCTGCTGTGCCCGTCTCACCTCTGCTGTGCCCTTTCTGCCGTGCTCACACCCACTGTTCCCTGCTCTGCCATGCACACCCAATGTGTGTCCTGCTCTGCCATGCTCACTCCCATTCTGCCTGCTCACCCCCACTTTGCCCTGTTCACCACCGCACCCCTCACTTTCCCCTGGGTGCCTTACTCCTCCCTCTGTGCCCTGTTCACCCATGAGGTGCCCTGTTCACTCCCATTCTGCCCTGTAACCCCCGCTCTGCCTCACTAACCCCCCCCCTCTGCCCACTTACATCTGCAGCATGAGAGCAAGTACATGGGGGAGGGCAAAAAGCAACCACCACTGAGGGGGCAGATCCACCACAGGGAGGCACAGCGACCACAGGTGGAGGGCTGAGAGATAACACGGGGAGGGGGGCAGAAGCAACCACAGTGGGAGGGCTGAGAGACAGCACAAATGATGGCAAAGAGCGACCACAGAGGGGGCAGAGAATGACCACAGGGGGCTGCAGTCAGTGACCACATGAAGAGCCAAGAAAAAACATGGGGGCCAGAGAGTGTCGAGCCAGGCTTTGGGGTTTTCAGGGTACCAGGCGGCAAGGGTTAACTTTGTTGTCATGGGAATGGGGCCCTACTTTGAAAAGGGGGGAATTATATACAGGGATTATGTTCAAGTTTGTTGTGACGCCATCTGCAGTACCTGGTGAGATATTACCAGCGCCGCCACAGTCCTCCGGAGGTCTGACATGATGTATCCTCCGCAGGCAGGACTGGGACCTCCGGGCAGCAAATCTGTGAAAGGTATGAGTTCATGCAAAGAAGAAGCAGCGGAGTCAAAGTCACTTCACCCGGGTACTTTACTGGAACTTTAGCAGCGTTATTACAGTCCTCAGTGCAGTTAGATGTAAATGACAAGTGGCTACAGGTGGCTGCAAGCGGATCTCTGGTAGCTGGACGAACCCTCAGCATGTGCCTTTCTTGTTCCAATACTCCTCTGCTTCCCAGTAGCTTGTGTGAAATCTGATATCATGTAGTAGATCTGACCTCCTGCTGACTTTTCCTCTTCTCGACTTCTGCTTGCCCTTCGCCAGTCGGGCTAACCCTCTGTTAAGAAGCACTGTCGATCTTTGCCTGGGCTGATGTCCCTGTCGAGCCCTTTCTTCCCCCTGGAGCTGGACTACTTAGATAACCTCTTCCCCGGGATTTCTCCCGTCCCCACGTGTGACCTAGTGTGGGGTGTGGGTTTAGGGTTCCGCCTATCATCCTGAAATCCACTTGCAGCTGGGGCAACTACACCTCTTTTACAGGTGCAGTACCCCTCTGTGGCACCTACATAGTGGGGCGCCACAAGAGTGACCTCAGGGAAAACAGAGTGAACACGGGGGCCGAAGAGCAACCTTGGGGGGCAGGGACTCAACACAGCAGGGGCAGAAAGTGACTACAGGGGGGTAGGGAGACAGCGCGGGGGTGAGCCAGGCTCACTGTAGCACAGGAGGGCAGCAAGTGTGCATGTGAGGGCCGGTAGTGCACAGGTAGGTGGTCACAGAGTGCACACGGGGAGGCCAGAGAGAGTAAGCTGATTTTTCTTTTATTGATACCAATTTGCCATACATGTGAAGTTCTGATCACTTTTTATTGTGTTTCTTGACCTTCATCTACAAAAAAATGCAACTGTAGATTTTTATTTATTTATTTTTCTTTACAGTCTTTACTGCATTGTTAGATAATTAAACAAAAAATAGGATAGACCACCGTAGAGAAAAAACACAATTTATGAGAGAGTTTACAAAATCTGTACAAGCTGATGAATTTTCTTGTATATGTTAATTGCACAACTCCAGTTGGATTCCGATCCTTATGGCCACTTTACACGTCCCAACGTTGGTCCAATATAGGATCCAACACCGCGGGAGCGCGTTTTTTCTGGGCAGAATTCCAAGATCGCATAGGAGATGTTACACAGCGCGATATCGGTAGGCAACGCAACAGCGATGTGTACGCCCCCTTGTACGGCCACGCAGGAACGACCATTTAACATGGGAGAGCATAGGGGAAGTTGTACTCCACCACATCGTTGTTGGGCTTTCACACAGCACGATCCGGCCACAACGTCCATCCAATATCAGGCCGTTGGAGAGCAGGCTCATTTGATCCCCGATATCGTTTTGGCATCGTTCGTGCATCGTATTGGACATTTACACCATACAACGAACGAACGATATCAGGGCCAACGCACGAACCACGTGACTTTTTATCGGAGTTGGACGCCAATATCGGGACGTGTAAAGTGGCCATTAGAAAAATAATACTCTGTCTCTATCATTGTCCCAACCTGATCTTTTCTAGATATTAGGACACCCTTATTCAGCTACTTCTTTTTTAGTCCATTGGTTCATAATAATAACTAGGTCATCAATACAGGCCCCCAAACAACCCTCACGTGTGGCCAATAATAATACTGCTCTAGTTTAGGAAATCTAGTTTGGATTCCAACAGCCCTTTTAGGCCAGCTTCACACCGCGGCAAGATCCGATCCGGGGCTGTCAGGGATAAACCTGACAGCCCCGGACCGGATCAGCACACAAACCGGAGGGCTAATATGCCCTCCGGTCCGATGTGCAGCCGGATGCAGTTGCCGATGATTCTGGACTGCGGTGCGCAGGGAGCTAGCCGCAGTCCTGAAATAACAGCGCATGCGGTTCCTCGATCCTCCCAGATCGGGGCTCCATTGGCTCCCATATTAGGGAGCGCCGGATTGCCCTGGATCCGGGAGTATCCGGGAAATCCGGGAGGATCTGGGAGACGCCAATTTGGGGAGATTTTTCTCCCCGGACACAAAAACGTGGCAAGCAACGTTTTTGTGTCCGGGAGAAAAATCTGAATGCTCCCGGATTCTTCCAGAGAGATGGAAACCGGATGGCAGATAGCTGCCATCCGGCTCCATCCGGCCCCATAGGACACTATGGGGCCAAAATCCGGCCCGGGGCTGTCTGGTTTACACCGGACAGCCCGGATCGGATCTTGCTGCGGTGTGAAACCAGCCTTACTAGAAAACCCCTTCTATAAGATTTTTCTTCAACGATTTCTAAATTCTATGAAGCATATTAAAGTCAATCACATGAAAACTCTACAGAAGAGCTAAGATTCCTCTGACTATCTACATTGTCAGAGAATAACAGACTGGAGACGCTGTGACATGCTCTTTATGGGTTCACTAAAAACTAATTAAATGACAGTAGAAGAGCTACACAAAGCCACATTGATCCTTAATAACCATATCAGAGAAGTACAAGATTAACTATTATCCTTATCAGGCTCAGAGCAGATGCCACTAATTGGAAGACCATTGCTATTATCTACAAGAAATCTATCTTCAGCTTGAAAAAAAAAGTTAATATCATCCTGATTTCTAATTTTAAAACTTCTTTTGTAGATGCAAATATACAATATGGTATAATAATGTTCTGAAGAAAAAAAACACAATGCTATGTAATAATGATCTAGTTATACTCAGGCATCTTTCCAAGAAAATTACGGTGGCTGAAATAATCTTGAAATAAAAGTGAACACTGTACCCTCAAAAAAAAAAAATGGTGATAGAGTATCCAGCTTGATATATGCTACCAATCAGTCCCAGCACCATGTGTGGCCAGCTAGTCCTGTCTAAGGCTAGGGTCACACATAAGGCCTGGATCCGTTTTTGGTATCAGGTTTTGCAGTCCAAAAACTGATGCAAAAAATGGATCCGTTTTTTTTCAGCACCCAAAAACGTTTCTAGGAGCGTTTTTTTTACCCAGAACGTTGCTAGCAACGTTTTTGGGTGCAGTAAAAGCACGAATCCATTTTATTAGCATGGGGCCCTATTTGTATCAAATCCAGCTCAGGATGCCGCCTGAGTATGCAGGTCATTGATGTCCCTGCCATTTTCAAGCTATCCTTTTTGCATCTGCTACATCAGCACTGCAACTTTGTGGTAACTGTTCTGCTGCTTCACAGATCCAGATATGCATCACTGATTGAGTTCTGTGACACCATTTATTTCTGATGCTGCGGTTTCATACTATTCATTAATAATCCAGCTCTGGGACACCAGTCATTTTTGACCAAACTCTGCTACATCAGTCTTGTTGATCCAGCTCTGCTACAGTCATCATTGTTGCAGCTCTTCTGTACCAGTCATTGCTGATGCAACTCTGTCACACCAGTCATCATTGATAAGGCTTTTCTACACAAATAATTTCTGATCCAACTCTGCTACATCAGTCATTACTGATCCAGTTATGTTTCACCAGTCATTTCTGATCTAGCTATGTAAGTGACTTGCATGACCTTCAACTTGATACCACTTTTGAGGATGGCATAGTAAATAAGAGGCACATATTTCCATTGGCACAGATATTTGCACTTATCGACAGACATGAGCAAACCTTTTGAAGTTCAGGTTTGTCTCTGTTCCCTGACCGGGCATATGTTCACCGAACTTCCAAATCCCATTCAAATCAATGGGAGGCAAAATCAAGGGCCAAGAAAACATTTGTAAGGGGCCCAAAGGCTGCTAAACACAACTCAAACCATTTACAGTGGAGCCCTGCTGTGTTTGTGTGGCGCCCCTGAGTCTTGGTTGCCACAGTGGTACTGCACCTATCCCACAGTTTCCCTTGTTTATTACCCACAAAACATACCCTCCGATGGTAAACCGCAGCCAGCACAAGTTGTCCCATGATGATGAACTATTTTAGCTCTGCTATATCTTGATGAGCGGAGAGTCCGGAGACGTGTCCGCCCACCGGGATGAGCGCTCAGACACTGTCAGCCGGCTTTCTGAGCTGAGCAGTGACATCAGAAAATTGCGCGGCTCTGCAGAGTCCTCAGATGAACGCTCTCACGGCATAGCTGTGTGTCAGTGTGAGCTGCTGCCCCAGCTGAATGGTTATAAATGCAAGAGAAAGAAGCGTGTTTAATGGATTGGGATCGGAGCCAGAATAAGTATATATAACAAATGTATTAGTGCATCATCAGGTACAAACAAGTAGCAAAAAAACACACAATTAAAAACAAATAAAAAGCAGAAACCTGCATAAATGGAAGGAACCACCTTCAACCACTGCTTTCTAAGGTGTAGGACCACAAATATCTACAGGATCATATAAACATGATAAAAAGATATGTCAAAGATTCTCTCAATAGATAGAAGTTAAATGTTCCCTGTAAATAATGATCATTTAGGACTAGAGGTCACAAATACATCTCAATAGAAAAAATCCTCTAGGTAAAGGGAACCAACATTCATGACCTATTAGTATGTAAATCACATCTACTTATATAATCGGGAGTTTGGAATTCGGGCACTTTAGCCGAATCCCAAGCTCCTTTGCGGCACTGTGAGCGATGACGCGCAGCGTCATCACGAGCCGCAGCCGCACTACCGTTAAAAAAAAACACAAAACAAAAATGCTCACCTTTTCCCGAGCCCCCGCCGTCTCCCACCGTATTCCTGCAGGCTCCCGGTGGCTCCCGTAGGCTCCCGGTGTCTGCAGAGGTCTTCTACTGCAGTACAGGACCTGCGGTGATGTCACAGTCACGTGACACCAGGTTACTCTATGGTAAGTTACGGTCACGTGACTGTGACATCACCGCAGGTCCTATACTGCAGTAGAAGACCTCTGCAGACACTGGGAGCCTGCGGGAGCCACCGGGAGCCTGCAGGAAGACGGCGGGGGCTCGGGTGAGGTGAGCATAAACTTTTTAATTTTTTTTTAACCCCTGCCTTCCTGTTTGGAGAAGTTTTACTGTACTGAGCATGCTCAGTACAGTAAAATCCTCCTCCAGCCTCACAGCCTCCTCTATCCTCACAGCCTCCTCCAGCCTCACAGCCTCCTCCAGCCTCACAGCCTCCTCTATCCTCACAGCCTCCTCCAGCCTCACAGCCTCCTCCAGCCTCACAGCCTCCCCATCCTCACAGCCTCCTCCAGACTCACAGCCTCCTCCAGCCTCACTGCCTCCTCCAGCCTCACAGCCTCCTCCAGCGTCACAGCCTCCTCCACCCTCACAGCCTCCTCCACGCTCACAGCCTCCTCTATCCTCACAGCCTCCTCCAATTCTCACAGCCTCCTCCACGCTCAGAGCCTCCTCTATCCTCACAGCCTCCTCTATCCTCACAGCCTCCTCCAGCCTCACAGCCTCCTCCAGCCTCACAGCCTCCTCCAGCCTCACAGCCTCCCCATCCTCACAGCCTCCTCCAGACTCACACCCTCCTCCAGCCTCACACCCTCCTCCAGCCTCACTGCCTCCTCCAGCCTCACTGCCTCCCCATCCTCACAGCATCCTCCATCCTCACAGCCTCCTTCATCCTCACAGCCTCCTCCATCCTCACAGCCTCCCCATCCTCACAGCCTACTCCATCCTCACAGCCTCCTCCATCCTCACAGCTTCCTCATCCTCACAGCCTCCTCCAGCCTCACAGCCTTCCCAGCCTCACTGCCTCCTCCAGCCTCACTGCCTCCTCCAGCCTCACAGCCTCCTCCATCCTCACAGCCTCCTCCAGCCTCACAGCCTCCTCCACCCTCACAGCCTCCTCTATCCTCACTGCCTCCTCCAGCCTCACAGCCTCCTCCAGCCTCACTGCCTCCTCCAGCCTCACAGCCTCCCATCCTCACAGCGTCCTCCATCCTCACAGCGTCCTCCATCCTCACAGCGTCCTACATCCTCACAACCTCCTCCATCCTCACTGCCTCCCCATCCTCACAGCCTACTCCATCCTCACAGCCTCCTCCATCCTCACAGCCTCCCCATCCTCACAGCCTCCTCCAGCCTCACAGCCTCCTCCAGCCTCACTGCCTCATCAACCCTCACAGCCTCCTCCAGCCTCACACCCTCCTCCAGCATCACAGCCTCCTCCAGTCTCACAGCCTCCTCTATCCTCACAGCCTAACCATCCTCACAGCCCCCTCCAGCCTCACAGCCTCCTCCATCCTCACAGCCTCCTCCATCCTCCTCCATCCTCACAGCCTCCTCCATCCTCACAGCCTCCTCCATCCTCACTGCCTCCTCCGTCCTCACAGCCTCCTCCGTCCTCACAGCCTCCTCCGTCCTCACAGCCTCCCCATCCTAACAGCCTCCCCATCCTCACAGCCTCCTCCATCTTCACAGCCTCCTCTCTCCTCACAGCCTCCCCATCCTCACAGCCTCCTCCATCCTTACAGCCTCCTCCATCCTCACAGCCTCCCCATCCTCACAGCCTCCTCCATCCTCACAGCCTCCCCATCCTCACAGCCTCCCCATCCTCACAGCCTCCTCCATCCTCACAGCCTCCTTTGTCCTCACAGCCTCCTCCATCCCATCAGCCTCCTCCATCCCCTCAGCCTCCCCATTCCTCACAGCCTCCTCCATCCCCACAGCCTCCTCCATCCTCACAGCCTCCTCCATCCTCACAGGCTCCTCCATCTTCACAGCCTGCTCCATCCTCACAGCCTCCCCATCCTCACAGCCTCCCCATCCTCACAGCCTCCTCCATCCTCACAGCCGCGTTCATCCTCACAGCCTCCTCCATCCTCACAGCCTCCTCCATCTTCACAGTCTCCCTATCTTCACAGCCTCCCTATCTTCACAGCCTCTTCCATGCTCACAGCCTCCTCCATCCCCTCTGCCTCCTCCATCCTCACAGCCTCCTCCATCCTCACAGCCTCCTCCATCCTCAGCCACCCACACTACCTGACACCGCTGCCATCCTGCCAACCGTCGGCCCCGCTTCATCGCCACCGCCCTGGCGCCCTCCGCGAGGTCCACGCTGCCCGGATGCCGCCGGTGCCTTCCGCCCCTCGCCGCTCTCTCACCGCTGGGGCCTCAATGTCGCCATATTGGTGGAGTAGCGGTCTACGGGCTGTGGCCGTGTGCCGGGAGCCAGTGACGTGTCCTGTGGGCGGCCACAGCCAATGGGAGTGAGCGGACCGTGTCAGCCTGCAAAGCCTGACACGCCCCGCTCACTCCCATTGGCCGCCCCCGCTGCCCCTGCAAGCGGATCAGGCGCTGTGTTGTACACACAGGACGCCCATCCCATTGCCCAGGACTTGGCGTCCTAGACCAATCGGATGGCCGTCCTGTCTTTACCACACACCACCCAATCCGCTCCTTCCCCTCAGGTCACATGTGTGACCTGAGGACAGGGACTGATCCCTCTCTGCATCACACAACCCGCCGCAGAGGACAATGCCGTGTGACTGGGGCTGCGATCAGCCCCAGCACGCAGCCACGGTGATGTCGCCGCTCCATCCGCATCTCTCCTCACCCCTCCAGCGGAACCTCTCCTTACCCCTCCAGCTGGACCTCTCCTCACCATTCCAGCCTCTGCTCTCCTCACCCCTCCAGCCTCTGCTCTCCTCACCCCTCCACCCTCCCGCCACATCATACTCTGCTATCCACAGAGCCCCCTCTATACTCTGATACCCACAGAGCCGCCTCTATACTCTGCTACCCACAGAGCCGCCTGTATTCTCTGCTACCCACAGAGCCTTTCTATACTCTGCTACCCACAGAGCCGCCTCTTATTTTGCTACCCACAGAGTCGCCTCTATACTCTGATACCCACAGACCCGCCTGTATACTCTGCTACCCACAGAGCCGCCTGTACAATCTGCTACCCACAGAGCCTTCTCTATACTCTGCTACCCACAGAGCCGCCTCTATATTTGCTACCCACAGAGCCGCCTCTATACTCTGATACCCACAGACCCGCCTGTATACTCTGCTACCCACAAACCCGCCTGTATACTCTGCTACCCACAAACCCACCTGTATACTCTGCTACCCACAGAGCCGCCTGTATGCTTTCCTACCCACAGAGCCGCCTGTATAATCTGCTACCCTCAGAGCCGTCTGTATACTCTGATATCCACAGACCCGCCTGTATACTCTGCTACCCATAGAGCCCCATGTATACTCTGCTAGCATCTCACCCGCCTGTATACACACAATTCATTTCCCCGCACTCCCGATGCAATTGCATCGGGCCTTTTTACTAGTAGCATATAATCAGCTGTGGAGCAAGACCCTCGCCCATCTTGTATCGCCCCTCACTGGGTGATTCCTCAGGGGTCAGAGGGGTGTAGTAAGTGGGTTAGAAGCACCTTATAAGTACCTGTAGTATGATAGAAGATAGCTATCAGCTGTGTTAGCGTGCGCACCTGCAGCCTCTGGTATCCGGAAGTGTTGCCTGTGTGCTCAAAGGACGTAAAGTGTGGGTGGCGCATGCGCAGACCGGCCGGTCACGCTGAGTTCATCGTTCGTACTGCGCATGCGCGATGAGGTGATGAATCTCTGTGTTGTTTCAGTAAGTCCTCCACCTGTGGGGAGCTGTACCACACTGAGCTGCACCCATTATCACCTCAGCGGCCGGCCTGCAGCGCCGGTATCCAAATTACCGGGATCCACAGGTGGCATCACGTACTTTTTAATCGTTGCAAATAATTCCCCCACCAAACAAATGACAGCCAGGGCATGGAACCGGGAACCCGACCACCCGTGATTCCCCATCACAGCCATCAAATTCATCCTAGTGTCTCAGTACCTCTCTCCCTGTGCTCATCAACTGTTGCCACTACTACCTCCTCCTCATCATCCTACTTGTCCTCCTTTTCATCCTCCTGCTCCTGAATTTACCGATCCATTGACTGCGGCTCCAGCTGCAGGTGTAATAAGGCCAGGCATGTTGCAAGATCCTGACATTGAACCATGGTAGTTCCACCAGCCACCTGGACTTGCGGTTGGGGGTGATTGAGACCTGACATATTTAAAGGAGAAATATGAAGAAGAATATAGTTTTTTTCCTCCTGCATGACCAGCCTGACAATTTGCGATTGCACAGGTGAGACAGCATGTAGGGGAAAATGTGACACTGACCAGACAATAATGAGTTGTGCACAGTGATGAATGCGATTAATAACCGCATTCATCCACCACCAGAAACACTGCAAAAAATTCAGTTCAAAAATCCGCACAGGAATCACACAAAAAGCTCTCTGTTAAAGTAAAAAATAATTTTTGCAGTTTTTAGCAAAGTGCTGTCAAAAAAGTATCAAAAACAGGGCTATTAGTCTGTACGTTTTTTGCAAAAAATATGCTACAAGCTGCCTCACCTCGTCATGGTTGCCCTGACAGAGGCAGTCCCTAACTGATGTATGCAATTAAAACCTGCTTGTGTGTGAACATACCTCAATACAGGCTCCAGCCAGAAATTCACTCTATGGGCTTTACCTATGAAACTGCTTGTGTGTGAACTGCTCATAAGGGAAGGGTGGGTCACCTTCCATTCCTGTGAACAGCCGTAACGAGGTGAGGCAGATTGTAGTATATTTTTTGCAAAAAATGTACAGACCAATAGCCCTGTTTTTGATACTTTTTTGACAGCACTTGCTAAAAACTGAAAAAAATATTTTTTACTATAACAGAGAACTTTTTGTGATTCCTGTGCGGATATTTTGCACTGAATTTTTTGCAGTGAAAATGTGACACTGCACCGCTGGGAATGGGTGAGGACAGGTGTGGTGACTGAGACACAGCACTGCAGGGAAGGGAGAAAAAGGTGAGGGGTTCAAGACACAGCACTTCGGGGAGACGGTGGGTGGCCGAGACACAGCACTGCGCGGAGTATAGAAGAAGGTGTGGAGTCAAGAGAGTGCTGCGGGGAGGGGAGAAGAAAACGGGGAGCCAAGACACATCACTGTGTGGAGGGGAGAAGTAGGTGTCAGGGTCGAGACAGGACTGCGGGAGGGGAGAAGAAGGTGGGGGGGTCAAGACACATCACTGTAGGGAGGAGAGAAGAAGGTGGGAAGCCGAGACACAGCATTGTCGGGAGGGAAAGAGTAGGTAGCGGGGTCAAGACACAGCACTGTGGGAGGGGAGAAGAAGGTGGAGGCTCAAGACACAGCACTGTAGGGAAGGGAGAAGAAGGTGGTGGGCCGAGACCGCACTGCAGGGAGGAGAGAAGGGGGAGCTGGAGACCCTTGTGATCATAGAATTGGCAGCCCCGTCCCTGAAACCAGCATCACAGTGATGCTTTGTTTTAGGGAGGGGCTAAGGAAGCGCCTGGGGCCTGTCAGCTCTATGATGCTCCATGTGAGGATCCCAGGATGCATTAGGGTACTCACATGGTACATCAGCCAGGAAGAAATAGAGAAAACAGCAGCTGTTAGATAGTATAGAGAGGGAACAGTAGGGAATTATTAAAGAAAGTATATTAGAAAACAGCCTGTTCCCTAACTGACCCTTCCACTGAAGGTGCCAAAATCCCAATTACTGTAACTCTTTCCTTACCTCCTTCTTTCAATCCCTGTCATGTTCTGGCTTCCACTATCTGTGCTTATTCCAGCCCTATCTTTCCCTATCGTTTCTGGCTTTGATTCACCATGCACGCACTTTGGGCAACATGAATCTAGCGACAGATTCACTCTAAGTATGTACATCATTTCAGGTCTACAGAAATGTAGAGATATGAATAAGTAATATACAGTATATGTAGTATACCCATCACAGGGCTTCAAGGGTGCAAACAATAGACTGATATCAATCACAAGAGATCTGGATGTGTTTGGAAATTGCACTCACCTATAATATTCTAGTCTTTATTATACCTGTCCACAATCTACTTAAGGCCCAGTTACACGGTACGATTTCGTGAACGACATCGCTGAAACGTCAAGGGTTTGGAGTCGTTCAAACGACATCGTTAGTACGTCATTGCGTGTAACACCACGATACAACTACGATAAATCGTTGGATCATTGATCGCAGATTTGAAAACATGTTCTCAAATCAAACGATCCACGATCAGCCAACCTGCATCATCGTTCTGTGTGACACCGCGATAATGATGTCGTTCACAACTTCGCCCATTCACATCAGTGAACAAGGAACGTTCGCTGGATTGTGCGAATGATAGCTGCTCGCTGGATCGTTGGTGCATCATGCACGATATCTAGGCGTGTGACATCTCACCAACGATCTCTAAATGATGTCCTAACGACTGCGCGCCCCCGAGATCGTTAGTGATATCGTTTCAACATTGGCGCATGTAACAGTACCTTTACTTTTCCAACCAAAGCAGCTTTGCAGACTTGGTAGCTTATTTTTGTGAAAACAAACACAAATTATATATCCATATCATTGTGTTATTTTGTCATTTTATCCGGTTGCTTTCCTCATTCCTCATTATGGCCTTTAGGGGACATTTGTATATTATATTTTCTTCAGTCTGCAAGTTTTCAATAAAAAAAAAGTAAAATATAACGCTCTAAAATTGCTTCCCTCTGATTTAGAGCGGAACATTATTTTCTGCTCATTCTCCGCCTTTTATTTTCCTAATACCTTGGCAAAAAACAATTAATTTTACAGTGCTATATATTGTATGTATGTGGCCAGTTTTCTTGATTCTCCAAATAAAAAACTAAATTAAAAATATAGCAATATGGCGCTCAAGAGGAGTCTGTCACCCCCAAAATGCTTTTTAAATGGACTATACAGTGTTACAAAGGTAACAACAATACCAGCACTGTACCTGGTAGTTATACAGTGCCTGAGACTATAACTTTGAATTCTTATGCAAATGAAGCTGATTTGGTGCACCCTTGGTGTGGCCAAGAGTTTGATGCACCCTTATGCCCCTGTCATTTGCATATTGAGGCCGTTCCTCCGTTTCTGTTTGACAGTGCTTGTTTTTCAGAGCAAGGTCTATCCAAAAGCTGCTGGCGCATACTCGGCCTCGTAAGCACACAGTAGTCAGGTGCATTCTGCTCCCTCTCTCCTTTTTTCTGAAGCTGCTAACTGCACAAATACACCCAGAGTCCTTGCTCTTGGAATCGGACACTTTCAATTAGAATAGAATGAATGAATGGCCCCATTATGGAAATGTGGAAGCAAGGGTGAACCAATCAATCTCATTGCAGTGATGCATGAATATTCATTCTTTGGGGAGTGGACAGCACAGAAGCAAGTAATCACTCACTGTGATTGACAGATAGAATTAATCTTTTATTTTGAAGTTTACACAGGATAGGAGGTAAGTATTAATAATAGAAATACATGAATAGGAAGAGCTTAGAGAGAGGAATTAGAAAAGTATATCAGTTACATATGGATTTTTGACCTGACAGATTCCCTTTAAGTAAAATTCATATTTTATATTAATATTAATTGTATCACTTAATATTAAGCAGGATTATGTATGTTGGCTCCATCTATATACCGCATGAGCCCACACATCCTCCATATATACAGTATGAGTTCACACACAAGCTCCTACATATGGTATGAGTTCCACACAGTCCCCTGTATACAGTATGAGTTCCACAAAGTCCCCCTGTATACAGTATGAGTCCCACACACCGCTTTATTATATAGAGCATCAGCCCCCACACAGCCCCCTATATAAAGTGTGGGCACCCCTTTATACAACATGAGCCCCCACACAGTTCCCATATGCAGTGGCTTGCAAATGTTTGGGCACCCTTGGTCAAAATTACTGCTCTTGTGAAAGGTTAAGCAAGTTGAAGATTAAATTATCTCTAAAAGGCATAAAGTTATAAATGACAAGAAAAATAATATTGTTGAATGAGGATCTCACCTGTGCTTGTTGTGCTGTCTGCACAACAAGGTACTTTGTTCAATAATGTTTATCCCCCTGTTCCTTGAGCTGTCAAACTGCTGTGGATAATGGAGATTTTTCGGCGTCCTTGATACTAACTCCTCACACGTGAGCCGTCACGTAGCGGGTCTGTGGGCATGTCTAAGACGTCATCCAAGGTCCTATTGCCCGGAGCTGCTCCATACCTCTCTCCACAAAGCGGAGGATAGAATGTATTTCAAGAATGTAATAGGTATTTGTGTGAGCGCTGGGGAATCAACCGGCACCAAGGCTATTATGAATAATTACCTCTCAGCTTTATTTGTGCAATAAAAAGGCAGGGTCCTTTAGGCCACAAGGCGTTTCCACGCTCTCCAAGCGTCTTCCTCAAGTGGAATTTCCACTTGAGGAAGACGCTTGGAGAGCGTGGAAACGCGTTGTGGCCGAAAGGACCCTGCCTTTTTATTGCACAAATAAAGCTGAGAGGTAATTATTCATAATAGCCTTGGTGCCGGTTGATTCCCCAGCGCTCACACAAATACCTATTACTTTCTTGAAATAAAGTTATAAATGACACATTTCCTTTGTATTTTAGGCATACATTTTGTAGTTTTTTACATTTTACAAATTATAAAAAGGAAAATAGGCCAATGCAAACGTTTGTGCACCCTGCATGGTTAGTGCCCAGTAGCACACCCTTATCACAGTTGCAAACCCTTTTCTTAGCAGCCAAGAGTATTTCAATTCTTGTTTGAGATATTTTCGTCCATTCTTTTTTGGAAAAGTCTTCTATTTCTGTGGGATTTCTTACTGATCTTGCATGTTCTGCTCTTTTGAGATCTAGAGATTTTCAATGATGTTCAGATCAGGGGACTGTGAGGGCCATTGTAAAACCTCCAGCTTGCACCTTTTGAGGTAGTCTGTTGTGGATTTTGACATGTGTTTAGGATCAGTATCCATTTGTAGAAGCCATCCTCTTTTCAACTTTAACTTTAGTGTTCTCTTTGCATCAAGAATTTGTTCAAACTTCATTGAATCCATTCTTCCCTCTACCTGTGAAACGTTCCCTGTGCCATTGGCTGGAACACAACCCCAAACCAAATTGATCCACCCTCATGCCTAACGGATGGCAAGATGTTTTTCCTGAAATTCTGGTCTCCTTTTCTTCACACATACCTCTTCATTGTGTCCAAAAAGTTCTATTTTAATCAAATGAGTTGTTTCCAAAATGCACCAGGCTTGTGTAGATGTTCTTTTCCATTCTTCTGACACCGAATTTTATGGTGAGGATGTAGGAGAGGTTATCTTCTTATTTGAAGGCTATATTTGTGCAGGTGTCTTTAAACAATGAAACAATGTACGACAATGCCACAGTCTGCTAAATCTTCCTGAAGGTCTTTTGCAGTCAAGCAGGGTTTCTGATTTGCCTCACTAGCAATCCTATGAGCAGCTCTCACAAAAATGTTGCTTGACCTTATCTTGACCTCTAATGTTCCTTTTTACTGCCATTACTTAATTACATTTTGAACTGAAAAAAATGCAACTTGAAAACACTTTGCTATTTTCCTATAGCCTCCTCCTGCTCCACATTTTCAGAGTGCTGGGCAGCTGGTTAGAACCCATTGCTGCTGTTTTATGGCACAAGGTTAAGAGGAGGTTTGGTTTTTATAAAGCTGTGAAATTTGCATCACCTGTCCTTTCCTAATGATAGTGAACAACTCATAGCCCTAACAGGCTAATTAATGTCTGAAACCTTGGTCAAAGTTATCTGTGCAAATTCATCTCAAAAATACCCAAACATTTGCATCGTCCCATTTTACTTTTTGTAATTTTTAAAGTGTTAAAGGGATCCTGTCACCTCCAAAACGCCTCCTAAGCTACCAAAACATGTCCCTGCAGCATATTATCACTAATCTCACACTCCTTTTGTCTCCTAAAAGCATCCTGTGAAAGTGCATAAAAACGTTTTAATACTTACTCATTAGGTATTATAATTAGCAGAGGCTATATTCTTTAGCCCTTAGGGCGTCTTGTTTTGCAGCCTGAATGATCCAGCCTCTCTCTGTCTGTGCTGCTGTGATGTAGAGCTGAAGGCAGGACTAATGATTTGATTCTGTGAGTGACAGAGAGGGGGAGGGTAAAGCCTGCACAAGCAAAGCAAACAGACAGAGAGAGGGTGGATCATTCAGGCTGCAAAACAACACGCCCTAGGGGCTAAAGAATATAGGCGTTCTGGAGGTGACAGGATCCCTTTGAAGATGAAAATATTTTTTTTGCCTAAAATACAAATGAAATTATTATTCTTATTCTTATTATTATTATTATTATCATTATTATTCAACAGTTACACACAGCAAATAAGATCATTATGCTGGATTTTGTATTAAATCGCTAGTTGGACACTTTCCAAGTGTCTAGGACCATGTGATATATCGGCAAATGATGCGTGCAGAGCCCAGTAGGGCAGCCTTTTGCAGCTGACAGATTGTTATTTTGTCAACTCCAATAGTTTAACTGCTGGCCAAGGTTTTTAGGCAGAGCACCCAGGATCACCTTCACCGGCTTGTGCCACAGTCTTTGCCGTTCAATTTTTAATTCCTGATATCATGTAAGTTTTCCAAGTTGCTTCTCCTCAATTCTGCTGTCGCCTGGTATTGCGACGACGACCATCCACACTTCCTTTTTTCTTACAATGATAAGGTCCGGAGTGTTGTGTTCCAAGATTTTATCAGTCTTAATTCGGAAGTCTGAGTTAATTTTCAATAACCTTTTCAGGTTTATGATCCCACCAGTTCCTTGTGACGAGGATGGTAATTGTGGCACAAGTTCTAGTGAATCATATGAGTATTATGCCTTTGCATTTAGTCTGCTGTGTGATCTTCTTGCAGCAGCTCAGTATATGATCCATTGTTTCATCTGCTTTCTTGCACAGTCGACATTTGGAGTCTGTAGTTGATTTTTCAATTCTGGCTTTAATTGCATTTGTGCGGATTGCTAGCTCTTGGGCTGCCAGAATTAAGCTCTGTTTCCTTTTTTAATGTTCCATTAATAAGCCACAATCAGGTATTTTCCTTGTCGACTTTATCCTTGATTTTCCTAGGATTTGTCCATTTAGAGCTTTCTTTTGCCAGTTTTCTCTTCTGCTTTGTACTGCGTCTTTATGGTATTCCTTTGTTGTCTGTTGAACTGTAAGGCTGGCTTCACACTATGTTTTTGTTTGGCTCTTTTCACATCTATGGCATGTGTGCGTTTTGCCAAACTTGCGTTTTTAGGCGTTTTTACCGCTAAAAACGCATACAAATGCTAGCGTTTTTGGTCCCATAGGTTTTAATGGAAACATGTAAAAACGCAGCCAAAAACGCATGAGCGTTTTCAAAAACGCAAAACGCATGCGGTTTTGCCAACGCGGCCCAAAACGTCGGGAAATGCGTCTAGCGCGGCGTTTGCAAAAAACGCATGCGTTTTGCGTTTTTGAAAACGCTCATGCGTTTTTGGCTGCGTTTTTGCATGCATTTCCATTAAAACCTATGGGACCAAAAACGCTAGCGTTTGTATGCGTTTTTAGCGGTAAAAAAGCCTAAAAACGCAAATTTAGCAAAACGCACACCATTCTTAGATGTGAAACAGGCCTTCCTGTCCGTGGGATCTTGTTTTTTGCAGGCCTGGATTGTAAACTCCGGATGCCATTTTTGTCAGTCCGGAGTGATCCAGACTGACAAAGCTGGGAGGAGCCGAGCCTGCAGTACTTTCGCTTTAGGAGTGTATAAACATACATCCTATATACAGTATGAGTCCTTACACGCAACTGATCATAAGAACAGGGTCCAAAATGCCCCTTTGTACAATGTGGCAGTCTTGCATGCTTTATTTAATTACTATGGGACAGTCGGAGATAGCTGAGTACAGTGCCACACTGTGAGCCAATAAATGTAATGGGAACTCAAGGATGATAATAATAATAATAATAAGGAAACTGGAAGAAACCTTGCACCAATTTTTCCTGCAGCGTGTGATTAGCATATGGTTGTATGAAACAGCACCAGAAAAAGGCTTCATTTCGAAGGCGGTCCGCTGCCTCTATGTTTGCACCACTTACACATTTTGAATCTTGTGTTACTTTTATTATAGTCAAAGATAAAGAGTCAGAGATGTAGTGTGATCACAGTTTATTGGTCACACATTATGTCATTAACGTTTTTGCATACTATCAAGCTTGCAGGTTTTATCCTTTTCTCATTAATCTTAAGCTGGAACATTTTGTACGTGTACCCTGGGGAGTTTTGCATTTAAATTGCAGTCCATTGAGGTGATTCACATCATTTTTTTCCAATACCAGGTTTCTGCAGAAAAGATTTCTTTTTTTTTTTTTTTTTTGCAAAAACTGCAGGCAATGTGACTATAGTAGGCAAGCTAAAAAAATGTTTAATTTTTATTTCCATGCAGCTACACATATGCCCAAGTCTTTACTGTTTTATTGAAATAGATGATATAGCCTAATAACTGGATAATTGAGGATGAAGTCTCTGGTCTAAGTGAAGCATTTGGTCATTAAAATCAAATATTTTACATTCTATAGTCGTAGGTCTAATTAAGTACGTCTCAACTCTCTACACAGTGAGAGGGATACGATTACAAGGGCAATTTATAACTGGCAAGGAAAGGTGTGAATGGAGGAAAGGCAACTTTTGTGACAGCAAAAATATTTCAACTAAAAAAAAAGTCTGTTAAAGGGATCACTCAATACCTACTATATAGCTTCCCCATGCACCATACTCCAACTTCAGGCCCACACTGGTACACCTGCCACTGGAAGCCGGTGAATTCACCAGAGAGCATCTGAATCCAGAAATTGACCACCTTTTCTAAATGACTGCACTATAACAGAACAGTACACAGTCACCTTTTGGAATTCTGCAAACTATATGTCATCAGGAAATGCAGCCACTGAGGCAATGTCAAACCGCAGACTAGGGAGCGTCCAATACAGTGCGTGACAGTGGCGCACAGACCAACGGTGTCCCGCGCACTACACAGACAGGGGAAGAACAGGGGGAACAAATACAATGAAGGGTCCTGCTCATAGAGAACGGGGTAAAGGATACCTCCTGCACTCACCTGCAGTCGTGCCCTGATCTCCATACTGTCTCTATACAGGTTCTTTCACCTCATTGCTAAGCAGGATACCTAAACCCTCGCTGGCCCTGATGGTAATCCTAAATAGGGAGATCGCCGGTGGGAGCACTAGTCACAGTCACTGCACTAACAATGACAAGAGTGGAAGGGGAGACAGACAGGAAAATCACAAGACAGCTTCACACCTACTGCCACTCTCCTAAGCAGAAGATGGCTTGGCATCGGTCAGCTTCTCCAGAGAGGCTCCTTCACCTAAGGTAGACAGGTCAGGAATGGATTTCAATCATCAGCAAGTAATGCTGGATCATGTGACCATATAAAGGAGAGGGGGTGATCACAAAGTAATCACACCTGGGAAAAGAACTAAGGAGATTTGCTAGGAACAGAAACAGAAACTGTTACTCCTACACTGCCAAAGAAAAAAACACATTTATAATGAAGTCTCAATAGAGAAATCAGAGACAGGTCCCAAACCTGTGACAAGTCACCAAAGTAAGAGAGACCATTGTGACAGGCAAAAAGAGAATAGGTCCTGACAAAGCCAAATTTCCCAATTTTGTAGGAGGAGGTTGAGTAGCAGGAGAATAGGAAATTTTTTTTTACAATGCAATAGTAAAACATTGAGATAAAATAAATCATATGCAATTGATCCATAGAATACATTTTGAAAAGGTAAAAAATGTGTGTACCATGTTAGCCAGTAGATAGATACCTTTTAATGGCTAACTGAAAAGATGGTAAACATAGCAAGCTTTCGGGACACTAAGGTCCCTTTGTCAGGCAATAATGACTCAGATTCTGAAAAAAAAAACAGTTTTAGATGTTATTCTGTACTAAATGCCCAACAGCTGAAATGTACATGGGTGAAACCGGGCAAAAATTCAGGACAAGAATGAATTCTCATCGCCACTCAATAAAAGAAAAGAGTATGGACCTACCTGTGGCAAAACATTTTTCCAGCCCTGACCACAGTGATACTGATATGAGTCTGCTCATCTTAAAAAGCAACTTCAAATCTCAGAGAGAGAGAAGAATTTGGGAATACAAAATAATAACGGCCTTTGACACATTCAAAACAGGATTAAATATATCACATGGATTCATGGCTTTTTATAGAACATGAATGGACATTTGGGGACATCACAGATTCATGTGTTTTTATATAAATTGAAAAGACATTTGGGGATAACACATCTCCAATAGACTCCATTTTGAGGACAATGAACTTTTGACACTTCTTATATGAACACCCTCGCCTCCTTTTATTGCTTTCCTCAACTCATTTAAGTATTTTTAGTTCTCCACAGACCTCTACCATTATACAATTTGTTCCGCTTATCTTATACTTTTAGTTTCAATTCCCCAGGCCCACCTCTTCCTCCCTAGCCTGACTCTGGTTTACGTCACCTGTTGTATTTACTATAATATCTAAAACTGTTTTTTAATTATGTATTAATTTTGTTTCATTTGCTTATGTATATATGTATGTGTCTTCAGAATCTGTGTCATTATCAGCCTGACGAAGGGACCACAGTGTCCTGAAAGCTTGCTATGTTTACCATCTTTTCAGTTAGCCATTAAAAGGTATCAACCACTGAGGACTCTCAGATTCTAATATATTTTTCTAGAATACACTTATCATTTATACTTCTTAGTCTATACAAAAAAAGACAAAATATTATATAAAAAAGTTAAAAAAAAAAGCCTTGTAAGACTACATCATTGAAAGAATGAAAAGTATGGTGCTTAAATATAATGATAGAATTCATTTTTCTATAATTAAATAAAGTGTACAAATAAAAACTGGTTGTGTGTACTTGTCTTCGATGCATCGCTATTGATTGGACCAATATTGACAGATCTGGAGATCCCTTGTATCGCACCCAAAATTAGCTCTCCCACGAAAGGGGTTTCCACGACAGTACATGTTGCCTGAAACCCAGGATAGTTAACTGGACATCCCTGTGTCCCGACTATAAGGACCTTCTCTGGAACCCTTGAACAGAATTCTCAATGAGTAACCTTTTGCGGCACCAAAATATTCAGTGTTTTTTGGTGCTCTGAGATGAAAGATCCTACAATACCATTGTTATCCAACCTCTGCCAGTGTTTGAATTTTGTGGGTATGATTGAAATAATAGCATTATAAGATCATATGTGTTTTATTGTATGTATTAATGTGCCTTTAGATGTACAGTACAGACCAAAAGTTTGGACACACCTTCTCATTCAAAGATTTTTCTGTATTTTCATGACTATCAAAAATGTAGATTCACACTGAAGGCATCAAAACTATGAATTAACACATGTGGAATTATATACTTAACAAAAAAGTGTGAAACAACTGAAAATATGTCTTATATTCTAGCAGGGGTGGACCCAGACTGTAGTGGGCCCCGGTGCAAGAAATTTTTTGGGGGCCCCCCCGCCCCTCATAGTGGCAACAAAGTAATGTAAACATATAGATTGTAATATTTATTTACAACGCAACCCTCAAAGAGCCCTGCATAAAGTATAAAGGCTTCCTCACACCCCTCCAAATATTATTATGCCCCCACAGAACCCTCCAGATATATTAAAATGTCTTCCATATTATATAATTGGCTATATATATTTTAATACATCATCCATAGTCCTCCATATATTATAATGCATTCCACGACCCTCCATATATTATAATACACCCGCATAGCCCTCCATATAGTATAAGGCAGTCCCATAGTCCTCCATATAGTATAATGGGCCCTCATATTCCTCCATATAGTATATTGCACCCCATACTCCTCCTATGTTATATTGCACATTACATTGTCTCCCATCACTGTATTCACGGGTTAAAAAAAAAAAGTAAATACTCACCTCTCTTCTTGCTGCTCCGCTCTGCACGTATCAGCACAGTGGCACTCAGTGATGACATCATTGTGCCCCCCCATGCTGAGCTGCAAAAAGCAGACAGCTCAGCCAGGACTCGAGTGAAGAATGCTGCCGGCAGAGGCAGCCGGGACTATAGGCTCGGGAGCGGCATCCGCGGGGAACTACCACTGGTGCACACACACCTTGTACGCACGTGGCTCCGCTCCAAATGCCTTGTAGACACGCGGCTCCGCTCCACATGCCCTGCGCATACGCCTCCGTTCCGTACACATGCGGCTCCTCTACAGGACGCCCCAGCATATGCGGCTCCACTCCATCCACCTTATGCACACGCGGCTTTAATCCATATGTCCCGTACATGTGGCCCTGCCTCATACTCACGCGGCTCCGCTCCGTACACCTCGTACATACTCGGCTCTGCTCCATACACCTCATACACTCGGCTCTGCTCCGTACACCTCGTACACATGCGGCTCCGCTCCGTACACCTCGTACACACTCTGCTCCGCACACCTCGTACACACTCGGCTCTGCTCCGTACACCACGTGCACACTCGGCTCTGCTCCGTACACCTCGTACACACTCGGCTCTGCTCCGTACACCACGTGCACACCTGGCTCTGCTCTGTACACACTCGGCTCTGCTCCGTACACCACGTGCACACTCGGCTCCGCTCCGTACACCTCGTACACACTCGGCTCCGCTCCGTACACCTCGTACACACTCAGCTCCGCTCCGTACTCCTCGTACACACTCGGCTCCGCTCCGTACACCTCGTACACACTCGGCTCTGCTCCGTTCACCACGTGCACACTCGGCTCTGCTCCGTACACCACGTGCACACCTGGCTCTGCTCCGTACACCTCGTACACACTCGGCTCCGCACACCTCGTACACACTTGGCTCTGCTCCGTACACCACGTGCACACCCGGCTCTGCTCCGTACACCTCGTATACACTCGGCTCTGCTCCGTACACCACGTGCACACCTGGCTCTGCTCCGTACACCTCGTACACACTCGGCTCTGCTCCGTACACCACGTGCACACTCGGCTCCGCTCCGTACACCTCGTACGCACTCGGCTCTGCTCCGTACACCTCGTACACACTCGGCTCTGCTCCGTACACCTCGTACACACTCGGCTCTGCTCCGTACACCTCGTACACACTCGGCTTTACTCCGTACACCTCGTACACACTCGGCTCCGCTACGTACACACTCGGCTCCGCTACGTACACACTCGGCTCCGCTACGTACACACTCGGCTCTGCTCCGTACATTTTGTACACACTCGGCTCCACTCCGTACACCACGTATACACTCTGAACTCCGCTCCATACACCTCATACACACTTGGCTCTGCTACATCCACACTGTAAATCCCTCCTGACATAAACTTCATCTCATCCAGCACCATGACAACCAGCACAGCAGAGTCCTGCATACACTGAGGAGCTGATCATGTGACCACTGACTCCTCCCCTCAATGTGACATCATCACAGGTCCTGTAAAAGCATAACAGCAGTGTACAGAGCAGCAAACCCCCCCCCCCGGCTCTGTCCTCAGCCTGTGCCCTGTCTTTGGTCCCTTTCCTTGTACCTGGGTCCTTGTGCAGAGCTGTGTCCCCTCATCTGCTGCTGCTGCTGATGCTGAACAGCCATGTGGAGAGAATTTCAGAGGCCCGCGCGCATTGCCAGGATTGGTTGAGTGAGGTCCTCCCCACAGTGCAGGAGAGGTCACATGACTCACTCTCTGCACTGTGATTGGGGCTCTGTCCTCGCTCCTGAGCTGCTGTGAGGGGGCGTGGCCGGCAGCTAGAAGAGGCGTGGCCGGCAGCATGTCGGCTTATTCTCCGTGCCTTGAGGGAGGGCCCCCTAGCCTGTCGGGGCCCTGGTGCCACTGCACCAGTTGCACCATGGTAGGTCCGCCCCTGTATTCTAGGTTCTTCAAAGTAGCCACCTTTTGCTTTGATTACTGCTTTGCACACTCTTGGCATTCTCTTGATGAGCTTCAAAGCAGCAAAGCACTCCCACATCATCAAACCTCCTCCTCCATGCTTCACGGTGGGAACCAGGCATATAGAGTCCATCAGTTCATCTTTTCTGTGTCGCACAAATACATGGTGGTTGGAACCAAAGATCTCAAATTTGGACTCATCAGACCAAAAGTACAGATTTCCACTGGTCTAATGTCAATTCCTTGTGTTCTTTAGCCCAAACAAGTCTCTTCTGCTTGTTGCCTGTTCTTAGCAGTCTTTTCCTAGCAGCTATTTTACCATGAAGGCCTGCTGCACAAAGTCTCCTCTTAACAGTTGTCGTAGAGATGTGTCTGCTGCTAGAGCTCTGTGTGGCATTGACCTGGTCTCTAATCTGAGCTGCTGTTAACCTGCGATTTCTGATGCTGGTGACTCGGATGAACTTATCCTCCGCAGCAGAGGTGACTTTTGGTCTTCCTTTCCTGGGGCGGTCCTCATATGAGCCAGTTTCTTTGTAGCATTTGATGGTTTTTGCAACTGCACTTGTGGACACTTTCAAAGTTTTCCAATTTTTCGGACTGACTGACCTTCATTTCTTAAAGTAATGTTGGCCACTCGTTTTTCTTTACTTAGCTGCTTTGTTCTTGCCATAATACAAATTCTAAGTCTATTTGGTAAGACTATCAGCTGTGTATCCACCAGACGTCTGCAAAGCACAGCTGATGGTCCCAACCCCATTTATAAGGCAAGAAATCCCACTTATTAAACCTGACAGGGCACACCTGTGAAGTGAAAACCATTTCCGGTGACTACCTCTTGAAGCTCATCAAGAGAATGCCAACAGTGTGCAAAGCAGTAATCAAAGCAAAAGGTGACTACTTTTAAGAACCTAGAATATAAGACATATTTTCGGTAGTTTCACACTTTTTTGTGAAGTATATACAGTTAGGGCCAGAAATATTTGGACAGTGACACAAGTTTTGTTATTTTAGCTGTTTACAAAAACATGTTCAGAAATACAATTATATATATAATATGGGCTGAAAGTGCACACTCCCAGCTGCAATATGAGAGTTTCCACATCCAAATCGGAGAAAGGGTTTAGGAATTATAGCTCTGTAATGCATAGTCTCCTCTTTTTCAAGGGACCAAAAGTAATTGGACAATGGACTCTAAGGGCTGCAATTAACTCTGAAGGCGTCTCCCTCGTTAACCTGTAATCAATGAAGTAGTTAAAAGGTCAGGGGTGGATTCCAGGTGTGTGGTTTTGCATTTGGAAGCTGTTGCTGTGACCAGACAACATGCGGTCAAAGGAACTCTCAATTGAGGTGAAGCAGAACATCCTGAAAAAAAAGAAAAATCCATCAGAGAGATAGCAGACATGCTTGGAGTAGCAAAATCAACAGTTGGGTACATTCTGAGAAAAAAGGAATTGACTGGTGAGCTTGGGAACTCTAAAAGGCCTGGGCTTCCACGGATGACAACAGTGGTGGATGATCGCCGCATACTTTATTTGGTGAAGAAGAACCCATTCACAACATCAACTGAAGTCCAGAACACTCTCAGTGAAGTAGGTGTATCTGTCTCTAAGTCAACAGTAAAGAGAAGACTCCATGACAGTAAATACAAAGGGTTCACATCTAGATGCAAACCATTCATCAATTCCAAAAATAGACAGGCCAGAGTTAAATTTGCTGAAAAACACCTCAAGAAGCCAACTCAGTTCTGGAAAAGTATTCTATGGACAGATGAGACAAAGATCAACCTGTACCAGAATGATGGGAAGAAAAAAGTTTGGAGAAGAAAGGGAACGGCACATGATCCAAGGCACACCACATCCTCTGTAAAACATGGTGGAGGCAACGTGATGGCATGGGCATGCATGGCTTTCAATGGCACTGGGTCACTTGTGTTTATTGATGACATAACAGCAGACAAGAGTAGCCGGATGAATTCTGAAGTGTACCGGGATATACTTTCAGCCCAGATTCAGCCAAATGCTGCAAAGTTGATTGGACGGCGCTTCATAGTACAGATGGACAATGACCAAAAGCATACAGCCAAAGCTACCCAGGAGTTCATGAGTGCAAAAAAGTGGAACATTCTGCAATGGCCAAGTCAATCACCAGATCTTAACCCAATTGAGCATGCATTTCACTTGCTGAAATCCAGACTTAAGACGGAAAGACCCACAAACAAGCAAGACCTGAAGGCTGCGACTGTAAAGGCCTGGCAAAGCATTAAGAAGGAGGAAACCCAGCGTTTGGTGATGTCCATGGGTTCCAGACTTAAGGCAGTGATTGCCTCCAAAGGATTCGCAACAAAATATTGAAAATAAAAATATTTTGTTTGGGTTATGTTTATTTGTCCAATTACTTTTGACCCTCCTAAAATGTGGAGTGTTTGTAAAGAAATGTGTACAATTCCTACATTTTCTATCAGATATTTTTGTTCAACCCTTCAAATTAAACGTTACAATCTGCACTTGAATTCTGTTGTAGAGGTTTCATTTCAAATCCAATGTGGTGGCATGCAGAGCCCAACTCGCGAAAATTGTGTCACTGTCCAAATATTTCTGGCCCTAACTGTAATTCCACATGTGTTAATTCATAGTTTTGATGCCTTCAGTGTGAGTCTACAATTTTTATAGTCATGAAAATACAGAAAAATCTTTGAATGAGAAGGTGTGTCCAAAAAGTCTGTACTGTATAACTGACAATTGAATGATGGCTGAATAAAAATGTAATCAAGTGACAAGTATCCAACCTTGGCCAATGATTTCGGTCAGGCACCTCCACAGTTCTACCCATACATTTCAGAAGTTGGAGGATTGCCTATATGGCTGTCTGGAATGATACGGTTGTAAGCTATGAGGATCCTGATTGTGGGACTGATTGATTTTTGAGTGACCAATAAGGGACTATAGTCCCTGATTGATAAGGGATCCCATTATGTGTGTTTCTTCACATGTGGTGAAGAGAAAAATCGATCGTTATCAGGATCACGGAAGTGTGATTATTTATAACAGAAGAATTCTTCACGGCAAGGTAGTACTCTGAGGATATAAAATGTCCCCTGTAAATTGATAAGGGAACCCCCTTGAAAGGGGCACTGAATGCAGCCTCAGGCCCAATATGGCAGGGGAATTTTTAATATGATAGAAGTTGAAGTTGTTAACCAGTATATTCTGTCCTGGAAACATATAGCCAGAGAGGGATGACTTATTGCAGATTTATTTTTTGCCTGCGATTCCTATGGGACACTGAAGTTTAATTTCTTGTTTTTGCAACCGGCCACCTCTTTTGTCGTAGATGCAATCTGTGTAAAGGTACCGTTACATGCTTCAATGTCGTTAAGATATCACCAACGATCTCGGGGGTGCGCAGTCGTTAGGACATCGTTGGTGAGCTGTCACACGTGTAGATATCGTGGACGACGCACAAACGATGTAGTGAGCAGCTATTGTTCGCACAACCCAGCGAATGATACTTGTTCACTGATGTGAATGGGTGAAGTCGTGAACAACATCGTTATCGGTGTCACACAGAACAATGCTGCAGGTTGGCTCATCGTGGGTCGTTTGATTTGAGAACATGTTCTCAAGGGACTAGCAAGGGACTAGGTATCCTGCTCGGTGACAGAGTGAAAGAACCTGTATAGGCACACTAGGAAGATCAGGGTACATCCTCAATTGAGTTTAGAAAGTGTTCCTTCCCCTATTCCCTACCATTAAAGCCCACTATTGTTATTGTGTCCATGATGTTCCCTAGTGATATTGAAATTACTATGGAAAGAGTTCCCCATGGGATATAGGCCTGGGACTATTATACCCGATTGCCTTTTTACTTTGTGGGTGTCTCATTTGTCACTTTATTCTGCTAACCCCTCTGGTTACTTCAGGTGCATACATCTTCCCTGTTATCTGAGTTGTTTCTTTCTCCCCCTTGTTGTCTTCTACATTGGTCCATGGTTAACTGTTGTCATTTCTTGTCACCAAGTTGTAAATATCTATCTGTCCATAATGTGATTGATCAATAAAACTTCTTTTACATTTAGAACACTGGTGTCCTAGTTGTGTCCTACTTTTTTTCTTCTTGGTGTTCCCTTGTGTGTTGTATTGTGCGCCAGACACTTGGTCTGTTCACTACTGTCACGTGGTTTATTCGGACACTCGCCAGTTTGTGTGTGACATTATCACCAACCCTTTACATTTATTCTTGATCCACTTTGGATACTGCTGCAGCTTTTGCATTCTTAGACTGGTTTCACACTACGATTTTGTTAAATCCGATGCTGTCCGATAAAAATCGGACAGCATCGGATCCGATCTAGCCCCCATGTTCTCCAATGGGGATCGGATCAGATCAGATGTGCACTTAATGGCATCCGATTTGCATCCGATCCGATTCTGTCCGATTTTTTTCAGGAGCCAAAATCGGAGACTGCTCCGATTTTGGTATCCGATTCAAAAATCGGATCGCATCGGATCCGATATGATCCGATGTGATCCGATTAAAATAACATGGGAGTCTATGGGGGATCGGATCGGATGGAAAATCGGATCAGATATCGGATCCGATTTGTGTGGGAAGCCCCTCTGTACAAAGGAGACTATCAATGCACTGGCCCCAGTGGCCGTCAATTGCGAACTATTGTAGGTCTTCAAGACCGAGGCTCCCCTACATGAACGGATTACATGGGCCATAATGGATGCTGTATACTCAAAGTTAAGGGTATGGCTAATGAACACTAGGATTTGCCTCCTACACTGCTTTTTCCCCCTAATGGCTGCATGGCATATTTCCTGGTACACAGTTCAAAGAGTGTGATATGTGTAGTAGTGATACAAAATTGGTGCTCCCAAGGGTTCCTGAATAATGCTGCAAAGCATGTTCAGTGATTTCTTCTTTGTGCAAAACAAGGCCTTGGTAGACCTATTTGAGTCCCGCAGAAATTCACACTAAAACCAGATTACCCATTTCCAAGACTGCAGGTGGTCTACATACAGCTATCTAAAGGCCCCTTCACACACTGAGACTTTCCAGCGATCCCACCAGTGATCCGACCTGGCTTGGATCACTGGAAAGTCACTCTGGAGTCGCTGGTGAGCTGTCAAACAAGCAGACTCACCAGCGATTCACCAGAGACTCAGCAGCCGTAGATCGCTGGTATCCATGATAAACAGCAGGTAACTAAGCAGCTCGCGTTGCTTAGTTACCCGGTGTTTATCATGGATACCAGCGTCCTCCCTGCTTAGCGCAGCCTGTAAGCAGGGAAGACGCTGGTAACTATGATAAACTGCGGGTATCTAGGCAGCGCTGCTTAGTTACCCACTGTTTATCATGGATACCAGCCTGTGAGGTCGCTGGTTTGCTCGTCTCTCGCGGACCAAAAAATGGTCCTGAGCGACGTGCAGCAACCAGCGACCTCACAACAGGGGCCAGGTCGCTGGAGGCTGTCACACACTACAACATCACTGGAGAGGTCGCTGTTACGTCACAAAACCTGTGACGTTGCAGCGAAATCGTTAGCGATGTTGTAGTGTGTGAAGTAGCCTTAAGGTGAGTACTTATAAATACGACATAGGAATGTATTGATTTTTTTTTGGGTGGTTTGAAGCTTAGGCCATGACCAACCACTCCACCACCAAGAAAATGATCAGTGAGTTAGCCTGCAGCTTTGGGGTACCCAAAATTATATTGCGCGACATCGGCACTCACTTTACTAGGGAATTGAAAAAACAGTTCGTGGCCACTCTGGGATAGAACAAGCCTTTCGTCTTTCCTATGATTTACAAAGCAATGGAAAGCTGGAATGCCTTCATGGTATTCTTACATTAAAAATCCAGAAGTGCAAGTACATTGTTTACCTATTGCATTGTATTCAGTGAGCACTGGCCCGAGGGGTAGAGAGAAGCTGTTACTGTATGAAATACTGTTAAGTAGTGTCCCTAAGACAGGGTTGTATTTCTCACTGCAGCTGCAAGCCTCCTATAGATCCCTCACTAAATATGTGTTGGAAGGGCACAAACATCTGATTGTTACTCATAATTTTGTTATTTCCTCCATCCCAGACCCCAACTGCATCAGTGGCACACATAATGCAGCAGGAGACAGGGTCATGGTCAAGAGACACATAAGACCACTGGAATCAAGATATAGTGAGCCATTTAACATATTACTAACTACATCCACTTCTGTCAAGCTCCAAGGCAAATATACTTGGATCCCCTCCAGCTGCTGCAAAAAGGTCCTATGCCCCAGCAGCAGCAGAAATGATGACACTGCCCCTCTACATCATGCTAATGGCAATTGTACCCTCTGCCCTAACTTTCAATGAGGTACTAAAAGAAGTTTGGAACAACGAACTCATAGAGCACCACCAAGTCCTGCTTTGGGATCTGAACTCTCAAGACAATCCTAAACACTGCTTGATATTCACCCATAGCCCAAAATCACACCAATTGGTTCAAGGGTATGGTTGGGTGACTGATGGGCATTCTGCAAGTCATAATACAGATGGGAATGTTGGTATTTCTAGTGCATGTAGCTGCTAGACTTCGTAAATTTGAAATAATGAAACTATGTAAAGAGACACACAAGGTCAAGTGTGGCACCTCTGAGGGTCCAGTCGCCACAGAGGTACTGTACCCCAGCCAGATGTGTGGTGCCCCACTCTCGGGTAAGAAGAGGACAGCAATCGAGATCCCCGCACCTGTATCCAACTCTACACACTCCGGGTCGGGGATTCGGGTGGACCCTGTTCAGGGAGGGTCCATCCTAGACTGGAGGGGAGACAGGGCTGTGGGTGGAGGAGTGAACAAGGGGAGCACCAGGAAGTGGGAGCAGGAAATAGAAAAAGGAAAAAGAACGGACAAATATAGGTGATGGGAAGGACTTGATGTCAGGAGTATGACAAGAGAGGACGTGTGAGAGAGATGTCCTGGTGACTGGAGCCGATTGGAGCTTGTCCCAGTACCCAAGAAGGAAGGAAAGGAAAGAGGAGCCGGAGAGGGGCTCTAGAGATACAGAAGAGGTCCCAGGGGCACAGGAAGTGAGGAATCCACCCGTGGCGCCCGCATCCAGGCCGACAGTAACCAGAGTCGGGTGGAGAGACCGGGGCGCAAAGGGGGGAACCAGACGCTGAATAGTGGAGTGACAGAGAAAGAGACTCAGCTACTAAAACAGGGAATTGTGGCGACTTCATGCGCAACAACCCGAATCCACACTTATTAGCCAAATAAGGTGGCTGTGGAGGGTCGAGGGGACTAGAAAGACATCAGGACCTGGGGTTGCTGGACCCCGTGGAGCCCCTGTTATGCAAGGGAAAGAGACGTGGCCCTGCTGAGAGCGAAGCTGACCATCAGAGAATATGCCATTGTGTTGGGCTGGGTTGAATTTGGGAGCCCAAATACAGAAAGATCTGAAGCAATCTTGCTAGAGCTAGAACTGTATCAGATGTCATGTTATGTAACAGACAACATGCTTAAGATATGTGCCAGCTATCTCACATGTACAGTTGTGCCTCAAGAACTAAGGAAACTGTCAAGTAGAAGACTGATTCCTGTTCAGATGTTGGTCTCCATGTCAGTTTCGACTGCAGTCTGAGCCTGGCCTGCCAGAGGCAATAACAGCATGCGGCCTGTTCAAAGATATGACCTGCAGTACACAAGCCCATGTACCCAGCCAAGACCACAGTTTTCTTGAAGCATGCTGGGGCATCCTTAGTCAATTTCTAACTTCCGAATGCCATCCAGCGCAGCTCTACACTCCCACAAAGAGTGATGCTCTCACAGTGCTCCACACACAGTAGGGTGCCTCTAGTCACCCACCACACAGTATGATGCTTCCATGTTCACACACAGTATAATAATAATACCACAACTTATCGAGTGCTTTATACATAACCCCACAGAAAATATTGCTCCTAGCAAAGCACAGTAAAATTCCCACACCGTTCGATACCACCTTGGTTCCAACAACGCATGTCACACACAATATGGTGCCCCCACACACACCACGAACCCAACACTCTCCCACCACACAACATGATGCCTCCATATTCAACCACACACAGTATAATGCTTCCACAGTATGATACCCCTACATCACCTTACACTAAGAACAATGGCCACCCCAGAGCCTGACATAGTATAATGCCTCCAAAGTATGATGACCTCAGAGCACTCCTCCACAGTGTTATGCCCGCTCAGGACCTACACACAGTGTAAAGCTCACACAGCCCCCATACACAGTATTATGTTCTCAAAGCCCTACAACACAGAGTATGATGGTCCCATAGTGGCCCTTACACAAAGACCCCTCTTGCCCGCTCCTCAGTGACTGTGCTGAAGTTCCTTTAGTCTTTATATGGACTGGTTTAGCAGGAATTTGACTGTAATGTGTTCTAACTTTCTTTTTAGCTATATCTGTGGCCTAAGGACACAGATTCAGCCACAGCTTGGACATACCCCCAACCTCTCAGGACAGTAGGACAGAGCTCCAATTTTGTGACAGTCCTGCTGAATCCAGAACAGTTGGGTGATATTACGCAATTGAACAATACTTATTAGTTAAACCATTACTTACATATAATGACATTGGTAGACCGGTATGGGCAAAGTTTCTAGATATATACCAGTTGTACTCCTCTCTCCCTCTCATCTGAATAATAACAGAAGTTTTTTCCTTCTTATACCGAGTCTCTAGTCTCTCATTTTTGTCTTCTTATTGCATTATCAGCAAAGACTTAATTACAAATGAAACCCTGCAGAGACTAGATATATGAAACACGTAATTCCTTTAAAAAGTTATAAAAGTTCTATTAAAGATTTACTGCCCTGCTTTCTATGTGGGATGTATAATTATAAACCCACTAGGTAACACAATACTTTTATTTGCCTGTTTGCATCCTCATAACATTAATTTGCAATATTAATCCCATGACCAAAAAAACCAAAATCCTGATGGATCTCAATTAAGTCATTAGTTTGTCATTAAATCACTATTGAACATAAATTAACATATTTCATTTGTTCTAAATCCAATATTCAAATACAAAATGCTAAACTTCCTTTTTGGATCACCAATTACCGTATATACTCGAGTATAAGTCGAGTTTTTCAGCACAATTTTTGTGCTGAAAAGTGTTCCCTCGACTTATACTCGAGTCAGTGTTAGTGACAGTGTGGTGGGGGCAGGAAAAGGCGGGGGGAGGCTGCAGAATGAGCGGGCGGTCACATGACCCCGCTCATTAGTGTAATGAATATGCATTGCATCGCCTCATCCATCAGCGGCGGGGGGAGCAGCGCATATTACATTAATGTCCCCCCATCACAGAATATGCCCCACATCAATGATACTTGATCCCCCTGCTAGCGCTTCAATAAAATAACTAACAATTAACTCCTCCTCCAACGGTTTCTCTGCGGACTCTGTGATGTCCTCTGCTCTTCCTGGTTGCCGGTAAATCATGTGACCAGTGCATCAGTGACGTCATCGCTGCTGCGCCGGTCACATGATTAGACGCCGAGAACAACCAGGAAGAGTGGAGAGAGGACGCAACGGAGCCTGCAGAGAAACCATCGGAGGGTGAGTTACATGTTTGTTATTTTATTGTAGCGCCAGTAGGGGGTCAAGTATCAATGATGGGGCCCATATACCTGTGATGGGGGCCATGTATGAGTGATAGGGACCATGTATGAGTGATGGGGCCCATACACCTGTGATGGGGGCCATGTATGAGTGATGGGGGTCAAGTATCAGTGATGTGGCCCATACACCTGTGATGGGGGACAAGTATCAGTGATGGGGCTACACCTGTGATGGGGGCCATGTATGAGTGATGGGGGTCAAGTATCAGTGATGTGGCCCATACACCTGTGATGGGGGTCAAGTATCAGTAATGGGGCTACACCTGTGATGGGGGCCATGTATGAGTGATGGGAGCCATGTATGAGTAATGGGGGCCATGTATGAGTGATGGGGGCCATGTATGAGTGATGGAGGCGATGTATGAGTGATGAAGGCCATGTATGAGTGATGGGGGCCATGTATGAGTGATGGGGGCCATGTACTTGTAATGGGTGCCATGTACCAGTGATATGGGGGCCATGTGCCTGTGATAGGGCATCCATGTGCCTGTGATAGGAGGGCCATAACCTGTAATAGGGGGGCCAGGTGCCTGTGATAGGGGGGCCAGGTGCCAGTGATAGGGGGATCATGTGCCAGTGATAGGGGGGCCATGTGCCAGTGATGGGTGAGCTTTATACCAGTGATGGGGCCAAATACCAGTGATGAAGGCTATATACAGGCTATATACAGAAATGAGGAGCTATATACCAGTGATGGGGCGCTATATACCAGTGATGAGGTGCTGTGTACCAATGATGGAGGGTTCTACATACGAGTGATGGTGGCGCTATATACCAGTGATGAGGGGTTATATTCCAGAATGGGGTCTGCTGCATTTCCCACTGTGGCGCCCCTGCGATCAGGGTGGCCACAGGGAGAAACTGCAGCTAGGCAGGAGGGTAGACAGTTTGTTTAGCAAACACCTCAACACACATATCCACTGACATGGGGATCTAACCCGGAGTCTGGGACTCTAAGCAGACAAGGGGTGGTAGGGCTAGATATGAGTGGATGAGCGTAGTCATGGTAACGGATGAGTAAATAAGGGAGAAACAGGAAGCGGTTAGCCAGTAGGAAAGTGCTGAGCAGAAAAGACCAACAGTAGGCCGGAGTAGGCTGAGAGGAACAGATGAAGGAGAAGAAGTAGGCAAGTGCTGATCAGAAAAGACCGGACCAGTACCATCAGGTCCAGGGAAGATGTGAGGGCCAGTAGTTAACTGATAGAAGAGCCTCCCCTAATATACTGAGAAGTTACACAGGAAGAGAAGGACCCGGTGATCCCTTGTGATACAGGGATACTTGGGGATAGGCTGAAACCAGAGTGTCAGCTCTGAGGGGGACTGAAGATTAAAACCAGCACTCCAGACAAACTGACGGGGATCACAGACTCCAGATCTGTGTTCCCACCAGAGGATTGGGGGCACAGCAGCAACTGAGAGGACCCAGCTTACCTCCCAGAGATTTAGGGGGAAGCTACTATTAGGGACCAAGCTGCCGCTCTGTAATTCACCTAAAACGGGAAAGTTGGAGAATAAGCCTGAAAGGACACATAGAAGGACTGAGGGGTCTAGGAGAGATAACCTGGCTGCAGTGGGTTCAAGTGTACCGGATTCAACTGAATAAAGTTGTAAAGAACTGTATTGTACCATGTCCTGTCTGACAAGTTGGAGAAGTAAACCCGGGTGAACCCTGCTACGGTGTTTGTGTCTGATTTCAGGTATGAAGAACTGTCAGTCCTCCATTTGACCCTGTCAGGAGCCATCTCCTCATCATCCCCTTTCCCTTTCCCTACAATAACCATCACAGACTTTAATCACCACTGCCCCGGGGAACCAGGCTCTACCTGCGGGGAGCCGTTCCATCTAAGCTTCCAAAACATCATCCCCGGAGGTTCTGCAGCAGCGGTGGTCACCCTGACCACAACCCGTGGGTGGCGTCACGACAAATCTAATCCCCTGTAAATACACCTCATTTACTTGTGCGAACCCGGGACACGGTCTGGACCAGGACCGCCGTGACATCCCCAGCAGAATCCCGGTCCGGTACCGAGTACCCCGTCCCAGTGGACTCCACACCACCCTAGGCTTATACTCAAGTCAATAAGTTTCCCCAGTTTTTGGGGGTAAAATTAGCTTATACTCGGGTCGGCTTATACTCAAGTATATATTATGTATACTATATACTATAGTATGTACTACTATATATATTATCGAGTATATATATATTAGGTTCAGAGCATACAGTCACAAGTAGCAGGAGCACATCCCCAGTAAAAACGGGTCTTCACGTCCTGCCAAAAATTGGAAGGCTCATTTTGATTTTGCCAAAAGACATGTCGGAGACTTGCCAAATGTATGTAGGAAGGTTCTATGGTAAGATGAGATCAAAGTTGAATTTTTTGGCCCCAAGGTAAACGCTATGGCTACATTCACACATTCAGTTTTTGGTCAGTTTTTTTGTAGCCAAAATCACGAGTTGAACAATCAGAGGAAAAGTATAATAGTAACACGTCACAACTTCTGTATTTATCACCCACTCCTCATCTTGGATAGAAATACTGATGAGAAAAAACAGACCAAAAACTGAATGTGTGAATGTAGCCTATGTCTGCTGCCAAAGCAACACAGCTAATCATCCCAACAACACCATCCCCACAGTGAAACATGGTGGTGGAAGAATCAGGCTGTGGGATTGTTTTTTGGCAACATTAATAGCATAGGGTCACACATAAGCCCTGGATCTGTTATTTGGATCAGTTTTTTAACTTTATTTTTCATAAGTTCAAAAACTGATGCAAAAAACGGATCCTGGGATCAAGTGTGACTGCATTGTTAACAAAAGCAATTATTTTTTTTACTGGACCCAAAAAAACGCTGCAAGCAATGCAGATCCTTTTTTTAACATGGGGCCCTATGGGAAAACAGATCCATTTTTTTTGGTGCAGTAAAAAATCGAATCCATTTTTGCTAGCATTTTTTGGGAAAAATGGCAAAGTCCAAATATGCATAGCTGCACAGGAGGCTCAAAAAAACAGCCAAAAATAAACAGATTTGTTATTGAAACCAGTGAAAAAAACTGATTGCCATGTGTGACCCTAGCCGTAGGGAAAATGGTCCGAGTCAGAAGGGAGATGGAGGGTGCAAAATACAGGGATAATCTTGAGCAAAATTTGTTTCAGTCTGTCAGTGATTTGAGACTGGGACCGAGGTTCACCTTCCATCAATGACCCAAAGCAACACTTGAGTGGTTTTAATGGAAAACGTGCAAATGAATTGCAGTGGTCTAGTCAAAGCTGAAACCTTAATCGAATTGAGAAATTAATGGTTAGACATGAAGATTGCTGTTCACCAGAGGAAGACATCTAACTTGAAGGAGCTGGAAAAGTTTTACCTTGATGATTGGGCAAAAATTCAAGTGGCAAGATGTGGAAAGCTCATAAACACTTATCCAAAGCGACTTGTAGCTGTAAATTGTCGCAAATGGAGGTACCACAAAGGTATTGACTTTAGGGGGTGAATAGTTATGCACACTGACGTTTTCAATTAATTTGTTTTATTTTCTTTCTTCACAAAAAAAAAGAAAACCAAATGTTCACAGTAGTAGGCATGTTTTTTACATGAACTGATGCAAATGCTAAAGAAAAGTAAAATTCCAAGTTGTGAGGTATTAGAACACAAAAAATGCCAAGGGTGTGAATACTTTTGCAAGGCACTGTATGCCTAGGGTCACACATCTGTTTTCTTTAGGCTGCTTTTTGAGCCTCCTTTGCAGCTATGCCTTTTTCGGACTTTGCCATTTTTTGTCAAAAAATGCTAGAAAAAGCGGATCCGTTTTTTTACTGGACAAAAAAACGGATCAGTTTTCCCATAGGGCCCCATGTTAAAAAAATGGATCCATTTTTTTACTGCACCCAAAAACGTTGCTACCAGCGTTTTTTTGGATCCAGTAAAAAAACAAATAGCTTTTGTTAACAATGCAGTCACACCTGATCCCAGGATCCGTTTTAGCATCAGTTTTTGGACTTACAAAAATAAAGTTAGGCTAGGGTCACATTTATTACTGAAATTGCGTTCACAGCATCCAGATCCGGATGCGGTGAACGTAATTGGCTTCAGACAAGCCGCAATCCAGTAACCCGATTGCTGAAGCCACAATCTGGTAACCGGATTGCTCTGGGTGTGTAATCCGAAGCAATCAGGTTACCGGATAGTTTGCTCATCCCTGCTGCCGCAGGGATGAGCAAACTGTAAAATCTATGAATAAAGCTTAATTAATGATAATAATTATGCCCTTCATGTCTCTAGGGGGTGCCCACCCCCCTAGAGACATGCTACCTACTTAGGTGGCATGTAATAGTTTAATATGTTATGTACAGTAATCGACTCCTGTCGGCTCTGTACATTTTTATGAATGAGCCCGCCGGCTCCCCTGTGAGCAGCGCTCATACTATACCTAATGTACGTATAGTATGTGCGCTGTCCAGGGTCCTGTAGGCTTATACAGTAGATCTATGGCACTGCGCAGCACCATAGATCTACTGTAAATGCCTGCAGGACTCGGACACCGCACGTATTATACGTACATTAAGTATAGTATGAGCGCTGCTCACAGGGGAGCCGGCGGCCTCATTCATAAAAATGTACAAAGCCGACAGTAGTCGGTTACTGTACAGAACATATTAATCTATTACATGCCAACCTAAGTAGGTAGCATGTCTCTAGAGGGGTGGGCACCCCCTAGAGTCATGAAGGGCATAATTATTATCATTAATTAAGCTTTATTCATAGATTTTACAGTTTGCTCATCCCTTTATCATTAATAAAGCTTTATTTTACAGTTAAGCACTTTGCTTATCCCGGCGGCAGCCGGGATAAGCAAAGTAAATACGGTAACCGCATTGCGCAGGATTACACATCCTGAGCAATCCGGTTACCACATTGCAGGGCTTAGAACCGCTCTGATAACTTGTAAAGCAATCCGGTTTTTATAATAGGCTCCTATAAGGAGCGTTTCCTGTTCCGGTTTTGAGCTTTTTTAAAAGCTCAAAACCGGATCAGGTTTTAAAAAAAAAACCGGAATTGTGACCCTAGCCTTAAAAAACTGATGCCAATAACGGATCCAGGGCTTATGTGTGACCCTAGCCTATATCTGTGTTCACAACTGACTGCTGCAAATTCTTTTAAAAATACATTGCAAAGAGTTGACTGCACTTCAGACCAACGCAAATCTGGATAAGCAGATATGAGTAGTGTCATCAATACCACCTAATATCATACGTCACCAATTAAATGTTTGACGTAAATATAGCAGTATACCTTTCAAGTTGTCAGTTTTGGATGACCCCTAAATTATGCTATAAATATCCAAATGGCACCTGGCAGATAAAAGGTTCCTTACCCCTGTTCTGATATGTATGGAGGCCACTCAACTCTCCCCCAAAAATTATGAAGATGGAGAAAAGGATCCAGCCAGTTGAATTTCAATGGCTAATCATTTTGTTCAGCATGGAGATAAGTTGATGGAAGAGGCTCTATTATAGAGAACCCAAGATCACTTGGCCAAGTTGATTGTTCCTATGGACGGAAGAGCTGTGAGAGATAGCAGGGTGTTGAAGAATCATTAAACTGGCCAAATTAGATGTTTGGTGGCCACCAACTATCTAATTTGGCCAGTTTACAGTAACCCAAGCACACAAACACTGCAGTTTAAAGTCCTATAAGTAAGGAGAGTTTAGGGAGGTAGCTACAATGAGCCTCTTCCCTAAACCACACTTAACTCCTTCATGGTATGACACCACAAGAGCATTTTGCACCAATCTCTTGAACACACTAGACTAGTGTAATTCAGTTGTTCTACATGAAGTACCCCACACTCAAAATAAGTTATATAAATTCTGCCTCATCCTATGATCATGCACTGTGCTGTCCATATCTTAAATTGTCTGAGGACATTGCAGTTTGAAATATGACCTGATGAAGGCCTTTTTAATTTAACAGTTGTGGGCGAAACGCGTTGGTTTATGAATATTTGTGAACTATTGATTTATGAATAAACCTGAGAAGGAAAAGAAACTGAAGCCTATTCTATGGTGCCCATTGCGGGAGCGCTCACCTGCCCGGACAATTACCTCTGAAGCAGTTTGAAATATGGCATCTACATCTACATAAGTTGAGACGTGTGCTACTAAACACCAAAAAAAATATTGGCATTAAGTCCTCAACAATCAGGGATTCAGATAATAACATGTTTTTAAAAGTGCCTCCAAGTTCCACCCCTTTATTATCCAGATGATGAATTGGTGTGGAAAAGGATGCACTCCACATTATGGATCTTAGGCATCAATACCAGTGACCGAATGCAATGGAGCGCCCAACAAAGAGGCCAAAACCGAATGTCAATGACCAATGACACTCTAGGAGGTTACATCAAGTAATACTGATATGATACTGATGTGATTATATTTTATACTATTTATAACATTCAGCACAGGGGTTGAAGGTGACTCACCGTAGCCGGGGGTACACGTAGCGGGCGTTGCTTCTCCTCCAGTCACGGAACCGCGCCTGCGGTGGTGTAGGCCCGGTGGTCCAGATCAATAGGGGAATGGCGGAACAGTGGGGGTGATTTGTCTTCGTGACGCCACCTGCGGGTGTTCTGGTAACTTTACCAGCGCTGCGGGTTCTCCGGGGGATGTTATACAGCGAGATGGAACGCTCCCCACAGGATGAGCGGGAGTCCCCGGAGCCAGGAGCTGCGCAAGATGTTGTGAGGCAGCTGCGGGGTGCTGCGCGCCGAATCCAGGAGTAACGTACAACCACACAGAGTCTCTTTTAGGTACCTTTACTGGGTGGTAATCAGGTACACTCAGACCGGGATAGTGGAGTCGGCACTTCTGGAGGTTCACAGCAAGCAGTGTTAGGCTTCCTTTCTCTAGTTCTGGTGCTAAGGTCGGGTGGATGTGGAATCCAGCCGGACCGGGCAGTGTGTTCAATGGAACTTGCTTCACCTGGTTATCAGCACTGAGGGCACTGTAAAAGGGTCTGAGCAGGATCAGTACTCTTCCCTGGGCTCTCGTAGATGGGTGCATCAGGTGGAACAGGTGGCTAAACCTCCTGTTGATGGTGCTGGTTCTCTGTGGTGGCTGGGTAGCTCTCACAGCTTCGGTTCCAGTAACCGGTTGGTATGGAAAGAGTCAGAATAACTCTGTATTCCTTGAGAGGTGCTTCTCCTTTCTTCTTATCCCAATTGCAGGGATTTCCTCACTTGCTAGCAGGCTGGTTGGGCCTAGTGTGTCCCTCATAGGGTGGAGGTTTCACACAGGCTGGCAGCTCTTGTAGCGTCTACCACACTCTGCAGTTTCTCCCTCCAAGACTCTATTTATAGGGGGAACTGGCTCAAAGTCACCAGTGGAGCTCCCCCTAGAGGCTCGGGGTGAAACCAGGTGTTCTAAGGTGTTGTGGTGTTTGTGGGTTTTGCTTTGCTGTTACTTACTCCATTTCTGCCTAAGGATTTCTGTGGTGCCCAACAGGTGCCAGGGTGCCACAAAGGCAGGTGGGAGACATTATTAGAGAAACGAGCCAAGAAGAGGGACGGTATTACAGAAAGAGGCCCAGAAAAGGGGATATTACTACATGAAGATCAACATGATGAGAAACATTATTACAAAAAAAGGATCCTGAATGGGGAACATTATTGTAGGATGAAGAACACTGACACGTAATGGGGGACATTATTACAGGATTGGAACAAGAATAGGGACAGTATTACAGAAAGAGACGCAGGATAGGGTACATTATTACAGGAAAAAGATCAACACAACAGGTAACATTATTACAAGAAAGGATCCAGGATGGGGGATATTTTTTATAGGATGAAGAACATTCATATGTAAAGGGGGGCTTTATTACAGGATAGGGGCCAAGAAGAGGGATAGTTTTATAGAAAGAGGCCCAGGATAGGGGATATTATTACAGGAAGGAGATCAACACTATGAGAAACATTATTACAAGAAAGGGTTCAGGATGGGGGACATTATTATAGGATGGAGAGAAATAATATGTAATGGGAGTCATTATTACTGAGTAGGGGTAAAGAAGAGGGACAATATTACACAAAGTGGCCATAGGATGGTGAACAATAATATGTAATGAGGGACATTATTACTGAATAGGGGCTAAGAAGAGGACAATATTATAGAAAGTGGTCCAGGATAGAGGCCATTACTACAGGAAGAAGATCAACATGATGAGAAACATTATTACAAGAAAGGGTCCAGGATGGGGGACATTATTATAGGATGGAGAACATTAATATGTATTGGGGGACATTATTACATGATAGGGGCCTGGACAGAGGTACATTTTGACATGGGCCCATACATCTTACCAACATGCTGATAGGGGCCCATGTCCAAATTTCGCACTGGGGCCCATAGGACTCTACTTATGCTTCTGGCTGAAGGTGTACACGTGCTTCAACAATCCCCAGACAGATGCCAAATGGTTTCAGGATTCATTCAGCTCATGAACATCTCTAAAAGATTGTTGCTTATACAGTTATCATGTCTTTTGTATTGCAGATTACATTTGTGTTCTCCACCTAGATAGAAGTGAAGGTATCTGTGGCAATTTGATTAATAATCCTACTTTATATGCAGAGATTATCAGCAGTTTCCACAGCTGATGGCGTCTGCCTGCATGCCTGTGACATTTTAATGCTACCCTCCAGATAAACATCATCTGTACTGGTACAGTCATCACAATGTTCTTCAGATATGGGAATCTGTGTTATTTTTCTCTGTGATATGCAACATTATCTATTTTTGAAAATCCTTCAAAAGGTAAAAAAAGAAAATGATTAGGTTGATTTTTCTTTATTCTGTAGTACACTTGTACTATAGAATTCTACACACTATAAGTGCACTATAGAATAGTATACTTGTACTATAGAATTGAAGCAAATAATTAATACTCAGACTCATTTAGACTTGTCAAGTATGGAGTCTTATTGACCATGTATGCTCTGCAGAAAAAATCATGCAAAGCAAGTTGTCTCCTAAAGGAACATGTCGTAGAAGAGGAATATTTTCGGAAATTATACATTCATACGTCTGTTTTTTGCCTATGTGGAGGTGACAGGTGTTGGACCCAGGCCAATCAGACATTCATGAACTGTCCAAAGGATAGTCAGCAATGTTTAAGTAGTGGATGACCTCTTTAAATGCATGAAAGAACATATCAAGAACACAGAAAAAACACATGAAAAACAGACGTATTATATTTGTGGCGCCTCTACAGTCTGGTTGCCACAGTGGTATCGCCTCTATCACCGGAGGTGGTATCGTGCTTGGAAGCAGGAGGAGCTCCCCACATTAGGTAGCCCACACATGCACACAGAAAACCTGATCCCTGATCAGAAGAGGAGCCCATGACTCTAGTTCCGGGAGTGTTGCTTCTTCTGGCTGGTGGGAGGGCCTAGAGGGTGTAGGGTGAGAGGGAAAGAGTATGAAGAGGAAGCATAGAGGCGGATAGAAAGAGCTCTGAGAGTGGAGAGCTGGAAAGCTCACCCCAGGACAGTGCACCTGAGGACGCCAGAGTCCTGGGTTACTCAGGGACTGCACGCACTGTGAACCGAATCTGGAGGACAGGAGATTGCAAGTCTCCTGGCCGCAAGCAGCGACCCGACAGCACAACAGTTTAACGATAGCCCAGATCTGCAAGCAACACAGTAGTACCTGTTACAGGTTTGCACTGTCTGCTAGTCAGGAGCTTACCACAAAAGTGAAGGAAAAGGGCCGTAGAATAACTAACAAGCAGCTGGGGATCTAAAACTGAAAAGTGAGGCAAGTAGGCCTCCAAACCCACCTGGCGAGGTGGACTCCGATTGCTTCCAGGCTGACAGGACCCTCCTGGACCTAGTTACTGGTGCCCTGGACCCAACAACCTCCACACCAGTAAAGGTAAAAAGACTGAACTCTGCTGCCTTCCTGCTTCTTTTCTGCACTTCCTGCACCACAGGGGCCCGCTTTGCCTGTGGGGAGTGTTCCATACAAGCTGCCTATTCATCTATTCCCTGGGAATCTACACGAGCAGCAGATACCACAGATGGCGTCACAAAAGACTTTATTATCCCCTGTAAATATTCCCTTAATTTGCTCGGTCAGAGTCAACAGAGCTGGGTGATTGCCACCGTGACTCCCCCAAAGACTGCTGGCCTGGCTACCGAATACCCCAGCTCTTGCGACCATTGCAACTGTGTCCTGTGTGCAACAGAATGTGTATAATTGAACTGTATAAACCATCGCCATTGCTGTAACACGCCGAGTTAATGATCTGTGGCGTGTCTCATCATGGGCGGAGCTTCAGAAACAGCGCCAACGGAGACCCTTCCCACTCACATAGACTGCATCCAGGGTTGTATTGTCACTCGAGACAGCCTGGTGTGGGTGAGGAACAGTTCTCCCAGCTCTGCTGTGTTCCTATAACTAAATCTTTTGTTACAGAACATCTTCAGCCAGTAATCTACGAGATACATTGTTGGATTCAGGGTTTCTTTGCCCACATTAGGGAGCAAAAATCTGCTAATACATTAACTTTAAAAGGAGAAGTGCAAATGCCCGCATTTACAGTCCCTACACTTGGGAAATTTAAGGGGGTAGGATTGCCATACTTCTATGAGCAAAATGTCCAAATGCCCAGCCTAAAAGGTCAATGTCATAATATTCTATATGTCATTTGCTAGTAAATGAAATTATCAGGTCAACCATATGCACATTAATAATGGGAATTATTGTCATTCTAATTGAAGACATTCCAGTACTTGCACAGTTTTAAGGTGGCCCTATTGTGGCGCCCCTGCGGTCTGGTTACCACAGAGGGGTACTGCACCCAATCCATGGTGTGTGGTATTCCTGTCTGCAGTAAACATGATGGTAAGTCCAGACACCGGCAAACACACCCAACACACCCTGTCCCAGGGACGGTGGGTGAACCCAATAGTGTGATGACCAAGGTAGTCAGTGGGATAGCGGGGATAGAAAGGTGGAGGGTGGGAAGTTACGAAGTTAAGAAGTAGGAAAGAGGACAAAAGGAAAACACAACAGGAAGTGGGAGTTCAGTAGGAGAGAAAGCTTGCGTAGTAAGCAGGAGAGGAAGGACCCGGAGAACTTGAGCGAGATGCGGCTCGTCCCGAGTCCCGGAACAACAGATTGCAGAGAGACGGAGGGAGCTCTAGGGGCACAGGCAGTGAGCTATCTATCTGTGCACCCGAATTTGAAGTAAAGCGGAGGGGCAGGGAGAGCACCAGGAACTCAACCCTGAAGGTAGCAAGGAGACTCTACACTCCAACCACAGAATTGGAGACTACAAGATGAAGAGGAGCTGTGACCAACTCCCAACACATCCACCAAAAAGACAGACACACTAGGGTCAGGCGACTTGGTCGACCACCCAAGAAGCTGGGAGCAGTGTGTGCGGAAGCGAGAGCAGGAGTTAGGTGAACAGGCAAACTGTATGGCAGTTTTAAAAAAAAGAAAGATTCAGGGGAACAGCGGGAATACAACAAAAACAAAAACTGGCCACTCATGACTTGGCGATTGGTCCCCTTTGGGAATGTGCTATTTATGCAGTGAAGTCATCTATTTGTGTTAATTCCCATTTTCACATCACCTTCTCTTTCCCAGTACAAGTGAGGAGAATGAGTATTTTTATGTTCCGATATAATTATTTTGTACTTGACGTAAAACCCTTTATATTACACTGTCCAAACGATACCTGATTACAAGCTTTCATGTTCCTAAAATACAATTTAGTGATCTCTGCCCCAGGGATTAATACAGGGACCTCAGTTCACACCAGATACAATACTGCTGCTCTAAGGACAACTTGTATGCAGCACTCCAGGGTGTATACATTTACTCAGTGATCCCACAAAGGACAATAAATAGCCCAGCTGCAGATTGAAAAATGCTCTGTATTTTCCTGGAAGCTATTTCACTTTTTTTAATGTAGGAATGCTTTTAAGACTATGTAGCAAGTGGTATTCATATCTATACAGCCTCCTGTAGATATAGAAGTGTAGCACTTACTGTATTTCCCATAGACTAAAAGAAATTTTAATAACAGTGGTCATCTACCAAACATGGGTTTTGGGGGGGGTCTGTTACACCTCCCATGGGTAACCTAATAATCAAAATCAAGAATTAAAATTTTAGTCCTGCCTCACCAGTGACTTTGCCAGGAGCTTTTCATGGCCCACCTTGGCTTTAGCATTAAAGGGAATCTATCAGCACATTTTTGCTAAGCAATATCAGAGAAGCATGATATGTGGACAGAAAGCATAATTACAGTGATGTGTCACTTACTGGGCTGCTTGGTGTAGTTTTGATATAATCCCTGTGTGAGACAGTGCGGGGGATCATATGCGAGGGGCGCTATGTCTCCCCCAGAATGCGCACTGTCACGTATTGAGCCCGGTATAGGGTGTGAGAGAAAGGGACGGTCCGCTCCCTCCGCTCCGGGTCTTGCAAGGTCCCGGAAGTAGACACGGAGTTAAAAGCCTGGTCAGGAGGCAGGGCGGGGTTCCCTGTACACAGAATTGTGCTTTAGCTGCAGGAGCAGCAGAGATATACACAGGAGAGGTCTAGAGTTCCAGAGGACCGTGTGCTAGACTAACACGGCCTAGCCCAGGAGGGCTGGGAGCTCGGCGTGACCTATAACGGAGGCCTTTGGCCTGAAGGACCCGGGGTACGTTATATGAACTGTGTCTTGTGTACCCGGCTGCGACCCGGATTCCGGCTGACTGTGCCATCGCTGTGTTTACCAGCAATAAACACCGGGTCCTGTTTGAACCACTACCGGGCTCTACGTGTTTCCTGACTTGCAATCCAGGCGCTGCCCCACATATGGTGGAGAATGCGGGCAGCTGGCCGGCCCGGTGAAAGTGACTGTTTCATGAGGCCAATGAGCGGCGCCTAAAGTGAGAGGAGCAGCCGTCAGAATAGCCGCCAGTCTTGCGGGGTGCCCGGCCCTGCATGTCCCTACTTAAGCCGGCCACGCTACAGTTCAGGCCTGCCGCTGATATGGAGGAAATCCTAAGGCAGCTGGTACTTACCCAGCAGCGGCAGCAGGAACAGCAGCAGCGACATGAGGAGCAGCAGCTCCGACAGCAGGAGCAGCACCAGCGACAGCAGGAGCAGCAGCAGTTGCTACAACAGGAGCAGTTACGACAACAGCAGGAGCAGCAGCAGCGACAGCAGGAGCAGCACCAGCGACAGCAGGAGCAGCAGCTCCGACAGCAGGAGCAGCACCAGCGACAGCAGGAGCAGCAGCAGTTGCTACAACAGGAGCAGTTTCTACAACAGCAGAAAATGAATGAACTGCTCCTGCAGCAAATTGTGGCCTTACGAGACCCGCCAACAGTGCCTCCCCCGGAGCCGCGTGAGGCCCGGGACCGGGTCCGATCGGCCCTGCGGAAGCTGAGTCCAGAGGACGACGTAGAAGCCTTCCTCACCGTCTACGAGCGCACCGCAGAACGAGAAGGCCTCCCTTCCGCTCAGTGGGCTGAAGTGGTGGCGCCATTCCTGATGGGCGATGCCCAAAAGGCCTACACGGACCTCAGTTGGGAGGAAGCACAGGACTACGCCAGACTCAAAGGTGAGATCCTTGCTAGACTGGGGGTCAATACTTATGTCCGAGCCCAACGGGTGCATTCCTGGTCCTACGTGGAGTCCAAGCCGGCTCGCTCCAGGCGTATGACTTGTTGAGTTGGTGAAACGGTGGCTCCAGCCTGAGAGCTTGACTCCGGGCCAGATGGTGGAAAGGGTGGTGGTCGACAGGCTGGTACGGACTTTGCCGGTTGCGATACAGCGTTGGGTGGGGCAAGGGGACCCGGGTACCTTGGACCAGGTGGTTAGCTTGCTAGAGCGATATACAGCCACCCAGGAGTTCATACGGGACTCTGCCCCACTGCGGCAGTTACGCCGGCCTCCGGAGCCGGCTAAAGGGGTACGTCCATTCCCAGGGGACTCTCCTAAAAACGTACCCGCTGAGAGGACACCCCAGGACGGGGCCGACAGGAGACCGCGCTCCCCAAGAAGGAGGTTCCGGCCCAGCACTGTCCCTACCACGTGGTGCTGGCGGTGCAAAGGACCAGGACATGTGGCTGCCTATTGCCCACTAACGGCGGAACCCATGGACTGCGGGTTCACACGCCGGATCTCGATGTATGCCAGCCCCGTGTTCACTGCAGACGTGGTAGATCCCCTAACGGAACCACATCTGTGCCCAGTGCTCATTAATGGACACAGAGCGGAAGCTCTCTTGGACTCTGGCAGTTTGGTGACGCTGGTTCGGGCGTCCTTAATCCCCGGGTTGCAACTCACTGGGGAATTGATCGGGGTCCGGTGTATACACGGGGACCTACGCGAGTATCCAACCACGGAGGTGACTCTATCCACTTCATGTGGAGAGGTGACCCACGTGGTTGGAGTGGTAAACTCTCTACCCTACGGGACTGTGCTGGGAAGAGACTTACCATTGTTTTGGTCCTTATGGGGAAGGAGGAGTAACCCCTCCCTGATGCCCGGGAATCAGGGTGCTGAACCCGACGACCCTGAGACCGGGACACCTGCCGTAGGGGTCGCCAACATAGGGCTAGAGTGTCACCCCGATAGGTTTCCGGTAGACGTATTGGCAGGAGAGGTCGAGGAGACCCCACCGCTTCCAGAGTTGGAAGTATCCCGGGGAGCGTTTGGGACAGCCCAGCTACAGGACCCCACACTGACCAGGGCCCGAGAAAGGGTAACAGAAGTAAACGGGGTAGCTCAGCAGCCAGGGGCTGAGAATGTATTTCCACGCATGGTGATTAACCGGGAGTTGCTTTATAGGGTGGACAAAGTCAGGGATGAGGTCGTGGACCAACTGGTAGTGCCGCAGCCACACCGCCGGGCAGTCCTAGAGATGGCCCACTCCCACCTGCTAGGGGGCCACCTTGGGGCTAAAAAAATGCAAGAACGCATCTTGCGGAGGTTCTTCTGGCCGGGCGTGTATGCGGACGTCCAGAGGTACTGCGACTCCTGCCCGGAATGTCAGCTGACCACACCCATTGCCACTTTCCGTAGTCCATTGGTACCTCTACCCGTTATAGAGGAACCTTTTGAACGGATCGCAATGGATTTGGTGGGGCCTATAGTGAAGTCAGCCCCAGGCCACCAACATATACTCGTGGTTGTCGACTACGCCACCCGGTACCCGGAGGCGATTCCGTTACGCCGCACCTCGGCGAAGATGATTGCCCGGGAGCTGTTTGCTATGTTCTGTCGCCTAGGACTACCTAAGGAAATCCTCACAGATCAGGGGACTCCTTTTATGTCCAAAGTGACCCGGGAACTGTGTAAACTGCTCAACATAAAACAGTTACGCACCTCGGTGTATCATCCCCAGACCGACGGATTAGTGGAGCGGTTTAATAAAACCCTGAAGTCCATGCTAAAAAAAGTGGTAGCAAAGGACGGAAAGGATTGGGACATGTTATTGCCCTATCTAATGTTCGCCATTCGGGAGGTACCGCAGTCGTCTACGGGGTTTTCCCCTTTGAGCTGTTGTACGGCCGACATCCTAGAGGGCTCTTGGATGTTGCCAAAGAGACGTGGGAACAGGAACCCACACCCTATAGGAGTGTGATTGACCACGTGGCGAAAATGCAGGACCGGATCACGGCGGTCCGGCCTATTGTAAAAGAGCACCTAATGGATGCCCAAGGAGCGCAAAGCCGCAGGTATAATACACGGGCCACCGTTAGGACCTTTGAGGTGGGGGACCGGGTATTGGTCTTAGTGCCCACAACGGAAAGCAAATTATTGGCCAAATGGCAAGGGCCCTATGAAATCCGGGAAAAAGTAGGGGAGGTCAATTACAAGGTATACCAGCCCGGGAAAAGGAAACCCGTGCAGCTATACCACGTAAATTTGCTTAAAGCATGGAAAGACCGAGAGTGCCTGCTTATGGAAGCGTCCGATGCACCCGGTGACCATTCCCCTTCGGCCACCAGGGATACCGAAGGGGTAAAAATAAGTGACACCCTCACTAAGGCCCAACGACGGGAGGCTCGAAAGTTGGTACAGCAGAATCCCGATGTGTTCTCTGACCTGCCCGGGCGCACTTCGGTCATTCAACATGACATTGTCACTGAGCCCCGGGTTAAAGTGCGAGTGAAACCGTACCGGGTACCCGAGGCCAGACGGCAAGCCATCACGGCCGAAGTTAAACACATGCTTAAGTTAGGCGTGATAGAAGAATCCCGGAGTGAGTGGGCTAGTCCCATTGTGCTCATTCCAAAGCCGGACGGATCGTTGCGGTTCTGCAACGATTTCCGGAAGCTGAACGAAGTGTCTAAGTTTGATTTATATCCCATGCCCCGGGTGGACGAGTTGATTGAAAGACTGGGGCAAGCCCAGTACTTCACAACGCTCGATCTGACAAAAGGATACTGGCAGGTGCCGCTAACAGAGTCGGCCAGGGAAAAAACCGCCTTTATTACTCCGGAAGGTCTCTATCACTACGTCGTGTTGCCTTTTGGGTTGCATGGAGCCCCGGCCACATTTCAGCGGCTCATGGACATAGTGTTAGAACCTCATCGGAAGTACGCGTCCGCCTACCTAGATGACATCATCATCTTTAGTCCGGATTGGCACACCCACTTATCCCAGGTTCAGGCCGTGGTGGAGTCGCTCAGGGCCGCAGGCCTGACGGCGAATCCGAAAAAATGTGCCATGGGGCTCGAGGAGGCCCGGTACCTGGGGTATGTGATTGGGCGAGGGGTTATCAAACCCCAAATAAACAAAATCGAGGCCATTCAAAATTGGCCCCGACCGGTGTCTACCAAACAGGTGAGGGCGTTCCTCGGCATTGTTGGGTACTACCGACGCTTCATACCCAATTTTGCTGGGCGAACGGCGGCCCTGTCCGACCTGTTAAAAGGGAAGAAGTCTGCTTTGGTGCGTTGGAATCCCCAAGCAGAGGCGGCCTTTCAATCCATGAAGTCGGCCTTGTGCGGACAGCCCGTCCTCATCAGTCCTGACTTCACAAAGGCCTTCGTTGTACAAACAGACGCCTCGGAGGTGGGGCTGGGGGCTGTGCTGTCGCAAGAAGTGGACGGAATCGAGCATCCGGTCACTTACTTGAGCCGGAAATTGTCCCCGGCGGAAAAGAATTATAGCGTAGTGGAGAAGGAGTGCTTGGCTGTTAAATGGGCCTTGGAGTCCCTACGTTATTATTTGCTCGGGCGACAGTTCCGGTTGGTTACGGATCACGCTCCTTTGGTCTGGATGCGAAATGCCAAGGAACGGAACGCTCGGGTCACCCGGTGGTTCCTGTCCCTCCAAAACTTCCGTTTTACGGTGGAGCATCGGGCTGGCAAGTTGCAGGGTAATGCGGATGCCCTGTCCCGGGCACCCTGTTTGATGGCTGGGGTTCAACCCCACAAGTTTGAACCGAGGGGGGGGGGTGTGTGAGACAGTGCGGGGGATCATATGCGAGGGGCGCTATGTCTCCCCCAGAATGCGCACTGTCACGTATTGAGCCCGGTATAGGGTGGAGAGAAAGGGACGGTCCGCTCCCTCCGCTCCGGGTCTTGCAAGGTCCCGGAAGTAGACACGGAGTTAAAAGCCTGGTCAGGAGGCAGGGCGGGGTTCCCTGTACACAGAATTGTGCTTTAGCTGCAGGAGCAGAAGAGATATACACAGGAGAGGTCTAGAGTTCCAGAGGACCGTGTGCTAGACTAACACGGCCTAGCCCAGGAGGGCTGGGAGCTCGGCGTGACCTATAACGGAGGCCTTTGGCCTGAAGGACCCGGGGTACGTTATATGAACTGTGTCTTGTGTACCCGGCTGCGACCCGGATTCCGGCTGACTGTGCCATCGCTGTGTTTACCAGCAATAAACACCGGGTCCTGTTTGAACCACTACCGGGCTCTACGTGTTTCCTGACTTGCAATCCAGGCGCTGCCCCACACCCTGATTTCTCTGTTCTATAAGTAGTAGTGGTCAGAATGTTAAACTGTAGGGGCGTGGCTTGGCAGCTAATGGCGCCGACTGCTTTAGCTGGGAGCTCCAGCAGGCTCAGGCCATTATTCACTCCTAACACGGCACAAACAGCCCAAAAACAGCTCTGCTACATCTGGGCTGCCTCCTGCTCCCGGCGACATGCCTCGCAGACTTGCAAAGAAGCTGAACTCACCGCCCAGGATGACCGGCGTCCCGCTCCAGATCAGTGTCCTCCCGCTCTTCTAAGGACATTGGTGAGGTGAGAGTTGCGGAGGAGAAGGGGATACCGCTAACGGCAGCTACTATGGAGAGATTACTAGCTTCCCTCCGCACCGCTCTGCATGAAGACTTTAAAGGCGTGCTGGGTGAGCTTAATACAGAGGTCCAGGCGCTTGGAGAGCGCACAGACCACTTAGAACACAAGATGACTGACTTTGCTGCACATAATGGTCTGGCTGACAGTGTGGTAGTATTGGAGGACAAAATGACTACTCATCAGCTGAAACTGTGGGATCTTGAAGATAGATCTCACAGATCTAATGTGAGGCTCAGGGGGATACCAGAGAGTGTTAAAGACTTAGGCTGCTTTCACATTGCAGATTTTTCAAATCCGATGCTGTCCGATCAAAATCAGACAGCATCGGATCCGAATTTGGCCCCATGCAGCCCTATGGGCATCGGACCGAATCGGATGTGCACTAAATGCCATCCGATTTGGTCCAATCCGATTTTGTCCGATGTTTTTATCGGTGCAAAAACCGGAGCTTGCTCCGATTTTTGCACCGAAAATAAAATCGGACAAAATCGGATCGGACCAAATCAGATGGCATTTAGTGCACATCCGATCCGATCCCTTTAACATGGGGCCCTATGGAGCAGGGTCCGAGGAAACATCTGATGTCTCCTCGGACCCGATTTTACTGTACTGAGCATGCTCAGTACAGTAAAACTGCTCCAAACTGGGAGCGCAGGGGTTAAAAAATAAAAAAAAAGTTTATGCTCACCTCCCCCGAGCCCCGCCGTCTTCCAGCAGGCTCCCGGTGGCTCCCGCAGGCTCCCGGTGTCTGCAGAGGTCTTCTACTGCAGTACAGGACCTGCGGTGACGTCACAGTCACGTGAAAGCAGGTTACCATGGTGGAACCTGCTGTCACGTGACTGTGACATCACCGCAGGTCCTGTACACATGAAGAAGACCTCTGCAGCCACCGGGAGCCACCGGGAGCCTGCGGGAGCCACCGGGAGCCTGCTGGAAGACGGCGGGGGCTCGGGGGGAGGTGAGCATAAACTTTTTTTTTTTTTTCTTTTTTTCAGCCCAGAGGCTACGATTTAATTCCGGAATTGGATGCCTATTTGGCATCCGATTCCAGGCATCAGAAGGGAGCCGATGCTGTCCGAATTTTTCGGACAGCATCGGCTCCCTTTAAAATCGTAATGTGAAAGTAGCCTTAGAGCTGCCTTCTTTCTTTACTGATTCCTTATCTGCTGTTCTGGCTGACACCCCACTTGCTTCACTTGATATTGCTAGGATCCACAGGGTCCCAAAGCCTACTCATGTCCATAAGGATTTACCCAGAGATGTCCTGGCATGTCTGCATTCCTATAAGACTAAGGGCCACTTTACACACACCAACTTATCTGTCCAACTTCTGACCAACTTACTGGTTGCAGTGAAATCATGGACACATTGCTCCATTTTGTGGCTGTGTACAAATGGAACAATGTGTCCATGATTTCACTGCAACCAGTAAGTTGGTCAGAAGTTGGACAGATAAGTTGGTGTGTGTAAAGTGGCCATAAGGATGATTTTATGCAAGCAATGAAATCTTGACCAGACCTGCAGGATCCTTATGCTAAAGTGGCAGTTTTTCCTGATTTATCTGCTGGGACTCAAGCTAGGAGGAGAGAATTTGCTCCAATGTGCAAAGTTTTGAGAGAGACAACCATATTCCTTATAGCTGGGGATTCCCGGTAAAAGTACGGTTTTCTTATGACGACAACTGTTATGTCTTCAACTCTCCCAAGAAATTGGATAAAGCCCTCCGGAATGGAATCTCCCCCCCATTGCCTGAAGTATCGTCCCGATCCGCACATGGTCCTTCACAAAGGAGGCTGTCCCCGGGATGGAGGTCGGCTACATGACTGCCTAGACTTGATTTTTTCTTTTTTTCTTCCCTGTTTTAATGCTGTTCGGCACAGTTTCTGATGGCCGGGCCTGTGGGGGCTTCTCCCCTGTCTTTTATACCAGCTTGGCATTGTCTTGTGGAGTGGTGGTCCCACTTTCTAGATGGACATGCGTGCCTGTTTGGCCCCCCTAGCAGAGAGAACTTATTCTCTGCCTCTTTGGTATATATATGTGTCCTCACGAGTGTTCTTATATGTATATTATATTTGTCCTCTTTCTCCTTCTTTCTTTTTTCCAAGATTCTTTTCTCTCCCTGGAGATCGTCAGTTACTTCACACAAGAAATAGGTTGCTGGTCTACTATTCACCATGTCTGTAAAGTTAGTATCACTAAATGTGAACGGGTTAAATTCACCATATAAGAGATCTATGATGTGGAGGGAAGCCCGGGCCTTAAAAGCTGATATTTTTTGTGTTCAGGAGTCTCACTTACTAAGAGGATAATTTTCGGGTGGTACACCATTTGTTTCCTATAGCACTATTTTCTAATAATAAGGCGAAAACAGCTGGGGTGTGTATATTTGTTAAAAATTCCATAGCCTTCCATCTGGTCAAGGATTTTTGTGATCCTTGATGGACGATTTATCATTATGTCTTGTGATATTCAAGGGATGAGATATACTATTGTGAATCTATATGCTCCAAATCACTCTCCCATCAAATTTCTTCGAGATGTATTGAACAGGCTGAAGGAGTGGCCAGATGGAAGGTTGATTATTTGTGGAGATTTCAATATAATTCCTTCTCATGACCTGGATTGCTCAGTTATAAGGAAGAATATCAACATGCTCTGTAAAGAATACCATTTACATGATATTTGGAGGTACCTACATGCTACGGAGAGAGACTATTCCCACTATTCGTATAGACACAATTCCTACTCAAGAATTGATTTTTTCCTTGTGGACAGCGGACAACTTCATAATTGCGTCTCGGCTGAAGTGGGTCTGCTCTACTGGTTGGATCACGCCCGGTCAGTCTTGAGATCTCCGTAGTGTGCAGACCTCTTCCTCAGTGGCAGTGGAGATTAAACCCAGCTGTGTTGTCCCATAAGAAAATTTGTAGCGAGATGGAAAAGAATTTGTTGGATTTCTTCTCTATTAATGATAATGGGGAGGTAAGGGACAAGTCCCTGTGGGAAGCTCACAAGGTCTATACTAGAGGCCTTTTTATTCAGAAGTCCTCACAACTTAAAAAAGATAGCGATCGACTCAGGGTGGAATTCATAGATTCCCTCCAGAGCCTTGAATCCCTTAATAAATCGGCCCCGTCTAGCCTGATTTACCGTCAGCTGTTCCAAGTTAGGACACAGCTGAGATCATTCTTGCTGGAACAACACAAAAAATACATGAGAATAGTAAAGACTTAATTTTATGCTGATGGGGATAGGGCTGGTTCTCTATTGGCAAGAAGAGTTAAACGCCGAGAGGCTTTGGCATGCATAAATGCTATTCGAGACCAGAACGGTTCCATTATCAGGAATCCAGTCCTTATCGCGGAAACTTTTGCTAAGTACTACTCAGCCCTTTGTAATCTTAAAGATGACTGCAACACTCCTTCTCCTACTCCAGAATTGATCAACTCCTTTCTAGATGGGATATCCCTCCCCAAGGTTACACAGGATCAACTAGACCAATTGAATGCTCCGTTTACCTTGACAGAGATAATCCAAACTATTAATTTAACTAAAATGCACTCAGCTCCAGGCCCAGATGGGTTTTCTAACATATATTACAGAAAATTCTCACTATATTGGCCCCATATTTACTACGTACTTTTTTCTCCTGGTAACTTGAGGCTCTCTGCCTGCTACGGCCTTACAGGCAACGATATAAACTATCCCAACACCGGGCAAGCAAAGGGATGACCCTGGTAGCTACCGGCCGATTTATTTACTAAACTGTGATGTGAAGATTTATTCGAAGCTCCTGGCGGCACGGTTACTTAGGGTCACTCCTTCCCTGATCCACATAGACCAGGTTGGATTTGTGTCGGGGAGGTAGGCTGGAGATGGCACCCATCGCATTCTGGATCTTCTTGGGGTAATGGAGGGGGCGGGGGTCCCTGGTGCATTCCTGTCTTTAGATGCTGAAAAAGCGTTTGATAGGGTGCACTGGGGATACCTCACCTCGATCCTGGATAAGTTCGGTATTTCTGGACCATTCATGTCGACAATCATGTCTCTATACTCTAATCCGAATGTGAGGGTGCTCTCATCTGGTTTCCTGTCGGATTCCTTTCAGATATCTAATGGTACGCGCCAGGGTTGTCCCTTATCACCGGTCATCTTTTCATTGCTTATTGAACCCCTAGCGGAAACTATACGAACAAATAAACATATTGAAGGTCTTAGTGTAGGCTCGTAATAGGACTTTACGCAGATGACATAATTATCACATGTACGAACCTTGAGTCCTCTCTCGAAGAGATTATGCAAGTCTTACATAAATTTTCTCTCACCTCTGACTTCAAGCTTAATGCGAGTAACTCTCTGCTACTTCCTGTTGGTGTCTCGCCGGTTGTTCAGGCGCGTTTGGAAGAGAGGTTTCCTTTTGTGTGGAAGAATGATGGGATTCCATATTTAGGTGTAACTCTCTCGCGATCCCACAGGCTGGTAGCTTCTAACATGGAGAGGCTCCCCTAGACCATAAGGTCAGAGATTGGGAATCACCCTCTCAATAATATGTCATGGATAGCCCATATCCACGCATCTAAAATGTTTGTACTTCCACAAATTTTATATGTTTTCAGAGCTTTGCCTATTCGGATTGCGACGAGATTTTTACATAAACTGCAATCTTTAACTAACTCTTATATCTGGGCGGGTAAGGGCCCTTTCACATCAGCGTTTTTTGAAATTCGCGGCAGATGCGGTGAAAAAAAACCGCATCTGCCGCGTTTGCCGCATAACCGTTACACTTGCGGCGCGGTTGCGGTAATCCCCATAGAAAGTATAGGGGGACTTGCGGCAGGTGCGGCAAGTGCGGTTTTGCACTTGCGGCAAGTGCGGCCGCGAAAAAAACCGCAGTCAGCCGCGTTTTTTTTCGCGGCCGCACCTGCCGCAAGTGCAAAACCGCACTTGCCGCACCTGCCGCAAGTCCCCCTATACTTTCTATGGGGATTACCGCAACCGCGCCGCAAGTGTAACGGTTATGCGGAAAACGCGGCAGATGCGGTTTTTTCACCGCATCTGCCGCGAATTTCAAAAAACGCTGATGTGAAAGGGCCCTAAGAAAGCACGGGTTGCGGGGAAAATAATGTACCTTCTTTTGCTGAGGGGGGTATGGGAGTCCTAAATATTATCAACTATTATAAGGCGGCGCTCTTTGAGTCAGTAAAAAAATGGTGGTCTTCCCCGGCAGAGCCCCCCAGTTGGATGAGTATTGAAACCCATGCTTTGGGAGGTTCTCCTCTGCGCTCGCTTTTAAAAGCTGAGTCACTAGCGTGTAGAAACGTCAGGCCGGCACTCCTAGCTCCTCTGGCTACTTTGGCCTTGTGGCGTGAGGTGATTCCGTCCTTGGTTTCTTTCCGGTTTCGGTCATAGGTCTGGATTCACTCCATTTCCATATTGCAGGATTGAACTTGAGGCCATGGTGGAGGTTGGTCTGCATGTTTCTGGAGATTTGCTGTGGGATGACTCGTTTCCTCCATTTGACACACTCTGTGAGGAATTCCCAGAGCTTAAAAGATGCTTTCTTCAATACATGCAGATAAGGCATTTTCTTCACTCGGTAGATAAAAAGCGAATGCCCTTTCCGCATTTCAGAAATTCCTTCTCTCTGACCCACAAAATTATAAAGGATTATCATTGATTTATAAGGAACTTAACAAATAGCATTCAGGTCTCATCCATCTTACGTGACCAAATGGGAGGATGATCTGTCGTTTCGGGCTACAGAGGAGGAGTGGAGCGCAAGCCTAAAGGCAGTAGGGTCGCCTACCAGATGTATTAGCCACCAAAAATCCGTGAAAAAGAACCAACTCAGGTGGTATCTCCCCCTTCTCGGTTGGTACATTTCACAGCGGATGCTTCCCACTTGTGTTGGAGACAGTGTGGGGAGAAGGGCACCCTCTCACATATGTGGTGGTTTTGTACTAAACTAAGACCCTTCTGGGCAGTTATTTCCCAGCTCTTACACACAATGATGGGGTTGGAAGTTCCTCTTACCCCACAATTAGCTGTTCTAAAAATTGGTATAGATGGAATACATAGAGATTTTCAGCCATTGTCTCTATAGTTCTTACTGCCTCGAGAATGTCTATAGCTGTTAAGTGGAAGACACCTTGTCCCCCAACTCTCCAAGAAGTGGCTGATAGGCTTAACTCAACTTTCCATCATGAGTATTGGCTATCGTTAGACTCCAAACAGAGGAATAAGGTGATTGACATATGGTCAATGTGTATGGTTATTTCCAGCTTTTCTCCTTGTACTTAGAATTAATCGTGAAGTTTGATAGTCTCTGTCTTGTCTTTTCTATTTCTCCCATTCCTCCCTTCCCCTCCTTATCTCTTTCCTTTTCTTCTTACCCCATTTCTATCTTGCCTATCTTGTCATTATTTCTTTATCTTCTTTTCTACTATTGCTTTTCGTTTCCTTCATCCCTCCCTTTTAGGATAGAATTGGCATATGCTTGCCTCTGTTGGTAATTTTATGTACGTATCTTTGTGCTCATGTGACCAATGGTCAATGTTGTTGTTCTTATGTTTGTTCTCAAATCTTTCAATAAAAATCTATTGAAAAAAAAAAAGAATGTTAAACTGTGGATAACCCTGCCCACAACCCTAATTTGTAGATCTGTAGGACAAAGTGCCGTTGTGTCCACGCTGCCGTCAAAAGGATCACCAGAGACAAGAGAGAATCTGGGCTGAATTGTGTTTTATTCTTCCGACGCGTTTCGGAGCCTTTACTCTCAGGGACAATCAAGATGCAACTGACAATGCTTCAATTTATACAGAACCTAAAACCATGTTTCTGCATCACACTCAGGGAGGAGACTGAGTCACGTGATCATTCTTTTGTAAACAAACAATTACAACCGAATGCATTTAGTTACAATACATGAAAAATATTTTGATAATGAAACATAAAACATAAAAAAGAAAGATCAACAAGTCATAGTCCTCTTTTTTTCTTTTAAAAACTTATAAAATAAGCAGCAACAAGTCAGATTGACTAAATGTATGATTGGGGAATCGAACCTTCATGTGTGGTGAAAAAAAGGAGGAAAAACATAGTGCTGATAATTGTTAGGGAGCTACTTGTGGAAGTACAAAGACTAGGTGCACGTGTAAGTGGATATATCAGTGAAGGTAGACAATCATTTTATATGACCCTAAAATATCTGGATATCGTGCTTGTAATGTTATTTGTCCTAGTGCGCAGTATAAAAACCACAGAGAAAAAGGAACAGAGAGGGCGTAGGCCATTTAGCCATAATGAGGAGCGATGTTGCCGTCTAGCAATCTATTTGTGTGATGCAGATTTAAGTGTAACTATTCTGTGAAATTGAAACTAAGTCTGTGTATGGGGAAGTGGTAAGGAGCTTCATCTGAAACCGTGATGAGTGCAAGTGAACTGAGATAGAGACCCCCATCAACCAGAGAGACAACATACAAAGAAATAAATACAGTGCAGAGGTGAAAAATTTAGGGAAAGTCTGAAAATAGATATATATAAGTGCAATAAATTCAAAAGTGTGATATATATGTGTACATTTATTCTTTTTGGAAATTTTATTATTTACTATTGATGAGATTTTTTTTAAAAGATTTATTACTATATAAAAATATTTATTGCTATTAAAATAAATTAAACTCATTAAAAATAAAATATGTATTGCTATAAAAATAAAATGGAATATTTATAATAAAAAAATGGAGTATTTATAATAAAAACTAAGATTTATCTATAATCATCTTTGTGCTTGAAAGTTAATTGTATCAATTTCTATATGTTTATTTTTCTTTTCTATTTAATGTTCCTAGTCTATTGGTATTGGTGGCAGGAATATGGTCAATAGCAGTCACCCTCAATTTGTTGTAATCTTTATTATGGACCATATTGAAATGATTCGATACTCCATGTTGTTTAAACGCCTTTCTAATGTTGGATCTATGTTTATTTACCCAACAATTAAGTTCTTGGACGGTGCGCCCAATATATTGAAGTTTACATGGGCCCTCAAGTAGATAAACTACATAGGAGTTATTACAGGTCATATTGTGCATAACTGGATGTGTTTCTCCTGTTGTAGTGGACTTGAACTCATGGGTTTGTTGTAATATTTTGCAACATAGACAGCGTTTTCTACCACACTTCACAGATCCTTTTGAGGGGATGGGGCTTTTTGCACTAATGTGGTTAGATTTTTTTAGTCTACTCAGTGCTAAAATGCTTGGAGCTCTTCTATACGTGATATCTGGTTGGTTGGGCAATACTTTTCCTAATACTGGATCATTAAGAAGTATTGGCCAGTGTTTCATCAAAAAATTTTTAATCTCACAGTGTTTTTTGTTAAAAGTTGTGATGAAATTAAAGGTATGGTTGCCCCCTACTTTCTTATTGTTTTGTTTTGGTTTTAATAAATCATTTTGTGAAATATGTGAACTCATATTGCAGGCAAAATATTAATCAGTTCCATTGGATATTTGTGGGTAATGAATTGATTTTTTAATATGATAGATTGTTTGGCAAAAACCTCATTATCAGAACAGTTTTTCTTGATTCTCTTAAATTGATTAACCGGAATGTTTCTCAACCATTTACTGTAGTGTCCACTGGAGAAGTGGACATAGCTGTTTTTATCCACCTTCTTGAAAAAGGTTTTTGTCAAGATACGATTATTCTCTAGGTATATTGTCAAATCCAAGAAATCAATGCTGGTATTGTGTAGATATGGCTCAAATTTCAACCCCAATATATTGTCAAAAAGTTCCCCCAAGAAATCATCAACATTACCCAGATTATTATCCCATATAATAAAGATATCATCAATGTACCTTTTAAAAAGAATGAGCCCATCACAAAAACTGTTTCCTTAAATATAGATTTTTTTCAAATACACCCATAAAGAGATTAGCATATGCACAAGCTATTTTTGAGCCCATCGCAGTCCCTTTGATTTGATCATAAACAAACATCTAAAAAAGTTAAGTAGTTGTTGGTCAAAATAAATTCAAGACCTGGTATGATGAAGATTTTTTGTTCAGGAGGAATTCTGCCATCATTTTGCAAAATGGAGTCGATACAGGCAATCCCTATCAGATGTTCTATATTAGTGTATAATGATACAACATCTAAGGTTAAAAAACAATATGAATCTTTCCATGTTAGATCTTTCAATATGTTAATTAATTGTGTGGAATCCTTTAAGTAGTTGTCTAGTTTCAAGACATGGTATTGTAGTATTCTTTCAATGTACAGAGCTAAATTGCTGCTCAAAGATCCGATGCCGGAGATGATAGGTCTCCCTTGGGGTTGTTCTAAATTCTTGTGGATCTTAGGCAGATGGTAAATGAAGGGTTTTGTGGGATTATTGTTTGTCAGGAACCTTTTTTCAGCATCATTAATAACACCCTCACTAAAAGCATTTTTGATCATATCATTATACTTTTTGATCAAATCTGGGAAAGGATCATAATTAATTTGTTTGTAATATGCTACATCTGATAAAATGATATTTGCTTCCTCAATATAGTCTGCATAGTTTTGTATCACTACACCTCCTCCTTTGTCAGCATTGCTGATGACTATATTTCTGTTTTTTTGAAGAGACTTGAGGGCTTTTGATTCATGGGTAGTTTGATTATTAGTGAGCTCCTTTGAAGTCCCATTAAGAGAATCCAGGTCTTTTAGAACCATCTCTTGGAATGTTTCTATATAGTGGCCTTTACTATTCAAAGGGTAGAAATTACTTGTATTTTTTAAATCAGGATGTAAATTTTGTCTGTATTAGTCATGATGGCAGGTTTTTCCTCTTGTAATTCAAAATGCTTTTTTAGGGTTAATTTTCTTACATATTTATGAATGACTACAAAGAGGTCCAAATCATTAGGTTCATGTGTCGGGCAAAATGATAGTCTTTTTTTGAGCAAAGAAATTTCATTATTGTTGAGTGTATAGCTGGATAAGTTGATAATGTTGTTATTATCAGATGAGGTTGCATTTAGAGCGCAAAGGTGACCCTTCCTTTCTTTTTTATCTTTTCTTTTACCTCTTCCACCTCTCCTATTTTTCGCTTTAGTAATTGGGGACTGAAAAAACTGGTGATATGATGGTGCTGGTTTGCAAAACTTAAAAAAAGGCACCAGACCTGTATTATCATTGCTACCACTTTGTTATTTGGGATCTATTCAGGAGTTGTCAAATTAGAAATTGATGGTCTTATCAAGGTTACCATATTACTGGAGGACTTACTTCTTGGTTTTAATTGGATTTTTTTTTAATGGTTTTCACTAGTATTATCAGTTTGTTCAATATTAACAATAGGTGAATGTATATCAGCTTGGATCTTATTATTATTATGCAAAATAATTGGCATGAGAGGTCTCTCTCTATTTATCCTATTGATTTGCTCTTTACTTTTTATGAGATGCTCTTCATCTGTTATAGGTTTGTTAATAGGGGTATCTTTATTCTTTTTAGTGTAGTAATTTTTTTTTAGCCTCATGGTGAATTAAAGCTTTAGTTGTAATTGTATTGACAGGGATGTTTGCATCATTTTTGGAGAGACTATTGTTTTCTGTCTCATGGTGTAGTAATGCTTTTGCTACCATCGTATTCATAGTGGCAACAGGCGCACCAACCACTGATATAGTTCCAATCTGAGATTTTTGTTTGTTCTCTTCTATCCTATTCCAGTCATCATCTGTGAAAACCGCATCTATGGGTGAGGAAGGCTGTTCTTCCTCATGAGTGTCATCTGTCACTATCTCATTGGTGGTGATCTCAGATTCGTTATCTCTTGTATAGTCTCACTCAAGTTACCCTCATTTAAAATAATGATATCAGGGGTTTTATCTGTGTTAATAGTGGTGCCATTGTTAATAGTTTCAGTAGTATCTCTGTTTTTACCACTGGGGGTTTAATTTGGTGTCCTTTGGTGTTTGCTGTTAGAAAACCTTCTTGTAGGGTAATTCATTGTGGAAATAGATGTTCTTGAATCAGAGAAGGACCTTTTTCTTCCTTGTGTGATGTTTTTCTTATAATATGCAAAATGATTTCTCTCGATCACTTCAGTTTTATCTTTCTCAGTATTAACATAATCTTTCCTATCTCTGTTTAATTTCTTTGACTTCCTCAATATTGTATTGTGTTCTATCTGTGTGATGTTAGTACAGATGTTTGCATAAATTCTTTTGTACTCGGGGTGTATGTCAAATTTGGCTAATTTTTTAATTAATTCTTGTATTGTCTCTGTAGCCTTATCTGCTAAAACATTCCTCTTGAGACACAACATAGTTATCAAATTATGCATAAAAATACTCAGGTATTCATTCCATCTCACAGTAACTCATTATCATCAGGAAAGGGAGATCTTAAGACCAGTCTAAGCCCTCTAGGGCAAATGTCTTCTTCCAAATAAAGGGATAAAAATTTTGCATCCACTCCATATTTAATCTGATCCTTCAAATTATCCTCAAGGTTATGTAAGGGTATGTGCACACACATGCCGGGTTTGTGAAGGCGGCGGCTGGGCAGACCCGACAGGAAGCTCTGCAGCCGTCCACCGGCTTCCTGGCGGGTATGTGCGGCGGGGTGTAGGGCGGGTGCACAGCGGGTTAGTGGCGGCGGTGTTGTGGCGGCTGGAAGCTACATGATTCTGTGCTTGCAGCCGCTGCATAACCGGCCGGTTTATTGAACATGCACATTCGTTGCTAACCCGCTGGGAACCCAGCGGTTTAGCAACAGATGAGCATGTGTAAACCGCCGGTGTGTGCACAGCTTCCATAGGTTTTAATGTTAATCCAAATGCCGGTTTGGATTAACATAAATTTACATAAACTTATGGAAACCGACTGGCGGTTTACACAGCTAAACCGATGCTAACCCGGCATGTGTGCACATACCCTTAGAGTTCCTTCAAAGTTTTGGTATCATCCTCAGAGAAAACATCCTGTGTGATCTCTGATGATGCAGGGGTATAATTGCTGATTCCAATCGTCTGCAAATAATTTCAAAAAGTGTGATGTAGAAGATCCAAAAAGAATAACGTATACATATACTTCTACATCACACTTTTTTTTAATTTATTGCGCTTATATATATCTATTTTCAGCCATTTCACCTATTCCTCTTTACTCAATTTTTCACCTCACACTGTATTTATTACCTTGTATGTTGTCTTTCTGGTTGATGGGCGTCTCGATCTTAGGTCTCTTGCATTCTTCACGGCTTCAGACGAAGCTCCTTACCCGACTTGGTAGACCCGAATTACCCGACTTGGTAAACTTGTACAACCATGTCCTGGTGAGTTCTACAAACTGCACCCCAGCCTACCTACCCTGCGTAGAGAAAAGTCTCCAGCAAGCTAGAGAAAGACAAGAGAGAACCTTTAACCAACATGCTCTAGCAACCCCATTACAACCTGGTGAGCAAGTTCTCAAGAGAAAGAGATGCACCAACAAATTGGATAATCAGTCAGAAACCACCCCATAAACAGTCTTACCATCAAATTTAGACAATGCCAAAGTGTGTCTAATCAGCAAGGACGAAGGAAGGACGTCAGCAGTTGTGTTAAGATACCATCTAAAACTGTGTCCTGAAACCCTGAAGACACCAGAAGTAACCTTACCCGTTCAAGTCCAACCTGTCAGGAAAGAAGAGGATGTGTTCCATACCGTCTTAGGAGATTTCCCCAAAACATGGCCAAATTACTATGGAGCAGTTGTAGCTCTCATGATTTCCTTCCCTCAAGTGGTAGAACCCATACCACAAGAAGTCCCAAGACATGAAGAACTGGAAGTTGAGACTGTAGAGGAAGAACCTATTCCTGGTCACAGTGGGGTGCGAGTCCTGCTGTCACAACTCCATCCTCAGTAGTAGCAGATACACGTCCACCCACACCATTATGCTAAGTACACCCAGTACACCAGCATTACGCAGATCACAGCGTAGTACCCAGGGTCAGATACTGGCTAGGTACAAGGAATAAAGTGTGGAATCAAATGTGGAATGTAAATATGTTTGTTATAAGGCTGAATAGAACCCGTTAAAGTGTAAGTGTACAAAAAGGGTGAGAGTAGCATGGTGTTAGGTGGCAGCCACGGAGAGTAAGAACTTGGCCTCTTATGCGGAGACCCGAGGGCTTAGGAGTTTACTGCACTTAAACCAGAGACACCCGTAGAAACTTGTTTATATTTGTTTACAACGTTAAAAGCTCAGTACCTACAGACTGTCCTGTAAGAACTCTTCGCATATACTTGAACTTTGAACTTCTTTTCCTTTTATTTACTCATGGACCATACTTACCACAGAACTGGTTGTAGTAAAGACTATTTTAATATATTTAGCAGCCCCGGTGGCAATAGACTAAGCCCCCGGAAAGACTGCTTTTTGAACTTTTTGGACACTTTTTGAGCTTCAGTGTTTTTTGTATTTTTTCTTTTAAGACTCTGTACATAATAATTGTTTTGATATGTTATTTGTTTGTTTTTCTACAGTCCAGGAGTACTGTTCTTCACTAAGGGGGAATGTGGCACCCCAGGATTCATGTGCCACAGTAACAACACAAAGGGTTAACTCCCCACACAACACCAGCACCTCCAGGCCAGAAGGGGGAGACCAAGCTGCTCCCCTGTATATTCTGGTATGGAGAGGAAGTGGGCAGTGCAGTTCCTAGGAGGACTGTGAAGACGACCTGGGTGTAAAAGAGCTGTGCTAAGCTCAGCCTGAGGTAAACTGACCAGTTCCAGGCCAAGCAAGGGTCTGAAGAAATGAGGCAGGAACAGAGAGGAACACACCTGGGGGACCGAGTTACCCTAAAACTCACCCCAGAGGATCCGAGGCTGTGCATGACACATATAGCACAGTAAACACCGGGGAAGTGAAGATTCCACATTCTTCACCTGTACCAGGATACAGCAATGCCACAGAGTTCAGGATAGATATAAAGGACTCGAATTGCCTATCAGACTTGGACCCGGGAGGAGGAACAGCAGCAGAGCTTATGCAGCAGCAGGGGCCACACACAGTGCAGAAAGGGAGCCAAGACGATCTAGCTGGGTGGGAGAGACCCTGAACCCCAAACAGACTCTGTGGACAATACTTTACTGGATTACATCTTAAGTAAAAGACCAAAAGAAACTTCAAACTGTGAATCTGCCTGTTCATTGTGCCATTTGCCCAATATTCCACCTGCAGAGCTGGAGAGTGCTCTCCTCACAGACTGATTGGAAAGGCTGCAGCAGCAGGAAAGTAAGTGAACTGCACCTATTACAACATATTATCCAGCACCAAGACAACCAGTGCTGCAACTGCAAAGTAAGTGCCTGTGTCGACTACAACCCCCATCATAACCACCATAGACTACTACCACTCCTGCCCTGGGGACCTATAGCCCTACCCGGAGAGGGCTTACCACCTCAGCTGCCCCTAAGTCACCATCACCAGCTGCATGCAGGCAGTGGAGGCCCCTCTGGCCACAATACACCGGGTGGCGTCACGACTCTATCCCCTGTAAATAACCCCCAACCTTTACTTGTGGGCTCGGGACACGGTCCGAACCAAGACCGCCATGATACCCCGGTCCGGTACCGAGAACCCCATTATAGTGAGCTCCACATAACTACTGTATATACTCAAGTATAAGCCGACCAGAGTTTAAGCCGAGGTCCCTAATTTTACCCTCCAAAACTAGGGAAACTTATTGACTCGATTATTAGCCTAGGGTGAGAAATGCAGCAGACCCCCATCCTGTTATATAGCCCCCCGTCACTGGTATATAGCCCCCCCATCCTGGTATATAGCGCCCCCATCAGTGGTATACAGGCCCCTCAGCAGTGGTATACAGGCCCCTCAGCAGTGGTATACAGGCCCATCCCTTAGTATTTGGCCCCCATGCTGCGGCACCTGTTAAAATAACAAACATTTTATACATTACCATTCTTGCGACTCCTTCCTGGCACCGCCGCGTCCTCTGGTCTCCCTACTTCTTCCTTCTTGTGTCGGCTTCTATTGCTGTGACCGAAGATGCAGCGATGACGTCATCGCTGCTGCGCTGGTCACATGACACGGGCACAAGCAGGAAGAAGCAGGGAGACCGGAGGACGCAGTGGTGCCAGCAAGGAGTCGCCGGAAAGGTAATGTATAAAATGTTTGTTATATTAACAGGTGCCGCAGCCTGGGGGCCAGATACTAAGGATATTAATATTTAGTAGATCCACCTTTTGCAAAAATAACAGCCTCTATTCGCTTCCTATGGACTATGACGAGGAGGATGAAGAAATAGAGCTACTTTTATTCGGAATTAACGGTAATACATGCACAACCGTCATACCGTCGGTTCAGCGTGGATGGCCAGAGGACAGGGGAGAGGAGGAGGATGATGAGGCCAGCATGGCCAGTCATGCTGTTGGTGAGGACCCTGAAGTCTTGCCTGTTAACAGTCTGGTGCACATGGCTGACTTTATGTTACGCTGCTTGTCTCATGACCCTCACGTTATCAACATCTTGGCAGACACTCATTACTGGTTGGTGACACTTTTACACCCACGCCACAAGGAAAACTTTATCTCTCTTATTCCTGAGGCGGAGAGGTCTCCAAAAATGCTGCAGTACCAGAAGGCCATAGTCACGGAATTAGTCCAAAAATTCCCTTCTGAAAATGCTAGTGGCAGAGGTCACGATTTGGTGGACAACCAAGGCGTCCGGGCGAGAGAGGCACAAGTCCAATCCAGCAGAGGTAGGGGAACACTCTCAAAGATCTGGGACAGTTCTCTCAGCACCTCCCATAGCACAGGCCCTGAGGTGCGGGGTAGTGTCACAAGAACTGCAAAGTTTGCGAAGATGCTGAGGGAGTACCTTGCCGATCGTACAAAAGTGCTCCTAGATTCCTCTGTGCCTTATAATTATTGGGTATCCAAGCTGGACACGTAGCGGGAATTGGCTCTCTACGCCTTGGAAGTCCTGGCCTGCCCTGCTGCTAGCGTTTTGTCAGAGCGTGTGTTTTTAGTGCCGCAGGTGGAATCATTACAGATAAACGCACCCGCCTGTTAACTGAAAATGCTGACAGGCTGACTCTGATCAAGATGAATAAGGGTTGGATTGGGCCTGACTTCACCACATCACCACCAAATGATAGCGTAATTTAAATTTTGTGCTGGTAATTGCCATGCATCTCCGCACACCCACACATCGGTACACACTTCATGACTTTGGCTACTTGCTGTACTGCTCCTGCTTCTCCTCATCCGCCACCATCATATGATCAGTGCGACCGTGGTTCATGATGCCACGAAAATATAATTTATTTACATCATATTTATGGTGATGATGACCCTAACCGTTCAAAAGTTAGACAGTATTTTCATGTATACCCCCGAGAGATAAATGTTTTAGTCCATGCTTACAGAATGGGCATTACAAGTACAGGAGACTTGCTCCTTTGTAATGGGAACAATATTTAGAGGCTCTCCTCCATGTTTCCTTCCAGGGGAATTGGGGTGCCTCCCAATTTTTGGCTACCCTGCCACAGGGCAATACTACAAAAGACCCACTTCCTTAAAATGGGCACATTATTTAAATAGGCCCTCATGCACGTCTCTATCCAGGGGCATTGGGGTGCCCCCCAAATTTTGGCTACCCTGCCAAAGGGCAATACTACAAAAGACCCACTTCCTTAAAATGGGCACAATATTTAAAGAGGCCCTCATGCACGTGTCTTTCCAGGGGCATTGGGGTGCCTCCCAATTTTTAGCTGCCCTGCCAAAGGGCAATACTACAAAAGACCCACTTCCTTAAAATGGGCACAATATTTAAAGAGGCCTTCATTTACATCTCTTCCCAGGGGCATGGGAGTGCCACACAATTTTTTTAAAAAAAATTCTTTCATGTAATCCAAAAAACTAACATACACCAACTCTGTCTCACAAGTGGGTATGAGCCCTTAAATATTTTTTCCATGAAAATCCGTTTTGGTTTCATTTTGTAACGTTTTCTTGACAGTCCGTAAAAGTGGCGTAATACTCTGACAACATTGTTCACAGCAGTGACCGTGGAGTCTGACATGCTTATAGGGGTCTTCCCCATGCTGTTCCCATGTCATTTGAACACTGTTCTGATACTTTTGTGACATTTTTAGGGTTTTTCCATGCCGCCGGGGGTCATGCCAGAAAAATACTTGGGTCTCCCATAGGATAACATTGGGCTCGGTGCTCGGGCCGAGTACATGAGTATCTTGGGATGTTCGGCCTGAGCATCGAGCATCCGAGCATTTTAGTACTTGCTCATCTCTAATGGCCACATCATAATCTGGACACAGCCACTATACAGAGGTCAGGTCAGTAGTGACAGTGGAACAGAGAGAGGGGGGAGGCAGACATTCAGCCAGCCTGTGTTACTGATCTGCATATTTTTTGTCACGATTGTCACAATAAACTGAGTGAAATTGCAATCTGACATTTTCTTAATTTCTTGTGTGCCGGGGTTAACCTTGATTGGTCTGTGTTACTGGGATAACCAGGCAGGTAGTCCACTAAGTTCTTCTGCCTTACGTCACATTATGTGCCAGTGCCACATTTCTACCCCCGGGGGCCCCCTCACCTGCTGCTGATGTTCTTCTTCTCTGCAATTTGCAGAGCTAGAAAGCAGCACTTCACAGATCACATGGAGAGTCTGCAGGGGTGGAGCCAAGCGCTGTCCTGCTGCCTGCATTGAAAGTGAAAGCACAGGCTGTGCAGCTCCCCCTGTCTCACTGATACACAGGAGCCGGCCGACTGCTTCTTCACATCACGGGCCCCTCAAGCAGTGCGGGGTCGCATCGCACCTGCGACTACTGCGACCTCAGTAGTTATGCCATTGATGCCTACCACTACTACTGCTGCTATATCTCCCACAGCCTCATTAACAATTACACCTTGACTTGGTAACTTATGATCACCAATTTGAATATTGGGTTCCCAGTCGCCTAGCTGGGGAACAGATTGACCATTACTTGCAATTACGCTTAACTTCACGTTGCCCACTGATTCAGGATATCATAGTCTGAATTCCTTGCCAAGGTTTGGCGGTCAATGGTGGTGACTTGTGAACCAGTATCTAATAAAGCTTCTAAAGGTACAGCATCAATCCATATGGTTATATATGGACATTTGGAGATGACCCATTGCGATTGTCCCTCTTGGCCTTTGATTTACCTCTCTAGGGATGGCTCTTGGCCTCAGGGGTGACTCGTTTAACTTATAGTATTGATACTTATAGTTCCCAGGATGCTTACAATAAATACAGTAAACACAATCACCAGATGGAGACTTTCCAGAGTCTGGGCGACTAGAATGTGGCTCTTTGGACAATGTCCAACTTACAGATGACTCATGTGATGCAGGGGGTTGGCCTTTTAGCTCTTTTAAGGCTTGGCATACAGATTCAAGGTTTTAGATAAATGCATCTGTGGAAGGAGGTGCATAAATGAAAGTGGGGGCTGGCACAGACTGTGTGGCCTGCATAAGGGAGACATGTGAAAGTAGGGATACAGTGGATATTCCAGCTGCCAGGTCTGGGGAACAAGGAGCAGGATCATAGATGGTACAAGGTGAGTCAGTGATGTGCCCCCAGGGCCGTAGGGTAGTCAGAATCGGGCTTTAATTCTTCCGGGGAGTCACAGGGGTGGAAAAACGGCTCCATGACCCTGAATATCAAATAAGTTTGGGGATTTTGGTTTTGGGGATAGGAGTCGTGACGCCACCCGTGATGTTTGGCTATTTATGGCCGATGCTGAGGTGCTGGACCTTTGGGGATGATGGATTCGCAGCTACGGGTGGAGCCGTTCCCCAGGGCAACCAGTAAAATCTGTGATGGTGGTAGGCCACTGGGGTGCATTACTAAGGGTGTAGAATAACCGACAGACACACTGTACGTAGTCTCGTTTACCTTTACTGGTAGTTGCAGGTTCAGACCAAGACACTGTCCACAGGAGATGTTAGAAATCCGGGTGGCCTGGAAGCAAGTTGGGGATCTACTCACCCAGGGAGTTCTGAGGCCTCCCTGCTGCGCTCGCCTTTGCTGGTCCTGGCTGCCTGTAGAGAAGCAGCGACCCTCCCCTCCATTCATGTAAGTCTCTCACTCGTATGGCAAGGAGCTTGAGCCCTTCCCGGGCGGGCACCACTCCTCTGGCAACTGTCCCTGAGCTCTCCGATGCTGCAGTTCCTCCAGGTACTTTGCTGTGGCCGGGAGATGTGGAGTCTCCCGTCCTCCGGTTTTGGCTGCTGGGTTAGTAGTACCCTCCCAACCTCCGGCTCCGATTTCCATTTTTGGCACTCTGCTCTGGGGTGAGCCAGGCAACTGGCTCCATTCCCCAGTCCTTCTCCTCTCCTTCCTCAGACCCTCTCCTATGGGTTCCTCACGCTTGCTGTTCCTTCGCTCTCTACTCTGCCTAGAACGAGCTTAGCACCACTCCAGTCATCAGGTCGTCTTCACAGTCCTCCTAGAAACTGAACTCACTAACTCAGCCCCCAGGCCTGAATTTATAGGGGAGCTTCCCTGAACCAGGATTTCTGAGCTCCCGCTTCTGGTCTGGAGTCAGGAAAAGTGTTGCATGCAGTGGGCTTACCTGGTGTGGATACCCCTTTTAGCATCCAAGCATGACGTCACCCCCTGAGGGAGGCAATGCCATTGTGGCAACTGGACTCTGGGGTGCCACATCAGTACCCACTACCCGCAAGGCTAGACCCTTAAAGTCTAAGAAAGTCATGGTGGGGTTTTGTGCTGCTAGCATGCAGAGTTGACTTTGTGCACACTCTCTATGAATCTGTGATTATGCTTTCTACAACAGCAGGGTTCAGAGTGTATATTTGCTTTAAAGCCCTGTATGCAGACTGAAGGGCTAGTGGGTAGTCACTGAGGGTTTCACCTGGCTCCTGACATCTGTTGTAAAATTTGAGAGGAATCTTGGTGGGCGATTGGAGTTCAAATTATTTTCTCAAGTTGGTGAGGATCTGTTCTATGCTGGTCTTCTCGATAGATGGCCAGGAACAGACTTCATCAGCAGCTGGACCTTCAAGCCGTCCCATGAGAAGTTGTACCCACTAATGAGGAAACTAGGCATTCCTAGGAAAAATTGCATGCCAGTAGCCATAACAAGACCTGGAGCTGGGCCGGCGACATTAGCCTGTGGAACTGGAACAGTAGCTGATGACAAGGATGATGCAGAGTCTGTTAACTGCTGATACTTCAGCCACATGAGGCCTAGCATTGTCATGCAGCAGAAGGAACTCCGAGCCCACTGTACCTATATATGGTCTCACAATGGGTCTGAGGATCTCATTCTGGTACCTAATGGACACCTAATGGCAGTCAGAGTACCTCTGGATAACACATAGAGGACTGTGCGTCCCTCCAAAGAAATGTCTTACCACACCATCATTGACCCACTACTGCCAAATCGATGCCAAACCACTACTGCCAAACCAAGATCATGCTGGAGGGTATTGCAGGCAGCAGAACATTCTCCATGGTATCTCCAGACTCTGACACGTTTGTTACATGTGTTCAGGGTGAACCTGCTGTCATCCATGAAGAGCACAGAGCGCTAATGTTGAATCTGCCAATCATGGTGTTGTTTCACAAATGTCTATAGCCCTGCATGGTGTTGGGCTGTATGCACAACACCTACTTGTGGACGTCGGGCCCTCATACCACCCTCATGGAGTCTGTTTCTGACAATTTGAGCATTCACATCGATGTTAGTGGCCTACTGAAGGTCATTTTAAGGGCTCTGCCACTGTTCCTTCTGTGTCTGCTTGCACAAAGGAATAGGTAGTAGTCCTGTTTCTGGGTTGTTGTCCTCCTATGGCCCCCTCAAAGGCTCCTGGTGTTCTGGCCTGTCCACTGCCATCTGCTCCATGCACTGCTGACAGACACAACCTTCTTGCCATAGCTCATATTGATGTGCCATCCTGGATGAGCTGCACTACCTGAGCACAGTCTATGTATTGTAGACACTGCCTCATGCTACTTCAATGGGTGAGTCCAATGACATCACGCAAAAGTGACCAAAACAACAGCCAAAAAGGATGAGAACAAAGAAATGGTCTGTGTTCACCACCTGCAGAACCACTCCTTTATAGGGGGTGTCTTGCGAATTGTCTATCATTATCTTCCTCCACTATATCTAGTGGAAATGAGGAACTATACATATATCACGATTGAAGCAATCTGGAGTGCTAATTTTCTTTATGTCCTTGTATCTCAGTTGATCATTTGTTAAAGGGAACCTGTCATCAGATTAATGCTGAATCACAAAAAACAGGCAAACAAATGTGTAAAAATACTCTGTTGTAGAAAAACACAGTAAAAAGCAAGTGCTGCTGAAAAAGTAAAATACAGGGTATTTAGTTGATACGTTTTTTCCCAAAAAAATGTATACTAAGCAGCTTAGTATACATTTTTTGCAAAAAAACTTATTAACTAAATAACCTGTATTTTACTTTTTCAGCAGCACTTGCTTTTTACTGTGTTTTTCTACAACAGAGTATTTTTACACGTTTGACTGTTTTTTGTGATTCAGTCCTTTGGTGGTGTGAACACTGTCCTACAGACGTGTTCACTGTGTGCATGGTTCATTAGTTTTTATCAGATTAATGCTGCCTGGACTGTGAGCAGACTGAATCAGACTCTGGCTGGGAGAATATCCCGGTATGATTTACTTTGAAAGACACCAGCGTTTCAAAGAAAACAAATGTTGAAAAGCTGGTTGGGGACTATATGTCTCGGTCGATATGACCAAGGCAGTTCCCTGGTGGCTTTCCACAGCCCTGAGCCAAACCCAATTGATTGACAGGTCTCCAACTATGTGTTCATGTGGCTTCCATGTGTCTGGCTGTCACAAATGGTATTTCATTAAAATCCTTGCAAAGCCATGTCTGAGAAGAATTGGAGCTCCCTCTGCTGGTGGTCATAAAGCGAACACATACTTCCTGATCGCTAATTAGGAGACTGAGCATTTGAAGCCTGTTTTGGGCGTGTAACTCACTCCCTAGTGATGAGGAGGGGTTAGCTGAATGTAGAAAGGCAGAGTAGGTGAGGAGGCAGCAGAAGTTGCTCCAAAGGGACAAGCTGCATGCAGGGTAACAGCCCCTAGGCTACTTAGGCTTATAAGCCATGGTGGCAGAATTGGATGCTGATGAGTTTTATGCTGACTAGCAGCTTTAGTAGAGAACTCCTGGGCATCCATAGTGCAGAGGATCAGGCAACTGCCATGGGCACGGATACTCACAGGATCCGCAATCAGCCTCACAGGAGGTCATCCACAGGAATTAAGAGGGAGTACCAAAGTCATAAAGGCGTCAGGAAACCTACAACCAAGGGAAGATATCAAGAGGGCAGAAAGGCCATATTACTCACCTAGCAGAGCAGACTACAGGTCTCATTACACTGTCCAGACCACATGTCTGGTGGTGGTTGTATTACCCTGGACCTGCTGCAGAATCTGCAGAAAAAAAGGTAAAGCAAAGACTTCCCTGTGTCTCCTTCCTCCACTACACTCACTTCCATCACCTTCATCATCTCCCTGGGAGCCAGCCCTGGTTGGGAAGGGTTATATATCTGCACTGCTACTACTATCTGTTTCCCAGGGATCCCCTGAGGTAGGAGCCACATTTGACTGATTATCCCAATTGGCGTCACAAACAAATTTTATCCCTAATAATACCCCTTTTACACATAAGGACCACAGCTGCTGGGCATGGCTACCATGAACTAAACTCTAGCCCACCTGCTGAGTAGCCTAGCCCTTACAACCGACACATTTGCATACAAGAGGTGTTTTAGTCAAAGTGATTGGATTGGGGCGTGACCTGGCCATGGAAGTGTGAGGAAGCACCTCCATCAGCTCTGCAGACCCGGGACTTTATAGAGCTATTCAACTTCACAATCTCTGCTCCAATGTCACGGAGAAAGAAGCCTGAAGATGCTGTGACAGCCCTGACACCTCCTGAGAAACAAGGGAGAGAGGCAGGCATGGCAAAACTGTTTGGGACAGCAGGAAGAAAGACAGCACACTCCTCTGTAATGGCACAGGGAAGACCTCATGCTCAGAAGCTGCAGGCACAGTCACCTTCACAGCTGCCACAGAGAAACCCCCACAAACAAAGCACTGGAAGCCAGGTAACAGCTGTTATCAGCTCCTCAGATAAGGGGAAGGAGAGATCAAGGGAGTCTGCAGTTGTGGAAACATTAGAGGAGATTGCAGACACTGGAGAGGAGACCGAGGAGACATGGAGGGATACTCCCCCCTCCCCTACACAGGCTGCAATAATGGTGCCTGCTTCAGACCAGTCCAACAGCTCATACTCTGAACTGAGGGCTATTAGGAGCATGATTGCTGCTCTACCCACCAGACAAGACCTAGACTGTTTAATGGCCCGCATGGAGGCATCCCAAGCCAAAGCCCTGAGCCCCATTAAGGAGGATATAGAGACTCTAAAGTCACAATCCACTGCTGTGTCTGAGACCATAGCTGCCATTGAAGAGAGAGTCACTGCCTTGGAGAGACATGCTACACGCTCTAATGCACATATTGTTGCCCTGATTCTACAAGCAGATGACCAGGAGAATAGGGAAAGGCGCAACAACATACGCCTGAAAGGATTGCCTGAGACCATTACAGCTAATATGCTCCTTGACAGGACTCTAGACATCTTTAATACGGTAACACAAAGATCACCAGGCTCATCATATAAAATTGATAGGATACATAGAGTATCTCGCCCTGGCCCAATTGACCCAGACAACCCCAGAGATGTTCTGTGTAGATTTCATAATTTTACAGACAAGGATGCTCTGATACAAGCGGCTTGGTCTTTTGGCGACATTCTGATTGACAACGTAAATGTACGCCTCTTCCCAGATGTTTCTAGTCGCACCTTGTATATGCGACGGCAGCTGCGCCCCTTACTTGTGAAGATTAAAGAACGGGGAGCCACGTACCGCTGGGGTCATCCCTTCCATCTTATAGTGAGAAGAAACAACAAGACATATTATCTTTGGCATAGGGATGACCTTCCTGGACTATTTTCGTTCTTGGATATCCCATCCATCCCGATCCCGGATTGGCTCTCTTTGGAAGGATTTCAGAGGTTCACAACAATGGGCCGCCAACGCAGTTCCCTTTCAGATGCTCTCCGCAAGAGGAAGACACGGAGTGGCAATGCTCCACGTACGCCCTCGTCACAGCCTGGCAGCCCGAGGGGCGGAAGAGACGAGGCGTTTGCAGAGGACTTACCAACATGAGACTCCTGATCCACCTTTGTTGGAACTGATTGAGCTATATGAGGTTGATGCCTCAGACCTCATCCAGAATTGCTCTGGACTGGTCTGCCTGGTAACAATTGTTATATAAAAAGATAGTGCATACGTTACGTATAACAAATTTATTAAGGGTTTTGTGTTGCTTTTTCCCTTTTATCGATTGCAACTTTTTCTTGTTGACTTTTAAAGAAGTTGATAATGTGGTGTAAAGAGATGATCTTGATGATATACAAGAGTCCTGGGTCTGTAGATCGTTGCCTTTTGGTCAGTTACGGTCCCTACGACTCTCTCTCTTTCTCTTTTCTGTTTTCTTAGAGAGAGTTGATTTGCTGGCTTGACCGGCTTAGACTAAAATAGTCTTATCTTCCCTTTAATCTTTTTTTCTCAATCTCTTTGTTTTACACTCCTCTACACCTCCCTCCCCTCTTACCTCCCCCTCTTTCCTGTACCTTGGTCCCCTTTTTTCTTGAAGTTCCTAGTTAGCAGAAGGGAACACTATGACACATAGCACCCTATCTGCTATACAAATTGGCACGCTGAATGTGCAAGGTCTACATGATGCAGGGAAAAGATCTATTTTGTTTAACTATTTGAAAACTAACAAAATTCATGTTGCTTTTCTTCAGGAGACTCATATGTGCGAGAACAAGCCTTATAAGCTCTCCAGTCATTGGTTTCCTTCATCATATCACAGCTTATCTAATAATTCACACTCTTCTGGTTCCAGTATCGTGATATCGAGGTCGATACCATGGGAATTTGTGGACTCCTGCAGTGGTGGCAACGGTAGACTCCTTATGGTAAAAGGTAAGATCGCCTCCAGAACATATACATTTGCCTCGCTATACCTCCCTAACTCTGGTCAGATCACAACGCTCCTGCAGTTTTTAGATAAAATTGAGGTCTTCGCAGAGGGAACGCTGGTTCTAGGGGGAGATTTCAATGTTACACTTGACCCCGACCTTGACACGTCTCGAGGCAGGTCTAGTATGTCTAAAGCAGCTATTAGAAGGTTGAACAGAGCGCTCCATGATCACCAATTACTAGATGCTTGGCGCCTCTTGTTCCCTACTTCTAAAGACTATACCTTTTACTCCCCAATACATGACGTATATTCTAGACTTGACTTCTTTCTCCTGAGACACACTGATCTGACACAACTAATAGATGCTTCTATTGAGCCGATTTCCTTTTCAGACCATGCCTTGGTTAAGATTTCCCTTATGCTCCACTCCCCGATCCCAAGACAGTGGCAATGGAGGCTAAACGCTTCTTTATTAGAAGACACAGTAGTCCTAGCGGACGTCTCTAAATCATTGAAGGATTACTTTGATTTAAATGTTTCCACAGATGTGACACCTGGGGGAGTGTGGGAGGCTCACAAGTGTGTAGTTCGAGGCATTTTAATCAAACATGGTGCCCGACTTAAGAAAATTAGAGATACAGAAATCCAAGATCTAATGGTTAGACTGAGAGACCTCGAAACTAGGCATAAACGTCACTCTCTCCCTGATCTGAAGAGAGAACTATTAGATGTTAGGGAGAAGCTACGCACTACTTTACTATATAAGGCAAAAGGGGTACTTACCAGATGCCGTAGACATTTCTATGAATATGGGAATAAGTCCGGTAGAGCTTTGGCGAGGGCCTCTAGAATTTGCAGAGCTACTACGTATGTTTCTGAAATATCACACCCAGATACCTCAAAACGCTCAAAGTTTCCCCACGACATAGCTGAGGCATTCAAACATTACTATACCGCTTTGTATAATCTTGACACGAATAATGCGCCGGTAGCATTGAATGCACTTACATCACGCATAAGAAAATATATTACATCTTCGGCTATGCCGAAATTGGCGGATTCAGTTTCGCAATCCTTAGAGATGCCTATCTCAGATCAGGAGATTGAAGATGCGTTGTCCTCATCTAAATCGGGGAAAGCACCTGGCCCAGATGGGTTTACGGTTGGTTATTATAAAAAATTAAAAGAAGCTCTATTGCCACACCTAAAAGCCTTTTTTAATGCCTTGGCGATATCTACACCACCCAAAGATGCATTAAGAGCTAATATAACAGTGATTCATAAACCAGGGAAAGATCCTCTGCTATGCTCCAGTTACCGCCCAATATCCCTGCTGAACGTAGATATTAAGCTTTTTGCAAAAATTTTGGCGGCAAGACTCTCCCCGTTCATACCGGACTTGATTCACCCAGATCAGACGGGATTTGTCACGGGTAGGGAGGCCAGAGACAACACCACCAAAGCTATAGACTTAATTTATACAGCCAAGACATCTAAAACCCCGCTGATGTTACTATCTACAGACGCAGAAAAAGCGTTCGATCGCGTACATTGGACTTTTATTAAAGAGACACTGTCTCACATCGGATTGGGAGCTAAGATGCTTGGTTGGGTGCTCTCTCTGTACTCCGTCCCGTCGGCAAGAGTGCGGGTCAACGGGATCCTTTCGGAGTCATTTGATATTAACAATGGCACGCGTCAGGGATGCCCGTTGTCCCCATTAATTTTTATTTTGACTCTCGAACCGTTATTGCGTCATGTCCGAATGAATGGAGATATTTCAGGCATGCAAGTAAAATCAGGTGTACATAAAATTGCGGCATATGCAGACGATCTCCTGTTCTTTCTAACAAATCCAGAGGTTTCTCTCCCCATTTTATTGAAAGAATTGGAGACATATTACACTCTCTCCAATTTTAAAATAAATAGATCAAAATCTGAGGCCCTAAATGTGTCGCTTCCCTGAGTCGAATTACTAGAATACAGAACGCCTTTACATTTCATTGGTCTCCTAAATCTCTTCGCTATTTAGGGGTACAGATTACTCCAGATGTTAGAGATCTGTATGGTGCAAATTTTCCTTCACTGCTGCGGTCAATTACAGTAGACTGTGAGAGATGGCTATTGTCTACTTTCACATGGGCTGGTAGATGCCAACTTTTCAAAATGAATATCCTTCCGAGGATATTATATTACCTACAGACATTACCTATCACCATTCCATTATCCTTCTTTAAGACAATTGCACAACTGCAGACAAAATTCATCTGGAATAACTCGAAACCACGTCTAGCGAGATCAATCCTGTATAGACGCAAAAAAGATGGTGGTGTGAATCTCCCAAATATCAAACTGTATTACATAGCCACCCACCTCACGCGGGTAATAGATTGGTGCAGGCATGGTACAAATAAATTGTGGGTACAAATCGAACAGGATTTTACTCCTTTCAGACTTCAGACATTACCCTGGGTGTCACTTCGAAAAGAAGAGTTATTATATGACCATCCGACAATTGGGTCTACTCTCAAGATTTGTGATCACACGTTAGTTAGATCCTTAATGATACCATCTGCCTCTGTCTTGAGTCCGATCCTTAGTCACCCGGACTTTCGACCAAGTCTTGATGACCCCGTGTTCCAACGTTGGATAAAAGCAGGTCTGGATAGGATTGAAAAATGGAGTGAGGGAGAAGCGTGGCCAACCATTGAACAACTTAATTCAATTACCTACCCGACGGCTCTGGGTTTCTGGAGATGTGTACAACTTGTACATTATCTTCATAGACTCCCTCCTAAGAGGACGTTTTTAAATCCTAAGACACTGTTTGAATCTCTATGCTCTACCACAGTTGACTGTAGGCATGCTTTATCACAGACATACGCGTGTTTGATTTCTCCACCGGACCTCCCGACTCCCCATTTCATGCTGCGATGGGAGACAGATCTTGGTCTCAAACTGTCTACAGAACAGAGATCTGCAATTTATTCTTTAGCTCACTCTACCTCGATAAGCTCAAAGCTGCAGGAGGCAAATTATAAATTATTGACGAGATGGTATAGAGTCCCAGCTTATTTGCATAGACTCTTTCCTTCTATAGACCCGAAGTGCTGGAGGTGTGGTGGGGCGGATGGTACAATACTACACGTGTTCTGGGAGTGTGCGAAGCTCCAACCATTCTGGTCGGAGGTGAAAAAGATTACAAGGCAAGTTACGGGATACACGGATGAGTTAGATCCTGGCCTCTTCATGTTGCACCACTGTAGGATTCCGATACTTTGGAAAAAGGAGACATGTCCTTCTGTGGCTATGTGGATAGAGAAGGTGAACGACCTCATGCTTCTCGAGGACCTGACATCAGCTATACATGATTCGTATGAGAAGTTCAGAAACACGTGGTTTAATTGGATGAGTTTCCAACAATCTGACCTGTATAAGTCTCACAGAAGCTCCTGAGGAACTTGCTCTTAAGAACTGGTTAGTAAATGGGTGCGATTGAGAGTTCCTTTTACTCCATTGAGGTTTGGTAACTTCACGAGACCCCTACCTTACCCTCCCTTCTACCCCTCTTCATACCCCCCCACCCATCCTATCTCCCGTTCTGGTCTATTCTACTCTTTTCTTTCTTTATGTGTTTCCTATCTTTTCCTTTCTTTTTTGTTTTTTTTTTTTGTCTTTCATTGTCATTATTATTGGTAATAGACGGATACCTATGGAGTACGTTATGCTTGTTTTATAATTATGACTGGCAAACAACTCCGATGTGTTATACTAGACAGCTTGTTTTTCATGCCAGAGTTAGTTTTAATATTGCTATAGTAAATTGAATACTTTTATCAAGCTTATTGACTATTAGAAACTGATTCGTGATTCAATTAATGAGAATACATTTTATTAAGAACAGTTCTTTGTACTTGCAAGATGATTGAATCTGTAAGTTTTGGTTCTTTTTTCTATTGTTACTATAAAACGAAAAATAAAGAATTATAAAAAAAAAAAAAAGTGATTGGATTTTGGGTGAAGTCACTGGGGATCTGGCTCGGATGTGTTCAGGTTGCATGAATCCGATGATTTGTTCCCTTTAACCAGGGTTACTACTTGTCAATATCCAATATTTAGATAGGCCATAAACTGGAGACGGCTTTTTGCTGGCTTATAGGGGCTTTTTCCAAGGCAAGTAGTTTGCAAACCTGTTAAGTGTTTGCAAGAGATATTTTAACACCAAAAATGGGTCTCTTGGTGTAAAAAAATGCTGCATAAAAAAGCTATTTTTTGCCATGTTAAGACTGTGTTTGGATGTGTTTCTCTCCCATTCATTTGAATCCATGAAAATATAACGCCCCTGCGGCCGCACTGCCACAACTGGTACTGCACGTAATCCAATATGTAGTGTCATGCCTGAAGGTGAGTGGAGAGCACACTGATGAAACACCCCCAAACACACCCAACACATCCAAACTCCAATCAGTGCAGGGCGGAAGAGACACACCTTAGGACAGAACCCACTTCTGGTTGGAGGGAGGAGTTAGGTCAAGGGGAGGGTGGCAATTAAGAGAGTTCTGGTGAGTGAGGGAGTGTGCTAGGCCGAGTGCCAGGCAACACATATCTGCAGCCAGTGTTGGATTGCTGGACAGAGGAACTAACTGCAAGGAGGTGAACCAGCCCCCAACTTGCCCAGGGATCTTCAGAACCAGTTGTGAAGCTGGAGGTCACTAGCTCTTTATGTCCAGTAGCTACCTTTTGTGAACCTTCTCGAGTGTCACGGGGCTAATGAAGGGTCAGACGACCAGAGTTGTCACTCAAAGGACCTGAGCTACCTGCTTGGCAGGGAACGAATCCAAGGACAATGAGAAGAGGGCAAGAATACAATAGTGTCAGGACAGTAAGAAGTCAGTGGGAAGGCCATATACCCTGTGTCTCAGCAAAGTGGACTCCAACTTACTCTGGGCTGGCCAGGCTGTGCTCCTGGTCTACACAGTACCCCAGCTGTGCTGTAAACCAACAGCTGCAAATAAAAGGGTAAGAACTGCAAAGACTCGTGTCATCTGCTCCTTTCTGCGCCCTCCTGCACTACTATCCTCCTCTCACACCATCCACTATATCACACTTTTTACTACACCTTCCAAGAGATCTGCCCTGGCTGGAGAGGGTACTCCACCTGGCTACTTCATCATCTCCCCTTGGAAGCCCCACTGCAGCCTGTGGTCACCTATGGTCAGAACTCCAGCTGGCGTCACAACTCCCACTGGCGTCACAAACTATCTCCCCTGTAGATACAACCCCTTTAAGGTGTTTGATCAGGGCCACAGCTCCTGGGTACCACCACTGTGAACTGAAGCAGCAGGCCTCCAGGCAGCTGAGTAACCCCCGGCCTTTGTGGCCACAACAAAAAGCTCTGCAAAAATGTTGAAAGAAATGACATATTTGCATATATGAAACGGCTCCAAATCTGCAAGAAAATACCGGTAATAAGCAGCACGTACCTGTGATTTCAGAAATTAAAACACTTGCTGTTTTGTTGCAAAATATTTGTTGGGGAAAAAATGTGGCAAAAACGCAACGTGGGAACAAGACCTAAGATAGGGGATAATGTGCCAACTTGGAAAATACATGTTGACACCAACGTACATTAAACAACCCCTTACAAAAAGAATCCCAGACTAATTTATTTACATCCCGTACAACATATAGACATAATGGATTCTTACAATTATGGCGATCACAATGATATATTTCCTATTCTCGCGGTGCAGATGTTTACAGACCTTCACAGGCAGAGACATTTGCATGCCAATCCGAAGAACATTTCTGCATGAGAACCAAAGTGATTTGATTTGGATAATACATGAGCGCCAAATATTCCGAGCACAAAGCGAGTCATTTAAATATCAATTATTTATTAAAATTAACAATCACCCCACGAAAGACATTCTAACAAACTGCGGCATTACAATCAATGTATTCTAAATGTTATTAAGGTGACAATTATACAGCGGATGTGAACAAAATATGTGCTGTTACTTTCAGATGCAAATACACATTATTACATTGTTAGTATTCCTCACTAGTCGAGGCTTAATTGTAAATGCGACATGAAAAGATATTTAAGCTGACTGTATAGTAACATTTATTGTAATGCTGTCAATAGACTTGATGAGCAAACCTCCCTGTGGTGATTAGTGGCTTCTTAAATACCTTGTATTACATTTCTTGCATTAATTCTGAGGTTTAGCCTGTAGTACAATCCAAAGCTGCATTCATAATTCTGCCAGTTGTAATTATAAACAAGCTGGTTGCAGACACAACCTATAGTTTATAGCTTAGTTAGTGCAATCGGGCAGAAAGATGTAAAGCTGATGTGCTCGACATCTGCTGGGGCACCTAGTCTATCTACATAGAGCGACAGCGACAGCTCTCACACAGAGTATATCAGGGGCTGTCAATTAAAGAAAATGCTACAAAAATACATACAGCTGCACTCTAAAATGCCAAATTATGCATAGGAATATTTGAAAAAAAGAGATACTTATTATATGTATTACTGCGTCAAGGTGTTCTGTCATATCAGGACCCTAACTTAAAATGCCGCTGTAGAGAAAAATATATATTTGTAGGGGAATGGATGACCACAGCAGTTATCTGACATTTTTTAAAGGTCATAACCTGTGTTTATCCTGAGCAAGAGCTGAAAAAAACATGTGGGGTCTTCCTGAGAACACAAAGAGGTTGAAATTCCTCACACCTCTGAGGGCTTTAAAGGAATCAACAAATGGTCACTGATAGCAGGATTTTACATTCCCTATTTGCTGTGGGAAGGAAAGTGCTGTAAAACAAAAGGCAGTTGATAGTTAATGTAGTCATTGCTAAATTAGCCAAGGTCCAGTTACAGACCTGGAATTAGAATATTAAAATTAAAGGCATCCCTCGAAATTCAACCTCAAGTCTTGATGGGGTGGGCTCTGTGGTGCTGTTCATCTCTCCCCATTCGATCTCCCCTTTGTCTTCTCTCTCTCCCCTGTGCTGTCTTTTCCCCTCTGTGCATTCTCCTTTGACCTGTCTCCCCCTGTATGCCCTCTCTCTCCCCCGTGTGCTTTCTTCTCCCCTCTGTGCTCTCTTCTTTGAGCTTTATTCTCCCTGTGTGCTCACCCCCTATATGCGGTCTCTCTCCTATCTGTGCTGTCTTCTCCCCTCTGTGCTCTCTCTTCTTTTGCTTGTCTTCCCTGCGCGCACTCCCCCGTGTGCTGTTTTCACCCCTTGTGCTGACTCCTCCTCTCATGTGCTCTCTCCTTTGAGCTGTCTCCCTCAGTGTGCTCTATGCCCTGTATGCAGTCTCTCTCCCCCATATGCTGTCTTCTCTCCTCTCTCCAGTGAGCTGTCTCCCCCTGTGCACTCTCCCTCCCCTCTGTAACTCTGTATCTGACTAGTCCTGTGTTTGAGACTCCTAACCGAGGCTCCACAGACTATTTGCATATTCATAATTCCCAGGAGGCAATACGCCTAGGAATTTACTGTGTTGAGCACTTTAGCCAGCTGCCCGCAGTGTTTTCTTGGACTGGTCTCCCTGAGATCAGTGAATGCTTTGTGATCCCCTCTGTAACTTGACCCTCCCCCTGTGCACTCTTTCTGCCCCCTGTGTGCTCACCTCCCTATGCTTTGTCTTTCTCCCTTGAGCTCTAAGTGAGCATGTGCACCTGGTATATGCATGCGCACTTACTCAGGCAGTGATGTGTCAGCAGTACCGTTCTGGGCGACTGCAGCACCACTAGCAGTACTGTGCAATATGGGTACTATATGCACACCTATCACTCTCTGCTCCCTCTGTGTGCTCTCCCTGCCCCCTGTGCATTCTCTGTCTATCCCTCTGTTCACTCTCTCTTCCACTGTGTGCTCTCTCTGTGCACTCTCTGTGCCCCCTGTGCTCTCTCTCTGCCTTCTGCGCTCTCTCTGCCCTGTGTGCTCTCTCTGCCCAGTGTGCTCTCTGTGCCCCCTGTGCACTCTCTCTGCCCCCTGTGTGCATTATCTGCCTGTGGCTCTCTGTCCCCTTGTGTGCTCTCTTTGTGCCTTTCTGTGCACTGTCTTTGTGATCCCCTGTGCTCTCTCTTCTCTACCTCCTGTGTGCTCTCTCTGCCCACCGGTGTACTCTGTGCTCATTTGCACTCTCTGTGCCCCTTATATGCTCTCTCTGCCCCCATGCACCCTCTGTAGCCCCCTGTGTGCTTTCTGTGCCCCCTTGGTGCTCTCACTGTGCCCCCTCTCATGGGGAGGTATAGCGGATAGGGAATCAAGAAGCAAGATGGTTAGCTGGACTAAGGGTGTTCACGGGAGATAGTCTGACCCTTAGACTTGGAGTCCCTGGCTCATCCTGCACCCAGAGGTACCTCAGATGGCAAGGAGGTCTAGGTCGTCACCCTAGCTCTATATGCTTGAATAGCCCTAGGTTAAAAGCCCCTACCTCCACGCATTAACCGAGAAAAGCCAGCAGCTCCTATGTAAGCAAAGAGCAGCAGAAAGCACAGAACAGCACGCCCTTACTGCATGGGGTCCAAGCAGAGTCTGAACTCATTCTATGACACACTGTGGATGGAAGTGGAACTACTTCAAGGCTGAGGAAGAAGAGATCTGAATGTTAACACACACCCCTCCACCTTAATGTTATGACACACTCCTCCACCTTCAGAGCTGCACACAGCATAGACTAAGGAAAAAAAACTTAGACTTAATTAACAGCAACAACCCTCATGGACTGCAAAACAGTCAACACATGATATCCCCTTGTGCACTATCCGTGCTCCCCCTTGTGCAGTCTTGCAAAGTGCAGCTGCGGTCCCAAGCACTGTGGTCGCTGGTAATCTTCACAGGGTCGAAGAAAAGGTCTTCGCCAGCCGCATATGGCCCACGGGCCAGAGGTTCCCCGCCTCTGCTTTAGTGGATGGTGAGAAATGGAGCCTGAAAGTCAAAAGTTCAAACCATTGTTACCCTTTTGCTCATAAGTAGTGATGAGCAGTGGTGAAATATTCATAATTCCTATATTCGCAAGGAGTATTTTGTTATTGAAATAGCGGGTCCAATGTTAGTCAATTAGTGATAGGCTCCGACCACACACATTCGGCCATAAAATGAGTATTTCCGGAACAGGGCGGGAGGATGGGCTTATTTGAGTTTCCACTGCATAAAACATTTGCCGAGTAACAAGTATCGCGAATACTGTACTATCCGTGTGAGAAACTAATAGTAACAAATACACTCCCTCATCACTACTCATCAGTGTAACTCATTTTTTTCTGAAGGTATTAAAATCTACCAATCGCAGTTTAGAACAGATTATGCTCTGTTCAATTACTCTACCAGATTTAGTGGGAGAAATATTACACACAATACACTATTCTTATTATTAAACAGATAGAAATCATGACAAAACCCCAATGGACCATGTTGTAGGTGAGTGAGTAAGGTCTATCAGGCGACATTAGCATGCCACAGAGGTGGAACAATATCCATAGAAGATATAGAGGGTAGTAAAAACCTGAGGATGAATAGGTCCCAGGACTCCAGCCAAAAAAAAGGTCCTTGAGATGCTCTGTGGTACTAAACATTATTACAGAACAGTTCTCTTCATGAGAGAACTGTGCAGCCAAGTCTCTCTCTACCTGACACACCCTGATCTCTCAGTACTGTGCAGGAGTTGCAATCGGATGAAGGAGATATTGGGACTACAAGGGGATGAGGGAGATATTGGGGTTTGCAAGAGGATGATGGAGCTGCAAGGGGATGATGGGGACATTGGGGGCTGCAAGGGGATAATAGAGATATTGGGGGCTGCAAGGCGATGATGGGAATATTGGGGGCTGCAAGAGGATGATGGGGGCTGCAAGAGGAGGATGGGGATATTGGGGGCTGCAAGGGGATGATGGGTGCTGCAAGAGGCTGATGGGGATATTGGGGCTGCAAGAGGATGATGGGGACTGTATGGGGCTGATGGGGACTGCAAGTGGATGATGGGCTGCAAGGGGATGATGAGGATATTGGGGGCTACAAGGGGATAATAGAGATATTGGGGGCTGCAAGGCGATGATGGGAATATTGGGGGCTGCAAGAGGATGATGGGGGCTGCAAGAGGATGATGGGGATATTGGGGGCTGCAAGGGGATGATGGGTGCTGCAAGAGGATGATGGGGATATTGGGGCTGCAAGAGGATGATGGGGACTGTATGGGGCTGATGGGGACTGCAAGTGGATGATGGGGCTGCAAGGGGATGATGAGGATATTGGGGGCTACAAGGGAATGAGGGGGATTTTGGTGTTTGCAAGAGGATGATGGAGCTGCAAGGGGATGATGGGGATATTGGGGGTTGCAAGAGGATGATGGGGATATTGTGGGCTTCAAGCGAATGAAGGGGATACTGGGGGCTGCACAGCGATGATGGGGGCTACAAGAAGATTATGGGGATATTGTGGGCTGCAAGGAGATGATGGGAATATTGGGGGGCTGCAAGAGGATGATGAGGGCTGCAAGGGGATGATGGGGATATTGGGGGCTGCAAGTGGATGATGGGTGCTGCAAGGGGATGACAGGGATATTGGAGGCTCCAAGGGGATGATGGGGATATTGGGGGCTGCAAGGAGATGGTGTGGATATTGGGGGCTGCAATGGAATGATGGGGATATTGGGGGCTGCAAGGGGATGAGGGGGATATTGGAGATTGCAAGAGGATGATGGAGCTGCAAGGAGATGATGGGGATATTGGGGCTGCAAGGGAATGATGGGGATGTTGGGGGCTGCACAGCAATGATGGGGATATTTTGGGCTGCAAGGACATGATGGGAATATTGGGGGCTGCAAGAGGATGATGGGGGCTGCAAGCGGATGAAGGGGATATTAGGGGCTGCAAGGGGATGATGGGTGCTGCAAGGGGATGAGGGGGATATTGGGGGCAGCAAGAGGATAATGGGAGCTGTACGGGGCTGATGGGGACTGCAAGTAGATGATGGGGTCTGCAAGGGGATGATAGGGATATTGGGGACTGCAAGGGGATTTTGGGGACTGCAAGGGAATGATGGGGATATTGGAGGCTGTATAAGGATGATGGGGATGATAGGGGCTGCAAAAGGAACTGCTGTGGGAGATCATCACAGTCTCCAGACAGTGCGTGGAGCCAGGTACTTTACAAAAATAAGACATTCCCTGACATTAAGACCTAGAGCAACTTTGGGAGCAAAAATTAATATAAGACACTGTCTTATTTTTGAGGAAACAGGGTAGTGTGTTTATAAATGCAACAAAGCTGTGTAAGGCCAGGGTCACACCTGGAGGGTGACCCATGTTTACTGGATGCGGTAAACGCATAGCAAAGGCTGCAGTAACGGCGAGCGGTAACGTTGGGTGCTGCCCGGCAACGCTGCTCCATAGTAACCCGATGTTTACCATGGATACAGTCACACACGAAGCCCCAGGAACTGCGCTTTAGCAGAGCGCACAGGAAAACGCTGTAGCATCCACTAAACGGATGCTTTTATGTCATCTAACATTGTATGCAAACGGATGCGTTAACACACCCATTGACTCCAATACAATTAACGCATGTCAACACATGGCCAAATTGGTTTGCGTTTGTCACTATGCGTTTTTTGTAGTGCACATTGTAATGTGGGCTGCAGCATTTTATGGGCCGTTTTGTGAAACATGACTGTGACGGATGCGTTAATTTATCATTGAAGTCTATGAGAAACGCACCCATAAAGCATGGCACATATGAATGCAGTTTTTCCAGGATGTGTTAATGTGTTTTTCAAACAGGAAATTCAAATTAGGGCATGTCACAGGTCACGTGATGTCCCCATGTGACTAAAAATTGCTTGAAAAACAGGAAGTCAGCATGGTGCTTTTACTTGCCCTACAATACATGTAAATCATGTTTATTATCAATGTGATATAATTTTTTTGATTAAGTAGTACACATGAACAATGTATGTTTATGTGTGTCTTCCACAGAACAGTGATATGGAGCTGTCCATTACTGAGACCCTGTCTGACTCCTCCTGCTCCAATGCTTCCTTAAGTACAGGATTGTGATATGTACCATTTTTTAATTATGTTCCTTAGGCTATGTGTGAGCCCACGTCACTTCATGCGCTTGGAAAAAGCAATTTGCTGCGATTTTCTGTACGGGAGAAAAATCGGCAGAAACCAGATCCTCCTGGATCCGAAGTGATCTGACGCCCCTAACATGGGAGTCTAGGGTTCCGTATCGCGCTGGATCTGACATGAAATCGGATTCGGCTCCCGGAAGCCGGCTGCTAAAGTTTAGCAGCGAGCGCTGTTGAACTTCAGCAGCTGGAGAGCTCCCCACCTGAGGTTTCAGGACCGCGGCTAGGGATCTTGAAATTTCAGCAGCTGCAGCTGCGATCTGCAGATTCCGGCAGAAAACATATTTTTCCTCTGGTTTCATATTTGCCCTCTGGTTCTGTTTGTCTGAGGCAGTCAGGTTCTGTCCAGTGTTTCCTGCAAAACACCGGACGGAACCTGAAACACCACAACTGTGGTGTGAAGCCAGCCTAAGGGTATGTGCACACTGGCCGGGTTAGGGTCGGTTTAGATGTGTAAACCGCCGGTCGGTTTACATAAATTTCATGTAAATTTATGTTAATCCAAACCGGCGTTTGGATTAACATTAAAACCTATGTAAACCGACACCCGGTGTCCACACACCGGCGGTTTACACATGCTCATCCGTTGCTAACCCGCTGGGTTCCCAGCGGGTTAGCAACGAATGAGCATGTTCTATAACCCGGCCGGTTCTGCAGCGGCTGCAAGCAGAATCATGTACTGCTTCCAGCCGCATCAACACCGCCGGCGCTAACCCGCTGGCCACCCGCCCGGCACCCGCCCGTCACCCGCCGCACATACCCGCCAGGATGCCGGTGGACGGCTCCGGAGCTTCCTGGCGGGTCCGCCCAGCCGCCGCCGACCAAGCCGCCGGCCAGTGTGCACATACCCTAAGATGGAACCCCCTAAACGCAGGGAGTAATGCAGGTCTGTGGCTAGCCTTAGGCTAGGGTCACACTTGAGTAGTGCCATCCACTAAAAGGATGCGTAAAAAGGATGGGGTTTTTTCACACATACCAATCCGCTTTTTTGTGGCTTTGGCAAAACGCATTTGTTAAATTTAGGGTGCCAGTAGAGTCTCCTTAGCTCCTGGACGTTTTTTGGACTTAGGCTAGGGCCACACTTTTACAGTGCACCCACGTTAGATGGATGACATTACTGTAGAGTCCAGCCTGCTGTAACGCTGACCGCTAACATCGGGGCTTCCTATGAACGCTGCTCAATAGTAACCCGCTGTTTACTATGGATACAGCTTCACAGGAAGCCCCAGGCAGTGCGCTTATCCAGGACGCACAGGAAAACATTGTCAGCCCTACTCTTAATCATTTTTTCACCAAAAACACATATACGTTAACGCATGGTGTCTATATGAACCATGCGTTAACGCATTTGTCTCCCATAGGGCCCCATGTTAAAAAAACATGTATTTTTTAATGCACTACTTTTGCTGCACACAAAACGCATGCGTTTTTGAAAAACGCAGACACACATGCGTTAATGCATATGCGTTTTTGAACTTAGAAATAAATGCCTAAAAAAATGCCAAAAACGGATCCTAGGCAAAAACGGCTGCATGTGTGACCCTGGCCTTGGTACCATGCATTAACGGATGCATTTGCCATAGACTCCAGTGTTAAATTAACGCATCAGTTTCCCAAAACGGCCCAAAAAAAAACTGCATACTGCATTATGATGTGCGCTACAAGAAATACATATTGCCAAACGCATAACATATTTTGAACTGGAGTCTATGGGTGCGTTAACGCATCCGTTTGTAGAAATTTAAAGATGAAAAAAATGCCTCCTTTTGGTAGATGCTTGGCGCAAGTGTGACCCTAGCCTTAGGCCCCTTTTACATCATTGTTTTTGCTGATTTGCGGCAGATCCAGCAGATTTACCACATCTGCAGCATAGTGGCTGCACTTGCAGCACACTTGCGACAAGCCCCAGTCATTCTCTATGGGACTCGCGGCAGGTGCCACAAATGCGTTTTTTTGTTGCAAGTAGCCCGCAAGTGTGCTGCAAGTGCAGCCATTATGCGACAGATGTGGCTGATGTGGTAAGGCTAGGGCCACACCTGGGAGCCTGCATCTGCTAACTGGATCCGTTAATGGGTCCAGTTTTGTTCCTTATCAATTTGTAAGCATTTTTAGCCCTTGCATTAACGCATGCGTTAACGCATGGTACCTATATGTACCATGTGTTAACGCATGCGTTTCCCATAGACCCTCATGTTAAAAAAAGCATGCGTTTTTGAAAATGCACCAAAAAATTTTGCAGACCCAATTTAAACGGATTTCTCAAAAACGCATAAACGGATTGCACTTTGCACAGTTTAGCAATGCGTTTTTTGCATTAGAGTCTATGGGTGCATTAATGCATGTGTTTTTCAACATTTTAAAATTAAAAAACTGGATCCAGTAACTGGATTGCAGATGCAAGTGTGGCCCTAGCCTAAATCTGCCGGAACTGCAGCAAATCAGCAAAAACAATGACGCAAAAGGGGTCTTATATGTGTCGGTCATGTTACTATGCTCTGAAACCATGCTGCAGGTATGTAGGCATACATGCGTACATTTGTGAAAGATTTGCTACTTGTTGCAAACAACGTTTTTGCATGTCAATGTATGTATTAATCATGTGCACATATGATTCTTCCTTTGCCAGGATACTGCAACGTCCACTGATTCTGGAGAGATTAGAGTAAGTTTGATCTGGGGACGCAATATATGGGTCCTGTGTGTACTGTTGTTGTTGACAGAACACTGATAGATAAACACCATTTCAAATAACATATTATGCCCATATGGGCTGACTGGTGTGAATGCTCTCATGGTCACAATGGGTTACTTTGTTATGTATGCTGAGGGAAATGTCCAGGACCTTTTGGTCCCACACATGGGCAACAACACAATCATCGTACATGGGGTGATTCCACAACATGTTTGAATGTGTGTCATGTGGCATGCCCATCTGGCATAACTGCTAACTTTCAGACTAGTAGTCCACTGCTGCTTCATAATTGCCTTGGGTTGTCCCTGGAGACCTCCTCACCCCATCCCCTTTCTGTTGAGGTCCCTCAAGGCTCTTTCCTGGGACCCCTTCTTTTTTCCATTTATACTCTTGGCCTAGGACAACTCATAAAGTCCCATGGCTCCCAGTACTACCTGTACGCTGACGACACTCAGATCTAGCTCTCTGGCCCAGACGTCACCACTCTGCTGTCCAGAATTCCTAAGTGTCTATCAGCATATCCTCCTTCTCCTCTCGCTTCCTTAAACTAAATGTAGACAAAACTGAACTCATCATCATTCCCCCATCGTGTGCACCTCCCTTGCCTGATCACAATAAATGATATCACACTTTGCCCTGTACCTGAAGTCCGCTGCCTTGGAGTCAGGGGCGAACCTATCATGAGGCCAGTTGAGCTGTCTGCCTCAGGCGGCAGCACCTGCTGATGTTATGGGGGGCGGGAGGCGGCACCTGTGTGGGGGGCCAGAGAGCCGTTCTATCAGATGCCAGAAGGACTGGTGCCTGCATTCCGCTGCTCTTCTGTCTCCTGACTTTCTACTATGTCCTGCGGACAGTGTCGCTTCATGCTGGGGTAACATACAATTAAATGATTAGGGTATGTGGCGGCTTTTACCAGCCTGGTTCAGCAATTAAGAGAGGGGGCGTGTCCTGCAGGAGGAGAACACTGGCCAATGAACGCTCTCATATCAGTCTGTCAGAGATGCTGATTGGCCAGTGCTCCTGTTCTCCTGCACTGCGCGTCTTTGAAAGGGAGAAGCCAGGCGCAGTCACCTAATCAAGAAGATCATGAGGAGAGGCAGCTCCAATCCACAAGGTGACAGCTCTCCTGCTGGGCAGTCCTGGCACAGAGAGTGCGGGTGCTGCTCAGCTGCTGTGAGCAGGTGAAAGCTGCACATGTATACCAGCCTCCACCCCTGCAGCACAGAGGAGTGTGTGTGTGTGGTGTATTTGTGTGGGGGGTTATGTATCTGTGTGTGTGTGCTGCGTACCTGTGTGTGTGGGTTGTGTGGGTGGGCTTGGTGTGTGTGGGCTGTGAATCTATGTGTGTTGGTTGTGTCTCGTTTTGTCTCTGTGTGGAGGGGGTTGTGTGGGTTGCGTCTTGTGTATCTGTGTGGGGGTTGTGTTTCATTGTATCTCTGTGTGTGGAGGGGGTTGTGTCTCGTGGGGGTTGTGTCTAAGTGTGTCTCTGTCTGTGGAGGGGATTGTGTCTGGTTGTCTCTGCGTGTGGGAGGGTTGTGTCTCTGTGGGGGGTTGTGTCTCTGTGTAAATGTTGTGTGGGTTGTATTGTGTGTGTTATGTGTATGGGTTGTGTCATATGTGTGGGCTGTGTGCATTGTGTCTGTGTGTGGGTTGTGTGTGGTGTGAGGGTTGTGATGTGTATTGGTTGTGTCGTGATGTGTGTGGGGGGTTGTGTCTGTGTGTGTTGTGGAGGTTGTGTCGTGATGTGTGGGGGTTGTGGTGTGTGGGGGTTGTGCCTGTGTATGTGGGGGGTTGTGTCTGTTTGTGTGTGGGGGACTTGTGCCTGTGCTTGTGAGGGTTGTGCCTGTGTGTGGGGTGTTTGTTTCTGTGTGTGGGTTGTGTGTGGGGTTTTGTGTGTGTATGTCTTGTGTCATGTGTGTGTCTGGGTTGTGTCTTCTGTGTGTCTGTCTGTGTGTGTGTGTGTGGGGGGGGTTGTATCTGTGTGTTTAGATATCTTTTGAGTATACTGAAGTGTGTGTATATACACTTGTCCAGCATGCGTGTTCTGTGTAGTGCATATGATGTGTACCTCCTGTGCATTTGTTGTATAGCATGTGTGTACTACTAAGGACATGTGTGTATCTGTGTGACCTTATAATGTGTATGTAATTAGCAAGTTTTGTCCAGTATATGTGTGCTGTATACATGTGTATAATGTAATTTTACCCCCTTCACCACCTTTGATGTTCATATACGTCAAAGGTTGTATCCTTGCCTTTGATACAGGCTCACACACTGGCAATATGCTATATGGAGGACTATGGGGTAGATTATACTATATGGAGGACTATGGGGTACATTGTACTATATGGAGGACTATGCAGGTGCATTATACTATATGGAGGACTATGGAGGTGCATTAAACTATATGGAGGACTATGGGGGGTGTATTATACTATATGGAGGACTATGGGGGTTCATTATACTACATGGAGGACTATGGGGGGGCATTATACTATATGGAAGACCATGGGGGAGCATTATACTATATGGAGGACCATGGGTGGGTGCATTATACTATATGGAGGATCATGGGGGGTGCATTATACTATATGGAGGATCATGGGGGTGCATTATACTATATGGAGGACTATGGGGTGCATTGTACTATATGGAGGACTATGGGGTGCATTGTACTATATGGAGGGCTATGGGGGGGTGCATTAGATTATATGGAGGACTATGGGGGATGCATTATATTATATGGAAGACTATGAATGGTGCATTATATTATCTGGGTGCGCATTCGACTATATGGAGGACTATGGGTGTGCATTATACTATATGGCGGACTATGGATGATGCTTTATAATATATGGAGCCAATTATACTGTATGGAATCCATTATAATATTTGGAGAGCTCTGTGGGGGTCATGATAATACTTTGATGGCTGTGAGGAAGCCTTCATACTTTATGGTGGCCTATTTGAGGACTGTGTTGGGGGTCATTATACTGTATGTTTGTCCTTATGGCAAGCCTGCCATTGCCATTAATGATTCCTATTCTGGATTCCTCTGTGTGCTTCTATGATGGTGCTGACATCTTGTGTTTGGACATATTTTTTTTTCTATTTCTCTAAGGCTAGGGTCACATTTGGCAAGGCAATTGCGGTTTTCCGCCTCCAGATCCGGAGGCGGTAGCCGCAATTGCCTTCACACATTTTTTAGCAAATATGTGTGCTGGAAACCGCAATCCGGTAACTGGATTGTTCCAGATTGCACATGGGCAGCACCCCCCCCATAGAACTAATGTTAAAGGTATCAGGACCCTGGACAGCGGCTGATACTATACGTACATTATGTACAGTATCTCCTGTACTCTGAGGGGAGCCGTGGCTTCATTCATAAATTTGTACAGAGCCGACAATAGCTGGCTTACTGTAAATGGGTAATTTAACCCTTAACATGCTGACAGAAGTGGACAGCATCTCTCTAGGGGGGTGGGCACCGGCTAGAGACATGTTACCCACATCTAATATTAATAATTAATGTTTTAATAAACACTTAACACTTTGTTCATCCCTGCGGCAGCAGGGATGAGCAAAGTAGACGGTAACCGCATTGCTCCGGATTACACATCCGGAGCAATCCGATTACCGCATTGTGGTTGCCACAACCGCTCCGAAAACTGCAGCCTGCATGATTTTTAGCGCAGGCTGCAGATCCGAAGCCAGTAACCAGATTGCATGTAGAGCAATCCGGTTACCATAATGGGCTCCTATGGGGAACGGTTCCTGCTCCAGTTTTGAGCATTTGAATGCTCAAAACCGGATCAGGTTTCAAAAATTTAAATGCATATGTGACCCTAGTCTAAATTAAAATGTCCACTATTGTCCTCATTTTTACAGGATATATATAGATTTGTGTGACCTTGATTTATTTCCACTGATTTAAAAAAAAATTACTAGCGGTAGGTGGGAGGTGTGCTGTTCTGTAGTTCGCCTCAGGCAGCCGAAAGATTAGGTTTACCCCTGCTCAGAGTAATCCATGACTCTGCCCTATCCTTCAAACCACACATTCAAGCTCTTACCACCTCTTGCCGCCTCCAACTCAAAAATATTTCCAGAATCCGTCCTTTCCTCAACCCTCAATCTACTAAACTTCTAGCGTACGCCCTCATCATCTCTCATCTTGACGTCTGCAACCTCCTCCTCTGAGGCCTCCATGCTAACACTCATGCACCTTTCCAATCTGTCCTTAACTCTGCTGCCCGACTAATCCACCTCTCTCCTTGCTGCTTCTCCACTTCTCCCATCTGCAAATCCCTCCACTGACTCCCAATTCCCCAACGTATCCAATTGAAACTACTAACATTGACTTACAAAAGCCATCCACAATCTGTCCCCCCCATATAACCCTGAACTAATCTCCCGATATCAGCCAACTCATAATCTTCGACCCTCCCAAAACCTTCTCCTTTCCTCCACACTTGTACATTCTTCATCTAACCGCCTGCAAGACTTCGCCGGAGCATCCCCCATCTTCTGGAATTCTGCACCTCAAAACGTCTGACTATCCCCCACACTCGGAACCTTCAAGCGGTACTTGAAGACCCATCTCTTCAGAACATCCTACAGCCTGAAATGACCACTGTGCCACATCACCACCACTGGACCCGCCGCTCCACCACCACTGGATCCGGCGCTCCACCACCATTGGACCCAGCACTCCACCATCACCTGAGCAGACCCAACCTACTGTTTCCCTCCTTCTTATTGCCCTGTAGAATGTAAGCCCGCAAGGGCAGGGTCATCTCTCCCCTCTGTACCAGTCTGTCACTGTTAGTTTGCTCATAGTATTTTTAACTTGTTTTTATGTATCTCTTTGTCATATACTGCACTATGAAATCAATGATGCGCTATAAATAAATAATAATATAATAATTATATAATAATAATAATAATAATGTCACCTGCCAGGTGTTCCATAATGTGCCTGTGAGAGACTGCGATTGTTTCAGGAGCCTGTATAGGGGCTGTAAATATATGTGAGGATCTATGTAAATATATATATGTGAAGGTATAAGGGTCTATGCAAATAATGCCTTTATGTAATAATGCCAGGCCGGCGTTACCGCCATTAGAACCAGACTTGGATGTCGCTTTAAATTTCTGTTAATCATGTAAAATATGTAGCTAAGGCCAGGCAGCCATAACAACCAAAAGAGCTATGATTAGTGCTCATGATATTCGATGGAGCTGTTAATAGTGCTACAGTGTATATAACATATATAATGTTCTGTGTATATGTGAATAGCGTTACTATGTGAACAGTGTTCTATGTATATAATGTTTTTTGTGTATAACGTGTATGTTGACAAATGTATGCAGTTTATGACGTTTATTAATAAACTGCCGTAGTGTGCTACTTTAAAACACAGCTGTTCATGTCACTTCTGCCGCCAAGCAAGTCCCCTAGGCTTGTGCTTCCGTACATAGTAAAGAAGGAGGAGAGACCTCAGCGGCAGTTTCAAGAGATCACCTAAAGAAATGCCCTGAACTACTGAAGAGCAGAGAAATGTTCCCAGAAATACCTTGACCCTAAGAGCCAAAAAAAGAGATGATTCATATGGTTCTTGGAGACTTCCCAAAAACATGGACTGGATAAACAGAGCTATTGTAGTCCCAGTATTGACTTTTCCTCAAGTATTCATACCTGAACCAGTCCAGAGTCCAGAACCGCCTGAAGAACCATCACCCACAGTGGAGCAAAAAGATCAACCCCCTGCTATTGTTGAATTTGTCAGTCCCATGGTGAGTCTAAGATGACACTCTGGTATACCTGTGCTACGTTGGTCTACACATTGGCTAGTGGATAGTGCACCCACAACATCAGCAGTAGACACTAGCAACCAGACCAGACAACCAGAAGTACCTGTACTGTTTAGATCCAATCGTAGTAACCTAGGTCAGATCCCACCACATTATAGGGATTGTTAATGAGATAAGTGGATAAGTTACCAAGGTTTACAATGTAAAAATGTTTTGTTTTCCATGCAAGTAAGTAAATAAGCAACCACCAAGTGTACCGTGCTTACAGGACTTGCTGTATGAACTTTTGCACATTCTTCTTTTTTAAACCATTTGTTTTTTATTGGAGTAATAACAAAATACAATTAAACAACATGCGCCCACAACGGGCCAAAAAGGGAAACAATAACATGGAGGGGGGGGAGAGGGAAATCAGCATCCAGCTAATAAGTATAAAGTGAGAGAGAGCATACAATTATTACAAACCATATATAGGAGTTACGCAACTGAAAACCTAAGAAGGGAGAGTCACTGTGTTATGCGCTTTAATGGGGATAAATGTAAAGTCATGCACTTGGGCAGAGGAAACAACAGGTATAATTATGTGCTTTATTGTAAAACACTGGGCAAAACTGTCACTGAAAAAGACCTGGGTGTATGGGTAGATGACAAACTCACATTTAGTGGCCAGTGTCAGGCAGCTGCTGCAAAGGCAAATAAAATAATGGGATGTATTAAATGAGGCATAGATGCTCATGAGGAGAACATAATTTTACCTCTATACAAGTCACTAGTGCGACCACACTTAGAATACTGTGTACAATTCTGGTCTCCGGTGTATAAGAAAGACATAGCTGAACTAGAGCGGGTCCAGAGAAGAGCGACAAAAGTTATTAGAGGACTAAGGGGTCTGCAATACCAAGACAGGTTATTAAACTTGGGGTTATTTAGCTTGGAAAACGAAGGCTTAGGGGTGATCTTATAATAATGTATAAATATATGAGGGGACAGTACAGAGACCTTTCTAATGATCTCTTTACTCTTAGGCCTGAGACTGGGACAAGGGGGCATCCTCTACGTCTGGAGGGAAGAAGGTTTAATCATAATCACAGACGCGGATTCTTTACTGTAAGAGCAGTGAGACTATGGAACTCTCTGCCACATGCTGTTGTAATGAGTGAGTCACTACTAACATTTAAGAGGGGCCTGGATGCCTTTCTTGAAAACTATAATATTACCAGTTATATATACTAGATTCTTTGATAGGGCGTTGATCCAGGGAATTAGTCTGATTGCCATATCTGGAGTCAGGAAGGAATTTTTTCCCCCAATGTGGAGATTAGTGTTGCCACATGGGTTTTTTTTTGCCTTCCTCTGGATCAACATGTTAGGCTATGGGTTGAACTAGATGGACTTAAAGTCTTCCTTCAACCTTAAAAACTATGTTACTATGTTACTATGTTACTATGTATGCCCAGAAGATATCCACGGATCCCACCAATTCAAAATCTTTGTTCTGTGTCGCTGGTCACGGGCCAGCATCACCTCATATGAGAAGTGTTGGTTCAGGCGGGTGACTACTTTCGCCACAGTAGGCAGTACAGAGGATTGCCAATGAGAGGCTATAATTCAGCGAGCAGCTATTAGCACATTAGTCATGATCGGTGTTAAGGTGTGGGGGTAGGTGTCTAAGTCAATGCCTAAAAGGGCCAAGGGGGCCTGCAAGACAAGGGGGAGTCCCGTCAGAGACGAGAGGAGAGAGCCCACTCCAGTCCAGAACAGAGTCAACTTCGAGCAGGACCACCATATATGACTTTCTGAGCCTGTGGAGGAGCATCCCCTCCAGCAAGATGCTGATGTCGGGGGTCTTTGCCCGCCAAACTTGGCCATACAGGCCGGGGTCAAGTACCAGTCGAGCATCAATTTCTTTGACTGTTCTAGGTGCCCAACACAGGTAGTAAAACGGGCTGTATGTCCTGATGCCGCCTGCCATTGCTCCAGTGAGCATGTGATACCCAGTCTAGCTTCCCATCTGGACATACATGGTAGCTTATATCGGGAGCGAAGGACAAGCAGTGCCCTGTAGATAATGGATACACTTCGCTGTGAGGGGGATGTTTGTTTGAAAAGAGCCTGTAGGGGGAGACTTCACCAGTTGCCTTGGGGAACCACTCTACCCATGAGAAGCGATACCACAAAACTGCACTCCCATTATCCCCAGGGGTCCCACACCGCAGCATCGGCCATCAATAGCCAAATACCACCGGTGGCGTCATGACAACCATCCCTAAACCTGTATTCCCCAAACTTTTTATTGACAGCACCAGGGCCGCAGAGCCGGGTCTCGGCCCCGTGACTCTCCCCCAGCAGAACCGCTAGCCCAGTCTTCGAGTACCCCACGGCCCTGGGTAGGGTGTGTCATATGCAGCACAGCTCTGTGTGTGTATGCAGCAGGGCTAGGTGTGCATGCAGCAGATTTCTGTGTGTGTGTGTATGTGGTAGGGCTGTGTGGGTGCAGCAGCGCTGTTTGTGTGTATGCATGTGCTTGCAGGTTTGTATATACTGTGTGAGCTGTATGTATGTACTGTTCCTGCAGTGTACAGAGTGCAGCTGCTGTGTGCACAGTAGTGCTGTGTATTTGCGCCTGTTACACAGTTGTTTGTGTACATAATTTGGATGATGTTGAGCTGTGTGTATATGCACATGATGCACGGAAACACTCACAGGAGTTTACTGTTAACTATTCCTCCGCTGTTCCACCACAAAGTATGAACATTAGTGCTATTAACACTGCATTTTATTGAAAAAACTTGTACGAAACATGTTTTTCCTATGTTCTGATATCACAACCTTACAACATCTGTAAGGAGTTTGTATGTTCTCCCTGTGTTTCTGTGGGTTTCCTCTGGGTTCTCCAGTTTCCTTCTAATCTCCAAAGAAATATTGATGCGGAATTTACATTGTGAGCCGCAATGGGGACAGTGGTGATAATGTCTGTAAAGTGCTGAGAAATTGAGAGTGCTATATAAGGCTAGGGTCACACTTTAAAAGATAATTGCGTTCACCGCATCCAGATCCGGATGCGGTGAACGCAATCAGCTTCACACACATTTTGCAAGCAAAATGTGTTGATAAAGCCGCAATCCGGTATCAGGATTGCTCCGGATGTGTAATCCGGAGCAATCCGGTTACCGTACAGTTTGCTCATCCCTGCTACTGCAGGGATGAGCAAACTGTAAATTCTGTGAAAAAAGATTAAATATTAATAATAATTGTGGGCAACATGTCTCTAGGGCAGGGGTGGGGAACTCCAGGCCTCGAGGGCCGCACACAGTGCAGGTTTTCTTGATTTCCTTAGTATTGCACAGGTGATAGTATAATCACCAGTACTGGTGATGATTCCAGACTCTGTGCAATACTAAGGAAATCATGAAAACCTGCACTGTGTGCGGCCCTCGAGGCCTGGAGTTCCCCACCCCTGCTCTAGCGGGTGCCCACCCCATCTAGAGACATGCTGCCCACTCAGGTGGGCATGTCATGGGTTAATAAGTGATGTACAGTAATCCGGCTACTGTTGGCTCTGTACAATTTTCTGAATGAATCCGCGGCGCCACTGACAGCTGCGCATTTACTATACGTAATGTACGTATAGTATGTGCGCTGTCCGAGGTCCTGTACGCATTTACAGCAGGTCTATGGCTGTGCGCTGCCCATAGATCTAATGTAAAAGCCTACAGGACCCTGGACAGTGCACATACTATACGTACATTACGTATAGTATGTGCGCAGCTGACAGGGGAGCCGCGGCTTCATTCAGAAAGTTGTACAGAGCCAAAAGTAGCCGGATTACTGTACATCACTTATTAACCCATGTCATGCCCACCTGAGTGGGTAGCATGTCTCTGGGGGGGGTGGGCACACCCTAGAGATATGCTGCCCACAATTATTGTTAATATTTAATCTTTTTTCACAGACTTAACACTTTGCTTATCCCGGCGGTAGCCGGGATATGCAAAGTATACGGTAACTGCATTGCCGTGCATGCCAGATATTGTCTGATTTCCATCTGCATTGACTCCAGTATTTTTAGTAACTGTTCACACACAGTTACCTCTTCCTGCCCTCAGGTTAGTTTATTGCAGCTTCACTTACCTGAACTTGACTTGCTTTTACCCTTAAGAGCTGGTTGGGTCGGTGAGGGTTAACTGTGAAATAGCCCAGACACTTGTGGTGCAGGCCGTAGGTGTGGGGGCCTCAGTTGCTCTTCATTCACTGACCCACCTGGCACCTTGGGAAGCATTGTCTGACATGTATAGGTGAGTTAGCTTTATATGGTCCTCTTTATATTGTATTATGCTGTCTACGGACACATCAGAAATTCAAAAATATGTAGAGTAGGACCACTCTAAGACATTCCTTGGCGTGGAAGAGTGGCTCAAAAGATTATTTCGGTAATCTTTTGCGAAATGTCTCTATTTGTATGCAGTATGGTAGTGACAGGTGTATTTACACATTTATTTTTTCAGCAATTTTTGGCTGTGCTGGCTTCCCGTTTTCTCTATATGTACATTACGTATAGTATGTGCGCAGCTGACAGGGGAGCCGCGGCTTCATTCATAAAGTTGTACAGAGCCAACAGTAGCCGGATTACTGTACATCACTTATTAACCCATGACATGCCCACCTGAGTGGGTAGCATGTCTCTAGGGGAGGTGGGCACTCCCTAGAGATATGTTGCCCACAATTATTGTTAATATTTAATCTTTTTTCACAGACTTAACACTTTGCTTATCACCGCCGGAATAAGTAAAGTATACGGTAACCACCTTGCTCAGGATTACACATCCTGAGCAATGCGGATACCGCATTGCGGGGCTTAGAACCGCTCCGAAAACTGCAGCCTGCAGAGCCGGATGCGGTAACCAGATTGCATGTAATGCAATCCGGTTTTTATAATAGGCTCCTATGGGGAGCGTTTCCTGATGCGGTTTTGAGCTTTTTGAAAGCTCAAAACCGGATCAGGATTTTAAATAAAAAACGCAAGTGTGACCCTTGCCTAAATGAGTAAATAAATAATCAAACAGTACAAGAATTGTTACATTTCTTACAATATTTCATTTTTTCCACAGCTTTCTGTAGGAGCGATTTTTATAATAACATGAAATAAAAGAGTTGCCAATTTAGCAATCTCCTTAATTAGACAATCCCCTCTGAGTCCACTTGTTTCCCCCTTTAACATTATCCTAGTAACTATTTTATTGCAATTTGTAAAGTACAGATGTCAAATAGAATCTTCATGTTACATTTTGGCAATGATTGTTTCCATGGAAGAAGTTTAGTATCTGCCTCTAATTCTTGACTTTCTAGAGCCTCTTCTCTTTTTCTTGCTTTCAGACTTTACCCTTTTTTCATTCTCTTAGGAAAAAGTGAAGATTCCTTGTCATTGTCTGACTAATTTCTTGAAATGATTGTGACAGCAGAGAGGACACAGAAATCTCAGAAATAGGAGAGTGTGAAATGAGCTGATTGTGGACCCCTGAGCTGATTGTGAACCCCTGAGTTGAGATGATGTTGAGATGATTGTTGGACCTTAGCTGAGGGTGGACCTCTGAGCTGATTGTGGACCCCCTGAGCTGACTGTGGACCACCTGAGCTGACTGTGGACACCTGAGCTGACTGTGGACTATTGACCTGGATGTGGACCCCTTGAGCTGACTGTGGACCCCTAAGCTGATAGTGGACCCCCTGAGCTGACTGTGGACCCCCTGAGCTGACTGTGGACCCCCTGAGCTGACTGTGGACCCCCTGAGCTGACTGTGGACTATTGACCTGGATGTGGACCCCTTGAGCTGACTGTGGACCCCCTGAGCTGACTGTGGACCCCTTGAGCTGATTGTGGACTCCCTGAGCTGATTGTGGAGCCCTGAGCTGATAGTGGAGCCCTACGCTGATAGTGGACCCCCTAAGCTGATTATGGCCCTTAAGCTGATTGTAGACCCCCTAAGCTGATTGTGGCCCTTAAGCTGATTGTGGACCCCTGAGCTGATTGTGGACCCCTGAGCTGATTGTGGATCCGTGAGCTGAGCTTGTGCTCAGTCTATTGTGTCATTGCCTGCAGGACCTCATTGACTATTCTATCACCTCCTCTCCTGTCATCCCCAGTAAATCCAGAGGGTGACAATAGAGATAAGTATTTAAATGTGTTCCCTGGAGGATCCAACCCTTGGTATGGAGGAGAAGTGTGCAGCAGCATTCAGACTTCACCTCCCTCCCCTCAATTATGCTCTCTCCCTGTCTCCATCTACACATGTATCCGGATGGTGCTGGGATCTGTGCCTGTTGGACATCTGAAGCCAAACTGGGACTCAGGGATGATGTAAATTCTACAGGTAACATACTATATCTTATTCTACACATACTGTATACCTGTCTGCATCTTACTAGGGAGCAAAACCTCAGAGAGTCATTTCTAGGAGAATAAGACACTAATAGATCACACATTAGAGAATCTGATGTATCAAGATGTGACTTTACAACTGCTGCAAGGGGAACAATAAGAACAAAGCAACTTACAGGATACATAGAAGGACAAGTAACATTGTATGGATAATAGAAATACATGGTATAGGGGGGTCTGTGCACTGGGATAGGGATTTTATGGATTATGCTGTGGTTAAGGATATGGTTAGGGTTATGATGGAGTGGGTTAATGTGCAGTCCTATGTAAAGTCAAAGATCACACATTGTAATAAGAGGAACTGAGCCAAGTAAGAGACTGACACATTCATCTCTGAGGCATCTCTATACTCACTGATAATATACAGCATGTGGAATGATTAGATAGATAAATGATAGATAGATAGGTAGAGAGAGAGATAGAGATAGATAGATAGATAGATAGATAGATAGATAGATAGATAGATAGATAGATAGATAGATACAGATGTGGCCAAAAGTATTGACACCCATGTAATTCTGTCAGATAATACTCAGCTTAGATTGATTGCAGATAAATGTTTGAAATATGGAATGATAATACTTTTATGTATAAATATTGCAGAGGTGATATAAATAGATAGATAGATAAAGTATCTATCATATCATATTTTATCTATGAATCTAAGTATTTATCTATCTATCTATCTATGTAGCTATCTATCACTATGTATCTAAGCATCTATCTAATATAATATGATATGATACAATAGATATGATATATGATATGATAGATACTTAGATACATAGATATAGATAGATACATACATACATACATAGATATACTATCATGAATATAAATATATTGCAGATACATGTTTGAAATATGGATTGACAATACTTTTACATAATGATATGCATAGATGATACATTGAGTAAATGATAAATAGATGATAGATAGATAGATAGATAGATAGATAGATAGATGACAGATAGATAGATAGATAGATAGATAGATAGATAGATAGATAGATAGATAAATAGAGTGATAGCCTAGTGTAGATCTTCATTTGGACATCAATGTGCTCTGGTAGTGCTGCCCCCCCCCCCCCCCAAAAAAAAGAGAAGACTATCTATCTATCTATCTATCTATTTCTACTATCTATCTATCTATCTATCTATCTATCTCTATCTATCTATCTATCTATATCTATCTATCTATCTATCTATTCTATCTATCTATCTATCTATCTATCTATCTATCTATATCTATCTATCTATCTATTTCTATCTATCTATCTATCTATCTATCTATCTATCTATCTATCTATCTATCTATATACACACAACATATATATATATAGTGTGTGTATCAGTCCCTCGGTTGTCGCTCCGCAGGCCCCTCTATATCACATTGCACTCAGTAGTTTTCTTTCCATAGGACTGCAGGTAACCTAGGTTAACTCTTTGAATGCTGCCCTTCATAGATTTGCAGTGATTGGATTGTGAAGGCAGAGCATAGCCTGTGTTTTGGCACTTAACACATCTGTATGGTCACAGCTGGATCAGGGCTCACACATCCTACCAATACCTTCACATCACTCTTGGAAGGATCCGCTGATTATTTGTGGATTGGCAGACTCTTTCTCCTGGGCAGTTTCTGGTAATCTAGTGGAATTAATATATTCTCACTGCTAAATTGTTCTCATCTGCTATAGTTTAACGAATGCAATATCATCTAATTTCAGCGAGGCAGAAATATGATCAGATGGGACCTGGCTATAAGAAAAAATGAATAACATATCAAACACAATATGAGAGAGACAATAAATCTCCTACATAGTAATAGGGGTCCATTGTCACTATCCCCCACTGTACAGGGAGTGTGGAGCTGCACTGATCTCACTTCTAGCTGAGTCAGATGAAGAGAACAGTAGTGTTCAGATGTGCTTTCTATCATTATTATAGCCTATATAGGTTTATAGCGTGTGTACACTTTATTTTTATATTTTCTTGATTCAATCAATTAATAAAATGTCATCTAAAAACTTGACACAAATTCTCTTTATGCAGAATCCCCTATTGTATGTTTGCAGCTCCAGTGTTGACCTCTGCGTCTCCAAGGTTACAGACTACAAACACATCCAGCGTAGTCTGATCTTTATGCGTTGGCCTGTTATTTTTTCAGTTCTTCCACTCCTCAATACAGGAAAATGTTTCTTTTTTCACTGAGACTCTGAGATCTCTGTTAAGTTTAAAGGAAATCGGTCATCAGGTTTTTTCCATCCTATCTGAGAGCAACATAATGTAGCGATAGAGACTCTGATTCCAGTCATGTGTCACTAAGGGTGGCTTCACACTGCGGCCAGGTCCGGTCTGGGGCTGCCAGGGGTGAACCTGACAGCCTTGGACCAGATTAGCACACAGAACCGGAGGGCTAATGTGCCCTATGGTCTGGTGTGTAGCCACGCGCAGCTGCCACTGCTGATGATTCAGGACCGCTAGTAGGGAGCTAGCCGCGGTCCTGAATTATAACAGCGGCGTGCAGCTGCAGGTGTCCGGTTTCCGGATCCTCCCGGATCGGGGCAATACGGTTCCATAGGGTCCCATGTTAAGGGAGCGCCGGATTGCCCCGGAAGGATCCGGGGGAATCTGGGAGGCTCCGATGGAATCCGGTGGAATCCAGGAGACACCAATTATGGGGAGATTGGTCTACCCAGACACAAAAACATTGCAAGCAACAATTTTGTATCCGGGAGAAAAATCCCACTTCTCCCGGATTCATCCGGCAAGATGGAAGCCGGATGGCAGATAGCTGCCATCCGGCTCCATTCAGCCCCATAGGATACTATGGGGCCAAAATCCGGTCCAGGGCTGCCACCCCTGACAGCCCTGGATCGGACCTGACCGCAGTGTGAAGCCACCCTTACTCAGCTGCTTGCTGTCATTTTACATTTATGCTGGAATACCTAACAGCAGGCCAAATAGTCCTCTAATGATAATTTCCAACTGATTAAACAATGAATGTATGAAAACTACACTGAGCAGGCCAGTAAGTGATACATCGCTGGAATCAGGGTCTCTTGCCTTGTATTATTTTGTAGATTAGACCTCACTGGGCTGTATGGTCTGTAGATAGGGGGGAATGAGAGAGGAGGGTGCAGATCTAAGTGCAGTATTAGAGCTTTACAATAGATAAAAAGAGAAATATCTCGCTCACCTTATATGTGTCTTGCTGTTTTGCGTATCAGCCCCCACCTTGGTGGCTTCCTTGGGCTTAGGAATGTCTGGCTTGCAGCTCCATGCCTGGATGATCAGACCGCCTGGTTGATAGGTCTGTCAGGAAAAGTCAAGGAAGGAAACCACAGGCTCTTCCAGAAATGGGAGCAATTCCTCTGTTGTGTTTCAGAGTTTATTTCAAATTTGCAGCATAAAATACAACACGTTTCGGCTAAAGTGTTTAAAACGATAGCCTTCCTTAGGTATAGACATTCAACATAGATATATATACAGAAAGTGTAGGGTGTGCACCCTAATTAACTAATTACACAATCATGGTCACACCCTGAAAGGGTTACTGCAGTGTTTCACAGACAAGATTTTATAAATTGTGGGTAAAATATACTATCACAATTTTTTGAAGCAGATAGCTGGGATGATAATGTATGGCATAATTATTCCACAAAGATGAAGAGATCTGAAAAATAAGGATGAAAAACAAAGTCAGAAATTAATCCAAATAGATAAGAAAACAAAGGTTATGATGAATCTAAAGGCCCCATCTCACACTACGATATCGGTAACGATATTGTTAGTACATCACGGGTTTTCAGTCGTTCTAACAACGTCGTTCAGTGTGACATGTACAAACGATCAACGATAATCGGGCAGATCGTTGATGGGAGGTTGGTGAACTGGACCTTATACCAAACGATGATCGTCCGTCCAACCTGCAGCATGGGTGTGTGTGACACCTCGATAACGATGTCATTAACGACCTTGCCTATTGAGAACTGAAGGACGTAGGCGAGCTAACGACCGCAAGTATCGTTTTCTTGTCGCGGGATCGTTGCTGCATCGTTAACGAGATCTATAGGCGTGACATTTCAATAGCGATCATTGAATGACATTCTAGCGATCTAGGTCAAGTCGGATCGTTGGTCGGTCCACCGACACATTGAAGTGTGAGACCGGGCCTTAAAAGAAATACAATGTTCTGATATGTGAAACCAAATACACCTTGTATGTGAAACACTGCAGTAACCCTTTTAGGGTGTGACCATGATGGTGTAATTAGTTAATTAGGGTGAACACCTTAGGCCGGCTTCAGACTGCGTGTCTGATCCGATCCGTAGCTGTCCGCTTCAAGCAGACAGCCGCGGACCGGATCAGCACACAGGACCGGGGGGCTATTATGCCCTCCGATCCTGTGTGCATCCGCACGCAGCTGCAGCCGCTGACAGGTCAGGACCGCGGCGCCCGCGGTCCTGACTTATCAGCATCGGGAACTGCGTGCGGATGCACACAGGATCGGAGGGCATAATAGCCCCCTGGTCCTGTGTGCTGATCCGGTCCGCGGCTGTCTGCTTGAAGCGGACAGCTACGGATCGGATCAGACACACAGTCTAAAGCCGGCCTTACACTTTCTGCATATATATCTATGTTGAAATGTCACTTATTATGCCTGAGGAAGGCTATCTTTTTAAACATTTTAGCTGAAACGCATTGTATTTTATGCTGTATATTTGAAATAAACTCTGAAACACAACAGAGGAATTGCTCCCATTTCTGGAAGCGCCCATCAGCTACACTAGATGTTTTCCTTCCTTGACTTGTTTTATATTATGCTACTCTTAAGGCTGGGTTACACCTAACGATATCCCAGCGATCCGACCAACGATGTGGATCGCTGGGACATCGTTACCTGAACGCTGGTGAGCTGTCAAACAGGCAGACTCACCAGTGATCAGCAACCAGCAAGAATGCTGGTAACCAAGGTAAACATCGGGTAACTAAACACAGCAAAGCACTTAGTTACCCGATGTTTATCCTGGTTACCAGCACAGCAAGCGCTGGGAGGTCGTTCATCGTTGGTCTCCCGCTGTCACACACACTGATGCTAGGCGCCCAGCGGAAGACCAACGGTAAATTTATGGCCCAGGTCATTTACCAATGACCAAAGATGAACGACCTCATCGTTGGTCGTTGGTAAATGTCACACGCAATGATGTCGTTTAGCCATTGCTGCAACGTCATCAAACCGGTGACGTTGCAACGATATCGTTAACGATATCGTAGTGTGTGACGGGGCCTTTAGATTAGGTAGCAAAAAGCTGATGACAGATTCCCTTTAAAGGAGAGTTCTGCATATTCTTTAACATTTCTAGGAAATTGGTTGATTTAGGAAAGAAGGAAACAGTCAATACTTACCACTATGACCCATTTTATTCTAACAGATAGCTTACTCCAATAAGTAAATTTCTTGAAAGCTAGAAAGAAATTGTTTGGGTTTATGAAAAACACCAATGCTTTGTTCTGAAAACAGTGCCACATCTGCCCGCTGGTTGTGTCTGGTACTGCAGTTTAGTCTCATTGCAATACTAGGACCAAACAATGGACAGGAGTGGTCCTATTTCTAAAAGTAACTATGCAGGTAACTCTAAACCTGAAGTAAGGCATAAAATTAATGAAATCTATTCCTATTCATTAAGTTAGCATAGGGCATTGCTCTAGTTAGGCAGTGCCCCAAAGTTTGGGCAGAGAACATTATTACACCCCTCTGGTCTTCATTGGCAGCTTCAGTATATTCTGTTGACATCATTCAGGAAGTGAGGCTGAAACAAATGCCCAGAAAAAAAGGGACTGTGCACGTGACATTACATCACTGGACGACCCACTAAAGCTGCTAATTAGGAGCAGAGGTTTCATAGAGTAAAACTATGTTCACATTTTGCATTTTGATCCTTTTTTTCTTTTTTGCTACATTTTTGTAGAATTGTCAAAAGAAAAACAAAATCCGTTTTTTGGAAAAAAATGGACCCAAAACATATTGCATTTGTGATGCGCTTTTTGCTGATTGATTTTCACTATTATGTAGGCAATGGAGAAAACAAATCACTAATTGACATGCTCATTCTTTTGCTGGATGTGTTTTCTGCCCCAAAAACGGATCAGTAAAAACTGCAGCGTCTGAACAGCATTTCTAACTTTGCAGGGCATCACAGCAAGTGATCCGTTTTTCATGCAAAAATAGATCACAAAAAACGGTTCAAAAACACAGTGTGAACAAGGCCTAAGGGCCAAACCTCAGGCCACTTGAATAGTATCCAGTAGACTTAATTTTGTCAGGTATACTATTATATGAATGCTGACATAGGTATGTTTAAACTTCCTTTCATGATGACTATCTGGTAATCCATTAGGGAAAGAATCCCTTTAGATTATACAATCTATTCCACCACTAAGAGGAACTGACAAGCTTTACAACATATGGAACAGTCGATATTTTATTATTGTATATATAACAGTTCTCTGGTGTAATATTGCATAAAATTTTTTTGATAGATGGGGTGGACAGCAGTGTGAGCAGTGGTAACTCCAGGATTAAATCAGATAGACAAAAACTGACAGAAGTGTGAGCAGCTTTTTCCTACACCAGCACCTCTGGTATCTCCCGTATTATTTCACATGGAAAGGTTGATAGCAGTGGGAGCAGCCTCTTTTTACATTAGCATCACTGTTATTTCCAGAATTAGATCAGTTAGACAGAGTAAACAGCAGTGTGAGCAACTTCTTTTTACCTTAGCCCTCCTGATATCTTATATCTTAAGTATTAGATATGGTAGGGTGGATAGCAGTGTGAGCAGTTTCTCTTTACCTCACCACCTGTGGTATCTCCAGGATTAAAACAGATAGACAAACGTTGACAGCAGTGTGAGCAGCTTTTTCTTAAATCAGCACCTCTGGTATCTCCCATATTATATCACATAGGTTGATAGCAGTGTGAGCAGCCTCTTTTTACTTTTTAGCATCACTGGTATTTACAGGATTAGATCAGATAGAGTAAACAGCAGTGCGAGCAACCTCTTCTTACCTCAGCCCTTCTGATATCTCCAGTATTAGATAAGATAGGGTGGACAGCAGTGTAAGCAGCCTTTTTTTTTTTATCTCAGCACTGATATCTCCAGTGTTAGATAACAAAGACAGGGTCGATAGCAGTGTGAGCAACCAATTTTTACCTCAGCACCCCTAGTATCCCCAGGATTAGATAAGATACACAAAATAGATAGTAGTGTGAGAAGAATCGTCTTACTTCAGCACCTCTGGTATCACCAGTTTTATATCCGAATGGGTGAACCGCAGAGTGAACAGGCACTTCTTAGCTCAGCACTTCTGATATTTACAGTATTATATCAGAGAGCCAGCATGGGCAGTAGTGTCAGCAGCCTCTTCTTACCTCTGCACCTCTGGTGTTGCTAGTATTAAATTAGATAGGCAGCATGGACAGCAGTGTAAGCAGGCACGTTTTACCTCAGCACCCCTTGTATCTCCAGAATTAAATAAGATAGACAGGATGGATAGCAGTGTGAGTGGCTCTTCTTATCTCAGCACTCCTGGTAACTCCAGTATAAAATCAGATCAACTGTGTGAACAGCAGTGTGAGTGGCATCCTTTTACCACAACACACTGTGTATCTCCAGTATTAGATCAGATAGACATGGTGGACAGCAGTGTGAGCAGCCTCTTCTTACCTCAGCATCAATGATATCTACAGTATTAGAAAAGATAGGCAGGTTGGACAGACGTGTCACCAGCCCCTAGGACAAGTTCTGGCAGCATAATAAAATGGAGGTCATTTTAATTCTATAGATTACCCATTAGGCAAAATGATTATTTGCTATTTTAAATCATTTAGGAATTTATTTCCAATGACATTTCCTTTAGAAAAAAAAAATAACTATTCCTGGGGAACCTCTTTCAGATATATAGATGTGGCTAGTTGATATTTGAAAGCTGAGCTAAAACCATTACAAAGATGCATTAAAAGAAAATGGTTTTCAAGGGTGAACATGCACATTAGCGTTATTATTCTATGGAGGATTTAGAAACGTTGGAGCATAAGTATCACCTAAATATGATAGAAAATTGGTCCTCATAACAACCATTCTAGACATTGGCATTTCATGTGCAAATCTATATTGCAAACAGCCTATGATGTATGTGGACTTGTGGTATGCACCCTGCCTCCATAATATCGATCTCTATGGAGACAGGTTACAGAGGTTACTGTCAATGGCTCCTGTTTTGGATAATCAGATCGTGCCTTCCTTCAGAGGCTGCATAGGTCACTTAGGATGATTCAATAAATTCCTATAATGCAATTGTTACAAAAAGAAACAGGTAAATTCAATTTGTTAGCGTAAGAGAAGTCCTTTTGCATGAGAAGGGATATTCTTCTTGGTTCAATAATCAGCGTTTTTTTAATACGTAGCGGAACAAAGATTTTAGTGAAGCAGAAAATGGTAGCACCCGAGGGCAGGAAAAAATGAGGGATGGATTTACACTCCGCGCTGCTGGAGATTCTAGTAGAGGCTTTGACAGGTGATACACAGCAGCTGGGGGCATCTAAGCAAACTGTGATCCAGATCTGCTATTTTACAGGTAGAGTCGATAAATTCAGAGAGCATGAAGTACACCGGTGTAAAGCAGCCCGTACAAATACAAATCAGGATAATCAATCTTTCGGTTAAGCAGCAAGATATATGATATGTATGAATTTACTTTTTTCTATTCTCTAGTTATACAATTTATTTCATGCATTTTTCTACAGTTGAAACTGAGGTTTGTAAAAAGACACATATTTTCTCACTACGAAGTCAGAAGAAACCTTTCCCGTTTTAGGTCAATTAGGATTACCAAAATTATTAATATTTGCCAAATGCCAGAATAATGAGAGAATGTTTTAAGGCGTTTTTATTACTTTCTGGAAAGTCACAAGTTTATATACATTAAGACTACTATGCCTTTAAACAATTTGAGGCCACCCATATGATGATGTCATATGTTTGGAAGATTCTGATAGGTTTATTGGCAACATCTGAATTAGTTAGAGACACACCTGTGGATGCATTTTAATGCACACCTGAAATGCACTGCTTCTTTGTGTAGCATCATAGGAAAATCCTAAGAAATCAGCCAAGATATCAGGAAGAGAATTGTGGACTTGCACAAGTCTGGTTCACTTTCCAGATATCTGAAGATGCCTCATTCATCTGTACAAACAATTATATGCAAGTACAAACAAGATGGAAATGTCCAGCCATCATGCCGCTCAGGAAAGAGTTGGGTTCTATGTTCCAGTGATGAATGTGCTTTGGTCTCACATATGCATATCAACCAAGAACAAAAGCAAAAGACCTTGTGAGGATGAGGGAAAAGAGCTGGTAAGATTGTGTCATATTGTGTCATTACCCTCAGTGAAACGAATACTGAATCAACATGGGCTGAAAGACCACTCTGCCAGGAAGAAGTCATTACACCAAAAGAAACAAAAACCAGATTAATTTTTGAAAATTCACATAGGAACAAAGCCCTACTTTTATGGAGACATGTCCTGTTGGCTGATTAATCTAAAATTGAACTGTTTGGCCATAATGACCATCGTTACATTTGTTGAAAAAAGGGAGAAGCTTGAAAGCTTAAGTACTCCATCACAACTGTGAAACAAGGGGGTGGCAGCATCATGCTGTGGGGTTGTTTTGCTGCGGAAGGGACTGGTGCACTTCACAAAATAGATAGCATCATAAGGAAAGAAGATTAGAATACTGAAGCAACATCTCAAGACATCATCCAGGAAGTAAAAGCTTGGGCAGAAAAGGGTCTTCCAAATGGACAATGACCTGAAGCATACTGCCAAACTGGTCACAAACTGGCTTGAGGATAACAAAGTCAATGTTCTGGAGAACCATCACAAAGCTACAATCTAAATTTCTATTGAAAATTTATGGGTGAAGCTGAAAAGGAAGGTGCGAGCAAGGCGACCTACAAACATGCCTCAGTTACACCAGTTCTGTGAGAAGGAATGGGCGCAAATTCTACCAACTATTGTGAGAAGCTTGTGGAAGGATATCCAAAACATTTGACTGAAGTCATACAGTTTAAGGCAATGGTACCAAATACTATTGAATGTATGTAACTTGTGACTTTGCAGAAATAAAACCAGAGCTAGAACTAAGGTGAAACTATGCAGTGGTGCAAGTTCACACTGGCCTCATAATGGACAAGATATAATGTGTAGCGTCCCATGGCATGGTGTGCTCTGTTGAGACCCAGTCCTGCTTGATCCTATCCTTGTCAATTCACGTCACTGAGTGATGACAAGGTATTAGTACTATTGATTTGGCAGGGACTGTCCCGATGGGGTCACCTTCTCTCTGGTGGGACAGGTTACCCAATTCATATGATCATATCTGTCACCAAGTCATATTTATTTTCTTGAACTTCAGCATTTTTATTTGCATCATTCTAGGGTATTTGCTCACTTGTTGTTTTCTTGTTGACTTTACAGAAAGTAATAAAAATGCCTTAAAATATCCTTTCACTCATTATTCTGGCATTTGGCAAATATTCATAATTATGGTAATCCTAGGACCTGAAATAGGAAACGTTTATCCTGATTTCATGTCAGATAGTGAGAAAAACATGCAGATGTGTCTTTTTATATAATACTAGCTGTACTACCCAGCTACGCCCAGGTTAATAAAGAACTGCTGTTAGCTATAACAAAAAAGAATTTGAATATGTCATATTAATGACCTGTATGAAAATAGAAGCTGAGCTGTGATTGGTTGCTATAGGCAGCCTAATAAATCTCCAGCCAACAGTAAACCCTCCCCCTTGCCGGGCAGTATATATTACCTCACACATACACATAAATAGACAGCTCATGTGACTGACATCTGCCTTAATTCCCTATATGGCACATGTGTTGCACATTGGCTGTTTTTAATCAGATGTTTATTTTTGGAAATTAAAGATACTAGACATATGAGACGAGTTGTATGAGGCGATTTGTGCACATCTGTATCTGTCTGTGTGGCGTGTGTGTCCCTGGGTGTGTGTGTCCCTGGGGTGTGTGTGTCCCTGGGGGTGGGTGTGTGTCCAGTTGTGTGTTTGTGTAGCTGTGGGGGGGTCCCTGAGGTGTTTGTCCTTTTGAGGGGTAGGGGTGTCCCTGAGGTGTGTGTCCTTGTGGGGGGAGGGGTGTCTCTGTGGTGTGTGTCCATCCCTATGGGGTCTGTGTGTTCCTGTGGGGTGTGTGTGTGTGTCTCTGTGTCCCTGTGGGGTGTGTATGTGTGTATGTCCCTGTGGTGTGTGTGTCCCTGTAGGGTGAGTGCATGTGTCCCTATAGGGTGTGTATGTGAGTGTGTCCCTGTGGGGGGGGGGGGTCTGTGTGGTGTGTGTCTCTTTGTTGTGTGTGTCTCTTTGTGGTGTGTGTGTTTGTGTTCGGGTGCGTGGTGAGTATCCAATGTTGGGGCTCCACCTTAGCTGTTACCCTTTGTGTGGTGTGTATACATGTCCCCGTGCATGGTGAATATTCCATGTCAGGGTCCCACCTTAGTGATTATATGCTGGAATATGCTGTTAGTCTTTGGTGCTGTCATTAAGCTCCTCTCATTCACAACTGTCAACTGGTAACTGTCACTTTCTCTCCATTATATAGATAGGGCCAAAATTGTTTGGAACGCGCGGGGTTAAAATTTCGCCTCACAACCTAGCCTGTGATGCTGTCGAGATCCAGATGTGTGACTGTGCAAAATTTTGTGGCTGTAGTTGCGAATGTGTAGATGTCAATCCCGGACATACATACATACATTCAGCTTTATATATTAGATATGGTTCATTTGTTTCTCTTGTAGTTTTGCTGCTTATTAATCAGATTTATATTTTTGAAGGCTAATGCCAGCGCACGGGGCCCCAGACAGCACACAAGGGGACAAATACAGTGCAAGGAGCCCCAGGCAGCCTACAATGATCCCAGGCAGCACACAGGGGGCAGAGACAGTGCATGGGGCCCCAGACAGCTTATGGGACCCTAGACAGTGAAAGGGGCCCCAGGCAGCACACATGGGGGGGCATAGACAGCGCACGGGGCCCCAGACAGCACACAGGGGGGCAGGGGCAGCACGCAAGGGGGAAAGAAACAGCGTGCAAGGGGGAAGAGACAATGCGCAGGGCCCCTATGCGTATGACCTGTCATTTGCTTGTCATTCACCTTTTGTGCCTGTTTTTTGTGTTATTTGCTTGTTATCCCCTGTGCCTGTGTTCCTGATTGTCAGCCTGTGACAACATTTGGTCTGTGTTCTCTGTTATCAGCTCCCTTTATTCCTTGTCATCCACCACTTGTGTCTGCTGTCTACGACCAGCCTCTTCCTTGCATGTCTTCTGGTAACTCCATTTGCTTGTGATACCTGTGTGTCCTGGTCGCTGTGTCAGTTCCTCCCAGTCAGAGGCAGACAGTGATCTGGGCTTCCACAGTGAGAGGTAGAGCCTGCTGTGTCCCAGCTACTGCTGGCATCACTGGAGGGAGCACACTGAGTCAGGATTGGGCAAGTGAGCTCCTCACTCTGCTCCACACACTGCAGAAGAGCGGTCACATGACTAAGGGTATGTGCACACGGGGGCGGGTTAGTGGCGGCGTCGGCTGGGCGGGACCCGACAGGAAGCTCCGGAGCCGTCCACCGGCTTCCTGTCGGGTATGTGCGGCGGGAGACGGGCGGGTGACGGGCGGGTTAGCGGCGGCGGTGTTGCGGCGGCTGGAAGCAGCACATGATTCTGCTTGCAGCCGCTGCAGAACCGGCCGGAATATAGAGCAAGCTCATTCTTTGCTAACCCGCTGGGAACCCAGCGGGTTAGCAACGGATGAGCATGTGTAAACCGCCGCTGTGTGCACAGCGGGTGTCGGTTTACATAGGTTTCTATGTTAATCCAAACGCCGGTTTGGATTAACATAAATTTGCATGAAATTTATGTAAACCGACCGGCGGTTTACACACCTAATCCGGCCCTAACCCGCCCCCGTGTGCACATACCCTTACTCTCTGCACTGTGATTGGAGCTCTGTCCTCCTTTCTGAACGGGCTCATGCTGGCAACACAATTCAATGCATTGTTTGCAGGATGATATTGTCCTGACCATTATACTATTTGGAGGGCTATGTGAAAGCCAGTATACTATCTGGAGGGCTATGAGGGAGCAATTATACTGTATGGAGGGCTATTTGAGGGCAATTATACTGTATGGAAGCAATCATATAGTGTGAAGGATTATGTTATGTTATGTGATATTTCATCTGGGATTTGCAATGCATGGTGTTCTCGAGACTAAACTCATAACCTTAATGTTGGCCAGCGGCAGCTTCACCAATGAGCCACCATCCATATTGGAGAACATAATAGACTTTGGTATACTTGAGTTGTATTGTAGACAATGAACCCATAAGCAGATTATACATTTATATAGAGATATGTCTGTTTATAGTAGGAGCTAAACCTGAGAGTCACAGGCTCTGTTGATGTCACCAGGAGAATTTTGTAATGTAGAAGTTGCATTGCATGTTCTTACTTTACTCCACAGGCAGATTACACTGGTACATAAAGATACATCTGTACATGACAGTGTATTTCTATGCCTCTGTATTTTAGAGGAAGCATAGAAGAGATTATTTTTACTACCTATAAAATAACTGAAGAATTGTAGAAAAAACAAAAAAGCAAACAATTACAATAATGCCATTTTTAATGTACTGTTTAAAAAAAAAAAATAAATAATAAACATCAAAAATCTGCAAATATCACATATAATTGGTGTCCCTGTGATGATAATGATCTGCATTACACAGCAATCAAAAAATTTATGGTGATGAGTAAATGGCGTATAGACATGGCGTGATTGATTATTTGTCCCTAATTAATCCATTAAAAAAAGTAATAAAAATGCTACACTTAGGCCGTTTTCATATCACTGCTGCTTTTATCTGCACGTTGTATGCAGTTGTAGCAATAACAATGTTATCAGACTATTATACACTAATAGAGTAAAGGACCTCAGAGAGCTCCTGACTTCAGGTACTGTACGCTATTAGCGTACAGGACCTCAGAGAGCTCCTGACTTCAGGTACTGGACGCTATTAGCGTAAAGGACCTCGGAGAGCTCTTGACTTCAGGTCCTGTATGCTATAAGCGTAAAGGACCTCGGAGAGCTCCTGACTTCAGGTACTATATGCTAATAACGTGCAGGACCTCGGAGAGCTCCTGACTTCAGGGACTGTACGCTAATTGCGTACAGGACCTCGGAGAGCTCCTGACTTCAGGTAGTGTATGCCATAAGCATACAGGACCTCGGAGAGCTCCTGACTTCAGGTCCTATATGCTAATAACGTGCAAGACCTCGGAGAGCTCCTGACTTCAGGACTGTACGCTAATTGCGTACAGGACCTCGGAGAGCTCCTGACTTCAGGTACTGTATGCCATAAGCATACAGGACCTCGGAGAGCTCCTGACTTCAGGTACTGTATGCTATAAGCATATAGGACCTCGGAGAGCTCCTGACTTCAGGTACTGTATGCTAATAATGTACAGGACTTCGGAGAGCTCCTGACTTCAGGGACTGTACGCTAATAGCGTACAGGACCTCGGAGAGCTCCTGACTTCAGGAGTCAGCCGCAATGTACTGTATGCAAATTGCATACAGTACCACCGCCGACATTTACAGTAAATTTCTGACACCCGACAATTGCCGGCTTTGAGTTAAAACTTATATTAACCCCTGCACAACCAGTGTGTGCTGTCAGCATGTGTCTAGGGAGTGTGGACACTCCCTGGACACAAGCTGGCACCACACTAACATCAGTTTAACCCTGCATAATCTGGCTTATTAGCCACATCTGCAGGCTCTGTGCTGACATGCAGAGGCTGCAGATGGGGTTGATATGCAGCTAATCCCCAGGAATTACAAATTGTGCCCAGAAGCTGTGTTTTTCATGATCATCTGTCACAGCTGCTGTCACAGCGGTGAAAGATGATTTGTTACTGTACCGGGAAACCGTCAAATTCAAACTCTGCAGCTTTGACAGCCGCGGAGTTTAAATTCACCAGTAAATGTTGTCCGCGGACCTGAAGTCTGCTTCAGGACCGTGGCCAGCATCACACTGGCACGCACTACACACGCACTCATCCAGCACACTCGTAGCACTCTCACATGTATACAGCACACATGCACACTCACCCACGTGTTTGATGCATGACAGTGTGCCTTCAGCCTAATAAGAAGAGTAATGAGGAACCCGCTGGTGTTCAGGTTCGGTGGACCCACCTGAACTTTTTTTAAAGTCTGAGTTTGGGGGTCGGACGTGACTCGAACTTGAGTGTGGACCCTGAACTTGGACCTAAAAGTTATGAGATTGGGGTAGGGGCTGTAAAAAGAAAGCATTTAGCAAATAAACAGCATCATTATACTCACCGGCGTCGTGCTGCTTTTACTTCCAGGCAGCTTAATAACGTCCTGGATATTCACTGCAAAGGGGTCCAACAGCCAATCACAGATGCTAGCACAGAGAATGGGCATCTGAGATTGACTATTGGAGTAATTTGGAAACTGCCTATACATTCTAGATGCTAGAATGTATGGGCACGTTTGAGGTTACTCAAAGAGCCAATCACAGACACCTATAGTACTGTCAAAATAGATAAATAATTAAAAATAAATGATATCGCACTTCGCTATATTTTTAATTCTCAGCACAGATAAAGTGGACAGCTTCGGGCTGACACCCCCAGCTCCCTGGCTTTACCTAACTTCTTTTGCTCATTTACGGCTGTGATCCAGGTGCCATGATGAAGTTCATCGCGGTCACCCAAGTTCACAGCTGACGTGTCTCTGCTGTGAACTGGGATGACCTTTTTTATGGCACCCGGGTGTCAGTGTGAGCCTGCTATTCCCTGTGAACAGATGTGTGCCTGCTCACATTGATGTAGCAGAGCTGAACTTGTTCACCCAGGGACATCATTATGGAGAGAGGCTTTGCGAAGATATTATAGAGAGGAGCTGTGTGGGGGAGATTTTATGGATAGGGGTAGTATGTGCGGTATGACATGTGGCACCCCACTGGCCAGTGCGCCACAGTAGGGGTACTGCACTCATAACTGATTGTGCATTATTCCTGTCATTGGAGAGTGTAAAGTCAACCTGAGGCTCTTATCCCAACATGCCTACACTAACATATGGGACCAATTGGCCACCTATTACCAGGGTAACCAGTCCCGGTTGGAGGAGCGTTAGGGTAGAAGGAGCGGAACCACTCAGAGAGTTAGTTAGTCGGAGTAGTCTAGTCTGAGGAACAAGTCCTAGAAAAGACACCACAGGGAAAGTGCCCAAAAGGAGCGGCGACCAGACGGAAGGAAACCCAGTGCCAGACCTTACCACAGTCCGGGGAATCCTAGTCCACAACGGGGTACCGGCTTCGAGTCACGGTGCAGGCGAGTCTAACCCTGAGCTTTCAATACCGGTAGGTCACAGGTGTGGCCAAGGCATCTTCGACCTCGTCCAGAATGTGCAGCCCCACCAGGAACACTAAACCGGGTTGAGCCCATTAGAGAAGAAGGGTACCTCATAGCACCCAACGGGCCTGGTAGACAAGTAGGTTGTGCAGGACAGCGCAAGGAAAGTAAGGAGATGCAAGCAAATACACAGAGGGCAATGAAGGTACTAAGGAAGAAACACTCTGGAGCCTCAAAGAAACTTTATTCTCCCCAGTGACTTCCCGGCCAGCTACCCACAAAGATTGTGTAACTGTGTACCTGAACTACTAAGAACTGTAGCCAGTAAAGCACCCGTACAAAATCAGCAAGCCCTCCAGTGTCTTATTGTAGTAAGTTAATCCACAGAGCTGCTACCATGACAACCAGCACAGCAGCTACATTGCCCCAGGGATCCCGCTCCGCCTGCAGGGAGCGTTATCAACTGACTGCAATACCAACATCCTTGTCTGACAGTGGCACTGGTGAGATCACCAGAAACTGCAGGTGGCGTCACAACACTTTTATTATTTCCCATTTTTGTTTTCCCCTTTTTCAAGTGACCCCAGGGTACAGGTCTGGGCAGGTCACCAGTGACATCCCCCTATAGTAAACGCCTGGATATCGAGTTCCCAAAAAACCCTGGGTGGGTCAGACATTATGGAGAATGGCAGCATAGAAAGATATTATGCAGAGGGGCAGTCCAATGTCCATCCAGTCTCAACACCGTCAAAGGAGAGTTCTGACAGCGCGCTCTGTGCTTGTCACATAGAGTAACTGCAGACTTTCGTGTTAAACCTGGACAATCTCTTTAAAGAATTAAGGCTTATAGAACCCAAATCTTCTTTGCAATGCTCAGTATTCACCATTACTGTCCATAAAACTGGAAATAGGAGGTCCTTGGCTACTAAATACCCAATTATTTTATCATGATTCCTTTTCAATACATTTAGGATTCTTCTTGAAGACAGTGATTTAGACGTGCCATTACTTGTTTGTCTATAATGGATGAGCAGATATTGCTCTTGATAGGGATAGTGATCTTGATTCTGTAAATATATCAACTTCTCTGCTTTTTCGATAATGATGACTTTATCAAATAGAGTAGAAGAACTGAACTTTTCACTTGAGAAAATAGACATTTCTGTGAATAATAATGGTAGCCCTGGTTGGCTGACCACGTTGAGGAGATAATACTGGGAAGAAATAATCGTTTGACTGTATTGATAGAACCTCCGCATCTGGAGAAAACTAATTACTTAGAAGAACAGATATAGACCAAGGCGATTTGTCAAGGGTCTGTCCAATACATTTTATAACCAGGTCACATATTTCACTTGATTTACCTTCTTTAGGTCTTTAAATAAAATGAATGAGTTAACTATACAATGTAATCCATACACTATTTCCTTTATTGATATCATCATTTTCAAACTCAATGATGAAAATGAGTATGATTATTGTGATCAATACATTGAGGTTTATGTTCTAAGTTATCTAGCTTGATATACATTAATAAATTGTGACAATTTTTGCCCCTTTCATTTTCTTGTTTTTGCTTGATCTTGACTTGCATTTGTTTGACCAACTGAAATTAGTTCCAAATATGCTCCCTTGTTAAAGTAAACAACAGCTGCAGGGTTATGCCCGAGAAAGCCGAATGTGTTTAGTAGACAGTAGATGGCTCTAATATTTTCAGTATTGTTGATTGTGTGTGTAGTTTCTCTCTAGACTGTACTTTGTGATCTCTCAATTGTGATCTCTCACGTTGAATGCTGATGATTCTCCTGAAAGGTCAAGTTCTGTAACTCCAATGGCGTTCATTTGGATGGAGGACCCAGTGTTAAATAGGTCTGTGGAGTCGGTAAGCCAAACCACCGACTCCCAACACTGACTCCAACTCCACAACTATAACTAGTCTTCAACTTCCTATATACGGCTCATGATTAAGTATTTCTCATAGTACAATGTGAACATCAGGCTTTTAATTATTATTATGAAATAATAAAGATACTTAGATAGAAAATAATAATAATTCATAATAATATTCAGCACATTCTGCATTGAACTACTGAACCCAATTTATTATATATTTTAGGAGTTAAAGTTGGCCCATTTTATACGACTCCGATTCCACCAAAATGGTTTACCGACTCTGACTCCACGACTCCGACTCATAGACCTGGTGTCAACACCAAGCCTAGTGCAGAGACAACAATATGGTACAGGGGGTCAGGAGGAGGTGATATTAGGAAGTGGGAACAAGAAGTGCTGGAAGTGCAACACCAATTCTGCATGCTATCAGAAGAACTAATATAGTATGGATATTTTAATAGCACCTGAGACGTTAGTAACGCCCACCAGATGTGCCAGAAGCAATAGGATGCTCCTACCTTAAAGTCAGCAACAGAGGTGAGATCTGTTCATGAGGTAGAGTAATTTTCATAATTAGCCAGTGACAGAAAGTTACCATGTGATAGAGACCCTTAGTGTGTATGAGTTGGGGAGGCATGGTGATAACTCACTGGATCATTTCTCCTCTGGAGGGTCTGACACCACGTTGTATGAGAGAATTATCCTTTGTTACATGGCAAGTGTTAGCAAGCACATGGACGAGGCGGAGTAGTTCTTGTTAGAGTTACAGTGCATCCTTTTGAGTGGCATATAGCTGAGAAAGAATGCAGACAATCAGGAACGCACAGTGAGCAAGATGTGTAACCCAAAGTTATTTTGACACAAGCTGGCATTGTGGAGCCTCGCTAGAGTTGATATCCTCAACCCCAATTAGGTTGAGCAAGCAGTGGTATCTGACTTAATAACTCTGCTGAACAACAACTTATGTGTCTTAGTACTGGTTACAAGTTTATCACATAAGAGTCCTTTTTTCTTAAAGTGGTTATCCCCGGTTGAAAAATGTCGGTCCCTTTGCTCAATTTGTTATAAAAAACAAAAAAGGACTTTATTCACAGTACCTGAATACGTATGCAGTCTGTCCCGTTGCTCCAGGTATCTGATAAAGACTCTAGTGTTGATGCCACATAACATCGCAGCAGCCAATCAGTTGGTACAGCGGCTCAGAGTAAGGTATTCCACCTACACAGGTAGAGCTGCTGAGCTCACTGATTCGCTGCCATACTGTTGACAACACTGGAGACTCAGCACTGGACCCGAGGAGGGGAAGTAAAGAACACTTTGTTTTTATAACAAATGGCACCCAGGGACAACCCCTTAAGGCTCCTTATATTACATATTTTTTAATTCTTTAACTGCTTAAGGGGCCTTTCACATCAGCGTTTTTGCTTATGCATGGCTGATCCGGCAGATTTACTGCATCTGCCGTATCAGCCGATAACCGGCTGCACTTGAGGTGCCGATCTGGTAAACCCCATGCATTGTTTATGTGGCTTGCGGTCGGGTGCGGCAAATGCGGTTACGCTTGATCCGGCACTTGCGGCTGCGAAAAAAAAAGCTGCAAGCAGCGTTTTTTTTTTGCGGCCACAAGTGCCGGATTTGCCGTATCCGGCAGAACCGCAGTTGCCATGGGGACAATGCATGGGGCTCGCAAGTCCAGGCCACAAGTCGGCCAATAGGCGACTGATACGGCAGATGCGGGGCCACCTGGCCGATTGGCCGCAAACATCAGCAAAACGCTGATGTGAAAGGGGCCTAATGTATGTTAAATCAGGATTATCCATGTTGGTAGAGCCCATGTCAGGTGACAAAGTAGTGTCTGGATGAGAGCTAGGTCTCGCATGACCCTTAATGTACAGCTGAAATTGGGCTGAGTATAAAATTATTTTTGGTAAGATTGTAATTACATTCTTAGGATTTCTGTGCCTGAACAATGGTGGCATGCAAAGAAACGGAAAGAACATTTGTTAGATAAATGTCTGTAATTAGGTTTGCACTTGTCTAATCCCCAATCAAATGATATTCTTTATTAAAATTAATTACTGTGAATGTGTTCATCACTGTTCACAAATCTGTTACCTTATCTCATACCTTCATTACTCCATCCCTCCAGCTTTTAGTGTATTCCACTTATATTAGCTTTCACCAGGGTCATATCTTAAAGATCCTTGGCCCTTATACATAATGTGTAGCAGGGTCACTCACCTACCATACGGCCATTTAAAATTCTCATTTACTTGCGTGTGTCAAAGGGTCTTTTGATCCCATCTGGTCCCAGGTCCAAGGTTTACCCTCTGTGTCTACCCCTTGATTATGTTACATATTTCATTAGAAGACTGATTGTTGTTATGGTTGCCTAGTTTATGATTTGATATGAGAGTAATTTGTTTTTATTGCATCTTTAAAATTAATATTCCAAAGTCCCTTTTATTTAATTTCACAGAATTTAATTTGGAGTTTTATCTGATTAGGCTGAGATTCTTTGTATGAGGTTGATAATAGGTGCTTTGGACTACGGAGTCATTCAATATTAAATACATAAAGGTTTAACCAAATCAATTTTAGACTATAAATACTTCATTTTCCGCTCTTCCCATAATAAAATCCTCTGAAAATTAAGAAATTTAATCCAGTACCTTACTCCCATATTCCAGAAATGACCTGGTACCTGAGGGTTTGCAGGAAGGTAGCTCCTGGGCCATAGATGAAACTATAAAAGTTAGGTCTTTTTTTGGATAGTTCCTTATAATGCCCAATTTTATGTACTAAAGTCTTGATCAAATGAACAAATAAAAATGTAAGGAAAATTAAAAGAGGCTCTGTTGCTCTAAAAGGAAAAAATGGAATACATGTACTAAAAAAGAGGTTTCACCAGAAGGATTGTTGACATGCTGCATGATTGAGAGGAGAGAGGGATATAGAGCCACTGCTCCTGGAACCAGGCTTACCCCAGAGGATCATAACTAAGTGCCTACCCATTATTCACAATAACCTCTGACGGTGAGTTTGGACTTGGCTGACGATAGGCACCAGGTATCACTCTAGGGCTACCCAACCCCTGGTTGTCGCCCTCCACCAAGAGACTGATCCATACAAGATGAGATGGGAGGAAGGGATTAACTGTCACTGAGGAAAAATAGGGAGGTGCAACCCCTAACACTTACCCTGAGCAACCCTAAGCTGCTGATGTCCCTAGACCTGTTCATTCACCCTGACTGGTGATCACTTTCCTATCCCTGTCATTCCCCAAGTACAACCCTGACTAGTTCGCAAGGCAACAGAAACACTAAAGGCCACCTTTACATGTCACGATATCGCAACGCAACTACAATAAAAAGTCACGTCGTAGGGGCGTTGCAGTTGTTATCGTTGGTGAGTTGTGTCGTGTAAATGGGCAATGCAACACAAAAACGATGCAACTTCAACATCGTTTGTGAATTGTGCATGCTCTTCAACCGTGCAATATTGGCTTGACGATCTGGCAGGATCGTGCTTTGTGACGGCACAACTATGATTTGGAGTGCAACTTCCCCCATTCACTCCAATGTTAATTGGTCGTTCCCTGAGTTGCTCAAATGCAGTGTGCAGAGGGGCGGACGACATCATAGTTGCGTTGCCTGCCGATATCTCCCTGTGTAACATCTCCTATGCGATTTTGGACAAGTGCCAAAAACGTGCGCTCCCGTGAAGTTGTATGCAATATCGGAATGATATTGCGACGTGTAAAGCGGCCTTGATCCTGATCTAGGATAAAGACACAAAGTGGAAAATTCAGACAAGGGTAAAAAGAAACAGAAATTGAACAGTGCACATTGGACTACAAATAGGTGAGAAGGGAAAAGATAAGTAAGGCAAACCAAAAAGGAAATAAAGGATTGGAAGACACCAAAAAAAGTCCAAACAGCTATCTCTGGATACAGCTCCTTAAACAACTTATTTGCCCATAGCTCACATCTCCACTCCAAGATCAGGGTATAGCAAGCTGTCACTGGCAACTACTCAAGCTGAGAGGTGAGTATGCATAGCAGAAGGGAGTGGAAAAATCAGAACAGCAGAGATAACCCAGGATGGAAAGCCTTAGTATATTAAAATAAACGCTTAACCCTTGCAGCAGCGGACCAAGGAAAATATGCACAGCTAACCGGAAAACAAAGCCAGTCTAAGTGTGTCTGTACCCATTGCCTGCAATCTTCTGGGTAGAGGAGATCACTCTTCATCGTAGTACCCTAATGAAAATTCTTTACTGTAAGAGCAGGGGATACTCATTGATTTTCTGCCAAAGGATCACATAAGGGTTAAAGTGGTTGTTCTATTCTCAAAAAAAAGCTTTACTTTGAAAACACATAACAAAATAATTTTTCATTTAAAATAATGTTTGATACATATATTTGATTGTGCCCCGCTGCTATTCCTGTGATTCTCTCTGAATGACTGCCTAATTTGTTACTTTACAAGGGGATTCAAGCAGTGTTTCTGAATGACTGAGCATGTGTGACCTCTGGTATGGCACTTATTCTTAGAGAATAAAACAGACACTAGGAGGCGTCATAACAAGTCTATAAATTCATATTCAAACACAAAATCATGTTTTAAGAGTTCCAAGTGAATACTTTTGCATATTCTAACAGAGTAAATATTTGTGTGTGCGACAACCTTCACAATTAAAAGAATGAATTTAAAGAAGATCTTTCAGTTGCCATAGAAAAAGGTTTCTATAGGAAAAGATTAATATATAGGGAAGAGAGAGAGGGTCAAATCTCAGAAACATAGAGGCACAGGAGGAAAAGAGAGACCATGCTGGATTCAGGGGAACAGAGTCATTTACACCAGGTAAATAAAACTATATATTTATAGTAAGTGACAGCTTATTTTTTAAATTAGGCTCTGGATGTTATAATAATAATACATTTTATGAACATTAGATTACTGCAGATGGCACCAGGCCAAGATTCATTGAATTCCTTTTTAATTGCAGTAATTATTTCCCAGAGGAGCATTGCGGCTTTTAAGTCTCCTCATTCTGACATGCCAGATCTGGTGTGTCACTCTCCACGAGGAGAAACCTTGCCCCTTAGTTCCCATCTTAGCCTCCCATCTAGCCAAATCATATCTAATACATTGCATTTACGAGGGGCAATACCCCCAAAATACAGTGTCTGCAAAATAAGATTCTACTCTCATTTTAATACTAAATCATATAACAAGGCTTATTAAAGGGTTGATATTGACTTTCAAGATTGCTACTTCCAAAAGGTGGTCTCCTACAATGTAGTAAATGTACAGGGAAGTTTTTATTACCATCTTCAATCTCTTTCTTAGGCTGGGGTTCCACATAGAAGTCCGTTTTTGGAAGTGATTTTCATCACCAATCCGTTTTGTATAGGGTGCATTTTGAGCCTCCTGCACTCCTGAACGTTTTTGGACTTAGTCATTTTTTCATTAAAAACGCATGCATGAACGCATGCGCGAACGCATGCGCAAAGGCAAGTGCGCATATGCCATGCGTTTGCGCATGCGTTTCCCATAGGGCCCCATGTTAAAAAAACGCATGCGTTTTTTAACTGATGCCAAAAACGTTGCATGCAAGTTTTTGACTCAAAAACGGACAGGGCAATGTTTTGAGCTCCAGAGAAAAACGGACAGGGTGTTTATTACATCCAATCCGTTTTCTGTCAGTTTTTGGACTTAGAAAAAAAAATTAGCAAAAATGAAGCCAAAAACGGACTGAGGGCTCATGTGGAACCCCAGCCTTATAGAAGGGATCTTCCTTAAAGCGGTTGTCCGGGCTTTTTGTATAGTTTCTATGTGTATCTAGGCTGCAAAATGTTGACGGTTTGTAATGTACACTCTGTCAACATTTTGTAGCGCTAAAGAGATATCACTATTGCGTCTGCAGGAGACTGACCAGGGGGTGTGTTTGTTTTGGAGCCTGGCGGCAAACTTCATAACTAGTCGTTTATGCCCAGTCTGCTATGAACATGCCTCTGATTTCTACAGGCCTGTCTCCCCCAGTCTCAGCATGCCCAACTTCCCCCAGGCTCCTACAGGCCCGCCTCACCTAGTCTCTGCATGCCTGGCTGCCCAAGACCCTACAAGCCCTCCCCCAGTGTCCAGCATACCTGACCACCCTTGGTCTCCTGCATATCCACCCCTCAGTCCTCAATATGACCATCCACTTCCATTGCACACAGTGGTCATCTCCTCCTCTGACACAGTGTACCGAATCCACAGCTGTGTGAAGGAGATGACCGCTAAGTGCACTGAGCTGTAGATTCGGCACACTGTGTCAGTAGGGTTAAGCGCTGTGTGCAATGCGGTATGCTCACTGGCACTCTGCCAGTGGAGCGTGCTTTTCTCTCCCTCAGGCGCCACTGTATGTTCGCACTGTGCCCCGCTCTGTGTTGCAGGAGATAAAGAGAATAGGAGCATCGGCTCCACTGACACAAAGTCGGCAGCTGCGGGAGAGATGAAAATCGGCTCCACTGACAGCGAATCTGACCCACCCCAAGGCCTTAGGTACTCAGATCCCGGGCTGTCACTGGTGGCCGCTGCATGGGTCCATGGCCCTGGTGGTCGTTAAAGAAGATGTAGAAAAGAAAATAATAATCGTCTATTGTTCATGATGCCACCTGCGGTATCTGAAGAAAACAACAGCGCTGCTATCAGACCTCTGGTGAATGATGTTTCTGCAGCCAGTTGGTCTTGCTCCCCCGCAGGTGAGCAGAATCCCCAGGGCAGAGTTGCTGTACTAGTTGTCGTGGTCACAGGCACAGGGAGGTGGTTCTGAAGACGAGAGGCTGGGTGACATCTCACAAGATGAAAGAATAACACACCACACGTTGCTGAGTCTCTGTAAGGGTTTACTGGTAACCTTCAGGCATTACACAGGTTTACAGTTCAGATAGCTGGCTGGGGTAGTTACCAGTAGATAGAAAGTCTCTCTGCGGCCTTCAACAGTGTTTCTTTCGGCTTCGCCCTCTGTGCTCACCCTCTTTCTGTGCGCTGCTCTTACTTCTTAGCGTGGCCCTGCAGTGATCCACTTGTTCTGCACCAGGCCCACGGGTCTGTTAGAGGTTACCCTTCTTTCTAAGAGGGAGATACCCTTTAGAAGGGGCTCAAACCCTGGACAGAGATCCTGGTGGGGATGTGAACCGGGTTGTGGCTATCTGATTGCCCATGGCCCTCCGGTATTGGCGGCTCAGAGCTGAACTCTCCTGCACCTCTCAGAGTCGGATCCCCGCTATTTGGACTGGGATTCCCCCTACACCTGGTATTAGGACGGTTTGGCGCCGGGTGGTCACAAACTCCCTTGGGCTCCCCCTTCTGTCTGGGCCGCCGTTCCTTCTCAGGCGCCCTCTTCTGCGACTCTCACAGGGTCCTCCTTCCTCAAATTCCCTACTGGTCACTTGGATACCGCACACACTGGTCTGGGTGCAGTACCCCTCGTGGCGCATTGACCAGTGGGGAGCCACACAACCACAGGGGGAGGAGGTGAGCACACACCGAATTGCATACAGCACTGATCTCCTCCACAGACAGTGTGCCGAATCTGCAGCACAGTGTACTCAGTGGTCATCTCCTTTACACATTCCCTCTGACACAGTGTGGATTTGGCACACTGTGTCAGAGGAGAAGGTGACCGCTGTGTGCAATGGGGGTGGGTGGTCGTATTGGGGACTGGGGGAGGCCATGCAGGAGCCCAGGGTGGCCGTGCATGCTGAGACCCGGGAGCCTGTAGGAGTCTGGAGGTGGCTGGGAGGGCCTGTAGGAGTCTGGGGGTGGTCGGTCATGCTGAGACTGGGGGGGGGGCTGTAGGAGTCTTGGATGGCTGGGCATGCTGAAGTTTGGGGTTCAGGCATGTAGGAGTCTGGGGCATGTTTGCAGGAGATTCGGCATAAAGACCAGTTATGAAGTTTGCCCGGGGCTCTAAAACAACATCCCTTGGTCGGTCTCTTGCAGATGCAATGTAGTGATGTCTCGGTAATGCTGCAAAATGTTGATAGGGTGTAAATTATAAACTGTCAACATTTTGCAGCCTAAATACTCATATAAATTATACAAAAAGCCTGGACAACCCCTTTAACGTTTTTAACTTAAAGCACCACCTTCAACAGCGCCTATGCTGCATTCTAAGTAGGTGTGTAATATTCCACAACTTGGGAATTATTTAATGTCTTATTGCTGTGTATTGCATTTCTGTGTTGCTTGGCAGAAGCTTTGCCTTGTTAGTATTTTGTACCTCTCCCTGTACCTTCTGTGATGTCAATTTTCCCCTCCTTCTTCTTCTTCTTCCATGTAATCACTCTGCAGCCAGTTTAGATATGCCACATTTCTTTCTGCTCTGTGAAGAATCACTCTTTTCACCTGCCGCATTGAACATTAATGCAAGATATTCCGTTTAAGCATCCCTCTATCCTGGAGTCTTCTTATAATGTCTTTATGACCTAGTTCAAAATTAACTAAGGAAACTTTACATGCACACGAGTAACGGTCCATATGAATATCAGAAGAAATTTATACTTAAAGGCACCTAATACTGCAGTGTATTGTGGATCCAGAATAAGGTGTATGTTATGTCCTAAAAGTTTTCCGCCCTGTACACTGTGTGCAGCATTATTAGGCAAGTTGTATTGTAGAGGATTATTTTTATTATTGATCAACAACTATGTTCTCAATCAACCCAAAAGACTCATAAATATCAAAGCTTAATATTTTTGGAAGTTGGAGTGTTTTTTTTTTAGATTTGGCTATCTTAGGAGGATATCTGTTTGTGCAGGTAACTATTACTGCACAGAATTATTAGACAACTTAATAAAAACCAATATATACCCATCTCACTTGTTTATTTTCATCATGTAAACCAATATAACTGCACAAAATTTAGAAATAAACATTTCTGACAAACAATAACAAAACAAAAAAATTAGTGACAATTTAGCCACCTTTCTTTATGATGACACTCAACAGCCTTCCATCCATAGAGTCTGTCAGTTGCTTGATCTGTTTACGATCAACATTGCGTGCAGCAGCCACCACAGCCTCCTAGACACTGTTCCCAGAGGTGTACTGTTTTCCCTCCCTGTAGATCTCACATTTTAGGAGGGACCGCAGGTTCTCTATGGGGTTCAGATCAGGTGAACAAGGGGGCCATGTCATTGTTTTTTCTTCTTTTAGACCTTTACTGGCCAGCCACGCTGTGGAGTTGTCGGATGCATGTGATGGAGCATTGTCCTGCATGAAAATCATGTTTTGCTTGAACGATACCGACTTCTTCCTGCACCACTGCTTGAAGAAGTTGTCTTCCAGAAACTGACAGTAGGTCCGGGAGTTGAGCTTCACTCCATCCTCAACCCGAAAAGGTGCCACAAGTTCATCTTTGATGATACCAGCCCATACCAGTACCCCACCTCCACCTTGCTGGCGTCAGTCGGAGTGGAGCTCTCTGTTATTTACTGATCCAGCCTCTGGCTCATCCATCTGGCCCATCAAGAATCACTCTCATTTCATCAGTCCAAAAACCTTTGAAAAATCAGTCTTAAGATATTTCTTGGCCCAGTCTTGGCGTTTTATCTTATGTTTCTTGTTCAAAGGTGGTCGTTTTTCAGTCTTCCTTACCTTGGCCATGTACCTGAGTGTAGCACACCTTGTGCTTTTTGATACTCCAGTAACGTTGCAGCTCTGAAATATGGCAAAACTGGTGCCAAATGGCATTTTGGCAGCTTCACGCTTGATATTCCTCGATTCATGGGCAGTTATTTTGCGCCTTTTTTGCCCAGCACGCTTCTTGCGACCCTGTTGGCTATTTGCCATGAAATACTTGATTGTTCGGTGATCACACTTCAAAAGTTTGGCAATTTCAAGACTGCTGCATCCCTCTGCAAGACATCTCACAATTTTGGACTTTTCAGAGCCGTCACATCTCTCTTCTGACCCATTTTGCCTAAGGAAAGGCATTTGCCTAATAATTAAGCACACCTTATATAGGGTGTTGATGTCGTTAGACCACACCCCTCCTCATTCAGAGATGCACATCACCTGATTTACTTAATTGGTAGTTGGCTCTCAAGCCTATACAGCATGGAGTAGGATAACATGTATAAAAAGTATCATGTGATCAAAATACTCATTTGCCTTATTCTGCACACAGTGTATAATAATTACCTCTGTCCAATCCAATGGACTTGATTGTTGCGTCGTCCACCTCACCTCTCCGCGACAATCACCCTCCTTATTCTTATAATTGATACCTACTGCATTATCCACATTGCCAGGGAAGATCTCGCAGAGATCTTGCGCTCGTTCACTAGCCACTACAGCATTTAGCCTCTGCGCAACAATCATCATCTTTCTTATAATTGATGCCTTCTGCATCATCCACATTGCCATTGCTGAAGCTGCAGCACCGTGTGCACACTAGGTTCTGCAGCTTTTAGCGTAGAATGTATGCGTGCCTTGCAGGTCCTGGCATAATAGCCACCTTCTTAGAATGTAACATAGGGACCCCAGACAGTGCACGGGATCCCAGACAGCACGCGGGACCCTGGACAACGCACAAGGCCCCAGACGGCGCTCGGGGACCCCAGACAGCACACGGGGCCCCACACAGCACACCGGGCCCCACACAGCACACAGGGGAGCAGAGACAGTGCTTGAGGCCTCAGACAGTGCATGAGCTCCAGACAGTGCTCGGGGCCCCAGACAAAACTCAGGGCGCCAGACAGCACACAGGGAGCAGAGGCAGAGAATGAGGCCCCAGACAGTACACAGGGGGGCAATGACAGTGCTTGATGACCCAGACAGAACATGGGGTCTCAGACAGCGCTTGGAGCCCTAGACAGTGCTCGGGGCTCCAAACAGGACACTAGGGCCCCAGACAGCACACCAGGGCCCCAGACAACACATCAAGGGCCCCAGACGTGCACCAGGGCACTAGACAGCACACAGGGTTGCAGAAATAGTGCTCAAGGCCTCAGACAGTGCATGAAGCCCCAGAGAGTGCAAAGGGCCTCAGACAGACAGTGCATGGGGCCACAGACAGCACACAGGGGGCAATGACAGCACTCAAGGACTCAGAAAGCACTTGGGTCCCCAGGAAGCACTCAGGGCACCAGACAGCGCATCGGGGCCCCAGACAGCACACAGGGGAACAGGCACAGTGCTCGAGCCCCAAACAGTGCATGGGGCCTCAAAGTGTGCACGGAGTCCCAGACAGCGCTCAGGGCCCCAGATAGCGCACTGGGTCCCAGACAGCACACACAGTGGCAGAGACAGCGCTTGAGGCCCCAAATAGCACATGAGGCTCCTAACAGTGCTCGGGGCCCAAGACAGTACACGGGGGAAAAAAGACAGTTTTCAAGGGGGAGAGATGGCCACCACCCCTTGCACCACAGAGCCAACCCCCATCATGATATCACCCGCCTCCCAATGCGATAGCATCAGGCCTCCATCTAGTGTTCTAATAAGAGCATATGAAGTGGTTTCCCTAATCAGACAACCCCTTTAATATTATCATCTATGCAGTACCTTCATATTCCATACAGCAGTATCCCTATTTTGGCCTTGTATCCTCAGCTGATCTGAAATGTATTCTATACTGAATTACAAATTAGCAAATGCAAATTGATGAAAAGAGAAGAACAGCTGCAGATTCTGCTATTTTCTAACTTCTCATAATTATAAAGTTTGTGACCAGTGAAAATCTGCACAGTTTTTACCGGTAATCCCTGAGAACAGCAAGTGATGGACAAGAAGAGGCACCGGGTGAGGGATCACAAACTAGTGTCTACTTAAACTGCAACTTGCTCCCTCCCTGGTGTAATTGCACTGCGGAAAAAATGGCTAATTGAGCTGGAGGACAATGGCACTGATGAGAATAAATTAGTGCTCTTGCTGCCATGTGCAGGTGAGAAGAGAAAAACTGAGATGCTGAAAGCGACACAACAGGAGCTCATTCTCTCCTTTGTGAAGAGGAACTGATTTTTTTTCATGTTGCCATCTACACCCCCTCATATATCAAATTTTTTCATACCCCTCAATTCTGCCATGAAAAGGAAAAAAATCATTACATGGTGTCTAAAAGTGGTTTTATCAATACATATCACATTGATATGGGCAATGGGGGTGGATGAAAGGGACTGTGAAGTTAAAATAACACTTATATAAGCCTAATGTAGAAAGTTATATATTTTAATAACACTTCTCCTACTTCTCCTGCCCAACCTCCATCCCTGCGCTCCACATAAGACAGTTTTTTCTTGCGTTGGAAAGTGACTGGAATATTTTGAGAAGGGGTCTGGATGACCTGCTTGTTTCATTAGCTAATCATGCCTGCTTTTATGTCTATGCATTGTCTGGGATTGAGAAATGTCCTGGCTAAGGTGGTTTCACACTTGCATTTTTTTGTCTTGTGTCCATATGTTCCCAAAATTCTGCAGCTGCCTGATCAGTGTCCCTATACTTAGTCTACTTACATATCACAAATTTTTCCTGTCCGTGGGGTCCTGCAAAAAATAGGATCCCCCACGGACAAGCTCGGATGTGTACCTCCGGATGCTGATTCTGTGTCCGGATCCATGATTTTCACGGATCCGGGCACAGAAAGAGCTGGGAGGAGCCCGAGCCTGTAAATTGCAGGCAAGTGGGGCTGACTTTCACTTTCGCAATATATATACATCCGATGGCTTAAGGACATGAATCAGCTGACCGGGAAGGGGGGGGCAATGTATGTATATACATTGCCAAAGTGAAATAACACGTGAACAGAGTAGTTTTACTGTACTGAGCATGCTCGGTACCCTAAAATTGGATCCGGGAAACGATCCTGTTTTTTCCCAGGCCCACGCTCCATAGGCCCCCATGTTATTTTCCGCGGACCGCGCCGGATCCGATTCTGTCCGATTTGGTCTCTGATTCTGGGTTGAGCAAAAAATCTTTGTGAAGTCTCGCAAGACATCGGCACTATGTTCAATGGAGTGCGGACACCGACTCCTCTGCATCGGTGCAAGTGCAGCTGTCACTCAAGCGCAAGCCAGGGAAGAGGCGGGAAATTCATTCACATAGCAATAGGACAAGCAGGGCTGTGGAGTCAGTTATCCAATCCTCCGACTCCAACTCCGACTCGGATTCCTCAATTTTCTTGAATCTAACTCCAAATCCAACACCAAGTTGGACATCAACTCCGACTCACAGCCCTGGTGTGTAGTTGGAAAGCCAAACCTTCGACTCCTCATTTTCCCTGAATTCAACTCTGACTCCACCAAAATATTAGCAGGAATGGCAATAGTGAACGGGCAGACTTGTAGCAGGATGGCAGTGATGGGCTAATGGAGACTGGGAAGCTAGTATGACCCCGTAGACTGGGGTTTCCTTTCTGACCCCGTTCCCAGAATTACCTCTAAAGGATAGGTAAAAAAAATGTTTGTACCATGTTAGCCAGTAGATAGAAAAATATTAGCATATGAGAGTCCTTAGTGGTTGATACCTTTTAATGGCTAACTGAAAAGATGGTAAACATAACAAGCTTTCTTGACAGTGTGGTCCCTTCGTCAGGCTGATAATGACACAGATTCTGAAGACACATACATATATACATAAGCAAATGAAACAAAACAAAACAACAGTCTTAGACGCTGTAGTGCCTATCTTAGACTTTTAGTTTCAATTCCCCAGCCGCTCTCTTCCTCCCTAGCTCTGCTTTACGTCACCTGTCCATTTACTACAGCATCTAAGACTGCTTTTTTTTTGTTTTGTTTGGTTTTTTGTTTGTCACTTAGGAGCCTTATGACCAGAGAAGGAATCACTTCAGGCTGTATTAGCCCACCATGAAGATACAATAACTCCATGTAGTCTGGTTCCCAGGTGAAGTGTCCAGCCTAAGTGACATTGCGATCCTACATATTACCATGGTTTTTGCAGCACCAAGTGTCTGAGACCTGAACACAAGGGCTGGTTGACAACCATTGTGTATCCTGTATCCAGGGGTCTGTGAATACACCCCAGTGATCCCCATTCTGGGACGTTTCTTAATATGAGATACTATCCTCTATATCACGTTGTGTCTCTATGAGAAATCGACAGGCAAATTGTATGAACACTCCAATAAGATCTCTGATGAGCCTCACGATACTTGTATGAGGTGAAAGGCGTAAGAAAAGGACAATGGAGACCTCTCACTGTTTTTAAATCATAACTGGAGGATGAATTCTTGCACACCGGACTACTGTTGAATCAGAGGACTCCCATACTCAGCCTGAGTTAAGTCATCCCTGATCCAGAGCTATGTCCTAAATTGATTATCTCTATATACCATAATATCCCTCTGTGTGCACATATAGATACCATCATATGTATGATAACCCAGATATTTAGGGCTATCATAGGGTAAGCCACAGAGGAGTGCGGGCACCCAAAACCTTAAGGTGTTATTGCCTCCACTGATAGGCAGTGTTGCAGATATATGGTACCTTTACACGCCGCCACGGCAGGCTGGATACATCCCGCTACAGGCTACAAATGTAGCTTGTAGCGCCAATGTAGCCCGTCGTAGCGGCGTCTGAAGACGCGACGCTACAGCCGGCGACAGATACATCTGTTTATGGGCTCTGCTCGAAAACAGATGGCTATATCGCCGATGGTAGCGAGCTGTATCGGCGTGTAAAGAAGCAACGGAAGGGAACTCTGGACACCCGGGGCTGTAGCTGCAATGTAGCTAAGGCGTGACCTCGGCTCCATGTTACCGCGCCCCATGTGCGATCATTGGTGGAAGCTGCTGCATGACGATTGGTAGTCGCTGCATAGGGAGGCATATTTAAGGAGCTGACGAGTCACACTACACAATCGCTCGAGCGTGCTGTATTACTCAGCCTCCTGCGATGCCTGCCCAATCAGGATGTTATTGCTTCGTCCTATCAGCGTACGGAAGTCTTGTAATCCACAATTGGAGGACGCCTATGTGCTGTCCCTGCTGCACCAGGTCCGCCCATAGTAGCTGGTTGTAGCAGTGTGTAAATGAGCAACAGCTGGCTACTTGAGACACCCGGCGATGTAGCTAGCTATAGATGTAGCGTGGCGTAGCGAACCTTGTGGCGGCGTGTAAAGAGGGTGCGTTGACCGTTTGTAGCCGTTTGAGCGTGCTCGTGCACGTGAAGTAGCGGGATGTATCCAGCCTGCCGTGGCGGCGTGTAAAGGTACCAATAGGGATAGAAAGGGATACTCACACTAAGTGTGCTCTCCTTCAGTGAATTGTACATATGCTGTCTCACCTTTGTATACCCTACTGGCTAGACCAGTCATTTTTTTAAACGAGAATTAATAAAGAAATTCTTTTAAAACTATTCCCTAAGTGGAAGGCAATATCAGCCTAAAATATCAAGAAGTATTACCTACCTCTTATGTTCCAAATCATAAAAGGGGTCAAATTCTGCAGCAGGATGGTGCTCCATTTCATACAATCATCTCTACAACAAAGTTCCTTCAAGCAAAAAAGATCAAGGTGCTCAAGGACTGGCCAGCCCAGTCACCAGACATGAACATCATTGAGCATGTTTGGGGTAGGATGGAAGAGGAAGCTTGGAAGACAAAACCAAAGAATCTAGATGAACTCTGGGAGGCATGTAAGAATGCATTCTTTGCTATTCCTGATGACTTCATTAATAAATTGTATGAATCATTGTTGAACCGCATGGATGCAGTCCTTCAAGCTCATGGAAGTCACACAAAATAATAAATATGACTATAATAGCACCACAGCTTCATTCACCAATGTTATGCAACATATATTTGTATTTTAAGTAAAATTTTTGTGTGAAGATCACATTACTTTCTGTGGGCGACAAAACTTTTGTCTTGCCAAAATCTGACCATTCTGTGTTCATTAAATGATCAATATTTCAGCATTGATGCCAATTTATTTTCTCAACTTAAACCACATTTGGGAGGGTTTCAGCTTTCAAAAAAGTAATTTATACAACGAATGGATGAATTTAACGTCAGGTTATAAGCTTTTATTTACATAACATGGATAAGTGATATAACGTCTGTCAGGGAGTGTAGTACTGTAAAGTGGTAAAGGTCTCAGCGCTGTCATATAGTAAGCAGTGAGTTCACCGTTGCCATAGTAACCGCTAATAGCTATGGCATAAGGTGATCTCTATAAAGGTACCGTTACTCGCTTCACTGTTGAAACGATATCACTAACGATCCCGGGGTCGCGTGGTCATTAGGACATCTTTTTGACATCGTTGGTGAGATGTCACACGTCTAGATATTGTGCACAACGCACCAATGATTCAGCGAGCAGGTATCATTCGCACAACCCAGCGAACGATACTTGTTCACTGATGTGAATGGCCGAAGTCATAAATGACATCTTTATCACGATGTCCCACAGAAGGATGCCGCAGGTTGGCTGATCGAGGATCGTCTGATTTGAGAACATGTTCTCAAATCTGTGATCAACAATCTAATGATTTATCATAGTCTTATCTCGGTGTTACACACAACAACGTCCTAACGATGTCATTTGAACGACTTCAAACCTGTGATGTTTGAGCGATATTGTTCATGATTTCGTACCGTGTAACTGGGCCTTAATGTGTATGGCAACCAAGCACAATCACCATCCAGATTGTGGGAATGCACTCTGACTGCAACAGCCAATCACAGAGGCTCACACAGAGTGTGAGAGTCAGTGAATATTCAGTAAGCTTAATGTGCTGATCCGGAAGTGATTGTGTGGGAGCACATGAGACTGAGCTGACACGGAAGCCGCAGCGGGAGTTTGGTAAGGCCGCTCTACCTATTCTACCATCTATTTATCTTCACTAGGTCCTGTCACTCAGAGCAGACAGCTATATGGCAGAACAGTATGCAGACATAGTCAACGACTACGTCATGTCTGACTACTGTTTCCATGCAGTTTGAGCACCTTTTCATCCAGCCCAGCCCCCCCATACCTCATCATCGGGTCCAGCAGAAAATTACTTGCGTTTCCCATTGACTTACATTGTACTCGCTATTCGGAACAAATATACGAGTATTGCAAAGTACTTGTTATGAATGTAATGATTACGAATATTTCAGTACTCGCTCATCCCTCATTTTATGGTATTTTATAAATTATAATATTAGTAGATGATTTGGATTTCTCCGGTGCTGGTTACAAAAAAAAAACCAGAAGACAATTACGGAAATTACATAGCCATTACACTGCAGACAATTAATAACGTGTGATTTAATAACCACAAGGACAGCGATCGGTAATTGTCCTGCTGTGCTCCGGTTATGCCGCCTGACACCATGCAACTGCTTAATTGTAGTGAATCTTTAGGGCCAACCACATTTTATTTTCCTGGCACAAGACCTAAACAGTTTTTCTGCTAAGTATCCTGCAAGAAATTGTAAACGGCTGGAAATGAGCTCCGGAAAAATGACAGGACACAGTTTGTAATAGATACAGTGACCCAATTTGTGAAAATTTATAACTGGAAATAGACATTTTATGATAGGATACAAAATAATAATTTAACCCCTGGGTTGTATCTCATAACAAGGACGTTTCCTACAAGCGCATACTCCCGGCACACCCCTGTAAATATCCCCGTGCACGGCTAGAGGCGTCTTTTTTGTACTTCGTTTACACGTAGGGGACAGACACCTATCACTGGTGACACTGACTGTGGACCAGTTCATCTCAAAGTGTATGGACCAGCATTTAAAAGACATAGACACCACCATACACTACAGGGGCACTTATTTATACAAATACATTACATCTATAATAGATTAAAAAATAACTTTAAAAATTGGGTTCATTATACATTTTGCACCCCTAGCACACTTTTGGCTGCAGAATGGAGCAACTGGGATTCCATCAGTGAACTCTTTCTGAAAACAAGTTTGTAATTTTTTTTCTTTGAACTCCTCTGTGCTGTTTTATGACCTCAGACCACATCAAAGTTGAGCTAAACTATGCTGTGGTTATAAATAAAGTGAGAGGAGCTCAGAAAAAGATAAAAGGGCCGATTCATTAAGACTAATGTTTGTTGTACATGCAAGTCCTAATGAGGGGAAGGCAGTAATAAAGTGTCCTAAATTCATTAAGCCGCGTATGCTTGCACCTCTGCGAGTCTCACTAGAAATATTACTCCAGTCAGAGATTGAAGTAACGTTTTTGGCATACATGATTCAGATATCCAGTGGCATTGAGGTTCCCTCTTCCCATTGGAAAAAATAAAGTTGGATCCAAAATGGCCGCCATGGTCACCACCCATCTGGAACAGCTTTCCCCCTACCATATACTAATGTGCCACAAACAGGAAGTTGATATCACCAACCATTCCCGCTTTATTTAGGTGTATCCATACAAATGGCCCACCCTGTATATCCCAATCTTATAAAGTATTATGTATTTTGTATGACAGAGGGGGGCTTTGGGCTTTTTTATAGATATGATTTGATAACATGTAATATATAAATTGTGTACATTAGTCACTTTGCATTATTAATTTAATATTTTTGATACTCTGATATTATTATTTATTATTATAGCGCCATTTAATCCATGGCGTTTTACAAGTAAAAAGGGGAATAACGAGTACAATTATCAACAATAAAAGGCACGGACAGGTACTGGAGGAGAAAGGACCCTGCCCACAAAGCCTTACAGTCTACAAGGGATGGGTGAGAATACAGTAGGCGACGAGAGAGAGAGGACCCTGCCCACAAAGGCTCACAGTCTACAAAGGATGGGTGAGGATACAGTAGGAGAGGGTAGAGCTGGTCGTGCGGTGGTTTATTGGACTGAGGGTCACTGCAGGTTGTAGGCTTTTCAGAAGAAGTGGGTCTTCAGTAGGGATGGGCGAATCTACTCGCTAGGACTCGTTACTCGGCGAGTAGTAAGGGACTCGCAGGACTCGGTACTCTGCGAGTTTCCCAGTGATTACTCGCACGAGTCCAATGCAAATCAATATCAATCCTAGTTTTGTCAGAAACGCTGACAAAACTCGGATTGCCATTGTTTGCATTAAACTCGGCTACTGTGCCAGTGATAGCAGGGAAACTCGCAAACTAACTGCTGTTTCTTTGCGAGCCGAGTCCAGCTGTCTTCTCTGTGCAGCTCCAGGGTCCTAGAGCCCGCCGGTTCACAGAGATGATGTAGCAGTGCTGAGATTGTTCTCAGTCTGCTCATCCCTGTGCATAGACATCTATATTTATGCACAGGGGATGTAGCAGAGAGGACATCGCGTTTTGGACTGCGTCGGACGGAAGAGGATTTTTTTAATTAAAGATGGAGTCCCTAATGGCTTTTTTTTTTATTTCAAATAAAAAATTTTCTCTGTGTTGTGTTTTTTTAATCCTTTATTGGAGATTCTTAGTGGCCGGGTCAAACGTGGCCTGACATTAAGAATCTCGGGCTTAATACCAGCTTGTATAACAAAGCTGGTATTAACCCCTTTATTACCCAGCGTGCTACCCCCACCAGGGCCGCTGGAAGAGCGGGGTTCAGCGCCAGAGGATGGCGCTTCAATGAACGCGCCATCTTCTGGGGCGGCTGTGGGCTGCAATTTGCAGCGGGGGTGCCCAGAAAGCTTGGACATCCCTGCGCTGCGGATTCCAGCCCCCAGCTGCTTAGCTGTACCTGGCTAGACATAGAAATTGCGCGGAGCCCCACGCATTTTTTTTATTATTATTTAATTAATTTCAGAGTCAGAGGCTCAGAGTCAGAGTTTCGGAGTCGGAGTCTCCTCAGAGTCGGAGTCTCAGAGTCGGAGTCTCAGAGTCGGAGTCGCCTCAGAGTCGGAGTCGCGTCGGAGTCGTCTCGGAGTCGGAGTCGTCTCGGAGTCGGAGTCGGAGTCGTCTCGGAGTCGGAGTCGTCTCGGAGTCGGAGTCGGAGTCATCTCGGAGTCGGAGTCGTCTCGGAGTCGGAGTCGTCTCGGAGTCGAGTCGGAGTCGTCTCGGAGTCGGAGTCGTCTCGGAGTCGGAGTCGTCTCGGAGTCGGAGTCAAAAAAATGCGTGGGGCTCTGCGCAATTTCTATGTCTAGCCAGGTACAGCTAAGCAGCTGGGGGCTGGAATCCGCAGCGCAGGGATGCCAAAGCTTTCTGGGCACTCCCCGCTGCAAATTGCAGCCCGCAGCCGCCCCAGAAGATGGCGCGTTCATTGAAGCGCCATCCTCTGGCGCTGAACCCCGCTCTTCCAGCGGCCCTGGTGGCGGTGGCACGCTGGGTAATAGAGGTTAGGGCCAGCTTTGTATTATCAGCTGGCCCTAAGCCCGAAATTTATGGCGGTCACGCCAATATTAGACATGACCGCCATGAATTTCTATTAAATTGTTTTAAAAAAAACACAACACAGAGAAATTTTTTTATTAGAAATAAAAAAAAAAGCCATTAGGGACTCCATCTTTAATTAAAAAAATCCTCTTCCGTCCGACGCAGTCCAAAACGCGATGTCCTCTCTGCTACATCCCCTGTGTATAGATATAGATGTCTATGCCCAGGGAATGAGCAGACTGAGAACAATCTCAGCACTACTACATCAGGCAGCAGGCGGGCTCTAGGACCCTGGAGCTGCACAGAGCAGACATGACTCTTATCTGTGCGAGTTTCCCAGCGATTACTTACAAAGTAAACGAGTCCAATGCAAATAAATGACAAAACTCGGATTGCTTCAGGCTGAAGCTTCCGAGACACATCTGCGATTTGTAAATCTCACACTACTCGCTATTACTCGCTTCCCCATTCATTAACATTGGACTCGCTAGAGTCAAGCGATTCCGAGTAATTTAGGATTCGCCCATCACTAGTCTTCAGGTATGTGGTTGTGGGAAAAGGAGATAAGAGTTGATTAGAGAAGATGATCTTGTGAGGATCGGAGGTTGTGTGCAGATACGTAAGAGGAGACAAGGTCACAGATGTACAGAGGAGATAGGTTGCGGATGGCTTTGTATGTCATGCTTAGGGTTTTGGACTGCAGTCTCTGGGCAATGGGAAGCTAGTGAAGAGATTGGCAGAGAGGAGAGGTGGTGAATAGCAGGGGGACAGATGGAATAGTCGGGCAACAGAGTTTAGGATGGACTAGAGGGGTGCTAGAGTGCTAGAGGGGAGGCCACAGAGCTGGAAGTTGCAGTAATCGAGGTGGGAGATGATGAGGGCATGCATGAGTTTTTTGTATTTTCTTCGTGAAGGAATGTACAGATCCAGGAAATATTTTTGAGTTAGATTCGGCAGGAGGTGGTGAGGGCTTGGTTACATCTCTTTCCTCCTAGTAATGTGTATGCGTAATGTGTTAATGATATAGTACCTATTTAGGGGGTTTTGTGAATGATTACTATTTGCATATTTGCACATCTATCTGATATTTGTATACTTTGACTTACTTTTCTGCTGCTTGGTGCTCTTTGCCATCTTGAGGTTCCCCTTGTTTTAAACACATTTTTATTAGAGTTCATGTCTGTTATGTTTGTAAATGAATTAATCAAGATTTACATTTTGTGTACTTAGGGCTCATAGTGTACTTTTTTCATCAGCGATGTCAGAGACATGCGCACTTCCCGGAGTTGCCGGAGATGGTGCCCCGTGTAACGGGGGCCTTAAGGGAGTTGCCTGGGCAACTTGTTAATTCTCTTTGCTTCTACCAGGGTTGCATTCCTGCAGTGCCCTGCACTAGGAAGACTGATGCCTTGCATTAGACCAACACCTCTGTCTCCACAGAATCCTCTGCTGGCAATTCATTATCTTGGATGTCTGTGATGCTTTGGATTCCACCCCATGCTCGACTACAAGAGTTTGGTGTCGTCATCCAGAGGGTACTCCCCTCAGACACCTTTTCCATTTATTAACCTTTCTTTAATACATATCCTTGCTTTTGCTGAAGTCACTCTACAGTCTCTTCCTGTATCAGATTTTCAGATGCCACTACTTTACCAGTGGCCCAGTGAGTCTACATCACATCTCAAAGCGTAAGAATGGAGTTTTTTTTTTTTTTGCCATCTGTGTCTGTGTTATTGATAACATCCTTCTCCAGCACCACTTTTCAAAAACATTGATTCTTCTTTTGTGTTGTTTCTTAATAGTCCACGTTCACTTCCGTATGTTACAACAAAAAGTACCAAACTATGTACGAGCCATGTCTTCATCACCAGTGACATATTCCTTGATTTGAACACCTTGTCAAGTGACTTCATTGTTGATTTGCCCATAGCTATTCTCATATTGACTTCCGGTGTCATCATTGCATCTTGAGTGATCATTGATCCAAGTAGGTTAAAGTTCTTTACTACTTCTAGTTCATCACCTTCTAACTACCTGGCAATAGTCAATATCTTTGTCTTCTTTGGGTTGAGTAGCAGTCCCATGATCAAGCTTTCCATCTTGACACTCCATATTAAATCTTCATTCCATCTATGCCTGTTGTTATCAGTGTTGCATAGTCTGCGTATCCTAGATTGTTGATGATTCTTCCACCAATTTTGATTCCTTCTTTTTTGGCAAATCCAGCCTTCCTGAATATAGCTTCTGAATATAATTTGAAGGGAAAAGGTGACAGGATGCAGCCTTGTTGGACTCCTTGCACTACTTTGAACCATGCTGTGTCAACGTTTTCTCTATTTTAACACTATACCACCATAAAATACCAAAATACTATTTCCATATCGTATAGTGCCTACCTGATACCACATTATACAGTCATATAGGAGGGAAATGTTCATTCCCTATACAGCTATCTGTTATCCAAAGTTGCAAAATAGGCCTGTAGACATTGTGCCCTTTCTACCCACATAATAACTTGGTGAAATGGTGAAAGAGAACAGGGGTCGCAAAAAATAGTTACCGGACTGTATGCCAGAAAAAGGAAGCTAAAAAAAGTTGCCAGTTTTAATAACTTTCCCCATATAGTTCCCACACAATACTATAAGGCCACGTGCACATGCTGAGTATTTGATGAGTTTTTTACCTCAGGATTTGTAGACAAATCCAGGAGTGGAGCCAGGGGCGTAACTACAATAGGTGCAGGGGTTGCGATCGCACCCGGGCCCTGCAGCCTAAGGGGGCCCTGAAATTCCTTCTGGCCTATAGAAAGACTAATACTATTAAAGATTTGCAATAATTGGGGGCCCCGTTGGACCTTTCGCATCAGGGCCACTGGGCCTGACGTTACGCCACTGAGTGGAGCAAATAGAGGAAATGACTATTAGAAACACCTGCACCACTTCTGTATTTATCACCCAATCCTGGTTTTGGCTACAAATCCTGAGGTAAAAAAAACTCATCAAATACTCAATGTGTGCACGTGGCCTTAAACAATGTAGCTTATATGCTCAATACAAAACTACTTCATTATTTTATACTGAGGATAAGACAGCAACTTACACAACCTGTAACGTTCCTCCTCTGTTAGCGTCTATTTATATATTCCGGCATTTTCACTGCCTGCTGAGTTTATTTCTGTAGATAAGAATTTGCCACATTTTGTCAAATAATAAGCAGGAGTGTTGGAGAATTCACCGGCTCCTGGGTTTACTGTGAACGTCTAACATCGCTGCAAGGAGAATGTGTTCCTAGTGACAACTCGGAAAAACAACTCGTTTGTATGCAAATCAGCACTAATTGAAAACACCTAGTATTTTGAAAGATGCAATAGACATTATTAAAACTATTGCTTCAGATGGTTTCACACCATATTTTTGTTGTTTTTCATTGTGATTGATCCGTTTTTCCGCTTTTGGTGCGGGTACAATTTTTATAGCCTGTTTTTCTCATGTAAACAAAAATATTCTTATCATCTCCTACCCATTAAAGGGAATCTCTAAACAAGATCAACTTCCCCCCCCAAAGCACATATATGGTCATGCAGATCTTTAAAATGTAAATCCATCAACACCTTTATATCTTCCATCTGTTGTGGCATTCCCTAGCTAGGAGCATTTTAATTCACATGCAAACGATCCATTATTAAGTGCTTTGGGTGTGACAGAGCACTCGCTGATCCTTTGCCTCCCAAAGTTGTTTCCCTTCTCCAAACCAGTTGCTTTAGCTTGATTGATAGCTCATTGTGACATTGGGCAAGGAAGACTTTGAGTTATCAATCAAGTTAAAGAATTTGGGGCTGGAATGAGAAGCAACCTAGGGAGGCAGAGGATTAGGTGGTGCTTTATCACGCCCAGAACACTTAACATCATTTTTGCACATGAATTTAAACAGTTTTCTTGGAATGCAGCAACAGATAGAAGATATAAAGGTGTTGATAGATTTAACTTTCAGTGCCTTTTATGACCATATATGTGTATTGGGGTTGATCTTTCTGACAGGTTTCCTTTATCTGATCACATACAGATGACATCCATGTGATGTCCCTCTGAGCCATTGACTTGTATTTGCAAGTTTAAGCGGCAAGACAGTAGAACATGTTTGTTTGGTTTTGTAGAGAATTGGTCCGCCCTCAATAAAAGAACATATGAAAAGGCACTCTCATTGTAATGGGTCTGTGATCTATCCAGAAAAATAATAGGTAGTACCTGTACAAATAAACTGATGTGTAAAAGAGCCCTAAGAAGAGTCTAAAATCATACAGAGGATTGTACAGTATATGAAGAACCTGCCAATAGGCATAACAAAGCAGGTCCCAGGTGATCATACTAAGTAAATTAAAGTAATTACAGCGGAACTCCGGGGATATAAAAAACGCTTGTACTGTGCCCGCACTCCTACATGATGAAGTAGAGCTGGGAACTACAGTTCTAGGATCTGTAGATCGCTTATAAATTAATAAAATCATGCCTGCTCCTCAGCTCTCACCCCTCCCTTAGGGTGTGTGCCCACAGGAAGGTTTTGCTGCGTTTGAGATCAGGTTTTGCCTTGGTTTTATGTAAATCTATGCTAATTTAATCCTGAGTTTTTGGTTTTCAGCAAAACCTATGTTATTAGGGAAAAGCTTTCACACACATTGGTTTTTGTTCTCTGGAGATAGTGTAAACACCACAGGATTTGCAGCATTTTTGTTTTCCAGCAAAACCTATGTGATTCTGGGATTAGCTGTCCCAACACATTGGTTTTTGTTTGGTGAAGAAAGTGGAAACACCTCAGGTTTTGCTGTGTTTGAGGGTACAGGCACACTGTCGTGCATCAAACACGGAGCGTGATTGATGCGCGACAGTGATGCGAGTGCAGTGCTAGTTTGGTGCGAGTGTAGTGCTAGTGTGGTCCTAGTGTGGTGCATGTGGTGAGTGTGCCTGGCTGTATGTAAGTGTATGTGGTGTGAGTGTGAGGTGTGAGTGTGTGTGTGTTGTTTTTTTTCTCTGATGTCCATGGTCTTGATGGACCACAGAACAGCATTAGTGCTGCTCGCCTGTCTAATTCCTGCTATCCCCATACAGTTACAATCATGTTTTATTGCTGTGACAGCAGCAGTGAAGCAGTATTGTATGTATAATTTATTATTTTTTGCAAAGTTACACTTATCAGCTTGATTTGACATGTTTTTACCATGTCGGCTGTTCAGGACTTCATTCTGCACTGTGCTACCGAGGGGGTTTTAACCCGGTCATTAAGGGGTAAATCAGACGCTGGTGTCATGACACCATCTGTCCAGGGGTTGTCCTTCCCCCCTGGATACATGGTGACTGTTGTAGGGCTGGTTCTGTTTATCGGTTATTGTTGTCGGTTATGACTACAATCACCGATATCCAGAATCTTCCCTTCCTTACCACTTTCTGTTCCTATGCTGATTAACTATATATCTATATATGTATATACCGACTACTTAATGAAAACAAGTCTGTTCTAATAAATGAATATTTATTAAACACACCCCAAAAAGTCTACAACAATAATATATATATTTCTAGATAGCACGATAACTAAGCCACAATCAATTACTGTTACAATGATGTAAAAACACCCAGAGTTACTAATACCCACGTTACCAAAATATACAACAGGCACACTATATTAATGATCTAACTATCCCTATAGAAGATAGATAGCAATTCAATGTTTGATTATAAGAGAGAGAGAGAAAGAGAGAGAGTGATAGAGTTATAGGATGATACTTATGACCAGATGAGGATGTCCTTCCATGGTGGTTCCAAGTAGAAAAAGAGAGCGAGTTCTTGTGTCTCAGTCCATTTTAACCTGTCCCTCAGCTGTGCACGTGACGGACACACCTCCTCATCCGTGCACTTCTGACAGGGTTGTAAGGGTGCACGCTCACCATGCACTATATTGAAATGAGGTATCTCCTGCCACTATAGATTGGCAAACAATGGGAATAGTCATGTCTACTTATCACGCCAGCCATCTTGGCTGCTGTGAACTGTTAGAAGAAGGGGTGAGAATAACCCTTTGTGGCAGCAGCCTGTAGATCTTTGATATTTAAATTAAGAGTCTTATCTGATAGCTTCCCACATTAAAATGCAAGAATGGACATCTTCTGATATGGTAATTAACCATGTCAGAAGATGAACAATTTCCATCAGATACAGCTGAATTGGTCAATGTTATAAGAGACATTTATTATGGCCTATTCCACCAAGGTGGGCATAAATATAGATATATACACATACATGCCCACAAAGAGAGATATACATTTATGTGTCATATTAATAATTAATTATGCCATCACTTCCCCCTCAACAGTGACATGACATCATGTGTCTGAATGGGTTAATTATTCTGTAAACCAGGTTCAAGTGTATGTCGGGACAGAAAGAGCCGTGATTTGTGAGGAGCTGTCCATGGTGCTGAAGCCCTGGCTTCCATTCACAAATCACCGGCTTATTCTGTGTAATCTCTACACCCGACATACACTTGAACCTGGTTTACAGAATAATTGAAAGATACAGGTCCGAGTTTAATGCAAGTTTTTCTCGCATTAAACTTGCGCGAGTTCAACGCCAGTGTGCCTCCAGCCTTAGAAAGAATGAGCATGTCAATTTTTTGCTGAACTTTTGCTAAAGTAGAAACACCTGTGGTATTTCCATTTTCAGGAGAGAAAAAAAAACAGTGTGTGTGAAAGCTTTTCCCTGCACACATAGGTTTTGATGGAAACCAAAAACTCAGGATTAGGGTGCTTTCACATCAGCGTTTTTTTCAAATCGCGGCAGATGCGGTGAAAAAAAACGCATCTGCCGCGATTACCGCATACCGGCTGCACTTGCGGCACGGTTGCAGCGCGGTTGCGGTAAACGCCATACAAGGTATAGGCGGACTTGTGGCAGGTGCTGTTTTTTTCGCGGCCGCACCTGCCGCAAGTGCCAAAACCGCACTTGCCGCACCTGCCACAAGTCCGCCTATACCTTGTATGGCGTTTACCGCAACCGCACTGCAACCGTGCCGCAAGTGCACCGGTATGCGGTAATCGCGGCAGATGCGGTTTTTTCACCGCATCTGCCGCGATTTGAAAAAAACGCTGATGTGAAAGGGCCCTTAGATTAGCATAGATTTACATAAAACCAAGGCAAAACCTGATCTCAAACACAGCAAAACCTTCCTGTGGACACATACCATTAGTAACCTAGTTATGGCAACAATGTACTTGGGTGGCCTCAGTGTGTCACTGCTGACTCGGCCACAATACCCGACACTCCTTGATTCAATGTAGAGACAAGATGTCACACAGGATTGAGCATGTGTATGAGGGTTGAGGGGTTAACCCCTTCATGACCGGGAATTTTTGGTTTTTCATTTTCGTTTTTTGCTCCCCTGCTTCCAAGAGCCATAACTTTTTTATTTTTCCGGCAATATAGACATATGATGGCTTGTTTTTTGCGGGGCAAGTTGTACTTTCATATGCACTCATTTTACCATATAGTGTACAGGGAAATTGCAAAAAAATTCTAAATGCAGTGAAATTGCAAAAAAAGTGCAAAGACACGTTTGTATTTTGGGTATTTTAGTTGCCATGTTCACTATATGGTAAAACTGACATGACAGGGTGATGCCTCGGGTCGGTATGAGTTCGTAGATATCCAACATGTATACCTTTATTGGTATCTAGGTGCTGAAAAAAATTCAGAAGTTTGAAAAAAAAATAAAACTGACTTTTTGCGCCATGTTCTGCAACCCGTAGCGTTTTCATTTTTCGGGATTTAGGGCTCTGTTATGTCTTATTTTTTGCGTCTTGAGCTAACGTTTCTAATGATACCATTTTTGGGGGGATCCACAGTTTTGATCGCCCATTATTGCATTTTATATCAATGTTTGCAGCGACCAAAAAAACAAAATTTTGGTGTTTGGACCATTTTTTCTGTTACGGAGTTCACGGCTCTCATTAACAGATTTAATAGCATGATAGATCGGGCAATTCTGAACGCGGCGATACCAAACATGTGTATTTTTTTTCTTTTTTTAATACTTTTATTGTGAATAGGGGTGATTTGAACTTTTATATATATTTTTTTTTTATAGGTTTTTAAAAACTTTATTTTTTCATTGATTCCTATTTTTACACTGCCTCTTTAAGAGGCACCTTGCTGCACAGTCCGATCGCTTCTGGGAGATACAGATGAGCTGCAGCTCATCTGTATCTCCCAGAATCGCAGACCTGCTATGGTTGGCAACGCCTGCCAACCACAGCAGGAAACTGTGCTCTGACAGCATCCGGCGTCTAGCCAGGACCCCGAGCTGTCATGTGAGCACCGGAGATCCCGCGATACAATCGCGGGATCTCCGGAGCAGGCGGGGAACAGCGCGTTCCCCGCGGCGCGCCTTGGATCCCGCTGTCAGTGATTAACAGCGGAATCCAAGAGGTTAACAGCGCCGATCGGATCCGATCGGAGCTGTTAGCCCGACATCTCAGCTGATCACATCAGCTGAGATGTCGGCTGTTTGATGTGAGCTCCGCGCCGGAGCTCACATCAAATACCCCTTACCCGCCCATGACGTTGTATAATGTCATAGGTCGGGAAGGGGTTAAAAAAGATGGAGTGCAGAAATGTGTTTGTGTTTTTATTTCTAATAATTTTTTTTATGTGTGCTGTGTCTTCTTTACTATTTATTTAAGATTCTTAATGACAGGGTCTAACATTGGCCAGACATTAAGAATCTTAATGCCAGCTGGCAATAAAAAGCTGGCATTAACTCCTTATTACCCAGCATGTCACTGCCACCAGGGCCACTGGAAGAGCAGAGTAAAGTGCCTGGAAATAGCGCTACAATGAATCCGTCATTTTCAGGGGCAGCTGCGGGCTGCTATTCTTTAGCGTGGGCAGCCCAAAAATGATGGATCCTCACTTCGCTGAGAATACTAACCCGCAGAGCCAGCCACATTTGTTTTTGTCAGCCAAGATAAAATTAGGCTGCTGAGGGTGTGAGGGTGCGGTGCACAATTTCCTAGGGCCCCGCCCCCTCACCTCTTCTGTGGGCCCCCTCTCCTGTCAATCACCATGGGGGCCCTCGCAGGAGTCACACCATTCATGTCCTGACAGCGGCCCTGGGTAGAAAGACCATACTTATCTACAGATTTTGTGTGAAATGACAGGCAGGCTTAGGTTTCCTAAAAATATATCAGAATTTTAGCATAAAAGCATAATGTGAATAATGGTAATATCTGAGTTGATATTAATAGAAATCTTCCTTGGTATTCAATGCTTGTTAACAAACAACAAGGGTGTTGAATCGAGGAGGCGGGAGAGAATATCTCAGTCTAGACAACAAATCAATACATTGTAGGAAACTACAAGAGGATTGTGTGGTTGATATATTTAGCAAAGACTAGATCCAAGACTTTCCATTTGTCTTCTGAGAACAGGACTAGTCATGTGTCTAATGGGCTTGCTGCCTCCAAAAGGAGAAAAAAAGGTGTTTTCAGTCACTGACAGCAAAACATTGAATGGATATAAAATATATGATACATTTTTGCACTTTTAATTTATACTGTTATTAAACTTAATAAAACCAGAGAAAAAGACTATCGGGTCATTCCATGTCAAGTGAACCAATGATTATTACCTCTATATTTTTAATTCTTTTGAGATTTTGTTATTTGATAATAGCATGTCAGACAATGCAAAATGTGAAGAGAAAAATTTTTTAAAAAATTTATTTTTTTTTTAAATGATTTTCAAAGTTCGGAAAAAGTGGTGAATTTCGCTGTTTGCCTGCCTTTACGTTTCTCCTCATAACTAAGGCTAGGAATAAGATAGAGAGACAAAATAAACACCATTCTACTCAGAACTATACAGGCTTTCACCAGATATGTCACAAGAGGATCTTTGTTAATATTTTACCCATGTGATCGCAAGCGCAAAACTTTAAAACGTATTTCCGAAAAATCGGCGCGCTTTAAATATTTCAAAAACTGCCCATGTGTCTGCTTTGCTCTTAGCCACATCTGTACCAAATTTCAAGTTGGGATCGCAATGGGATCATATTTTAACATATTTTACTATTAATAGCGTCAATGGGTCATTCCATATCAAGTGATCTAAATATGAATATTTTTTTTACCTGACGTCTTTAGATTTTTTTTTTTTTTTCCTTTATGAAGTACTACTTTAGTTAATTACAAATTAAAAGTTTTGAATTTTTTTCTTCATCAGTTAATTTTTTTACAGATTTTTAAAGTTTAAAAAAAGGGTGAATTTTGGCCTGGTACGACTTTAAATTTTTTTATCTCGGGCTAGAAATAAGATAGAGAAACAAAATAAACACCATTCTACTCAGAACTGTCCAGGCTTTCACCAGATATGTCACAAGAGTATATTTGTTAATTTTAATTTTTTTACCTATGCGAATGCAAACGCAACATTTTGAAACGCATTTCCGAAAAAAACATTTTAATAAAAATTTTCCAAAACTGCCCATGTGTCTTTTATGCTCTTAGCCACATCTGTACCAAATTTCAAGTTGGGATCGTGATGGGATCATATTTTAAAATATTTAACTATGGTTAATTTCATTTTTATTAAATTTTGAAAAAACATATGAAAGACATACATTCAATCTTTTAACAAAATCTTGAGACATATAAAATATACAAAAAGAGAATTCACAAAGTTATTAGTAACTTTAAGATAAGCTGCAAATTTACTTTTGCGCTTATCTCTGGTGCAATATATACTACAATCTAAATATAATTCCAAACACTCAAGTATACAACCTTTCTCAGGGTTTTGAGATGTTCTGATGTCAAGGGGACAAGCAGCCCCAGCAGAATGATTTTTATTACTTGGCCCCTTCTAACAGGTTGACCACGTAAGTGGGTCATTACCCGTTGAGGCCTAGTTGGAATAGTCTATCGACTGGTGTACCGGAAAGGAAGGCCGAAATATTAATGATCTACTCACAGCTCAGAGTTTTCGATACCTGTCTAATGTTCACTAGAATTCTGAAGGTATAGGCGTAGAAAGGAAATACCTAGACTGAATGTATCAGATGGGAAGAAAAGAGAGATAGAAAAGAAGAGAGAGAGAGAAGAGAAACAAAAACCATTAGAAAAAGTTATACTGGGAAAGAAAAGCCACGTAAGAAAAAAAGAAAAAAAGGAGGGGGGGGGGACGGGTGAGGTATGGGAAGGAGAAAGGGTACTCATCCCACTGGCTCCCCATCAGCCAGAGGTCGAGCCATATTATCTGTGCTGGAAAAGATACTCCTAAATTCTGCAGAGTTGTGAAAAAGAATCCATTCAACCCAAATCCCTAAGAATTTGTTCCGAGATCCCGACGCATCAGCTGCGAGCTCCTCCATTCGATATGTGTCCATCAATTCTTTGAACCAATCAAGTAGAGATGGAGCCAGGCTTGATTTCCAGAACCTCGGGATCACAGCACGAGCAGCCGAGATGCAAAAGCGGAGAATATCCCTCTTCTGTAGCCCAATAGGACCTGGAAAAATGGATAACATTGCCGATTCTGGGCAGCATTCGGCTTCTTTACCTGTTATCCGGGCGTATGCATTGAAAACCTCAGACCAGAACCGCCGGATTTCCCCACAACTCCACCAAATGTGTATCATTGTACCCTTCTCTTCCCCACAGCGCCAGCAGGTATCAGGGGTTCCAGGGAACATGTCCCGGAGTGTCGTCGGGCACAAGTACCATCTAGTGAGCAGCTTATAGCTTCTTTCTTGTGCAGAACAAGCGCTAGCTAGTGAGTGAGTAAATATAAAGCATTTCTGCCAATTAGCTTCTGAAATGCTACACCCCAATTCCCTCTCCCAAGCACGTTGGAAGTAAAGGGTGCCCTGCTCTCTCATGGACCCTAAGGCCTGGTATAGAAATGATATTTTGCGCCTCGGTGGAGCCTCCAGTTGGAATAACCTCTCCAATACGTTGGGCGTCAATCTTACCCTGCAAGAGTGGTCAGCTGAATATAATTATGCTCTGTATTGGAGAAATTCGAATCACTTAAGAGGTCTCGTAGGTTCTTTGAGTTGTAGCTCTGCCATCGGGGGCAAACCACCACTGGACAGAGTCTGTCCTACTCGGGTGTCATCCACAATCCGCCAACATAAAAATCTCTGCCTGTCAAATCTGGGTGAGAAAGATGGGTTGGAAAAAAGGGGAGTCAAAGGGCTAAGTCTGTCGTTTAAGCGGAGGGTTTTCGTCACTAGGTGCCATACCTTCAAGGTGTTTCTGGTCATGTCTGTCAAAGGTACTAGGTCTGTGGAGTCTTTAGGGGAAATCCAAAGCAGGTGTTTCAGCGGAATCCCCAAACCCTCTTGCTCCACCCCTACCCATTTCTTGGAGGACGCATGATAATGCCAATCTAGAGCTCTAACAAGAGAGGAAGCCTCAAAGTACGCTCGTATGTTGGGTAGTCCAACCCCTCCTCTGGTCTCGGGCAAGGATAGGATATTCATTCGCAATCTGGACCTCTTGCCCCCCCAGACAAATCTAAGGATCATAGATTGCATTTTGGAGAGGAAACCTCTATCCAATAGAACAGGAACTGTCTGAAAAGTATATAAGAGTCGGGGCAAGACATCCATCTTGACTACGTTTATTCTCCCGAACCAGGATAGCTTTAATTGTCTATAGGAGGTAAATGCCGATTCCGCGTTAGTCAAAAGGGTTGATAATTTAAATTGAATATTTGTTTAAGATCTTTTGGTATAAGGACTCCCAAGTACTTAATGGCTTCTACTTTCCATTTAAATGGGAACTGTTTAGATAGATGAGAAACCAATTCTCCAGGCAAAGAAATATTGAGTGCCTCGGTTTTGGAGCAATTCACTTTAAAGTTGCTCAATTGTCCGAACCGTTCAAACTCCATTAAGACCGAAGGGATGGAGACCAGGGGCTGGGAGATGTAAAGTAGCAGGTCATCTGCAAATAAGGCTAATTTGTGATGACTCTGTCCCAGCTTGACCCCATTTTTTCACAATTGCCCGTCAATAGTTTGAATTTGATATAAAGAAACATAGTCTTGTAACATCTCAAATGAAAGCTGTTACCGTTCTGAGTAAAATGATGCCTCTCCCACTTCATTATCTTATTTCTAGCCTGAGATAAAAAAATTTAAAGTCATACCAGGCCAAAATTCACCCTTTTTTTAAACTTTAAAAATCTGTAAAAAATTAACTGATGAAGAAAAAAATTCCAAACTTTTAATTTGTAATTAAACTAAAGTAGTACTTCATAAAGGAAAAAAAAAAAAAAAAATCTAAAGACGTCAGGTAAAAAAAAATATTCATATATAGATCACTTGATATGGAATGACCCATTGACGCTCTTACTAGTAAAATATGTTAAAATATGATCCCATTGCGATCCCAACTTGAAATTTGGTACAGATGTGGCTAAGAGCACAGCAGACACATGGGCAGTTTTTGAAATATTTAAAGCGCGCCGATTTTTCGGAAATGCGTTTTAAAATTTTGCGCTTGCGATCACATGGGTAAAATATTAACAAATATCCTCTTGTGACATATCTGATGAAAGCCTGGACAGTTCTGAGTAGATTGGTGTTTATTTTGTTTCTCTGATATTAATTTTTTAACCACAAAGGTGTTAGAAAGCGTAAGAATACTCAGTAGCCAAAATCCATACTTTTAAAACTACAAAATTGTAATGTTATACATATAGAAAAATAATCAAGCTTTTTTTCTTTGAGAAAGGACTATCAGTTTTGTTCTTCCAAGATAGAAAAAATTTTTTTAGTCTGAAGCAAACATTGAAGGAAATAAAAATATTCATTTTTGGCACTTATTGTAAAACTTGGAAAACTATCGTTAAAAAAATCCCCTTTTCAGAACCCATATCTATCAGTTAAAAATGTAAAGCGGCTTTAAACCTTGATCACCTTTCATTTTGTGGACTACCTATTGATTTTAATTGCACCATGCAATACCTGATTTGCCTGCAGGGGTTGTAAGGCCGGCTTCTCACCACGGTTTTCAGCTGTCAGGTTCTGTCTGGTTTGAACTGTACAGAACCTGATTCAGTCTTGCTCCATGTGTCCCTTTGGTGCCGGATTGATCTGGTTTTGTTGTTTGTGTCCCTGATCCGATTTTGTCTGGTTCTGCACCGGACACAAAATCGGAGTCAGCATAATTTTTTGGCTTCGGTGCAAAAATCGGAAAAAATTTGATCCTCCCGGACCCTGGGCGATCCAGCGCCCATAACATGGAGTTTATGGATGCCGGATCCATTAAAAAATCGATTGTTTTCCGGATCTGATGAAAATCACAGCACAGCCTCTGATCTGTCAGACTGTGTGTGCAGTGCTGAATAAGCACGGCAGCATTTCAGAGACTGGCTGGGAGTTCAGCACCATGGACAGCAACACTGCACACACAGGCTGACAGATCGCACTATGGACAGCTGCAGAAAAACAGGATTGCAGGGCAAATTTGCCCATTCTTGCTGCTCATCCTGTGCGGTCAGGTTCTGCTCGGTGGATCCTGCAAAACACCGGACAGAACCTGACTGCTGAAAGCCGTGGCGTGAAGTATTTAGTTCCAGGTTTTCCACAGATTTGCAATAATTGGGGGCCCTGTGGGAGCTTTCGCATCAGGGCCCTTGAGAAATAAGGGAAAAACACATTTAGGCCGTTTCACATCATGGCAAGATCAGGTTCGGGGTTGTCCAGTGTGAACCAGACAGCACCGGACCCGATTTTGAAAGCAGAATATGCTCTCCGGTCCGGTTTGCAGCCGGATTCGGGAGATAGCAGCTTGCAGTAAGCCACGGTCCTCAAATCTCTGCAGGGGACAGCTCCTGGTGCTGAAGTTTAGCAGTGCTCGCTGATTGTGGGATCCGGCACCATAGACTCCCATGTTAGGGGGCGCCGGAACCGGGAGCATCCGATTTTGTCCGATTTTTACCCGGACAAAAAAAACCTGCAAGCAACGTTTTTGTGTCCGGGAGAAAAATCCGAATTCTCCCTGATCCTCCCGGACAGATGGAAACTGGATGGCAAATAGCTTCCATCCGGCACTATAGGGCTGCATTAGGCCGGTTTCACATCACGGCAAGATCAGACCCGATTTGAAACAGAACCAGAGGGTAAATATGCCCTCTGGTCCGGTTTGCAGCCGGATTCGGGAGATCGCAGCTGCAGCTGCAGAAATGTCAAGATCCGGCCCCATTAGGGCTGCATTAGCACAAAATCGGGTTCGGGGCTGTCCGGTTCACACAGGACAGCTCCGGACCTGATCTTGACATGATGTGAAACCGGCTTAGCAGTTAGATAGCGTAGAGTGGGAACCGTAGGGAATTATTAAAACACTTTTATTAGAAAAATATCTTAGATTATAGGCATAAATTAGACAGAAAGTTAAAAGAATAATGCTTGGACTTGGACTAACCCTTTAAGTTAAATATTTTGCACTTGCACTTTATTTTTCCCATATATCAACTATTGCTTTTATATGTAAATTATTTAGTCCCATTATACTAACATGAATATTTTACACTTACTCTTTATTGCTCCTATACATCAACTATTACCTTTAATACGTAACTATTTTATTATTCCTATTATAATCTACATGAATAACAAACTATCCATTTAGGTCCCATCTTATATTAGTGTGCTGCTTGATTAGATAGATAGATAGAGTAGATAGATAGATAGATAGATAGATAGATAGACATGTAGATAGATAGTAATAAACAGTAGATATTACTGATAGATATGCAACTGTAGATAGATATGTAGATATCTAATGTAGATAGAATAGATACGAAATAAGACTTAGATAGATAGATAGATAGATAGATAGATAGATAGATAGATACTGTAGATAGATACTGTAGATAGGTACTATAGATAGATAGATATTGTAGACAGATACTGCAGACAGATAATGTAGATAGATTGATGTATTGATATACTGTAGATAGAAAGATACTGTAGATAGATACTGCAGATAAATACTGTAGATAGGCAGATAGATAGATCGATAGATACTGTAGATAGACAGAAAGACACTGCAGAGAGATACTGTAGATAGATAGTATAGAAATAAAAATAGCATAGATAGATAATGCAGATAGATAGAAACATAGAGTAGATATATAATGTAGATAGAATGAGTTACAGATGTGTCCACCTTTTTCTGAATTTTATTACACACTCTGGATTCTTACTATATATTGGTGACAATGAAAATAAAATTTTTTATTATTTCCTTCTTTTGGTAGGGTTATAAACTCATGGACACCGACCCTGTTGGTCCAGTTGTCTTTAGTAAGAATAAATTAGGCAGCACGCCAATTAATTGTGCAGATACGACTATTTTGTTAGCCCATGGGGTGACGTTTCAGTTCCATCACAGAATCCCTCTCAAGGCTTTGAGAAACTTTAAAAGAAAATTCTGTGTGCACATAGTCTATGGAGGCAGGCATTACATTGATTACCTGGGAAAAACTTAGCACAATGTGATGTGCTGCTCACAGGTGGTCCCGGTATACACTGTTGTTCGCAGGTGGTCCCGGTATGCGCTATTGTTTGCAGGTGGTCCGGTATAAGCTGTTCTTCGCAGGTGGTTCTGGTATACGCCGTTGTTCACAGGTGGTTCGGTATACGCTGTTGTTGGCAGGTGGTTCATGTATACACTGTTGTTCCTGGTGGTCCCGGTATAGCGCTGTTGTTCGCAGGTGGTTCTGTATACGCTGTTGTTCCAGGTGGTTCCGTTATACACTGTTGTTCCAGGTGGTTCCTTATACACTGTGTGTGCACTGGTGGTTCGTTATCACTGTTGTTCGCAGGTGGTTCCGGTATACTGTTGTTCGCAGGTGGTTCCATTATACACTGTTGTTCCAGGTGGTTCCGGTATTGCTGTTGTTCCAGGTGGTTCCGTTATACACTGTTGTTGCAGGTGGTTCCGGTATACGCTGTTGTTCACAGGTGGTTCTGGTATACACTGTTGTTGGCAGGTGGTTACGGTATAAGCTGTTGTTCGCAGGTGGTTCCGTTATACACTGTTGTTCGCAGGTGGTTCCGGTATACGCTGTTGTTCACAGGTGGTTCTGGTATACACTGTTGTTGGCAGGTGGTTCCGGTATACGCTGTTGTCTGCAGGTGGTTCCGGTATACGCTGTTGTTCACAGGGATTCCTTTATATGCTGTTGTTTGCAGGTGGTTCCGGTATGCGCTGTTGTTCGCAGGTGGTTCCAGTATACGCTGTTGTTCGCAGGTGGTTCCGTTATACACTGTTGTTTGCAGGTGGTTCCATTATACACTGTTGTTCGCAGGTGGTTCCGGTATACGCTGTTGTTCGCAGGTGGTTCCCGTATACGCTGTTGTTCACAGGCCATTCCTTTATACGCTGTTGTTCACAGGTGGTTCCGATGTACGCTGTTGTTCACTGGTGGTTCCAGTATATGCTGTTGTTCACAGGTGGTCCCAGTATACGCTGTTGTTCGCAGGTGGTCCCGGTATACACTGTTGTTTGCAGGTGGTCCCGGTATGCACTGTTGTTCGCAGGTGGTTCCGGTATAAGCTGTTGTTCGCAGGTGGTTCTGGTATACGCTGTTGTTCGCAGGTGGTTCCGCTATACGCTGTTGTTCGCAGGTGGTTCTGGTATGCACTGTTGTTCGCAGGTGGTTCTGGTATACGCTGTTGTTCGCAGGTGGTTCCGATATACGTTGTTGTTCACAGGTGGTTCCGGTATACGCTGTTGTTCACAGATGGTTCTGGTATACACTGTTGTTGGCAGGTGGTTCCAGTATACGCTGTTGTTCGCAGGTGGTTCCATTATACACTGTTTTCACAGGTGGTCCCGGTATGTGCTGTTGTTCGCAGGTGGTTCCGGTATACGCTGTTGTTCGCAAGTAGTTCCGTTATACACTGTTGTTCGCAGGTGGTTCCGGTATACGCTGTTGTTCACAGGTGGTTCTGGTATACACTGTTGTTGGCAGGTGGTTCCGGTATACGCTGTTGTTCGCAGGTGGTTCCGTTATACACTGTTGTTCGCAGGTGGTTCCGGTATACGCTGTTGTTCACAGGTGGTTCCGTTATACACTGTTGTTCGCAGGTGGTTCCGGTATACGCTGTTGTTTGCAGGTGGTTCCGGTAATACGCTGTTGTTCGCAGGTGGTTCCGGTATATGCTGTTGTTTGCAGGTGGTTCCGGTATACGCTGTTGTTCGCAGGTGGTTCCGGTATACGCTGTTGTTCACAGGTGGTTCCGGTATACGCTGTTGTTCACTGGTGGTTTCCGGTATACGCTGTTGTTCGCAGGTGGGTCCGGTATACGATGTTGTTCACAGGGGATTCCATTATACGCTGTTGTTTGCAGGTGGTTCGGTATACGCTGTTGTTCGCAGGTGGTTCCGGTATACGCTGTTGTTCGCAGGTGGTTCCATTATGCACTGTTGTTCACAGGTGGTCCCGGTATGCGCTGTTGTTCGCAGGTGGTTCCGTTATACGCTGTTGTTCGCTGGTGGTTCCGTTATACACTGTTGTTCGCAGGTGGTTCCGGTATATGCTGTTGTTCACAGGTGGTTCTGGTATACACTGTTGTTGGCAGGTGGTTCCGGTATACGCTGTTGTTCGCAGGTGGTTCCGGTATACGCTGTTGTTCACAGGGGATTCCTTTACACACTGTTGTTTGTAGGTGGTCCCAGTATACGCTGTTGTTCTCAGGTGGTTCCGGTATACGCTGTTGTTCACAGGGTTCCAGTATACGCTGTTGTTCACAGGTGGTGCCGGTATACGCTGTTGTTCACAGGGTTCCAGTATGTGCTGTTGTTCACAGGGTTCCAGTATACGCTGTTGTTCGCAGGTGGTTCCGGTATATGCTGTTGTTCGCAGGTGGTTCCAGCATATGCTGTTGTTCACTGGTAGTTCCGGTATACGCTGTTGTTCACAGGTTCCAGTATGTGCTGTTGTTCACAGGGTTCCAGTATACGCTGTTGTTCGCAGGTGGTTCCGGTATATGCTGTTGTTCGCAGGTGGTTCCAGCATATGCTGTTGTTCACTGGTAGTTCCGGTATACGCTGTTGTTCACAGGGTTCCAGTATGTGCTGTTGTTCACAGGGTTCCAGTATACGCTGTTGTTCACAGGTGGTTCTGGTATACGCTGTTGTTCGCAGGTGGTTCTGGCATACGCTGTTGTTCGCAGGTGGTTCTGGTATACGCTGTTGTTCGCACACCTACTGATTTTAATTAGACGGAACTGACTGAAAGATGGAGTTTTTTAAGAAGGCAGTGAACATTGTAATATCTGGCCAGGCAGGCAAATCTGATCCAGCAATCCACTTGTTTTACCTACATTTCTATATTCATTTCACACAAAGTGATTTGCTTTGTTCTGTGATGCTCCCTGAGGTTTGTGCCCGTTTAGTAGATTACTTTGCCAATTGCTTTTGCCTGCTGTTGTAATCACAGAGCGGAAAAACAACCTGCCAAGGGAAATGGAGAAAACTTTGTTTGCATTATCGCGTCTCTCAGACCAGCCTGCATGGCCCCATAATCCTTCAAGTAAATATTTACATGGGGACAATTATCAAATGCGTAATATGATTGAAGCAATGTAACATCCTCCTCTTACAAGCACCTTGGAGTCTGTGCTTTGTTTGGTTACTTCGGAATATAACTGGAGGAGGCATACACAACCATATTCAATAAAATACTATAAATCCCACCCTTGGTGACGGCATTTCTAGAAAATGCTTTAGCCATTTGAAATATATGTAAAAGTGTGTTATGACTGCTATTTTCTATGGTTGCTGGAAGAATAAAAAGTTTAAAAAGTACCTGTCACTGCATCAAAAATCAAAGTACAAGCATGGTCCTGCTGCCGTGATTAATGGGAATCTGTCAATAGGTTTTTAGCATTTATTCTGAGAGCAGCATAATGTAGGGACAGAGATCCTGATTGCAGGGATGTATCACTTAAGGCCCAGTTAAGGCCGCTTCACACGCAAGGATATCCTTAACGATATCCTTAGAACAATCACGTGATAGTGATTGTTCGACATCGTTAGTGCGTTGTCACACACAAGGATATCGTTAACGATATCCTATTCGGCAACGCACAAGTTAAAAAGGAGAGCAAGGACTGAACAATCTTTTAAAGCGGCAGGGATAGGAGAATTTTGAACGAGATCGTTCACAAAGGTGTCACACTGAACGATGTGGCTTCTTCAAGCAGAGTTAATTGGACGACGAACGATAGATTTGAGGTCAGGATCTCAAATCTTGGATGAACGATGCAAGATTTTTCTGACGTTCCAGCTCTGCTTCATATTATGAGGATGAGCCGGGAATTTCAAAACAGGGGTCAAGAAGAGAAAGAATTATGACACCCAAAGGGGTGTGCTAAGAGCCGCGAGGGGGATAGAATGGAAACCTGGAGACCGCCCATCTCAGTCTACACTGTAGCCTGGAGCCCTCATTATCATAGGAATATTTAAGTTATTAAATAATGTTTCTAAAGCTTTATAGTGTAGTTTTATGTCAGAGAGGGATGGTTAGGGATGAGCTAGCAAGGTGCAGGGACAGGTAGTGGTAGGACAAGGGGGTTAAAATGAGCTGACAGGTTCCCTTTAAGTCAGTAGCAAAAGAGATAGATCAGCTTATCAGTTTCGGCCCACCCCAGATCCTAAAGGTTGGCTGAGCAGCCACCTGGTATGCCATTGGTACACCATTGCATATGAGCTCTATATATAGGAGACATTGAGTGGTGCAGTCATGACAGTGAGTACCTGTTGATTTTTTATTTTAGGACTTTTACACAATTTGACATTTCTTTTCTTGAAAGTAGACAACCATTTTAAGTGGAAAAGCATATTGACATGAGGGTAGGTGAGTTACAAATTTGGATACATGCGGATTAAGTATAATGAATCATAAACTAGAGTTTGGCATGTGTGGAACATTTGGAAAACATATATAATCGTATGGTAGGTAAATGTGTCGAATTTTGGTAATATAACGAAAGGGAAAATAAAGAAAAAGGAAGGAAAGAAAGTAACGAAGGCATAAGATATTATAGATAATTAGCCTAAAAACTCATCTGTCTGGGCTCGAATAGGACATGATACCATGCCCAGAAATAAAATAGAAAAAGAAGAGTTAGGATTTAATTATTTATAGGAATGAATTCATTTAATAGTCACGAGGTTCAAGTGACTACAAAATATGGATCCAAAAGGGCTCTCTCTTCATTAGTAATGTGACTCTATTTTCCACAGTACAAGGAGCTGGCGCTTGTTCTTAAACCTGAAACCTCCATTTAAGTGTCTTTGGCTTGAGTGAAATGTGATGGGAGAGGCAATAATGGATTGTCTCATCTGATGTCTGATGTATGCTTAGATGTTCAATGATTTCTCCAATGTATGCAAGACTGCAGACACTTGATTATGTACACCATGTAGGATTTGTATGGAATGTTTTCTTCAGACCATGGATGGTAGACCTTGTCATCCTTTTATAACATTGGAATAATATACCGGATGAAGATATGGTTTTGACCCATTGCATTTTGCTCTCAATTCTTAAGGAATTCTAATTTGGGAGCCTTCATCTGTACCAGATTGTCCTTCAGGTTTGTGGTGTATTTGAACAAGTGCTAGAAGGGTTAACCAGCAATTTAAAGGATTAAAAAAATCAATTTCTTCCGTAAAAGAAAAATTTGTGTCAATACAGGGAGTTCCTCCATTTAGAAGCCTCATCTATTTTCCAGAATTAAGAGTTCTTACAAAGAGAATCTCTGACTTTGGAGGACCCCACTTTGTTATAGGCAGTATATAGGTCATTCCCTGACCCCAATGGATACAATGAAATACTTTGTTTAACTTGTGGCACAGAAGGCAAATGAAACATTTACTGCCAGATTTCCCTACAGATTACTACCAGAAGGTCACCCAGTAATCTGTTTATTTGGAGACTCTTCCAATAAATAGTAAGTAGAGACAATCAGGCCTCGAATTTGTCAGGTTCAGCAGATTTTTCCCAAAAATGTGTTTTGCGGCTAATTTATTCTAAATGATTCTGAGGAACTTCAATTGCCTTGGAATGATGTGTAGAAAATATTGTCAGCCCTTAAGAATGTGTGCAATCTGCTTTATTACCAAGGGAAAAGAGTGAAAGAAAGAGAAGAAGGATAATAAAAATGGGTAATTTGATTATATTAATCAATTACCGTAGCTGTAGAACCAGGCATTGCCCTGGTTACAATAATAAAGGAGCGTAATAAAGGGGGTAGGCCTAACTGTAGGGGTGGAGCCAAAGAACCCATCAAATGCTGAGAGGGCAGAGCCACAAGCATCCAATACATTATAAATGGGCAAGCATCCAACATTATGAAGGGGCTAGAGGTCTATGCATCTGACACATTATGAAGGGGGGGCTACTAGAGGAGTGGAGCCATATGCATCTGACACATTATGAAGGGGTGGGGCTAACTAGAGGAGTGGAGCCATATGCATCTGACACATTATGAAGGGGTGGGGCTAACTAGAGGAGTGGAGCCATATGCATCTGACACATTATGAAGGGAGTGGGGCTAACTAGAGGAGTGGAGCCATATGCATCTGACACATTATGAAGGGAGTGGGGCTAACTAGAGGAGTGGAGCCATATGCATCTGACACATTATGAAGGGGTGGGGCTAACTAGAGGAGTGGAGCCATATGCATCTGACACATTATGAAGGGGTGGGGCTAACTAGAGGAGTGGAGCCATATGCATCTGACACATTATGAAGGGGTGGGGCTAACTAAGAGTGAGATGATCGACCATTATGGATCTGGACATATGGATTATGAAGGGAGTGGGGATAACAAGGCTATGAAGAGGACAGGTCTATATGGGGACATACATACACACACGCATACATTCAGCTTTATATATTAAATTACACTAACATTACTGCTAGTACTTTACTGATCTCTCCCTATTGATTAAACTAAATATTCTTCAACACTAGTGCCTTTTTTTCTGTCCCTATGTGGAATGAGCTATGCACTCTGACCTCCTACCTGATTGATATAATAGCATGAAATATCTCTGCTTGGCTTGCCACCATTTTTTACACTGGCTGTGATAGACCCCTAAGATAGACCATGTGATAAGATAGATACAAAGATTTCTGGTAAAGCCCCCCGGCCACGCCTAATATCAGTAGCCAACTCGTGAGCAGTGTGTGAAATGACAATGAGATTTTTTCATGTGTGGAAGTCGATCTGCGTTAATCAAATTTCAAACTATTTGATTTTCTGGGACCTTCAAGTTTCAGGAAATTCGACCCAAATTTGATTTGCTGTCAGTGGATCCTTCTCATAAGAGCCTTATTGGTTTTGATTTCAAGTACCAGATACCATTTCTTCTACACCTGGGTCTTCTGATTTGAGAGTGGCCTATGTTTCATGGATATGTGACCCTGTTTTTATTCTGAACAACCTCTGATTCAACCTTTGATTGAAGAAGTTGTCATAGCCGCCACCCTTGAGACTGTGGTCATTACGCCCCTGCCTGAAATGTTTCTGGTGTCTTTATCCTGCCAAAGACAAAAACAAACTATCTTGATAATTTCCCATTACATGGGTTATCCACTACTCATTGCACATGTGTCTCCCAGGTAAAATAACACCCTGTACTCACCTCATGTGCTGGCACAGTTCCATCGGTGTGTAAATGCGGTTCTGGGGCTCACATGACATTGTGACATTACATGAGCCCCACATCCAATCACCGCCAGCTTCTGTCTCACCACCTTTGGACAAAATGAGTTATTCAACAGGAAGTGAGCACTGCGGCTGCCACTCACTTCCTGTTGATTGCTCCTGTGTCCGAAGGCATGGTGAGAGAAGCCGGTGGTGACTGAACGCTGTACGCTCATTACGTCATAATGTCATGTGAGCCTTGGAACCACAATTAGACACCCAGGTGAGTACAGGGTCTATTATTTTACCGGGGGGAGACATGTTGAATCAGAAGGGGTTGTCCTAGTAGTAGACCACCCCAATAAAGGAAAATTATCTAGAAGTTTTTTGTTCTTCTTTGGAAGGATAAGAACACCAAAAACATCCTAAGGCTGAGGCGTAACGATCGCGGACACAAGGGTCACAACCATGACTAGGCCTGCCGACCCCAGCACCTGCTTCAGCTGTATCTACATCCTTGCCAAGGATTAATACATAATGAATGGGGAGGGGGGCGATTAAAAACTCTTTAAAGGATTTAAAATGCTACAAGGGGCCATACATCTGATCAACATGTGTGTGTGCCGGGGGGGGGGGGGGGCAGGTCCAAATTTCACACTGGGGCACTTCTTTAAAGTGTTCTTTTCAGAAAAGTCACTTTTTTTCATGCAATGCATTTTCTCATTAGTTTTAAGCAGTTCAGTCAAAATTAGCAGGGCTGAGAAGGAGCCGGGATGGGGCAAGGCTAGACCTGACCATCATATTTACTAATAGCGTTGGTGTTTCTTATGTCATCTATGCTACTCGAGTTGCTAATTGGAGTAACATTACTGGCTAGGCACATGGAAGTGCATGCCACTAATAGGATGCGCCAAATTCATGAATTTGGCTCATCTTACTCCAGCATGGCCCTCATTACGACGGGCATTTGAAACACCGAAGCAATTGCTCTTTTTCTATATATCTTCCATACAAAACACTTATTTTTTTGTTCTTGCTGTGGGCACCCTACAACTTTATAGTACTTTGCCTTTTAATTATTTATGGGGTTTCTTATTAATATGTCATGTCACTCTGCGTGCAGTTAGACCCCCTACTATTAAAACACAGTGTAACTAAGATAATCACTGTTGTATTCCGTGGCTCATTCTGCTCTGTTTGCCTCCAGTCCACAAGGTCATATATTGCAGGCGAAATATATTTTATAACCAGCCAACTGACAGAAAGAAACGTGTTATGGAGTCGTTTTCCATCTGGTAGATGAGATAAACTCAGCAACAGAATAAAGCTGAAATCCCAACTAATCAATCCCTTATGACCCCGGTATACAACCATGCTGCTGCTTGATAGAGCGCTTCATCCTCATCTCACAGCTCTGACCTGTTTATAATCATAGTGTATGTCAAATAGTGCCTTCAATATATGTTACCAATATCTTGAAGTCTAGAAGGGTTATACAGAATAAGAAAAATATGGCTAATTTTTTACAGCGCCACACTTAAAAAGATTATGGTCCCATCAAGGAAAGGTTACCTTGTTGTGGCTGTTGGGCGCACACTAATTGGCCCATTTGTGCAGTAAATACCCAATTTCACAAGTATTATATATTTGGCATTCATACCATTTAGAATTCATATATTCAATCAATCCTTAGCTGTAATCCTCTATGTTTTTTCTGTCTTCCATCATATATTCAATGTGATATATTCAATATACCTTTATCTTCACTCTGAATTGTATGTAAAGCCTTCATAGCAGCTTGTATCAGTTTACCTTTATTCATGCTGTTGGGATGTGCTGGTCAATCCTTGTTTTTTTTCTTCACTTTTCAACAGACTGTGTAGTATTGCAACTCACCCCCATTAAAGGGAATCTGTCAGCAGGTTTTTATTGTGGAATCTGATAGCAACATAATGTAGAGACAAATAGCCTGATTCGAGTGATGGATCTCTTACTAGACTGCTTGGTGCAGTATTCATAGAATCTCTGTTTTGTATAATGTCGATGTAGGTCTGAATGTTTAGGTGTGCACAACCCCGCCCACATCAATATTTGGCAACGTCCGGTGTACACTGTGCATTGTGAGCAAGCTGCCAATAAGTGGTGGGGGAGGGGTTACGCAGATTATCCTGACTGCTCTGCAAGTGGGAACTGTTCCTCTAGTGATAATCTCCTGCTGATAAAACACTGATATTGAAACTTCAGCACACAGCCTAATAAGTGACACATCCTTATAATCAGGATGTCGGCCTTCACATTATAGTGTTCTCAGATTAAATAGCAAAACAGATTCCCTTTAATTTAATTCAAGATGATTTGTAATGCAAGATTCAACCCATGATCTGAGGTGGCACTGTTTTTGTAAAAGAGAATACATGTTTTCTTAACCTATACAAATCCAGATGATCCTGTATATAACGTGTACAGGCACAGATGAAGATCTTGGAAAGCCGAAATTTCCATCTGCGCATGAGCTGCCTCCGCAGCCATTCTCTTGAAGTCCATATGGTAGAGGCAGCGCAGGCACAGATATAGCCTTTGGTTCTCTGAGATCTTTAGCTATGCCTGCTCTTCCTCCACAGCCATTTGCTGGTACCCGGAAGTATCAATTTCTGCCAAACACCATGGCACACTCCTGAACACCGCGACCCCCCCAGCTTCAGGCCCACAAGCATTGTTGCACTACTGACATCCTCCTGAGCCTCCACTCAACTGCCGCAATCCCCGAGTGTGCAAGATTCAGATTATAAGAGGCACCCCCATTTTTTCCCTCCCAATTTGGGGGGAAAAAACTGCGTTTTATAATACGTAAAATATGGTAACTCTCTCTCAAATAGCATGTTTAAAGTGCTGTTTAAAGTGCCTACTTCATCTTCTTTTAGATCCTCCTTTGACCTGCTGTTGTAAAGGTTTTTCAAACCCTACGGGTGTTTCCAAAGGCGGCAACTGTCTGAGCATGAAGGAGGAACGCAAAGAAGCTCAAACAGGGAGAGTTTTCGAGTCAATTCTTACGAAAACAGCAGTGCAAAAGAGTTTCTGAAATAACATAAACCAGGCAGTTAAAAAAGCACTTTCAGCATGGTGTTTCTGAGAGAAGGAAGCACAATAGGGTAATAGAGTATATTATAAGTATAAAGATTCATCATTTTGCAAAGGCTGATGAGTAAGTAAATAATAAAAAAATGTACGGTAGTTATACTTTAAATAATAAAATGTTTTCCTCTAGCCACCACTTGGGAGCTTGGGGTTTTTCTTTGTATCTATTATTGGGAACAATGAATCTATATGTAAAACTACTATGCTCCTCCAAACTGTCAGTGACCAGTAGGAGTTCAAATTCAGACGGAACCTATGTAGACAGAATGGTATACAGCAGGCTGAATAGGATGATATATGCTTGTATAGGACAATATTCACTTACATTTGTCATTTCTTTGCTCATTGTGGGTTTATGAATCCAGTTTGTAGAGTTACTCACTGCATGACAGTCATCTCTTTATTCGGTCTCCCTTCACACATCTGTGTTGCACGTATGTGTTATATCTGTTTGTTTCACGGATTCCACACATACCCATTTTAATATATAGTGCTATTTACATGTCCATGTTTTTACACGGACTATGTGTCCATGCAGAACATATAGTTCTTTTCAGAGCTAAAACCACTGAACAAGCTCACAGTACAGGGAGGGAGAGATTGTGGATTAGGTAGGGAGAGGTTAAACTGTTCTTCCAGGGTCCATATTACAACAGCTCTTGTCAGAGGCAGAGATCTTTTTTCCAGTATTAGTAGCATTTTGTTCTGCCTCTTGTTTAAAATCACTGGTCCTTTCTCCCCGCTTTTTTGGGGTAACAGCCTGGCTTGTGCTGTCCACATCAGCTACTGTACATTAATACGGTTCTACGGTAGTACTTTAGCCAAATCCAAAGCAGTACTACAAACATTTTGTGCTGCCTGGTACAAAGCGTGCCCCAGTCCTTTTTCACCAATATTTTGGGGGTCACAGCCTGGCTTGTGCTGTCAACATCATCCACATTAATATGTTGCTAGTGCCTAGCCAAATCCAAAGCAGTACTACAGGCATTTAGTGCTGCCTGGTACAAAGCATGCAAGTGTGGCGCCCCGCAACGAGTGCGTCACAAGAGGGTATTGCAGCCATAAAAGCAGCCGCAATATTCTCTTACACAGCAGTGATTTAGTTAACTTTGAGATCCAACCCTGCATGCATCACCTAGAACAGAGGACCAATCCAGGGTCCTGGTGGGCGGAGTGCTAGGGAAGTGTGTAGGAGAACAGACTTAGTCTAGGGAGTCTAGTCTAGAACACGAGAGAGTCTAGAACTTGAACTTGGAGTAGGAGCGGGGGCTCCGCACCCCGTGCAGCCCCCGGGCCGTCACCGGTAGGGTGTCAGCACCTGAGGCCTTACCAACCGGGAATGGGCATCATCACACGGGTTCCTAAAAACTCCCGTGCCCCAAACCACAGCCGGTTCACTGGTACCGAAGCTGGCAGCAGTTCACCTCTGCTACGCGAACCAGAAGCGTGGAGGAGCAGCTTCACAGGAGCACCCCACCACCAGCCAACTTCCAGTCGTCTAACCAGCGGTGTACCCACTGAGGGATCCAAGGCTCCCCAAAACATTCCTGGGCGACAATGGCAAATCACTTAGCTAGAATGGAGGAACACTACGGATCTCTAAGGGACACTATCACTGCTGAGTCCACCCGGTCCACTACCCGTGAACTGTATACCATGTACTGCCTGCTGGTTACAGTAAAGACCCGTTGCAGAGACTTTCTGTGTCCGTGCTTCCTCATGAACTGTCCGTCTACACTACAAGGTAACCGCAGCTGCCGCACAACATCTTAAGCAGCTCCAGCCTACGGGGATCACCGCTCAGCCTGTGGGGAGCGTTCCATCTTGCTGCTGTCCATCCCCCGGAGGTTCCGCAGCGTCGGTAACGATTACCGAAACTACTCATAGGTGGCGTCACGAATAAATTAAACCCCTTTAATCTGTTCCCACAAGACGTCTTCAACATTTGATCTGCACTACACCGGGCCCAACTACCGGCAGGCGCGGCCCACCCGTGACAAGGAGGAAGGAGCTTCAGCCTGTCTAAACCGGAGTCCCGGCCACGGTGAGTCACAAGGGTCCTTTTTCCATGCTGTTTTTGGGGTGACATCTAGATTGGCTTAGGCCACAAAAAGCTCACCAATCAATACAGTCCTATAGTGCTTGTAAAATCCTAAGCAGTACTCCTACCATTTTATGGTATCTGCAAGAAAGCGCACACTATTCATACTTCCTACTGTCAGTTTTGGTGTCACATTTTGCTTGGCCTGTGCTAAGAAGTCCGAAATATTAATTGGGCTCTAGTGAGCTATTGATATCTTGTCAAATACAGTCTCTAGTAGCTGAGAATAGTGAAAGGACATTTTTTGGAACAAGGGCAGAGAAAATAGAATAGCATTCCAGGACCTACATATTAGACCAATACGTTCAATAACTCTTTTAGAGCTACATTTTCAGCACACATTGTGTACTGTATAATAGTGCAGTTTCATTTTCTGATGTCCTTTAAAAACCACTGGTTCTTGTGTTCCCAGTCATTTTGGGGTTTACATTTTGCTTGACACCAGAAGTATATATGATATACATGTACTGTCCAATGCTAAATGCTTGTTGTGTATGGGCAACTGCAGGATGTTTGCAGGAGGCATCAGTGCCTGCCTCCTGGACAACATATTGGGAAGGAGGTAACACAGGGGAAATGCCAGTGGTTTCGCAGTCACACACAGTTTTGTCTGCAGGCGCTCTAACCACCTAGTGGGGTGCTGTGTATGTCAGCAATATTTTGAGAATGATAAGAAAGGTATTATATCATTTTTATTCTGGGTCAATTAATGCCACTTTGGTGCTACCGTGTTTCCTCGAAAATAAGAGACTGTCTTATATTAATTTGTGCTCCGAGAGGTGCACCATGTCTTATTTTCGGGGGATGTCTTATATTACACACACACCACACACACACACCACACATACACACCACACGCACACACACACACCACACACCACACACACACACACCCCACACACACACACACACACTTTCACTTTCTTACCATACTTCTCTCTTTTCAATTTCTTTCCTCTGCGGTGCTGCTTTGGTGGTGCACAGTGCAGGAGCCCTGGGCCAATCACAGCGCAGGAGCCCTGGGCCAATCACAGCCCAGCAACAATCAGAGGCTACTGATGTCAGCTGGCCCATGATTCCTGTGCTGTGAATGGAGCAGGGCTCATGGGCGGAGAATGGCACAGAGCTCCAGAGCTGTGATTCATGGCTGCGCTCCAGGGCTGTGAGCGCGGCAGAAGAGCGGTACAGAGTGGCGGGCACCGGACAGCGGGGAGCAAGACACAGATGCATGCCCCGGTCTTGTGATCGGTGGCATGCTGAGGAGGTACGCCTTATAATCCGGGAGGGGGGGGTGCCTTATATTAGGAAGTAGGGCGCCCCGTAAAGAATGCCTTACTTTCGACGGGCGCCCTATTTTTGGGGAAACACGGTATCTAGGCATAATTTTTTTAAATAGAGAGACTTTTCTTGTTGTATCTTTGTTGTGTATTTTGTGAATTTAGCTAGGCTTTCTGAGAACCATGCCTACACCTGTCATTCATCTTGCTATTCTTGATCAACGTTGAAGCTCCGCTTCCACTATACCACTATCGTGACACATTGATTTGATTGGGGATCAGTATTTCAGTGACTTTTTCTCCGATATAGTGGGCGAACATATGCACGTTTGGCAAACTGAACACAAACTTTAAAAGGTTTTGTCATCTTTAGTTAAAATCGATTTGAAAGATGAACATTTTTGTTGATTCAAGATGGGTTGCTGTCATCTACAGGGATTCAATTACTAATTAATTTAGTTTAATTAGTAATTAAACTGTGGAAAAATCCAGTCCTTGTTGAATTTAATCAGAGAAGGTCTGCATTTTCTGTGAAGAGTCGTGTGCACCTATTAGTGAAGACTAATTGTCCCAGTGTAACTGAAAACACGCTCTGACATCACACTTCCTGATGTTCTGGTTTATTGAAAATGGACGAGTTTGTATAAATTTCTCCCCACCTCTGTTGGACCAGGTGTGTGTCTCTCCCCTTTAATCCTTGGTGTTGAAAACAGCTGGTACCTCTGCCGCCAGTATTGTCTGAGGGTGATGTTTTCAGCAACTGATCTACAATGGCACCACTTGAAGGATTCCTTTGTGCAACCCTTTGGAGACTCCAAAAGGAGAGAAGGACATTTCTCCTTGTACCATTGGTCAAGAAAGGTAGCCAACCAGTATAGGTTCCTTGCGAAAATGTGTGCCACGCGAGGGTCTTGCGATATACACTTGCATATGAACTGTGCCATGTGGACCAAGCTTCAAACAGGCAAAGGTTCTGTGTCCCCACCAGGAGGAGCAATGCCCATCCTCTCCTCATGCTGACTCGCCTCCTCCTCCTCCACCTTCTCCTCTCCAGCCCAACCAAGCTCGGGTTGAGAATTCCCTCTGTAACATTGGGAGTACCCTTGTTAGCACAGAAAAACAAGTCCTCTCCCTCCACATCCTCCTCATCTCCCTCATCATCAGCCAATGTTGCCTCAGAATATTGGCTGGGCTGGATAATATCACCCATTGGAAAATCTTGCTCCACGGCCACATGCTAAGGCACTCAAAGCTTCCTCTTTGAGATTATGCAGTGATTGTTTGAACAGACAGCAGCGGGATGGTGACACTGATAATAACCTGATCGCCGCTCACGAGCTTGCAGTAGTACTCAAAGTCCTCAAGAACCTCACAAATGTCAGCGATCCACACCCAATTGAGAGTTGTTATTTGTAGTGGCTGAGTATCAGTGTAATGGGCATGTTGAAGCTGGTATTTAGCTACAGCCCTCTGCTGCTCACTTATCCTCACCAACATATGATCTGTTGAGTTCTACCACGTGAGGAGGTCTCAAATGAGTCAGTAACTTGGCAAATTTACGCACTTTTGCAGCGCTACGAAAACAACACAAGCGGTCGAAAAATGGAGGAACTGGGCACTGATGTGGTATACCTTCTTAAGTATGTACTACAAGTCAGTGTATGTTTTTATTCATTTCTGAACAACTAGTTTTAGCATGTGAGCCATGCATTGCACCTGTACCAGCTTGCTGACCTTTAAAGCCGCCACCAGCTTACTGCAATTATTGCATACACGAGCAGGTCACTTGATAAAGACGCTCTGTGCGTTGAAACGCGCTGTGGAGACTGGATTCCCATACTGAACTAATAAAGCCTACAGGTAATTTTTGATTGAGCTGTGTCCTGAAGTAATTTGAGCGCTGATATAACACCATTTTCTTTCATAGAGAAGGGCCTTCCCAAATGAATAAAGGAGGGCCCTCCCAAATGTATAGAGGAGGGCCCTCCCAAATGAATAAAGCAGGGCCATCCCAAATGTATAGAGGATGACCCTCCCAAATGAATCAAGGAGGACACTTCCAAATGTATAGAAGAGTGCCCTCCCAAATGTATAGAGGAGGGCCCTACCAAATGTACGTTCTGGGCCACCTCTTGTCCCTCACCAAACTCAGGTTTCCTGACACCTGCAGGCCCTCAGAAAACTTGAAGTTAGGGCCACATAATGACATTGAGGTGGAGGAGGAGGACAAGGTAAAGCCCAACACCACAATGTAAACTGCTATGGAATATATATTACATCGTCTGTGTCTCAATGAGAGAGGGACCACCAAATGTATAAGTAAGAGCAGTCCCTCCCAAACATATGTTACAGGGCCCCCTCAAGGCCCTCACCAAACTCAGGTGACCTGACACCTGCAGACTTTCTGAAAAGTTGAATTGAGGGCCGCAGAATGACAGGGAGGTGGAGGGGGAGGAGGATGAGAAGGAGGACGACGAAGGTAAAGCCTAATGCCACAATGGGCACATTGTAAACTGCTATGGAATATATATTCCACTAGCTGAGTATCAATGAGGTAAGGACCGCCAAATGTATAAGTAAAAGCACTCCTTCCCAAATATATGTTACAGCGTCCCCTCAAGGCCCTCACCAAACTCAGGTGTCCTGACTTTCTGAAAACTTGAATTGAGGGCCACAGAATGACATGGAGGAGGAGATGGACACCATGATGGAAGTTGGGCCCACTATTCTTTGCGTGGTTAGGATGTGTGATGTCCCAGGCTGTCACTCTGTCCCACCCTCCACCAGATTCACCCATTGTGCTGTCAGAAAAATGTATTGTCCTGTCCACAACAACTTCTTCACATGTCCCTTGTTAGGTGGGCCTTCCCGGTTACGGCATTGGTGAGAGCACGGTTGATATTGCTTGCATAGTTGCATTGTTGATAGTGGTGGCACTGGCTAGGAAATGAGTATAGTGGCACAACCACAGCCAAGAGATCACAGAAAGACTCTGTTCCCACAAGCCTAAAGGCCAACATCTCCATGGCTAGCAATTTGGCAATGTGAGCATTTATGTTTTTACCTGTGGGTGAGTGTTTGGTATATATGCTTTGTTTCCGAGATCTAGGACAGGGACAGGGACAACTGAACAATTCACTGGGACAAAAAAGTGAGCATGGTTGATGTTCATTGCTGTGTCTGTGCAATCGTAGCTCTTGGGCAGGAGGTAGGAATGCCTGATTCCTGAACAGCAGATTGAAAAGGACGTAGCACAGACAAAATTGCAGTGGTTTCAACCTCAAATGTATAGAGGAGGGCCCCAAATTATAAAGAGGCCCCCAAAGGAATGGAGGAGGGCCCTCCCAAAGGAAATAGTGGAGGACCCTCCAAAATGAATACAGGAGGGCACTCCATAATGTATAGATGACCTTCACTAGCATCAACTATGGCTTTGCTTATTTCATTATTCTTAAGGCAATGATTTCGCTCCAAATGTATACAGGAGGGCCTCCAAAACATATGAAACTTAGGTTTCCTGTCTACTGCCCTTTGAAAATTTGAATTTAGGCCTGCAGAATGACATGGTGGTGGAGAAGGAGTGGGCAAAGCCCAATGACACAATGGGCACATTGTAAACTGTTATGGAATATGTATTCCACTATCAGAGTTTCAATGAGGGAGGGAGCGCCCCAAATGTATAAGTAAGAGCACTCCCTCACAAATGGATGGTAAAGTGCCACCTGTGGCCCGTTACAAAAGTTAAGTTTCCTGACTACTGCAGGCCCTCTGAACATTTGAATTTATGTCTTCAGAATGACATGAAGGTGGAGGAGGAGGGTGAAGCCCAAATCCACAATGGGCACTTTGTAAACTGCTATGGAATATGTATTTCACTATCTGAATCTCAATGACAGAGGGACCGCCAAAATGTATAAGTAACAGCAGCCCCTCGAAAACGTATGTTACAGGACCACCTGAGGCCACTCAAGTCAAAGATCAAAATACCAACTGCCACCTTCCAACTGGCCTTGTAAAGTGCTGGGGAATAGCTAACTAAAAATGATGTATGACAGAGGGACCAACAAAATACCTAAGTCAGGGCCCTCCCAATTGTAAAAGGTGAAAAAAAACACAACACTACATGTGAAAAATGCTAAAAGTGATCATTTTTGTTTCTCTGGTTTATTTAGCCTTATATACAAGTGATTATGCAAGAAGATCTGTTTCTTTACCTTTTTGGCCTGATAATTGCAATTTAGGCTAGGTTTGGTAGGAGTTCTTGTGTATCTGTAAATGTGGGGCAATGCTGTGACAAATTTATTCCCATTAACCATATGTGAGTCAGAAATGCAGACATATTCTACATGCTCTTCCCATTCTGTTTCATCACTTTCCCACCCATTTCAGCCTTTTCCTCAGGCCCCCAGACCACTTTGTAGGGTCCAGCAGAAAATGACTCGCATTTCCATTGACTTACATTGTATTCGCTATTCAGAACAAATACGTGATTATTACATAGTACTCGTTACGAGTATAGCGATTACGAATATTTTGGTACTCGCTCATCCCTTAATAGGGGATAACTTATTGATCACTGGATAACTAACCACTAGAACCCAAAGAAACTGTTGTGAACGATGTTCTACTTCTCCAGGGCCGCTTTTGCATGGATCGAAGATGCGCATGCCCGACTTTCACTCCACTGGTTGTCTATGGGATTTCTGAAATGATGAAATGAGCAAAGTAGTGTGTTCAGCTTTATTTGGCAGCCCCATAATCAATAATTAAGACAGCAATCTCCTATGTTCAAAGGCCAAGTTCTCAAAATTGCTGAGGGTCACAATGTTTGGACCCCAGCTATCGGTAAATTATCCCTAATTCCATGGATAAAGAAATAACTTTCTAGTTTGGGAATAACCCTTTAAGACTGGGTTTTGTATAGTTATCAATATGTGATGGGAAGGGTCTCAGGACTGGTACATAGTCGTTGTTCTTACTCCTGGGTGCTGTGTCTGAAGTTGCAGCCCACACTCATTAAAGGAAAACTGTCAGGTCAAAAATCTACATGTAACTGCTATCATTTTCTAATTCCTCTCACTAAACTCTCTCTATTGATGTATTTCTTTTATTTATATTCCCCTCCTGTCTTTTGTAAGCTTCAAATAAAGAGATTCATTCTATTTGTCAATCACAGTGAATGATCCACTTAGTTCTCAACTATCCACTCCCCGTGCATAAATATGCATGTCACATCACAGCACAGGAGATTAGTGGGGGGGGGCTGTAGTCTCCTCTCTGCTCTCTTTCTGCAGCATCACAAGAGGTCAAATACAACACAAAAACTGTCACCACACAGCAGGGTATCTGCTTTACAGAAACAAATGGAGTCTAGATAAGGCAGATCGCAGTAGCTCTCTTCGTGGTTATATCAACTGAACAGACCTGTAAGTGAAACCTGACACTGCACTGTTAGCAAAGGGAAGAGGGAGGAGGGAGGAGAGAGCTGCTGAGAAGGAGTGCATAATTACATGACAGTTTATACATCACGGGACTAATCGTCTCTGCTTATAATGGGACAGGACTAATGCAGCAGCTCTCTGCAGGGTCTGACAATGGTGATAACATGGAAACTACAAACAGTACAATAATGATTTTACATGTTTTTAAAAGGTCTGCCCTGGCACTATTCAAGTGTAATATTAGTATCATCCTGAAAAATGATCTGACAGTATCCCTTTAAAAAAATACTAAACCTACAAATTAATTTATAAAAGAAGAAACATAGTTTCCCTCGTTTGTAACTTGAGTCTGTTGAATTTTTTGCATGTTCCTGAAACGTTCAAGCTTGTAGGAATCTCGTGGAAAGAGGATTACTTTACTGATCATACCCAATTTCTACTAGCAGCTAATGGAAGCCTCTCATCCTAAGGTTTGGAGACAGGGTTTATTTATGTCTTGACCTAACACAGACAGTGTAGAAGGGGAAGGTTTCAGCTGCAGTCAGTAGCCTTACAGCCAGACACAGGACAGAAGGAGGAAGTGAATGTGGCTGAACACTAAGACACACAGAGAATACCATATAGTTGGCAATTTTTGCTGTAAAAAGACAAATGTGGATGAAGGAAAAAAAGGAAAAAGTAGACATTATGAGAAGAATTGTTGCATTTTTTTTTGGTGCATTTGCTTTGATTAAGCTACTTGAAATTTGATATTTCAACACCAGAACAGTTCATTGATGAATCATACCGGCACTACTGGAAAATCTTCAAAATGACTGCCGCAATGGGTTGATAAAACATGGATGTTGTCTGTTAAGGTACCTTTACATGCTACAACTATCACCGGTGATCGGTGGCAACCGAACGTGCGCGTGCACGTTTTTGACAGTTGATACCGATCGCCGATGCCGCATGTACATGCCGCAATTGCGTCCTCAACCTAAAAGAACGTGGTTCCCGGGAAGTTGACACAGAATCTGCGGGAAACATCCGGTTGCCTCCCGACGCCGCTTCACACGTCGCAATCCCCAAAGGAATGAGGGCATACATGTTCAGCGCCGCAAGAACATAGGCGTGACAGAGTTGTGTATTCCGCGCCCCAAACACGCTGATTGGACAACGCAATAGCGTCATGATTGGCCAGCCTGCACAGGAAGGCTGGCTAATACATGACGCCATTGCAATTGTGTAGTGTGAATGGTCAGCTCTTCAAATATGGCGCCCTGTGAAGGGAAAGCCAATGGAAATACAGTAGCCCCCACCAATCATTGCTGATGGGGTGCGGTATCCAGCACGCTGTAGCACGACTCTGGGAAATCACTAGGCGACGCAGATTCCATCCCTATCACCCGTTCACACGCCAAAACCAGGGCAATTCACCTTCAGGGTTGCCTCTGGTTTTTGAACAATGCTCTCAAACTGCAACTTCGAAAATCACCATTACTTTCCCCAATTACACGCCGCAATTTCGTAGCAATTTCAAGGCAACAGTGACGGAAATCACGATTGCCTCTCAGTTGCTACACCGTAGTTGTGGCATGTAAAGGTACCTTTAGGGTACCTTTACACACGGCTACATGGTTCTATCTTGTTGCTGTGTACAAATGGAATCATGTATCCATGATTTCACTGCAACCAGTAAGTTACCTGGTGACAAGCTACAAATGTAGCCGTGTGTAAAGGTACCCTTAGAGATTTCTTATTAAAGGCATAATGTTTGACAACCCTTTTTGGGAGAAACATATGTTTGATATAATGCTGAATAGCAATTTTCTCAAAATAATTTCAGCAATAAAGAAATAAATCTACCCAGGTTTATCATTACATATCTTATTGCCACTTTACACGCGGCAACAGGAAGATAGAAACTGGCAGGTGTCGGAGACAATTGTACCTTTTACCTTCAAAACACCTTGAAGTGGCTGTGTGTAATTCAGGTATCTGCAAGGTGTTTTGAAGGTAAAAGGTACAATTGTCTCCGACACCTGTTGATTTCTATCTTCCTGTTGCCGCGTGTAAAGTGGCCATTATGGTTTTAGGTTCGGCCAGCATCACATCAACGGTGCAAAAATCCTTCTCAGGGAGGTTAATCAGCTGCTGTTCGGCTCCGAGGTGTCCCGGGATCTTTCTCAAGTGTCCCACACTCAGCACGCCTAGTTTACCTGGTGCACACTTCCTAGAAACAGCGATACGTCACTTCCAGTTTTGGAGAAAAGACGGAGCTGCACACAGGATTCCTTAGGATGTCTTCTTTATTGGTGCGCAGAGACTTACATGGTGAGGGGTAGCGGGTGGGAGGAGGAGGGATTAAGGCACGATAGCTGTTTAACGCCGTGAATGGCGCTTCCACCCATACCCATTATACCCATTATACCCATGGAAACGCCACTCACGGCGTGAAACGGACGTTGTGCGTTAATCCCCTGTCCTCCCACTTGCTACCCCTCACCATGTAAGTCTCTGCGCACCAATAAAGAAGATGTCCTAAGGAATCCTGTGTACAGCTGTCTTTTCTCCAAAACTGGAAGTGGCTTATCATTACATTTCATTTGTAATGCTGTGACTAGTATTCATATGACTTGAACCAGTTATTTATGAGTTCATGAAGAATAAGTTGTGATAATAATTTTAATCATAAAACATATTTTATTTAACTTTTTGGGACATAACTCTGAAAATAGACTGAGCAGCAGAATGTGTCTGAATGAGAATCTCAAATGTTGGCAACTATATTTAAGGTGTGAATTAGTACCGAGCGCTGTAAAGTCACACACATTGATGATGTTGCACATGTCTATGCAGGATAGATAGACAGACATTCGTTAGGATAGGACCACGGCTAAATCTCCTGATTTTTATCCACTTCTTCATTGGTTCTTCTCTTTCCAGCGTGTACTGGGTTAAGCAGAACTTGAGTAAAGACCCTATTTCCCATTTTCCCTCCATAATTAAAGATCTCAGTGATAGCAGTAGTTAAACAAAGACAAGCTGGGGCTGTATAATGGTCTAGTTATTCCTGTCATTGAAAGTGACCTGTAGTTCAAGGTATTGAAAAGAAATAAGACTTAGGAGCAAAGAGAGAATATTAATACAGGGAACCAGAGTAATAAATGTCTTGTAAACTGGAATATCCTTCAGACATAGAAGATGTCTATAAATTAATGCTTATAGTTTTTCCATTTTAGAACCGGGAGTAGCTATAGAGGCCAAATAAGAAGACACCAGAAAATAAATGGCACAAAGTAGTTGTGAGGCCTGTTACCAAAAATGCATTGGGTCCCACAAGCTTCAGGTTACGCTTCTGACTATAAATATAAAGCACATAGGAACACTTAACAGACTTAAAAAGTATTTAACCAACATTTGCATGCTAAAGATAAAGGTATGGCCATAATGGCGCTGTTATACAGATGAAGAGAAAACCAAAAGGAGAATATAAAGAAACTCAAAAGTATTTGTGCCCTGTAAATTTTTCCCCATTTTTAAATTTTTTTCACATTAACACCCACAGACTAAGGGCCCTTTCACATCAGCGTTTTTTCCAAATCGCGGCAGATACGGTGAAAAAAACGCATCTGCCGCAATTACCGCATACCGGCTGCACTTGCGGCACGGTTGCGGCGCAGTTGCGGTAAACGCCATACAAGGTATAGGCGGACTTGCGGCAGGTGCGGCAAGTGCGGTTTTGGTACTTGCGGTAGGTGCGGCCGGGAAAAAACAATGCTGTCAGCCGCGGTTTTTTTCGTGGCCGCACCTGCCACAAGTGCCAAAACCGCACTTGCCGCACCTGCCGCAAGTCCGCCTATACCTTGTATGGCGTTTACCGCAACCGCGCCGCAACCGCGCCGCAAGTGCAGCCGGTATGCAGTAATCGTGGCAGATGCGGGTTTTTTCACCGCATCTGCCGCGATTTGAAAAAAACGCTGATGTGAAAGGGCCCTTAAATGTATAGCTTGGGATATTTTTTTATAACCTAACCTTACTTTACTCTTCTTCACAACTTTATCCCTGACCTGTCCAGTGTACTCCTTGGATGTCAAGAGTCTGTTTGATCCCTAATACTCTGAGACCTTCGCTAACATGCTTTACTTATACTGAGAATAAATTACACACATGTGGACTCAATTCACGAATTATGTGACTTCTGCAGGCAATGAGTCACACAGGATTTTATATATAAAGGTATCAGACTACAGGGGGCTAAATACAAATAAACATCACAATTGTCAGATTTATATTTTTAAAATATTTCGAAAACCATGTATTGTTGCCTTTACACTTCACAAATACTTTCAGTTGGAATATCACATAAACTCTTAATAAAATACATTTATGTTTGTTGGTGTAATATGAAAAAATGAGGAAAGTTCACAGGGTATGAATATTTTGTCAATGCACGATATCTATATTATTGCTATTGGAAATTTTAAGCTAAATATAAAGACTGTCCCTCTTTCTATTTTAGGTAAAATCAGGGCATGTTCTCAGCTCAAATGGGGACATTAAAGCAAAGCAACATGTCGGAAGAGCTTCATTTGAGAGGACGACATGTTAAGAGCACAGTTTCCCCAATCCAATTTTTCCATGGCTCCAGTTTCATGACAGACAGCACCAATCTTATTTGGGTACAGGTGATCCTCATCACAGCTTATTCTTTGATTATCCTCTTGGGACTTGTTGGCAACTCTTTGGTTATCTACATGATTGTCAAATACAAAAACATGAGGACAGTAACAAACTTTTTCATAGCCAATTTAGCTGTGGCTGATCTTATGGTGGACAGTCTTTGCCTGCCTTTCACCCTGGTCTACACATTGATGGATGAGTGGAAATTTGGATCAGTCCTTTGTCATTTGTTACCGTATGCACAAGCCATGAGTGTCAACGTTTCAACTCTGACCTTAGTTGTCATCGCTTTGGATAGATACTGGTGTATTGTATTTCACCTAAGCAGCCGGATCTCCAAAAAATTCAGCTTCTTAATTGTTACCATCACATGGGTGGTGGCTTCCATTTTTGCTATTCCTTTAGCTATTTTTCGAGAGTATAGGTTTGAGGACTTGCCAGCTTTTAAACTCAAAATAGCTGTTTGTGCAGAGAAGTGGCCCTCTAATAACAGCAGGGATGCTGCCATCTACAGTATTTCGATGCTTCTTCTACAGTATGTCCTGCCCCTCATTATAATTTGCTTTGCTTATACCAGAATATGGTTGAAACTAAAGAACCACATAAGTCCATCACCAAGAAGTGACAACCATCAACGAAGAAAAAACACAACTAAAATGCTAGTGATGATGGTGATTGTGTTTGCCGTTTGTTGGCTTCCTTTTCATGTCTTCCAGTTGGCCATCGATTTGGATTGGGTCCTCGTATTTCAAGAGTACAAGCTTCTTTATTCAATTTTTCACGTTATTGCCATGTGCTCTACCTTTGCCAATCCTCTCCTCTATGGATGGATGAATAAGAATTACAGGAATGGGTTTCTTAGGTTTTTTGGTTGCAAGAACAAACTGTATAACGGCCATCCTGATGGCTCCCTCCGGGGCCAATCTTATACTTTCCGTGCCACCACTTATCATGGAAGTTTTCGGAATGCTGGAGAAAATGGGCATCCTCCAGCTCATGTGTAACTAGATTCCTGGCGAGTCCCAAAATCTCCTTTAAAAGCCATTTGGTTTTCAATGTACAGTATCCAATAAACATACAATATCCATTTTGGAAGCCATAAGAAATAACGCGGACACAGATCCCAAAATAAGTATGAGTATTCCTTAGTAGATATGTCAATAGAGAAGCCAAAAAAGTTCATTACAACTAAGATCTCTAATTTATTATGACATTCAATTAAGCAAATTATTGTAGCCAAATATTACCGAGCAGAGACTACAGTATTATTTTTATTATATTATTTGTGTATTTAAGACCCAATGTACAGAAAATGTATATTTTTAAAATATTTAAATGACATTTAAAAGAGAATTAATGGTTGCTTCAAACTAGCCAACAAGAGGTGGTTGCCTTCACATTTCAGCTATACATTGCAATTGTATTTTAGTTATGTGTAAAAATTAAAATTCTGGTCTCCAACGCTGCTGATTTTGCTAATAGTATTAATTACGGTAACACACTACAGGTATGAGGCCACTATAAACAACACATTTACACATGACCATGATGAAGAACAGAGCCACAATTTAAAAAACTATTATTTTTGCAAGTGGTTTATTCGTTCATCCTCTTCCCAGTAGAAGTCAAATACTCCTAAAGGTTAGAGAGCAGCTATAAGGGGTGCAGAGGGAGCAGTTTTACCGATTAAGAAGACACCAGTACTATAAAATGTCCATGGTGGATGGGGGTCTCATCTACCTTCAATTACACCTCAGCACAAAAGTCTGAGTAAGGCCCCTTTCACATCAGCGTTTTGCGCTGATCGTGGCAGTTGCGGTGAAAAAACCGCAACTGCCGAGATTACCGCATAACGGCCGCACTTGCGGTTCACTTGCGGCAAGCCCCATACAATGTCTATGGGACTTGCGGCAAGTGCGGTTTCAGCACTTGCGGCAGGTGCGGCTGCGAAAAATCTGCGGTATACCGCTTTTTTTTGCAGGCACACCTGCCGCAAGTGCCGAAACTGCACTTGCCGCACCTGCCGTACACTTACCGCAAGCCCCATAGACATTGTATGGGGCTTGCCACAAGTGTGCCGCGATCGCAGCCGTTATGCGGTAATCGCGGAAGTTGCGTTTTTTTCATCGCAACTGCCGCGATCAGCATAAAACGCTGATGTGAAAGCAGCCTTACACCCTTTAATTACTGTATAACTGCATAGTAATCTCATTTCAATGTTACAAATAATATTTTATGTATACACCTTTAACCCCATAACGACGGCCTAACGCCCAGAGACGTCGGAAAAAATGGGTACTTATGCCTGGCCGACGTCTGTAGACGTTGGCCAGGGAAAGTGCTCTAGCGCCCCCCAGTGGTCAAAAATCTCCGGGGTTTCAGCTACCGGGGGTAGCTGAGACCCCCAAGATTATGAATCGGGGGCTTTTTTAACATCACCGGTAATGTGATGACCGGTAAGCACCGTTTACCGGTCATCACATTACAAAAAATGAGACTGCCGGTAAAAAATGCTTTCACTTTCATCCGACGTGAAAACACACGTCGGATGACAGTGAAGCATTAACCCCTAAGTGTCCTAAGACCCCCGGTACCGGGGATCTTCCTCCCACCCCCACCCCTCCCCCGATCTGTCTCAAAATGGCGGCGGCGGGGGCTAAAACCCGCCACCGCTGCTGCATCTCCATGCGATCTGACATGTCATACATGTCAGATCGCATGGAAATGTCAGTGCTGGTGCCCGACAGCCTCCTCCTGTGCCCATCAGCCTCATTCTGTGCCCAATGCCTATCAGCCCCCTCCGGTTCCCCCCACGTTCCTCCTGCCCAGCTCGCTCCTTCGTCCTCCCTCCTCCTCCTCCCCCTCTCTAAAACAGCGCCGCAGCGCTCAGGAACCGCCGGCTGCCCCCTCCTGCACAATCCTCCCCGATGTGACATGTCACACATGTCACATCGGGGAGAGATCTAATGCACCCTGGCCCCCTGCCCCCTGTTTCTAAGAGCCCCCTTCCCCCCCGGTCATCCCCCGATCTCACCTGTCTTCATCTCCCTGGAGCGGCTCCTTCTTCTCCTGGCTCCCTGTGCTGTCTGCCGGCTTCATGCGCAGACAGAGCAGATAATGCTCTGTCTGCTAATAGACAGTTCATGACCTCAGTGAGGTCATGGCTGGTCAGGATCCTTTGTTCACAAAGGGTCAATTGTGATCCCATGATGGGATCACAATTGACCCTTTGTGAACAAAGGATCCTGACCTAACATGACCTCATTGAGATCATGAGCTGTCAGTCTAATCACAGACAGTGCAGTCTCTGCATAGACTGACAGCTCATGATCGCAGTGAGGTCATGTCAGGTCAGGATCCTTTGTTCACAAAGGGTCAATTTTGATCCCATGATGGGATCACAATTGACCCTTTGTGAACAAAGGATCCTGACCTGACATGACCTCACTGTGATCATGAGCTGTCAGTCTAATGACAGACAGTGCAGTCTCTGCATAGACTGACAGCTCATGATCGCAGTGAGGTCATGTCAGGTCAGGATCCTTTGTTCACAAAGGGTCAATTGTGATTTCATGATGGGATCACAATTGACCCTTTGTGAACAAAGGATCCTGACCTGACATGACCTCACTGCGATCATGAGCTGTCAGTCTATGCAGAGACTGCACTGTCTGTGATTAGACTGACAGCTCATGATCGCAGTGAGGTCATGTCAGGTCAGAATCCTTATTTCACAAAGGGTCAATTGTGATCCCATGATGGGACCACAATTGACCCCTGTGTGAACCAAAGATCCTGACCTGCCATGACCTCACTGAGGTCATGAACTGTCAGTCTGTTAGCAGACAGAGCAGTCTCTGCATAGACTGATAGCTCATGATCTCAGTGAGGTCATGTCAGGTCAGGATCCTTGGTTCACAAAGGGTCAATTGTGATCCCATGATGGGATTACAATTGACGCTTTGTGAACCAAGGATCCTGACCTGATATCATCCTACTGAGGTCATGACCTGTCATTCTCCTGGAAGAATGCCAGATTTTATAGCATATGGGGGACGCCCCCATATGCTGTAAAAGACTGAAAATCATCGAGGGACCTCCCACTGGACTACGTCGGACCTTCCTGCTGGACTACGTCGGACCTTCCTACTGGACTACGTCGGATGCCAAAGAATAATAAAGATGGGGTCTAAATAGTGTCTGTGTGTTTTTTCTAATAAAAATATTTTTTTCTGTCTTGTGTCTTCTTTACAATTTACTAGGGATTCTTAATGGCCTGGTCTAATATTGGCCAGACATTAAGAATCTCGGGCTTAGTACCAGCTGCAAAAAAAGCTGGCATTAACCCCTTATTACCCAGTCTGCCACCGCTACACGGCAGCTGGAAGAGCTGGATACAGCGCCAGAAAATGGCGCTTCTATGAATGCGCCATTTTCTGGGGCGGCTGCGGACTGCAATTCGCAGCGGGGGGGGCCCAGAAAGCTTGGGCCTCCCTACGCTGAGGATTCCAGCCCCCAGCTGCCTAGTTGTACCTGGCTGGCCCAAAAATGTGGCGAAGCCCACGCCATTTTTTTTTTTATTATTTCAAGAAATAATTAAAAAAACAATAGGGCTTCCCTATATTTTTGGTTTCCAGCCAGGTAAAACTAGGCAGAAGGGGTTGGTGGCAGCCCGTAGCTGCATGCTGTACCTGGCTGGACCAAAAATATGGCGAAGCCCCACGTCGTTTTTTTTTTTAAATGTAATAAAGAAATACTAAAAAAAAAGCAGGAGAGGAGACGACCAGGACACGGTGTCTCCGTATCTTGTGCACATGCTCTAAAAGTGAGAAATTGTGTGAAAAAAAGAAAATGTTCAATATGACTTTATCAAATTTTGTGAAGTAGCTGTAAGTTCTAAATGCTCACTATACTCCTAGATATAATCCTTGAGGCGTCTAGTTTCCAAAATGGGGTGACTTGTGCGGAAGCTCCAATGTTTAGGCACATAGGAGCCCCCCATATGCGACATGGTGTCCGCTAACTATTGGAGCTAATTTTCCATACAAATTGTTAGCAGACACCATGCCGCATATGGAGAGCCCCTGTGTGCCTAAACATTGGAGCTCCCCCACAAATGACCCCATTTTGGAAACTAGACCCACCAAGGAACATATCTAGATGCATAATGAGCACTTTCAACCCCCAGGTGCTTCACAAATTAGTCCGTAAAAAGGAAAAAAAGAAGATTTTGTGGAAAAAAGTACTTTTTCATTTTTACGGATCAGTTTGTGAAGCACCTGGGGGTTCAAAATGCTCACTATGCATCTAGATAAGTTCCTTGGGGCGTCTAGTTTACAAAATGGGGTCACTTGTGGGGGAGCCCCAATGTTTAGGCACATAGAGTCTCTTCATACATGACATGGTGTCAACTAACAATTGGAATTGTAAGCGCATACCATGTCATGTATGGAGAGCCCCTGTGTGCCTAAACATTGGAGCTCCCGCACAAGTGACCCCATTTTGGAAACTAGACCCCCCAAGGAACTTATTCAGATGCATAGTGAACGCTTTGAAACCCCAGGTGCTTCACAAATTGATCCGTAAAAATGAAAAAGTACTTTTTTTTTTTTCACAAAAATCTTTTTTTCCTTTTTACGGACTAATTTGTGAAGCACCAGGGGGTTGAAAGTGCTCACTGTGCATCTAGATATGTTCCTTGGGGGGTCTTGTTTCCAAAATGGGGTCACTTGTGGGGAAGCTCCAATGTTTAGGCACGCAGGGGCTCTCCATACGTGACTTGGTGTCCGCTAACAATTGGAGCTAATTTTCCATTCAAATTGTTAGTGGACACCATGTCGCTTATGGAGAGCCCATGTGTGCCTAACCATTGGAGCTCCCCCACAAGTGACCCCATTTTGGAAACAAGACCCCCAAGGAACATATCTAGATGCACAGTGAGCACGTTGATCCCTCTGGTGCTTTACAAATTGATCTGTAAAATTTAAAAAGTACTTTCTATTCCACAAAAATGTTCTTTTTTCATTTTTACGGATTCATTTGTGAAGCACCTTGGGGTTCAAAGTGCTCACCACCCATCTAGATAAGTTCCTTGGGGGTCTAGTCTCCAAAATGGGGTCACTTGTGGGGAAGCTCCAATGTTTAGGCACACAGGGGCTCTCCATACGTGACTTGGTGTCCGCTAACAATTGGAGCTAATTTTCCATTCAAATTGTTAGCGGACACCATGTCGCGTTTTGAGAGCCCCTGTGTGCCCAAACTTTGGAGCTCCCCCACAAGTGACCCCATTTTGGAAACTAGACCCCCAAGGAACCTATCTAGATGCATAGTGAGCACGTTGAACCTTCTGGTGCTTTACAAATTGATCCGTAAAATTTAAAAAGTACTTTCTATTCCACAAAAATGTTCTTTTTTCATTTTTACGGATTCATTTGTGAAGCACCTTGGGGTTCAAAGTGCTCACCACCCATCTAGATAAGTTCCTTGGGGGGTCTAGTCTCCAAAATGGGGTCACTTGTGGGGAAGCTCCAATGTTTAGGCACACAGGGGCTCTCCATACGTGACTTGGTGTCCGCTAACAATTGGAGCTAATTTTCCATTCAAATTGTTAGCGGACACCATGTCGCGTTTTGAGAGCCCCTGTGTGCCCAAACTTTGGAGCTCCCCCACAAGTGACCCCATTTTGGAAACTAGACCCCCAAGGAACCTATCTAGATGCATAGTGAGCACGTTGAACCTTCTGGTGCTTTACAAATTGATCCGTAAAATTTAAAAAGTACTTTCTATTCCACAAAAATTTTCTTTTGTCCTCAATTTTTTCATTTTCACATGAGCAACAGGATAAATTTCATCCTAAAATTTGTTGGGCAATTTCTCCTGAGTACACCGATACCTCATATGCAGTCATAAACCACTGTTTGGGCGCACGGCAGGGCTCAGAAGGGAAGGAGCGCCATTTGACTTTTTGAATGGTAAATTAGCTCCAAAAGTTAAACTGCGCTCCCTCCCTTCTGAGCCCTGCCGTGCGCCCAAACAGTGGTTTATGACCACATATGATGTATCGGTGTACTCAGGAGAAATTGCTCAACAAATTTTAGGATCCATTTTATCCTGTTGCCCATGTGAAAATGAAAAAATTTAGGCTAAAGGGACATTTTTGTTGGAAAAATTAAAATGTCCATTTTTTATTTCCACTTTGCTTTAGCTGCTGTGAAGCACCTGAAGGGTTAATAATCTTCTTGAATGTAGTTTTGAGTAGCTTGAGGGGTGCAGTTTTTGGAATGGTGTCACTTTTGGGTGTTTTCTGTCATGTACACCCCTCAAAGTGACTTCAAATGTGATGTGGTCACAAAAAAAATGGTTTTGTAAATTTTGCTGGAAAAATGAAAAATTGCTGATGAACTTTGAACCCTTATAACTTCCTAACAAATTTTTTTTTTTTTTCCAAAATTGTGCTAATGTAAAGTAGACATGTGGGAAATATTATTTCATAACTATTTTGTGTCATATAACTCTCTGGTTTACCAGAATAAAAATTCAAAATTTGAAAATTGCTAAATTTTCAAAATTTTCGCCAAATTTTTTATTTTTTCACAAATAAACGCAAAAATTATTAACCTAAATTTACCACTAACATGAAGCCCAATATGTCACGAAAAAACAATCTCAGAATCGCTAGGATCCGTTGAAGAGTTCCAGAGATATAACCTCATAAAGGGACAATGGTAAGAATTACAAAAAACGGTCTGGTCATTAAGGTGGAAATTGGCTCAGTCACTAAGGGGTTAAGTGGGTCGTCCACTTTATCTTTATGTTAACAAACTTGTTGGGGGCAACACACATGGACACAATTATTGGTAACCTTCTCCTGAAGTAAGAAAATCCAACAATATTCAGTGGATTTACTTGAAACTGCAAAAAAATAATTTAAAATTTCAATTTAATTAAGATCAGACATTGCTTTTGAATTGTGATTCTACAGAAAAAAAAACCTATTGAAAATGGCCTTGCAAAAATGATTGTATCCCAAGAAAAGATTGATATCCTGTGTAAACATCAAAATAAAAGATTCATTCCCTCTGTCAATCACAGTAGGTGATCACTTGCTTCTCTGCTGCCCACTTCCCAGAGAATGAATATTCATGTATCACTTCCTGTCCCATCCTCCTCTGATCGGTATGCTATGTGTGGTCGGCTCTGTAGGTGCAGAAATTCATTGCAGACAGAGGAGAAAGGAGGGGGGAGGAGGTGTGTGCTCTTAGCAGATATGATCTTAGCAGAGAAGATCTGACATCTGCATTGTGTGTATCTGAGGCATGTGTGTAGTGTATGCTCTGAGATATTTCTTTGTTTTTATATGAACATTTGATCATTTGGTCAGCAGATACACACATGTATGTATGTAGGAAAACAAAATTTTCATAAAAATATAAATCTCTCATAGGCAACACAGGCTAGTGATGTTACTACAAGAGTTGTAGCACAAAACACCTCCCCCTCTCAACCTCCTCCCCAGCAGCCTGCAGAAGCCTGAGATTCAGTGTAAGTTCAGCAGAGAGGAGGAACAGAATACCTGCTTGGATAGGTGTGGTTATTTAAATAACATTTATATACTCTGGCTCTTAGGAGTCAGTCAATTACTTTTACAGCTGCCTGCTGGGTGTGCAGGTGCTTATAGCAAGAGAACTACAAAGAGTACAGTAATGATTTTTACATATTCTGAAATGTCTGCCCAAGCACTATTCAAGGGTACTATTAGAATAATACTGAAAAATGACCTAACAGAGTCCCTTTAAGTTGTTTCTATTAGCTCTGATCTAAATCCTATTGAACATCTTTGGAAGGAGCTGAAACTGGCATCTGGAGAAGACACCTGAGACAGCGGGACCAGTTAGCTCACGAGGAGTGGGTGAAAATACTTGTGGACAGGTGCTGAAGTATCAATGGGAGTTACAGAAATGTTTGCAAATATTTGGTTAAGGGTAACATCATATTTGTCCAGGCCATTTTCATTAGATTTTGTTTTACATTTTGTTTGTTTGTTCAAAAGCAAAGTTTTATTTTTATTAGTTGATATTCAGAAAATTCTAATTAAAAATTGCTTTGATCATATTCAAATTATTTTAGTGAAAATTGTGGATTTTTCTTGCTTTAATAGAAGGATACCAATAATATTGGCCATGTGTGTATGAGTATTACAGGTTCTCCTCCTCCTTCCCCACAGACTGCATAGCACCCCTGTAATAGCATGGTTGCTGATGGTTGAGTACGTGCCCTGTTGTGTCCAACAGCATCCACCAATAGAAATAAACCTTTTCATGGAAAGTCTGTTTTTCAATAGTAGTATTACATATACAGCTTCGTGGTTAAAAATATTAAACTACTGTTCAGATTGGGGCAAATTCCTATTTGATCATAGAGTCTTATTATGTGTTTCAGAATTTGTTCACTTTTTTGTTCAGCTTTTTGAACCAAAATCAGGATTGGATTAGAAAGATATAAAAATGTGTTCCAATCATTTACTCCACATCAGGTTTTGACTTTAAAAAAACTTATCAATACTTGCAATTGTAAAAGCACCCTAGGGCAGGGCCGTATTTAGAGTCCCTGCTGCCCTAGACACTTTCAGTGGTCGAGCCTCCCCCCCTTGCCTACTGATCAGTCAGACTAAGCGCATGTGCACACAGCATTTTATTTGTCAGGTAGATCCGCTCGGTTTTCACCCCGAAAAAGCAACTAACAAATGCTAAAAGGAATGAACTCATGCACAGCAATGTAAAAGAAACTTGCTGGTCATATGTTCAGTCTTTTGAGGTTTTTCTTTTTAACTGTGTGTCCTATTTTTTATCTGAATTCCAGCACTGAGAGGGCTCACAGATGTCAGTGCTCATAGCCTTCAGATAGTAGTTATGCCTCCATACACATGAGATTAAAGTTGGCTAAACCTGCGAGGACAGTCTAATGTGTATGGGGGCTCTAACTGATGATGTGATGGTTGAGGAAAATAAGGATTCAGCGTGTCCAATTACAGGTTGTAGATCCTTTTGTCCGCCAAGTGATTATTTATCTGCAGCCAGAGATGTCTAGCAGCATCTTCCATACAGTATACAGGAAATTTGGCAGAATGAGTGCGTCTGTACGAGCATATGGGAGAGCCGAGTAAGATCGCTGCCGGCTGAGCGATCGGATACCTATCTATAGTGCTTGGGGGCTTTAGTCAATTCTTTGGCTGACATTCAGCTGTATTTTTAGTCAAGCACACTTGCCCTATAATATTTTAGGATCAAGTCTGTTAAGTTAAAGATAACCAACATCCACATGACTACATCACTCGAATCATCGGCAATACAATAACTAATCTCTAGAACCCCTGTCAGTATATCACCAGAACCACTGTGAATACAATAATACTCACCACCACTGTCACTACAGTATTACATCACCAAAACCAGTCAATACATCACCAGAACCCCCATCAATACAATAATACATCACTATAACCCCTGTCAGTACATCACCAGATCCACCGGCAATACAATAATACATAATCAGAACCACTATTAATACATCACTAGAACAGTACGTTCCCTATATAAATGTATATTAATTGGTAGATTAATTGACTCCATTAAAATATCAATCATAGGAGCACATTGTCCTGCATCTCCCAAGACTATCCTCTTGTCTGGTCTTCTGCAGTGCATACCAAAGCAGTGTCATTCTAAGATTTCTGACTAAAAATAACCACTTAAGTGAATAAATAATTGCCCCTCACTGACCTTCCTGCACAAATGACTCCACACTGTCTCACTTATGGTATATGGCCTCCCCTCAACATTATTCTCCCCTGAAAAATATTCCCACTACACTGTCTGTAGTTAAACATGACCTCTGCACCATCGTCTCATACATGAAAACCACCACACAGTCCTCCCTGTAATGAATTTACCCACCAGACCATCCTCACTTATGAACTATGATCTTCAATGCAGCCCTCTTCACTGTCCACCTCATGCTGCCCCAACTTTATAGTAAGCCCCCTTATGCTACGCATTCTGCATACTGATCCCTACCAGTCTCTTTACTGAGCACTCACCATGCTACCCATTCTCCATACCGTGCCCCTCCCATGTTACTTCTCTATACTGTGCCCCACTCAGGCTACTCATTCTCTATACCATGCCCTTCCAGTCTAACCCTTCAACATACTGCACCACCTCATGTTTCAAGCTGCTCATCCCCCCAACCCCCTCATATCCCATGCTTCTCACCCTCCCCTCCATATCTCCCATACAGCTTCATAATGCTTATCCTGCACCCATATGTCCAATACTGCTCATCCCCTCCATATGTTTTCATGCAGCTCATCCTCACCTCCGCTCCTCTCAATCCCATGTTGCTCATCCTCCCCCCCATACATCTCTTGCAGCTCATCATTCGCCCCCATTCCATGTTACACGCAGCCTCTCCCCCATCCCTCATCCATGTAGCTTCTCCCCCCCATGTTCCATGTAGCTTCTCCACCCATCCATGTAGCTTCTTCCTCAATCCACCCATCCATGTTGCTTCAGTTGTTCCCCATCCATCCATGTAGCATCAGTTGTCCACCTTTCCCCATCTATCCATGTAGCTTGAGTTGCCCCCCATTCCCCATCCATCCATGTAGCTTTAGTTCTCCCCCAACCCCCCATCCATCCATGTAACGTTAGTTCTCCATCCATCCATCCATCATGTAGCTTGAGTAGTCCCCCTTCCACCATCCATCCATGTAGCTTCAGTTGTCCCCCATTTCCCATCATCCATGTACTCATGTCCCCCATTCCATCATTCATGTAGCTTCAGTTGTCCTAAAATAAATTAACTTTTTGATGATATTCTAATTCATTGAGATGCACCTGTATGCCTATGAAGCCGTTTCCTTAAGTCGAGAGACTCAATGGTTACCTGACACTTCCGACCCCAGTACGGCTAAAGATGTGTGAAACTACTCATAGGGTGGACAAAGAAGTGCAGTTGGCCACATTAATGTTAATCATGTGCTTATTTAAAGTGGGAGTTAGCAGAGTTAATGAATACCACACATGATAGAATACTTCAGCTATGTATTAGATGCATGGCACTGAGCTCTGGCCTCGAGACCCTCGCCATTCACTAGAATGAAGCTACTTTAAAATATAATTGCTTTATGTGTTGTTGACAATCAACGTGTCCAGACTTTGCTCCTGAGAAATGTAATCTATCCACCATCTTCAGCACTCTGGATTAAAGCTGAAAGACGCTAATAGGGCTTGGAGCTAAAACAATTTATAAAATGGACCAAACTGCATTTTCTATTATTGCAAATAAATTGACTTCTTTTTAATGTCCTAAAGATGAAAAGGATACTGCCAAAGGATGAATAAAGTCGCAGAGAAAGAGAGAAAACTCCTAAAAATCATATAATTTATTAAATATTCATTAAAAAAATCTACCCCAACAAATATACAGAAAAAAGTTCATAGCAGCACTCAGTCATTGCCAATCATGTGCATATATATACATATAGACAGATAGAAGTAAAACACCTATGCATTTGAGAAAAAATGTAAAAACATGCGTTTTTTCAAAAAATGGGTTTTTGGAGTTTTTTTGGATATTTTACCTTTGTAAAGTAAGGTTCTTAGTACACATATTGGCCAATACCTGTTTGCCCATCAACTGCGGCAAGGTGACCTTAGATCTGATGGGTCCCTGTCCTACCATCCATATACGCACATGATTGGCAGTGACTGAGTGCTGCAGTATTGCAGCTTGCACCAGTTCAGACTAGACCTTGAGTGCTGTTTAGCTTTTTTTGTCTCTATATAATTGTTGGAGTTACTGGCTCCACAGCTTTACTCTGCACCCTCATTGAGCCTAGGTGGTCTTTGATTGAAGTGAGTCCTCCCACTTCCCATAAAAAGTTTTAAAAATGGAGGCTTAGGCTGGTTTCACATTGCAATTTTTGGGGATCCAAAACAGACAGCCACGGATCTGATTTAGCCCCCATGTATCCCTATGGGCAACGGATCTTCACAGATTTGCCCTTTATGGCATCCGATTTGTGACAGATCTGATTCTGTCTAATTTTTCACTGTACCCAAAATTGGAGACTGCTCTGATTTTGCGCACAGCGGACCAAATCAGACACAATCTAATCTGACACAATCCGCGGCCATTAACATGGGGGCCTATGGAGCACACAGGATGTGAAAACACAGGATCGTTTTTTAGACCTGATTTTAGTGTACTGAGCATGCTCAGTACACTAAAACTGCTCTGTTCCTGTTTAATTTCACTTCCGCAATGTATATACATACATTGCAGAAGTAAAATTAACTAAAGCAAGAGTTAAAAATAAAAAAAAAGATCCTCACCTCTCCATCATGTGTCCCGCGATGCACTCCATTTATTCCGAGTTTAAGGACCTGATGGGCGGGGCTACCTAATCAGCTGATCGGTCACATGACTGCATCAGCTGAGCAGTTTAAATCTCCTGCGCGCATTGCGGGACACACGCCGGAGAGGTGAGGTTCTTTTTTTTTATTTTTAACCCTTGCTTCACTTCCAACTTCCGCAATGTATATTATATATTGTGAAAGTGAAAGTGCCCTGCTGTGTCTGGATCCGTGAAAGTCACGGACCCAGACACAGAACTGGCATCAGTGGGGACACATCCAATGCTGCCCTTTCCTGTCCGTGGGGTCTTGCAAAAAACAGGATCCCCACAGACAGGAAAAAAATCGCTATGGGAGGCCAGCCTTAGCTAAGTCAAAGGAAAGAGTTGCATGGTAGAACAGGGACCCATCAGATCTAAGGTCACCTTGCCACGGTTGATGGGCGAACAGGTATTGGCCAATATGTGTACCAAGAATCTTACTTTACAAAGATAAAATATCCCAAAAAAAAATCCAAAAATTGAGTTTTATTAAAAAATGCATATTTTTTATATTTTTTCTCAAATGCATAGGTGTTTTACTTCTATCTGTCTATATGTTTGCCCATCAACCGCAGCAAGGTGACCTTAGATCTGATGGGACCCTGTCCTACCATCCATATATGCACATGATTGGCAGTGACTGAGTGCTGCTGTGAACTTTTTTCTGTATATTGTTCAGTATTGCAGCTTGCAACAGTTCAGACTAGATCTTGAGTGCTGTTTAGCTTTTTTTTTTGGCTTGCCAACAATTAGATATGTAGTATACATCAAATAACAAACAAAAATATCTAAAATTGGAAGTGTTAAATACTCTTACACAAGTGTATGATAGGGAGATACATGTAAGGTTGCCCTACAAACACCCTAGCCAAGAGACTACCTGTCTGTGGGGTCGGCACCCTAAATTAAGCACAAAAAGAGGTGACCCCACTCTATGTAGACTTGCCCTGATAACCCTGTCTTTCCCAATTTGTGGTCAGTCAGCGAATGTCCGTGTCAAGGGAGTGTCTATAGAGGGACCTATAAGTGCTATATTTGATCTAGTAACTGTCACTGTGACCCTGACTGACCACATCTACAGTTGTGGCCAAAAGTATTGACACCCCTGCAATTCTGTCAGATAATACTCAGTTTTTTCCTGAAAATGATTGCAATCACAAATTCTTTGGTATTATTATCTTCATTTAATTTGGATTCAATGAAAAAACACAAAAGAGAATGAAGCAGAAAGCAAAGCATTGATCGTTTCACACAAAACTCCAAAAATGGGCCAGACAAAAGTATTGGCACCCTCAGCCTAATACTTGGTTGCACAATCTTTAGCCAAAATATCTGCGATCAACCGCTTCCGGTAACCATCAATGAGTTTCTTACAATGCTCTGCTGGAATTTTAGACCATTCTTCTTTGGCAAACTGCTCAGGTTCCTGATATTTGAAGGTTGCCTTCTCCACACTGCCATTTTTAGATCTCTCACAGGTGTTCTATGGATTCAGGTCTGGACTCATTGCTGGTCACCTTAGAAGTCTCCAGTGCTTTCTCTCAAACCATTTTCTAGTGCTTTTTGAAGTGTGTTTGGGTCATTGTCCTACTGGAAGACCATGACTCTGAGGGAGACCCAGCTTTCTCACACCCTTCATTATGCTGCAAAATTTGCTGGTAGTCTTCAGACTTTTTTTTTAAACCAATATGTTTTTATTGGAGGTATTTTCTGAATCAACAGGGGAATAAACAGTCAGACAATATAAAGTATGGCCAACATGGCCATCACAAAGTTAGAGACATAATGAATTGGAATCACACTATTTGGTGTGGGGGAAGAGGGGGAAGGAAAGAAGAAGGAAAAATAAGGGAAGGTACAGTGGGTTATTGGACCAGATACAGCATAAACAACCAGAACCAAAGCATTTCAGAAAACATTAGGTTACAGTAATAGTATTGTATTTAGCAGAGACCATGGGTCCCACCAGGTTAGAACTTTGTTCCTCCTTTGGCATCATGTGCTAAGAACAGTTCGTGCTGGAAATGCAGATTAATAGATTTCAGGAGCTCCTCTGTCGATGGAGCAGAAGGTTGTTTCCAAAATCGAGCCACACAGTTACGTGCAGCAATCAGAATGAACGTAATTGTTGGGCGGAGACCCGGAGGGAAGAGTTCCAGTCCCAGCCAAATAGAGCCAGCGTAGGAGGCAAGTCAACTGGAGACCAGTAAGTTCTGTCAGTAGGGACCTAACAGAGGTCCAGAAAGTTGCAGCTTTGGACAATGCCACCACAGATGTTCAATGGTGCCCCTGTAGTTACACTTCTTCCAGCAAAGAGGTGACGCGTTGTTAGGGCCAGAGGTGAAACGGGCTAACCTCACTGGAGAGATGTACCAGTCCATCTGAGTTTTTTTATTAGTTCATGATGGGTAATGCATTTGAAAAAGCTGACACATGTGAAGCAGCTCTTTGCCACAATTGGAGATCGGTTGAAAAGTTCAGTCGTTTTTCCGGTAGTCTTCAGACTTCATAATGCCATGCACACAGTCAAGCAGTCCAGTGCCAGAGGCAGCAAAGCAACCCCAAAACATCAAAGAACCTCCGCCATGTTTGACTGTAGGGATCGTGTTCTTTTCTTTGAATGCCTCTTTTTTTCTCCTGTAAACTCGATGTTGATGCCTTTGCCCAAAAAGCTCTACTTTTGTCTCATCTGAACAGAGAACATTCTTCCAAAACGTTTTAGGCTTTCTCAGGTAAGTTTTCGCAAACTCTAGCCTGGCTTTTTTTATGTCTCGGTGTAAGAAGTGGGGTCTTCCTGGGTATCCTACCATACAGTCCCTTTTCATTGAGATGCCGACGAATAGTACGGGTTGACATGTTGTACCCTTGGACTGCAGGGCAGCTTGAACTTGTTTGGATGTTAGTCGAGGTTCTTTATCCACCATCTGCACGATCTGCGTAGAAATCTTACGTCAATTTTTTTTTCCGTCCATATCTAGGAGGTTAGCCATAGTGCCATGGGTTTAAACTTCTTGATGACACTGTGCACGGTAGACACAGGAACATTCAGGTCTTTGGAGATGGACTTCTAGCCTTGAGATTGTTCATGCTTCCTCACAATTTGGTTTCTCAAGTCCTCAGACAGTTCTTTGGTCTTCTTTCTTTTCTCCATGCTCAATGTGGTACACACAAGGACACAGGACAGAGGTTGAGTCAACTTTAGTCCATGTCAACTGGCTGCAAGTGTGATTTAGTTATTGCCAACACCTGTTAGGTGCCACAGGTAAGTTACAGGTGCTGTTAATTACACAAATTAGAGAAGCATCACATGATTTTTCTAACAGTGTCAATATTTTTGTCCACCCTTTTTTATGTTTGGTGTGGAACTATATCCAATTTGGCTTTAGGACAATTCTTTTGTGTTTTTTTCATTGAAGACAAATTAAATGAAGATAATAATAGCAAAGAATTTGTGCTTGCAATCATTTCAGGAAGAAACTGAGTATTATCTGACAGAATTGCAGGGTGTCAATACTTTGGCCACAACTGTAAATGCTATTCTGTGTTTTTTTCCTATTTCCTGTCTGATGACACTTTGTTTAAGCATCCCATTGCCTGTTGGGATACTCAAACAAAGCGTCATCAGAGCAGGAGGCAGAAGTCATAGAGGTCATTGTCATAGTTTCTGTCCTCTCCGTGAAATGAAGTTTCATCAGTGACATATCATTTCAGGGGCTGGTGTGTCCCTCCCTGCACGCTGGGCACTGCACAATCTGCAAAGTGACAACATTCACTTTGTTTTACAGCTCAGATCAATCAGCCGACAACACTGTATCAACACTGGGCATGCAGGAGACTAGTAATGTCAGTAGCAGGAGCGGTGCTTGTCTCCTCCTTGCTGGGTATTGACACCACTCTGTTGTCGACTGATTGTTACTGATCTGAGCAGACAACAGAGCAGATACTGTCGCTGTGTGGATCGTATAATGCACAGCAAGCAGGAAGCGACACAGCTGGGGCAGATCAGCACCTGAACCAAGTGTCACTGATGACGCTTCATTTCAGGGAGTTGACAGAGGCTGTGACACCGATCGCAGCCTCTTCCCCCTGCTCTTGTGATACTTTGCTTGAGTATCCTCGCAGGATTCTCAAACAAAGTATGATCAGACAGGAAATTGGGAAAAAAATAGAATAGTTGTTACTTTACTTAGGGAACAATAGAGAATTTTTATTACAAGTGTATATAAGAAAATCATTTTGATTACAGGACTAAACAATTAGAGATATAGAGTGTAATTTAGTTTGACTTCGGACTACCATTTTAACTGTTGTTTTAATTTTTATTTCATAAATCAATTATACACAAGAGAATAAGACACTTTGTAATAATTTTTATCAGAAAAATCTGGATCCTTCACCTCCTGGACTGAACTTTAACTCTCATTCACAGCGAATGTCTGCATTCAGTAGAGAGATTTTACCATTACTGAGATGGGAGATGACAGTCGGTGCATTTAAAATTCTATAGAGGGAGGAGCTAGAGGCCGACACACACATTCCGCTGCTAGTCCCATAGAACTTCAGGAGCACCAACTGTCACCTCCTATCTCAGTAATGGGAAAGTCTGTACTTCCCTGAAATAGTTTGTAATAGAAATATATCTTGCAGATGGCAGTTCCAAAACTTGAAACTAAAATTGATAAACAGAAGCATAGTCATACAAATCCTGAGCCAGAGCTGGCAGCTTTCTCACAACAAGTATGAGTCAGGGAAGGCAACAATGAAAGGATAGAATCTGGAAAAGTCCAGGTCAAATCTAAAGCAGTTAAATTAGATTTCTCCATCCCGGCTGTCTCTGTAAATACGTCTCTGGTTGGGATGGAGAATTTATACTTTTACAGCGCCTTCCCTCCTCTCAGATATATGCATATATGCAAATTTGCACTTCACTAAGGAAGTTGAGAAACTCCCGTGCCACATTTAAGCAGCTTCTTCAAAGTCATAATCGCTTTCCTACAAGCTTTTAATATAACTAAGGGATTTGTGCCAGATCAGAACCCCAAACTACAGACGCTGCGTTTCAGGGTACCTGCCCCTCATCAGTGTAGTGTGTGGGATATTCTGATCTGGCATGAGTGAGTGGGCTAAGACAAGGTCTGGGAACTTGCTATCAACCTTATGGAGACAGCGAAGTAGGTGAGGAGATTGTAAGCCACTTCCCTCCTCTCAGATATATGCAAATTTGCACTTCACTAAGGAAGTTGAGAAACTTCCGTGCCACATTTAAGCAGCTTCCTCAAAGTCATAATCGCTTTCCTACAAGCTTTTAATATAACTAAGGGATTTGTGCCAGATCAGAACCCCAAACTACAGACGCTGCGTTTCGGGGTACCTGCCCCTCATCAGTGTAGTGTGTGGGATATTCTGATCTGGCATGAGTGAGTGGGCTAATACAAGGTCTGGGAACTTGCTATCAACCTTATGGAGACAGCGAAGTAGGTGAGGAGATTGTAAGCCACTTCCCTCCTCTCAGATATATGCATATATGCAAATTTGCACTTCACTAAGGAAGTTGAGAAACTCCCGTGCCACATTTAAGCAGCTTCCTCAAAGTCATAATCGCTTTCCTACAAGCTTTTAATATAACTAAGGGATTTGTGCCAGATCAGAACCCCAAACTACAGACGCTACGTTTCGGGGTACCTGCCCCTCATCAGTGTAGTGTGTGGGATATTCTGATCTGGCATGAGTGCGTGGGCTAAGACAAGGTCTGGGAACTTGCTATCAACCTTATGGAGACAGCGAAGTAGGTGAGGAGATTGTAAGCCACTTCTCTCCTCTCAGATATATGCAAATTTGCACTTCACTAAGGAAGTTGAGAAACTCCCGTGCCACATTTAAGCAGCTTCCTCAAAGTCATAATCGCTTTCCTACAAGCTTTTAATAAAACTAAGGGATTTGTGCCAGATCAGAACCCCAAACTACAGACACTGCGTTTCGGGGTACCTGCCCCTCATCAGTGTAGTGTGTGGGATATTCTAATCTGGCATGAGTGAGTGGGCTAAGACAAGGTCTGGGAACTTGCTATCAACCTTATGGAGACAGCATAAGGTTGATAGAAAGTTCCCAGACCTTGTCTTAGCCCACTCACTCAGATCAGAATATCCCACACACTACACTGATGAGGGGCAGGTACCCCGAAACGCAGCGTCTGTAGTGTGGGGTTCTGATCTGGCACAAATCCCTTAGTTATATTAAAAGCTTGTAGGAAAGCGATTATGACTTTGAGGAAGCTGCTTAAATGTGGCACGGGAGTTTCTCAACTTCCTTAGTGAAGTGCAAATTTGCATATATACTTTTACAGCTGAACACAGATAGTGACAGGAAAATAATATGCTTGGCCACCTACAGACAGTTACATACACAGAACCACAAGACAGGCAGCATTTGTTACTCTACAGGGTACGCTCCTTATAAAAAACTAATATCCTTAGAACCTTTCAATATTTTTAATAGGAGGACATTGAAAAAAGTAAAATTAAAAATTTCTTTATGAATAAATAGAAAAAGGGATTTTGGCACAACCCCTTTAAGGGATGTTCTCTTCTCCTAAGCTCTCTAGAGGACCAATATTACAACAATGATCTGTGTTATTTAATTAAATGAATGTGGCTGTGCAAAAATAGCTTAAATAATTGAAAGTTTGAAAATCTGGAATTTCTCAGGGGTCTGAAAATAACCCAGTAGTGTCACGAATCAGCGAGTCACTGTGTCATAAGGATACTTTTAGCAACAACTCAGCTGCCCAATTGATGGCAAAGGCATGCTAAGATTTCAAGCTTTTGAATGACAGCAAACCCACTCAATCTGGAACTGGAGTGGGCTGGACTCTTTCCATGCAAATTGAGGATTGCTTTGCCTCATCACAGGCTGGGGCTGCAGGGTTTCATTAAGGTGTCACCCTTTATGGTGATCACCTCGATAATTAGACTGCTTTCACATTGCGATCTTTTGGGAACCGTGGCTGTCCATTGTAAAACGGACACCCATGGATCCGATTTGGCCCCCATGTATCCCTATAAGCAACGGATCGTATTTGTGTCGGATCCGATTGTGTCTGATTTTTTGCTGTACCCAAAATTGGAGACTGCTCCGATTTTGGGCACAGCGGACCAAATCAGACCGAATCGGAGCCGACCCGATCAGCGGCAAATAACATGGAGCACGGGTCCAGGAAAACATTGGATCGTTTCCCAGACCCGATTTTAGTGTACTGAGCATGCTCAGTACGCTAAAACTGCTCTTTACCGTCTAATTTCACTTCTGCAATGTATAGACATATATTGCGGAAGTGAAATTAAGTAAAAGCAAGTGTTAAAAATAAAAAAATATAGAATATATTACCTATATATTGGAAAACATTTCACCAATCTCTTATGTCTGAATGGATATTAGAAATGAATAAATTATGTAGGATGGAGGAACTTACTGCCGAGATCGCCAATGCGGGTGATACCTTTTTACGTGATTCTCCTGCTATCAAAGACCTAATCCATACAACAGGATGAGAACCATATGTGAGCCCCTAGAGTCCATGGGAGGGATGTCTCTCTCAGGGGACGTGAAGAGTCAAGGAAGTTGATGTAGGAAGAGCTCTATCCCAGTATTATAGTTACCCCTTACTTGTCTCTTTCTTTCCCCCCCTTTTTTTACTTTTTTATTTATCTGTTCTATTCTTATACTAGATAAGTAATGCAGATACGACCGTATGAAAGCCTATTTTGATTCACAAATAGTGGAAGTTATATATAAGGATACTATTCAAAGTATAAGTAATTAGAGGGTTTAACACTTAATATATTTAACATGGAGTTTACTAACAGTTCTCGTTACAGATAACGGATATATATGGATGACCATTTTGTTTAATTCTTGTTATGATATTTGGTGTACAATATTACACCAATTGAGAGGACATTTTACAGAGAGACATGAAGTAATGCTCCCTGTGACTCACGAATAATTTACACTGATGGTATGACGAACGTCAAATACGATGCTGTGACTTAAATGCTGTGAATCAGCAGTTGCCGTCGTTCATAACGGATACATATGGACAATTATTTAGTTTAATTTTTGTTATGCTGTTTTGTGTATGATATTACACCAATTGAGCAGACAATCTACAGAGGGTCATGAACCAATATTCCCTATGATTAATGAATAATATGCACTGCTTATATGTTAAAGGGATTCTGTCACCTCCAAAACGCCTCCTAAGCTAGCAAAATATGTCCCTGCAGCATCCTATCACTAATCTCACACTTCTTTTGTCTCCTAAAAGCATCCTGTGAAAGTGCATAAAAACGTTTTAATACTTACTCATTAGGGATTATAATTAGCAGGGCTATATTCTTTAGTCACCAAGGCGGGTTGTTTTGCAGCTCCAGGATCCACCCTGTCTCTGTGTGTTCTGCTGTGATGTGCAGGCATTGCCCTCCTCCCTCTCTATCACTCACAGAATGCAAATCATTAGTCCTGCCTTCAGTTTCAATTTCACAGCAGCACAGACAGAGAGAGGGTGGATCCTGGAGCTGCTAAACAACACACCCTGGTGACTAAAGAATATGGCCCCTGCTAATTATAATCACTAATGAGTGAGTATTAAAACGCTTTTATGCACTTTCACAGGATGCTTTTAGGAGACAAAAGGAGTGTGAGATTAGTGATAGGATGGTGCAGGGACATGCTTTGATAGCTTAAGAGGTGTTTTGGAAGTGACAGGATCCCTTTAAGTATTAGATATGACTCTGTTGACTTACATATTGTAAATCAATTGTTATGATTTTCTTTTTATATATAATTTTTCTTTCAATAAAGTTCAATTGAACGATAAAAATAAAAAATATATATGCTCACCTCTCCAGCGTGTCCTCCGATGTCGGCATCTATCTTCCATGGTTTGAGAACCTAGCTGAACGGGGCTAACCGATCAGCTGATCAGTCACATCACCGGTTACTGCGGTCATGTGACCGATCAGCTGATCGGGTAACCCCACCTCCCCAGGTCCTTCAACCCTCGGGAGATGGAGCGCATCGGGGTACTCGCTGGAGAGGTGAGCATATATATTTCTTATTTTTAACACTTGCTTTACCGTATATACTCGCGTATAAGCCAAGTTTTTCAGCCCAAAAATTGGGCTGAAATGTACCCCCCTTGGTTTATACACCAGTCATATACTGCAGCAGCCCCCCCCCATTAGTATCCAGGGCCCCCCCTTGCTCCGGAAACCTGTAAAGTAAAATCATTATACTTATCACTGTCCTGTCGCCGCCGTCCCCGCCGCTGCCATCGCGATCCTCCGGCTTCATCCATCTTCTTCCGGCTTCCTCTGGTTGGCGCAGGCAATGACGTCATTGTCTGTGCCACAGGAGGAAGCCGGAAGATGCTGGATGAAGACGGAGGATCGTGATGGCAGCGGCGGGACGGCGGCGACAGGACAGTGATAAGTATAATGATTTTACTTTACAGGTTTCCGGAGCAAGGGGGGCCCTGGATACTAATGGGGGGCCTGTATACTCATGGGGGTGGCGGGCGGGCTGCTGCAGTATATACCTCTGGGGCTGCTGTATACTACCACTGGGGCTGCTCTATATACCTCTGGGGCTGCTGGGGCTGCTGTATACTACCACTGGGGCTGCTGTATATACCTCTGGGGCTGCTGTATACTACCACTGGGGCTGCTGTATATACCTCTGGGGCTGCTGTATACTACCACTGGGGCTGCTGTATACTACCACTGGGGCTGCTGTATACTACCACTGGGGCTGCTGTATACTACCACTGGGGCTGCTGTGTATGCCTCTGGGGCTGCTGGGCTGCTGTATACTACCACTGGGGCTGCTGCTGTATATACCACTGGGAGGCTGCTGTAACACTGCTGGGGCCTGTATATACCACTGGGGAGGCTGCTGTATACCACACTGCTGGGGGCTGTATACTACCACTGGGGAGGCCTGTATACCACTGGGGGGGCCTGTATACCACACTGCTGGGGGCTGTATACCTGTGCTGGGGTCCACCCTCGGCTTATACACGAGTCAATAGGTTTTCCCAGATTTTGGGGGCAAAAGTAGGGGGGTCGGCTTATACACGAGTATATACGGTACTTAATTTCATTTCCGCAATGTACGTATATACATTGCGGAAGTGAGAGTGCCCCGCTTGCCTCCTCCCAGCTATTTCTGTGTCGGACACAGAAATAGCACCAGGAGGCACACATGCGATCCTGTCCTTTCCTGTCCATGGGGTCCTGCAAAAAGTAGGATCCCCACGGACAGGAAAAAATCGCAATGTGAAGCCTAAGCTGGTTGGCAGAGGTCAGATCACTGCCAATTGCAACTTTAGGCTATGTTCAGACATTGCACATTTTTTGCGCTTTTTTATGCAGTTACGCTTTTTTACGTGGTTACGTGGCAAAAAGCGCAACTGCATTCACACATTGCACTTTTGTGCGCTTTTTTCTGTGCACTTTTTCCCGAGTCCATTTTAACATGTGGGCAATGGGGAAAGCATGCAGAAAAGCGCAAGAAAATTGACATGCCTATTCTTTTTACGCATGCACTATTGCATAAAAAATGTGCAAAAGCGCAACATGTGCATGCATTTCAGCAAAATCCATAGGTTTTACTGGACTGCGTTTCCAGAATTGCATTTCATTGCATTTATGCGCGCGTAAAAAAGTGCAGCGTAAATGCAGGAAAACGCTGCCAATACGCAGCTGTGAGTAGTACACTATGGTGCTTACTTAGTCACATGGTACCCCATGTGACTGAGTCAAATGGGTAAGGCCCCTTTCACATCAGCGTTTTTTTCAGATTGTGGTAGATCCGTCAAATTTACCACACCTGCCACCTAACTGTTGCACTTGTGGCAAGCCCCATGCAATGTCTATGGGGCCTGCGGCAGGTGCGGCAATGGCGATATTGCCGCGGTTCCGGCACTTGTGGCTACAACAAAAAAATGCGTTTAGTAGCGTTTTTTTCGCGGCCACAAGTGTTGGAACCACAGTTATATCGCACTTGTCGCACCTGCCGCAAACCCCATAGACATCTGCGGACTTGGCCTGTTAGGGTCTACACTGCCGCCTCCTCCTTATACTCCCGCCCTGACAAGGGCAATCTACAACTATCCTTAGCTGTCACTGTCTCTATATAGCTGCCCAGGTGCCTCCCGACATGTTTCGCCCCTAAGGCTGTTCAGATGTCTACTCTGTCACCCTGATGTACCGGTCAGTGAAAAACACCAGAGGAACGCAGAATATGGTGAGATTGTTTCATTTAGAGTGAATTTCACAAGGGGTTATTTACGTGTCCTATGGTAGAACAATGATGGGAGTGTAGGTGTGCCACGGTCCGCGCTGCTCCAGGGCTTAAAAAACTCACCAAAGAGACAGTCAGATTTCCATCCTTTATTCTCCTCCTCTTACGCGTTTCGGCGCCTAGCCTGGCACCTTCATCAGAGATATCCCTGATGAAGGTGCCAGGCTAGGCGCCGAAACGCGTAGGAGGAGGAGGAGAATAAAGGATGGAAATCTGACTGTCTCTTTGGTGAGTTTTTTAAGCCCTGGAGCAGCGCGGACTGTGGCACACCTACACTCCCATCATCTTTCTGGATTAAACCACTGTTCAGTGGTCAGTGGAGGTCCTGCAGCAGCTTGGAATAATATTTCCTAAACGCCTTCAAACCAGTTGTGGGGATCACAACTGCACCAGGTGAGTGGCTTCTCGGCATCACCTCATTACCATCAGTGTCACTAGTGATAGGGCACTATTGCGCCTCTTGTCCCCCACCCTTTTATATTTTTATGGTGGAACAATGTCTATTTAATGGAAATTGGGGAATGACCCCCTTTTTTGCTCATCCAGCTGGACTGGATCAACATGTGTGGGTTTGACCCAATACAGCCAAACTGTGTATTTTGGTGTGAATCACAAAGGATTGCTCAGGCAGGGCTCACAAGGTCAAGTGGCCAGCCAGGGCATGATAAGGATACCCGGCATCTGTGTGTGTGTTAGTCTGTGGGTGTAATTCTCACTATATATGTTGTGCTTGTCAAGTGTTGCAAGGACAAAGTGGTACATTAAAAGTTATTTTTTAATTCCCAGATATACAATGCTCTATATGTAATTACTAAGAATATTGTGATAAAGACCCCTTTGAGGTCGTTTTTGTTCCAGTGATATATCACATCCTGAGCTATATTTGATACATTATTATTAAATAAAAATTTAAATGGCAGTTACACCTTAAAGTCTAGGTTCGGGGTTCAGATTAAGTTCAGGTCTAGTCTTGTCCCGAACCCAGACTTTAAAAAAAGTCCGGCCGGGTCCACCAAATCCGGACATTGGTGGGTTTGCCCATCACCACTCATATTCAATACTGAATAAATTAAGATATTTTGATAATTTAGTTTTTTAGTTTTCATTTTTCCATCATTTGCATATCATTACTATATCTATAGATTCAATGACCTTTCCTTCTTGGTGTCGGAATTTCAATGTTGAGGAGTGCAATTTCGTAAAACTTGCCTACAATTTCCAGACAAATAAAACCTCATTTAAATGACGGCACAATGCAAATTTACATGGAAAATATATTTTTATGTAACAAAGTTCTCAACCGTTAGTATATATACGTTTTTTATACTGATTGAAAGCACTAAGCCCCATGTATTAATGCACTCGGTACACCAAAGGACCGCACAGATAAGAGGTGGAACTGCTATCTACAGAGGACACCTTTCTGCTTCCACACTGCGCTCAATTATCCATATTGCTTCCTGCATGGGGGTGAGGAAGAGGAAGATGTAAAAGACTTACCGTAATTATTTGAAAAACACAGTTTTTTTTGCATCTTATTGCTGTGAATGATTTGCTATCTTCAAAACTTAAAAGAAAAAAAGTATTAAAATAATAATTGCTTTGCCTCTCTGTGAAAGACCAGAAATACTCTACAATATTCCTGAAGAAGAACATATATTTGTCTCTTCATGTGGATTGTTTGTCCAATTAGCTGAACGCAATTACCGTATATACTCGCATATAAGCCGAGTTTTTCAGCCCAAAATTTGGGCTGAAAAGTCCCCCCTCGGCTTATATGCGAGTATATAAATTTTACAGCCGCAGCCCCGGTGGTATACAGGCCCCCCCATCAAGCTCCAGGGCCCCCCCCTTGCGCGGCAGCCTGTGAAGTAAAATCATACTTGCCAGTGTCCTGTCGCGCCGTCCGCAGCTGCCGACACGCGATCCCCGGCTTCATTCCGCGTCTTCCGCATTCCTCTCTAGTCGCGGGCAATGATGTCATTGCCCGCGACTAGAGGAAGTCGGAAGCCGGAAGACGCAGAATGAAGCCGGGGATCGTGTGTCGGCAGCTGCGGACGGCGCGACAGGACACTGGCAAGTATGATTTTACTTCACAGGCTGCCGCGCAAGGGGGGGGCCCTGGAGCTTGATGGGGGGGCCTGTATACCTCCGGGGCTGCGGCTGTATACAGCCCTGGGGCTGCTGTATACACCACTGGGGCTGCTGGCATATACCTCTGGGGCTGCTGGCATATACCTCTGGGGCTGCTGGCATATACCTCTGGGGCTGCTGGCATATACCTCTGAGGCTGCTGACATATACCTCTGGGGCTGCTGGCATATACCTCTGGGGCTGCAGGCATATACCTCTGGGGCTGCTGGCATATACCTCTGGGGCTGCTGGCATATACCTCTGGGGCTGCTGGCATATACCTCTGGGGCTGCAGGCATATACCTCTGGGGCTGCAGGCATATACCTCTGGGGCTGCAGGCATATACCTCTGGGGCTGCATATACCACTGGGGCTGCATATACCACTGGGCTGCTGCTGTATACTACCACTGGGGCTGCTGCTGTATACTACCACTGGGGAGGCTGCTGTATACTACCACTGGGGAGGCTGCTGTATACCTCACTGCTGGGGGTTGTATACCTGTGCTGGGGTCCACCCTCGGCTTATACGCGAGTCAATAAGTTTTCCCAGTTTTTGGGGGCAAAAGTAGGGGGGTCGGCTTATACACGGGTCGGCTTATACACGAGTATATACGGTAAGTGCATAAAATGCTGACAGTGGGGGGAGGGGTTTCAATATATATCTTTACTAATGTGTATTACTATGCATTACCCATTCATCTTATACCCTAACCTACAATAGCGACATTTTAATTTATCAATTATGATATAACTTGGAATATATTTAAAATTATGCAACCTAATATGCACTGGTAGGGGTGTACTGTTTCCCCCTAAACCTCGCCCCGCCCCCCCACACTTAACTGTAGGGTGCTGCGGAATATGTCAGTGCTGTGTAAATACAAGATATTGCAATATTATTATTACTGGTAATTACAGGCGACTTTTCATCACGTGCTGTTATATATGTGAATTAGGAATACCAATATTTCTGGCCAATATATGACATACTGTATTTTATATTGTTCAATTTTTTCCTCTCTCCAGGCTCAATCTAAAATTTTCGGTTGTCTCTGAGCTAGAGGGTGGAAACTTGCTGTAGACTTACTTATGTGTTGTAAGACCCATAGGAACTAGTATAAAGGAGGCATCAGTGGACCTACACATAGGAAACCCCCGAGATGGAGTGGTAATACAGTCTGACACATATTTACGAGATCTGAGAAAGAAAAGGGGAATGAGTGATGTGACCCATAGAGACGTAAATGAAGCAATGATCTGCCACGTCCATTAAATTCAACCTGTAGCCTAACGTAACATGTTGGTCCAGAGGAAGACCATATTTCCTCCAGACATACTGTACAGATCAAAAGTTTGGACACACCTTCTCATTCAAAGATTTTTCTGTATTTTCATGACTATGAAAATTGTAGATTCACACTGAAGGCATCAAAACTATGAATTAACACATGTGGAATAATATACTTAACAAAAAAGTGTGAAACAAATGAAAATATGTCTTATATTCTAGGTTCTTCAAAGTAGCCACCTTTTGCTTTGATTACTATTTTGCACACTCTTGGCATTCTCTTGATGAGCTTCAAGAGGTAGTCACTGGAAATGGTCTTCCAACAGTCTTGAAGGAGTTCCCAGAGATGCTTAGCACTTGTTGGCCCTTTTGCCTTCACTCTGAGGTCCAGCTCAACCCAAACCATCTCGATTAGGTTCAGGTCTGGTGATCTCTTGATGAGCTTCAAGAGGTAGTCACCGGAAATGGTTTTCACTTCACAGGTGTGCCCTGTCAGGTTTAATAAGTGGGATTTCTTGCCTTATAAATGGGGTTGAGACCATCAGTTGTGTTGTGCAGAAGTCTAGTGGATACACAGCTGATAGTCCTACTGAATAGACTGTAAGAATTTGTATTATGGCAAGAAAAAAGCAGCTAAGAAAAATGAGTGGCCATCAATACTTTAAGATTACTTTGAAGAACCTAGAATATAAGACATATTTTCAGTAGTTTCACACTTTTTTGTTAAGTATTTAATTCCACATGTGTTAGTTCATAGTTTTGATGCCTTCAGTGTGAATCTACAATTTTCATAGTCATGAAAATACAGAAAACTCTTTGAATGAGAAGGTGTGTCCAAACTTTTGGTTTATAATGTAGATGATGTCCCCTTGTCATTGCAGGCTTAGGTGTAAAGAGATCATAAGATTGATATATTTGTGCATTGTAATAAAATCGCCCCTAACACTTTGTTTTTCTAAACTGAATAACCCCAACTTTGACCTCTCTTGGTCCTGCAGTCCATGTATTCCTTTACACCAGCATTTTCTATCTAATCTGAGAGCAGCACAACATAGAGGCAGATACCATGATTCCACCAATGATTGAGTTACTGAGCATCTTTCTGTAGTTTTGATACAATCAATATTTTATCAACAGGAGATTATGACTATAAGACCTGCTTAGATATAGTTTTCCATATTCATGAGCTCTGTATAAGTGAGTCCCTATCACTCATTGACAGATTTTTGCATACGCAGAATATACACAGAAAGCTACAAATCAGTGGTGTAAACTATTGACTTGTATAGAAGAAAAATTATGTTTTTGTCATAAACATATGAACATCTATGCCTCTGTTAGTTGGTCCCTTGATCGTCTCTTGCCTTGGCAGCAGTGTGACACAGCATAAGGGGTGATGTTGTAGCCTTGACAGAGGGCAATAACGTCCACACTACAAATGAGGACCTATCAGGGTTTGCGCTGCTGTTGGCGATACTCCTCTCTGGCCGCATGCTGCATCTTGATATGGCAGGCCAGGATGACATGGAAGAGAGATGAATGAGGTAGACCCAGTTCAAACATCAACTTTTTTTTACTGAACAACTTGATGAAAAGTACAAGTGCATCTCAAAAAATTAGATTATCATCAAAACGTTAATTTAGTTATTTACTTCAGTGATTCAATACATAAAGTGAAACACATACATTATATAGAGTCATTACAAACACAGTGATTTTTTTTCAAGTATTTATTTCTGTTAATGTTGATGATTGTGGCTTACAGCCAATGAAAATCCAGAATTCATTGTTAGAAAATTAGAATAATTAACACAAAACACCTGCAAAGACTTACTAAGCGTTTAAAAAACGTCCTTAGTTTAGTTCAGTAGCCTACACAATCGTAGGGAACACTGCTGACAAGACAGATGTCCAGAAGACAGTCATTGAGACACACTCCACAAGGTGGGTAAGCCACTAAAGGTCATTGCTAAAGAAGCAGACTGCTCACCGAGTGCTGTATACAAGCATATCAATGGAAAGTTGAGTGGAAGCAAAATTAGTGGTAGAAAAAGGTGCATGAGCAACTGGGATAACCACAGCCTTGAAAGGATTGTTAATAAAAGGCCATTCAAAAATTTGAAGAGAATTAAAGTGTATGCGGTATTAGGGAGCGCTAGAGGGATTGGAAAGGACTGGGATAACAGGGAATTTGATATACCAACCTAATTTATTATTAATCAAGCTCTCTATCACGCCACAATGCGTTTCGACAGCTGTCGCTGTCTTCCTCAGGTGTACCACGCGGCGGGATCACGTGACACGCAGTGAAAGACATCGCCTTCCTGACGGCTTCTCACAGCAGCCGCGCTCCTGTGTGCCCCACTCAGTGAACCGCTCACTGCTTACCTATACTGGAAACTTCAGTTGTGCGGAGCTAGAACAACTAAAAGAGGTGAGTGAAGTGAGGCTGAGGGTTAAAATTGGTTCTTAATGATCTGCACCTAGGTGCAATTTCTCTCTTTTTTTACATTCAAAAATTTGAGGGAGATTCAGAAGGGGAGGAGGCTGCTGGAGTCAGTGCTTCAAGAGCCACCACACACAGATGTATCCAGGACATGGGCTACAACTATCGCATATAGTGAAGAAAGTCACTCATGACCAATAGACAACGCAAGAAGCGCCTTACCTGGGCTAAGGAGAAAAAGAACTGGACTATTACTCAGTGGTAGAAGGTGTTGTTTTCAGATGAAAGTACATTTTGCATTTCATTTAGAATCGTGGTCCCAAAGTCTAGAGGAAGAGTAGAGAGGCCACAATCCAAGCTGCTTGAGATCTAGTGTGAAGTTTGCACAATCAGTGATGGTTTGGGGAGCCATGCAGGGGCGGACCTACCGTGGTGCCGCTGGTGCATCGGCACCAGGGCCCCGACAGGTTAGGGGGCCCCCCCTCAAGGCACGGAGAATAAGCCGACATGCTGCCGGCCACGCCTCTTCTAGCTGCCGGCCACGCCCCCTCACAGCAGCTCAGGAGCGAGGACAGAGCCCCAATCACAGTGCAGAGAGTGAGTCATGTGACCTCTCCTGCACTGTGGGGAGAACCTCACTCAACCAATCCTGGCAATGCGCGCGGGCCTCTGAAATTCTCTCCACATGGCTGATAGCTGTTCAGCATCAGCAGCAGCAGCAGATGAGGGGACACAGCTCTGCACAAGGACCCAGGTACAAGGAAAGGGACCAAAGACAGGGCACAGGCTGAGGACAGACACGGGGGGGGGGGGGGGGGGTTTGCTGCTCTGTACACTGCTTTTATGCTTTTACAGGACCTGTGATGATGTCACATTGAGGGGAGGAGTCAGTGGTCACATGATCAGCTCCTCAGTGTATGCAGGACTCTGCTGTGCTGGTTGTCATGGTGCTGGATGAGGTGAAGTTTATGTCAGGAGGGATTTACAGTGTGGATGTAGCAGAGGTGAGTGTGTATGAGGTGTATGGAGCGGAGTTCAGAGTGTATACGTGGTGTACGGAGCGGAGCCGAGTGTGTACTAGATGTACGGAGCAGAGCCGAGTGTGTACGTAGCGGAGCCGAGTGTGTACGAGGTATACGTAGCGGAGCCGAGTGTGTACGTAGCGGAGCCGAGTGTGTACGTAGCAGAGCCGAGTGTGTACGAGGTGTACGGAGTAAAGCCGAGTGTGTACGAGGTGTACGGAACAGAGCCGAGTGTGTACGTAGCGGAGCCGAGTGTGTACGGAGCGGAGCCGAGTGTGTACGAGGTGTACGGAGCGGAGCCGAGTGTGTACGAGGTGTACGGAGCGGAGCCGAGTGTGTACGAGGTGTACGGAGCAGAGCCGAGTGTGTACGAGGTGTACGGAGCAGAGCCGAGTGTGTACGAGGTGTACGGAGCAGAGCCGAGTGTGTACGAGGTGTACGGAGCAGAGCCGAGTGTGTACGAGGTGTACGGAGCAGAGCCGAGTGTGTACGAGGTGTACGGAGCAGAGCCGAGTGTGTACGAGGTGTACGTAGCGGAGCCGAGTGTAGGAGGTGTACGGAGCAGAGCCGAGTGTAGGAGGTGTACGGAGCAGAGCCGAGTGTACGAGGTGTACGGAGCAGAGCCGAGTGTGTACGAGGTGTACGGAGCAGAGCCGAGTGTATGAGGTGTATGGAGCAGAGCCGAGTATGTACGAGGTGTATGGAGCAGAGCCGAGTATGTACGAGGTGTACGGAGCAGAGCCACGTGTGTGCAGAGCCGCGTGAGTATGAGGCAGAGCCACATGTGCAGGACATATGGAGTAAAGCCGCGTGTGCATAAGGTGGATGGAGTGGAGCCGCATATGCTGGGGTGTCCTGTAGAGGAGCCGCATGTGTACGGAGCGGAGGCGTGTGCGCAGGGCATGTGGAGCGGAGCTGCGTGTCTACAAGGCATTTGGAGTGGAGCCACGTGCGTACAAGGTGTGTGTGCGCCAGTGGTAGTTCCCCGCGGATGCCGCTTCCGTTCCTATAGTCCCGGCTGCCTCTGCCGGCAGCATTCTTCACTCGAGTCCTGGCTGAGCTGTCTGCTTTTTGCAGCTCAGCATGGTGGGGCACGATGATGTCATCACTGAGTGCCACTGTGCTGATACGTGCAGAGCGGAACAGCAAGAAGAGAGGTGAGTATTTACTTTTTTTTTTTTAACCCGTGAATACAGTGATGGGAGACTATGTAATGTGCAATATAACATAGGAGGAGTATGGGGTGCAATATACTATATGGAGGAATATGAGGGCCCATTATACTATATGGAGGACTATGGGACTGCCCTATACTATATGGAGGGCTATGCGGGTGTATTATAATATATGGAGGGTCGTGGAATGCATTATAATATATGGAGGACTATGGATGATGTATTAAAATATATATAGCCAATTATATAATATGGAAGCCATTTTAATATATCTGGAGGGCTCTGTGGGGGCATGATAATATTTGGAGGGGTGTGAGGAAGCCTTTATACTTTATGCAGGGCTCTTTGAGGGTTGCGTTGTAAATAAATATTACAATCTATATGTTTACATTACTTTGTTGCCACTATGAGGGGCGGGGGGGCCCCTAAAAAATTTCTTGCACCGGGGCCCACTACAGTCTGGGTCCGCCCCTGGAGCCATGTCATGTGCTGGTGTAGGTCCACTGTGTTTTATCAAGACCAAAGTCAGTGCTGCCGTCTACCTGCCATCTACCAGGAAATTGTACAGCAATTCATGCTTCCCCCTGCTTACAAGCTTTTTGGAGATGGAAGTTTCATTTTCCTGCAGGACCTAAACCCAATAGAGAATTTATGGGGTATTGTCAAGAGGAAGATGAGAGTCACCAGGCCCAACAATGCAGATGAGCTGAAGACTCCTATCAAAGCAACCCCATTGCACAACCCCATAAGGTGAGTGGCCATATAGGCCCTAAATTGTATTCGCACTAGATCACCAGGTATTCACTTAGTACTCTTTCTATCTTTGTTCTCTGTATCAAAGCAAAGCAATGGCATAGGATGATTGCCTCCATGCTGCGCCACATTCATTCAGTAATTCATGCAAAAGGAGCCCTGACCAAGTATTGAGTGCATTTACTGTACATAGTTTTCAGTAGGCCAACATTTATTATTTAAAAATCATTATTTCAATTGGTTTTATATAACATTCTAATTTTCTGAGATAATGAATGTCGGGTTTTCATTGGCTGTAAGCCATAATCAACATTAACAGAAATAAACACTTGGAAAATGTCACTCTCTAATGACTCTATATAATATATGTGCTTCACTAAATGTATTAAATTACTGAAATAACATTTAACATTAACATTATGATAATGTTCTAATTTATTGAGATACACTTGTATATAGATCAGATAGCAGGCACAACACTTCAAAAATACATTTTCTGCACAATCCAGAGGCAGGAACTTCACAGTTACACATGGCAATACATTACTTTCATTACATGCTACATAAGTTCAGCAAACCATTATGGAAACCTCCTTATTTGCCTGCGACAACCGTACGGTCTTTCACATGTAGTCAGAACTCACAGTTGTCTTGTGAGAACCTGACTAACTGAGATACATCGGTAAAACTCCTCACTACTATTCTCCAAGGGCATTTGATAAATGAGTTAACACTTGTCACACTTACCGGGTGTCGCAAAGCACAGTGTGAGCCTGGAGTGGCTGCTGCATAAAGTCTATGGAACTGACTGGGCGGCAGCTCTGCCGGGGAAGTCACAGGGGTGTGGCTAAGGGTAGCTGCCGCTGCAGTCGGAACCTCTGGTGATGATAGGGGGTAGCAGCGAGAATGTTGAGCCCTCCACAGGTAGAGCTGGTCCCCAGGGCAACCATGAAGATTGGGAATATGCAGGCTCGTCGGGGTTGCGGAGCTCACAGTCACAGGCAGTCTCCTGCTGCTGGATCACAGAATCAGTCTATCTCCCCAGTCTCAGACAGTATAGAGCTTAATTGAGATTACTCTCTTTCCTCAGCATATGAAACAGTTTACAACAATTCAATAGTAGCTCTGGTGTGGTCTAAGCAACCGGGATGGTTCATCTGTATCACCCCCTTTCGTGTCTCTTTGGGGCCTTTTTGGTCTGTTCCGAATGCTAGCTATGATCCAGCGGTCACAGGCTTTCAGTGGGTGACCTATCGGGTCCCCTAGCCCTAATATGACGGCCTTCACTTCACTGCACCAGAGTTTTGGCATCAGGATATAAAGACCCCGCACCCCGCCAGGGTTTGTGGTTGGCGCATACAGCGTCCCGGCCACTTCAGCAGAGCTGGCACTCCAGTCCACCAGTGTCCTCGCTAACTCGAGCACACCTGAACTTCTTTTTCTGACTTCGGTCTGCAGCCTTGGACCCAGGAAAGCCCCATAGTGGCACAGGCCGCCGGATCCGTGTCCTCACAGTCCTGTCTGGTGGTGTTCGCGTCTCTCCTTCTGCTGACTGCTTACAGGTGTCTCTTGGCTGACTCTCTCTCCTCCACTTCTCCACTCTCCTTCCTCCTACTTCTCCCTCTGGACTTGGTGTTGTGTCCTTTTTGTTCAGTTGATTCCTCCCCTAACTGGGTCCTTCTCTAACTTTCCACACTCCACCAGGCTCCTTAGGATCGGAAGTGTGTCGGGTGTTTGTGTGGGGAAACTGACTTACCAATACCGGCTGCTGCATCATTTAGTGGTGACCGGTCAACAGGGTGCCACAGAACCTCATTCTGAAACCTTCTTCTGAGGCTTTGATGTACGTAATGCCATGTAAACCACTGGACTATGGTGGACCTGGTCATTTAAATTTCCAATAATTTAGTGAATGAGAGACAGTCTCTTGTTTTATTTCTTTTTATGTCTTTTAGGTTTCCATTTGTGGCCTACATCAGAATCCTAGGACTACGTCGGACCAGCAAGAACCATGGAACCATGGAAAGAGTTGGGGAGAATGTTTTTAAATAAAAAGTATTTTTGTGTTACTTTTTACTTACTGGGTTAGTAATGGGGGTATTTGATAGATGCATCTCCATTACTAACATTAGGGCTTGATGCCAGCTAACACTACCTAGCTGACATCAACCCCAAACACCATTACCTTGACCACACTAGGGCAATGAGGAAGAGACAAGGGAAAGAGCCAGAATTGGAGCATCAAATGGATTTTGGAGTGGCTGCTGGCTGCTATTGTTAGGCTGAGAAGGGTTAAATAACCATGAGCCTTCCCAGCCTAATAATAGCAGCCCACAGCTGTCAGCTTTACCTTGGCTGGTTATTGAAAATAGGGGGAGCCCACTTTTTTTTTATTGTTTATTAATTAGGTTAAACAAGGCTAAAAACATGCTTTAGTGCCACATTAAAGGTCCAGACTTCTCAACCCCTACCTGATGACAACAGCGGAATCTAAAGCTAATTCAAATGTTCCTTTTTTTGTTCTCATGCACCCTTTCCCAAAAAAAAGTATACAGTTCATGGTTTCTACTTTTTCTTGTCCTCCACCATAGCTGTAAACATTTTGGAATTTTTTCCATCCTTAGTGTCACCTATACACTGTCCTATTAATTTGAAAAACAAACTGAAATCTTTACCGGTGGAAAAAGAAAAATAAAGAACTAAAATAATGTTGTTGCATAAATCCACACACTCAGAAACTAATACATTGGGGGGGGCATGGACTGCTAGTTAAAGTGGAGGCTGCATAACTGAAGAGCTCCTGCAGCTCTGGACTTTCTGCGGCTCATACCAGCTCATATCGGCTTCCTCCATCCACTCACCAGCAGCTCTCTCCCGAGTACATGGATGCGTGGACCTGTGTGCTGCAGCTCATACGTTTTAGCAGGTTGCTTGTTGCCTTTGCTTCTGACAAGCCAGAACCCGTCTGCAATGAAGATAGTAACAGAGGCCAAGAGTTCTTAAACAACTCTTTTACAGAACAAGTTGCTGAGTTCTTCCAATATAACTTTACACATCAGACAGCGAGCAAATAACTTAAGCACAGTTTCCAAAGTACAAAGCACCATAGGGCATAATTCCTTCTGCATCTCTTCAAAAATTAATTTATTTGATGTTTCCAGTTCTTCCTCCGTCAACCATCCTAGCATAACAGTACCGTACACAAAAGTCATCCTAGTCCACACATGGTTCTGCGTCCTCCTAGCGACAAGGAGTCAGTCTGTTTTAGGCCAGAATTGGATATTGACGTTGACTTTTCCTGTGTCTGGTTTCTCAGATTTCACTGTTTCACTCCGATCTTAAATGTTGCATGAGCCTCAATTTCTTTGGCCTCTTGCAGGCTACTGGCTGCAACTTTCTCTTCGGTAGCCATCACACTTAATTCAGGTGACAACAAACACTTCTCTTCAACAATAATTTTACTCAACATTCCTGATTCATCATATATATCTACAGTATATGAAGCATAACATCTTCCAGTAACAAAGTTCATACCACGTGTAGACAGGGAATGGGTGGAGAGAGGTCCGCGCTGCCTTTTAGGCTCAGTAAAATCTTTTGACTGAATTGGATCACTTGGGACATTTATGATTTACTGAGCAGCATGGACCTCTATCCACCCATTCCCTGTCTACACGTGGTATTTGGGTGGCTTGGGTGGCTAATAGCAGCGTGGTGCTTGTTAGTGGTTGTGTCTTACGCAAGCTAACAAGGTGAGTGGTTTGACCATATTTTACCGACATTTCACTGTTGATAATACCCTATTTGTGCTTGTCTTTCCTTTCTAGTGGTTTGCCAGTAACAAGGTTCATGACACAGAGTACATTCATATTGTTCTTTCTCACCACCTGGACTAGTCTTGCTAGCTGTTTTCAGAATTCCCAGCCGAGCTTCTCTGCAACTTCAGGCCTCATGATTCTCATACCCGGCAGACTCCTCGTCTCACTTCCACTCAGGGTCGGACTGGCCCACCGGAGCACCGGGAAAATCCCCGGTGGGCCCCATGACTTTGTGCCCCGCCCCCCAAGCCCCGCCCCCATACACCCCCTGGGCCACCCCCCAGGTCCGGTAATATCGCTAATCATATCGGCAGCACTGCCGATATGATTAGCGATGCCAGTGCCCCTCTGCAGCTGCAAAGCAGGAAGACCGATCTCCCTGCTCTGCCTGCTGCCGCCGCTGAGCCTCTCTGACTCCTGCCGCGCGTGCGCAGGACAGCAGTCTCAGGGCGATGACGTCATCGCCCTGAGACTGCTTCCCGTGCGGCACCACCTTACCAGCTCCAGAACCCCCTCCCTCCTGTGCAGCACACACACAGCTTGTAGTCGGTAGAGAGAAGAAGAAGGAGGAGGAGGGAGGCAGCTGAGGCACACTGACTGCTTACTGTGTGTGGGAGCCTCCTCCAGTATGGCCACTACACAGGGCCGAGGACTGCAGGGGAGACCCAGATCCTGCAGTCTACACATCAAGTGAGTGCACTTACCATATACAAGTATACATGTGTGTGTGCAAAGATAATGTATGTGCTATATAGGGAATGTGTGCATGTAGAATGTATGTGCAGTGCTATATAGGGAATGTGTGCATGTAGAATGTATGTGCAGTGCTATATAGGGAATGTGTGCATGTAGAATGTATGTGCAGTGCTATATAGGGAATGTGTGCATGTAGAATGTATGTGCAGTGCTATATAGGGAATGTGTGCATGTAGAATGTATGTGCAGTGCTATATAGGGAATGTGTGCATGTAGAATGTATGTGCAGTGCTATATAGGGAATGTGTGCATGTAGAATGTATGTGCAGTGCTATATAGGGAATGTGTGCATGTAGAATGGATGTGCAGTGCTATATAGGGAATGTGTGCATGTAGAATGGATGTGCAGTGCTATATAGGGAATGTGCGCTATTTACGTGTATTTGATATAGGTAATGTATGCATGTAGAATGTATGTGCAGTGCTATATAGGGAATGTGTGCATGTAGAATGTATGTGCAGTGCTACTCACCTCCTTCACATGGGAGGAGCAGGAGGAGACAGGCGAAAAGCGGCGGTGGCAGCTGCAGGCAGAGCCGAGCCGACGGCGACCGGATCTCGCGGCCCCAGGCGGCCGGTGCAGGAACAGCCCAGCGAGTCGCGCAGGAAGTGACGTCACCCGGCTCAGCGGAAGTGACGTCCCCGCGGAGCTGAAGGACGCATCATCAGGGAAACGAATTGCACCACGGTGCATGGCGCATCTGCAGGGGATAGTTTAAGCGAGGTCAGGAGGGGCGCACTGCCCTCCTTGCAGAGAGAGCAAAACCTTGGCACAGGATCCAGCAGCCCAGATATGGTCCCATGCACTATGGTGCTTGGGGAAGGCCAAACATCCCAATGGGAAGCTGATCCACTATGGATCCAGAGAGCTATAGAACCTGGCCTAGAGGCTAGGGCGCAAACGGGCCTGAGCCAGAGGCCGAGGGGAGAATTACCCAGGGCCCCTCTGTCCCCTCTTACACAAATCATCCCCCCTAGGGATGGAGGGGTTGATATGCAAAGGCTAAACCTGCCAAGTGGTCTCCCACTTGGGAACGGATCCGGTGCATCCAGCACTCCTGACTCCATTTACGGGGGTGCGAGTCCGGCACTCCAGGTCTGGGGCCTGCAGCAACAGAACAGAAACGACGGAGCGGAACCAGGACCGCAACAGACCGGCAGCCGCGACGATGGGGTCAGCTACCCGGGTCTCCCGAGGACGGACGTCTCCCGAGGACGAGGAACTCCAGCTACACCAGGAGTCGGTGAGAATAACTCTATTAATGATTGTATTACCCCTTCTTTGGCTTCGTCCATATCTAATCTTGTTAAAGAAACTGTAGCGGCGGCCTTTCTAGCCGCATCCCCCCGCGGGGCATCCTCGCAAGCGAAAGCCAGCTCAGGAATCTCTGAAGCACATTTAAAAGAGGCTATCCCTTGCGAGGTATCCCCGTTGGGTTTTCACTTAGCTAACAATGTGAAAGATAAGATTTGGGGTGGAGAGTTTTTAGACTTGTTTGCCCTCCTGCCGACCCGCGACTCGTGTAAATACGAGGGGCGTGACGACAAGGAGGGAGATAGTAAAAAAAGAGCATATCGCTCATTCAATACTTGGCTTCAAGCCTTCCTAATATACTCGGCAGTATTAGGTGAAAAATCACCTAATCTATGTTCAGGATTGTTCCAACATGTGGACATAATCCTAGAAGCTTACAGAAACTTTGGGGGAACGGGATGGCTGAACTACGACGAAGCCTTTCGTCAAAAGTTGGCTGTACATCCCTCATTAAAATGGGGAACCAAAGACGTGGGTCTTTGGCTCCAGTTAATGGTTCCTCCACGCCAGCCCCCGGCGAAGCAGACCACATCGACGGCGGTTAGGAAAGGATTCTGCTTCGCATTTAATGAATCCTCTTGCCGGTGGCTGCAAAACTGCCGCTATCGACACGAATGTTCATCATGCGGGGGAGGGCACTCCGCGATAAAATGTTTTAAGAAGCAAAATACAAGCGTAGTTAAGGACCCCTTTCTTAAAGGCCCCGAGCCCAGTGAGGCTCACAAATCTAATACCATGGTTAAACCAATACCCGGATCGGGATAATGCGGAAATGCTACATTCCGGTTTTGCAAACGGATTTTATGTTCCGCCTTTTCTTGGATCCGGTTGCACAACCCGTAATAATTTGCCGTCTGTTAAAAAGTTTCCGCATGTAATTCGGGAAAAAATTAATAAAGAATTAATGGACGGTAGATGTACCGGCCCATTTTTAGACCCCCCTTTTAAAAATTTTCGCATTTCCCCCCTCGGGATAGTCCCCAAGAAAGAAAAAGGGTCATTTAGAATGATACATCATTTGTCTTATCCTGAGGGCGCATCATTAAATGACCAAGTAGACCCAAAGGTTGCATCAGTTTCTTATGCATCCTTTGATTCTGCGATCGAATTGTTGCAACAATTCGGTAAAGGAGCACTACTGGCGAAATCTGATATACAATCAGCATTTCGCCTACTCCCAGTTCACCCCTCGGGTTTCAATTCTCTGGGTTTTGCCTTTGAAGGAAAATACTACTTTGACAGATGCCTCCCAATGGGTTTCTCCATGTCATGTAATTATTTTGAAACATTCTCATCTTTCCTTCAGTGGTGCACACAGAGAGTCTCTCCAGAGGGGGGAATAACACATTATTTAGACGATTTTCTGTTTATCGGCCCTCCTGGATCCAAATGCTGCGAATCATTACTAAATTCATTTTTGTCACTGATGGATCATTTTGGGGTCCCAGTAGCCCTCGAAAAAACCACACTTCCGCATACGTCTATAGAATTTTTAGGAATATTAATAGACTCTCAAAAGATGGAATTTAGGTTACCAGAGGATAAACTTATTAAATTACGAGGTTTGATTAATGCTTTCAAAGAGAAAACATCAGCCACATTAAAGGAGTTCCAGATATTGGCAGGGACTCTTAACTTTGCATTACGGGTCATCCCGTTTGGTCGGCCGTTTCTACGGCGATTATACGAAGGCATGACCAATGTTAATGCTGACTCTCCTATATTAATTACGCAGCCCCTTAAACTTGACTTAGATGTATGGTCAGAATTTTTATCACGTTTTAATGGGGTCACGTGTTGTCAAACGCAATTCATTAACGCAAGGGAACTACAGTTATATGTCTGTGCAGACAATACTGGCCTGGGCATTCTTTTCAGATCAGAATGGGTGTCTACCAAATGGCCAGATGAGCTTGCGGAACAATTTACCAATTCCCCATCACTCCGTGATACATTTTCTCTGACGGTGATAATTGCCCTTTGGGGTAGCAGCCTTTTAAATAGAAGGATTATCTTTTACACAAACAGCAAGACCTCAGCGTTTACTGTTAATTCTTTATCGTCCAAATCATATCTAATCTCAATATTGCTAAAACGATTATCTGTCATGTGTTTGACATATAATATTTTGTTAAGGTTTCAGCTGTATATTAACGCTAGTCATCCCCTGTGTGCTCTTCTCTCAAGCAATGACACGGCACAGTTCCGGGCCAGATGTCCATGGGCGGAACCGAACAGCATGCAGGTACCAATAGAATTATGGAATCTCCTATCGGGTTGATACCACATTTCATACGTCAATCACTCGCACCACGGACATGGTCGTCATATTGCACGTCCTGGTATTCGTGGGTGCAATTTTGTTTACAAATAGGAGCTTGCCCGACAGTGGAAGCAGGGCAAGCGTCCCTCCCCTTTCTTCAATCCCTCGCAGCTAAACGTTTAGCTTATTCATCTGTAACAAAAATAATTGATGGAATCTCGTTTTTTCTTAAGTTAGCGGGATTCCCAGCAATCACGGAAACGTTTTTGGTTAAGAAATTCTTGAAAGGATATAAAAAATCCTTTTGTGTCCCTGATGACAGAGCTCCTATGCCTCTGTCTGTCCTTTCAAGCATATGTACTGTGCTGGTTGATGTTTGCTTTAACAATTACGAGGCCATTATGTTTAGAGCATCGTTCCTCACTTTATTCTTTACTGCAATGAGGATTAGCGAACTAGTGGCTGTAAGCAGACTTAATACGTCCGGGCTTCGATTACAAGATATCTCATGGTCACAATCAGCATTGTATATTTACTTACGCAAATCCAAGACGGACCAACTTGGCAAAGGCCAAGTGATTGTCCTCCATCCCTCAGTCAATGAGGGGATTTGCCCAATTGTGGCAATGAGAACTTGGTTAAACACCCGCGACCCACTACCAGGCAGCTTATTTGTACACTCGGATGGTACCCCATTGACCGTTTTTCAGTTTAGATCAGTTTTACGCAAATGTTTAGATCGCCTGAATATAAAAGACCTCAACCTAACATCCCATTCGTTTCGCATTGGAGCAGCAAGCCTGGCCGCTCAACAAGGTTTGAACGAAGCATGCATCAAAAAAGTGGGTAGATGGACATCTAACTCATTTAAAAAATATGTACGCCCTATTAGTAAAAATATTTAATTGACTGGGGTTACCACCCCCCCCCCACCCCCCAAATTTAGTTGCTTAAGCCTTCTCTGTCACTGACAAAGTATTCTAACGGTTAATTTATCCCATAGGCCCTAAAATAGTGTGGATCATCGGCCACTCATTCATCTATTGGGCACACAGGAGGGCCAGGAGCAGAAGCTACACAGAGAATCTTTCATTTAAGGAATCCGAAGTTGTCATCCGATGGTATGGGGTAAGGGGTTTGAGGTCCATAATATCAACGAATTAATTTTACAACTGCTTGACCGTTTCCCCCGGCCAGACTTAATCATCTGTCACGCCGGAGGAAACGATCTAGGTAAAAGTTCTTCCCTGGAGCTGTTATGGCGAATCAAGTCAGATTTTTGTTGGCTCGCCCAGAGGATTCAAGGAGTGAAATTGGTATTTTCGGAGGTAATACCTCGATTAACATGGAAGGTGAAAAACAATATGTTTTTAGATAAAATGCGTAAGAGACTGAACAGGGAGATGGAAAAATTTCTACCCACCATAGGCATGTTTTCCTACAGGCACAGGGAATTAGAAGGTTTTGTCCATGGCTTATATCGCCGGGACATGATCCATTTGTCAGATGTGGGCCTCGACATTTTTAATGTCGGGGCACAGAGCATTGTGGAGGCTTGGTTGGGGGGGGCCGGCACCTATAAGGCGCCGTCCTAATGGGTCACCCAGCTCTGCTGGGGGGATCAGTGGATTGAATAAAGTTAAAGTTCAGTATTTATAAATAAAAGAGTCATTTGTTTACATGACTATGGATGGAACGGGTGTTTATAAAAAGTTTTGATGATTAAACAATTGAAATGGATACATGATTAAATCTTAATAAAGTACCAGCCTGTTATAACCACAATGCTCTGTTCTCTCAAGTCATTTATTATAGAAAAGGTCTTTTATAGTGTGGGGAAAACATAAGCTCTGTTGCACCCATGAATGGAGCTGAAGTCACGTCATTACCAGCCGCTGCATTTCATAATGGGGATAAAAGTGCCACATTCTTCTGATGGTGCGGCTCCACTGGTCGGATTCCACCAATAAATAGGTTATCACCTTCCGAACCTGTGCATCAGTGATAACTTGTTTTCATCAAAGAAATCTTTTAATGTAAACTACAGTAATAGTACATCACAGTTATGGTGAGCGCACAGCAAAATGCAGGAGTCACCAGTATAATGGGTACAATGGCAAACAGGTATTTACATATAACTGAAGAGTGAGTGGGCCCCTGAAGTTAATTACCCTGGTGGGCCCCAGACAGCCCAGTCCGAGCCTGCTTCCACTGTATGGAGGGGGGTTTCAGGTGCTCTCTTTACACCAGCCCCAAACCTTAAGCTCCTGACACCAGAAGTCTTAACACTGGGATTCTCAAGGTCCTGTCCCCCAGAAGCAGACATACCAGGCCGACAAGCTTATTTGACAGTCCTCTCTTCACTGTCTTGTTAGCTCCAGTCTCCAGACTCAACTAAAATCATGTGTGTCTCTCCTCAGTCTACAGACTGGCAACTCACCTTATGAGCTCATCTAGACTTAACTCTTTTGGTCCCTGCCATCAGTTTGTGTCTTCTCCCCTTTCACCTACATAATAGACTGATTTCTTCCTTACATTTTACTACACCATATAGCATATATTTGTGTTCATAACTAGCTCTGCTATAGCTACACCTCATTATACCTACAAACAGTGGAACACATCACCAGATAGCATCACAATAGTACAGTTTGCTTAACACACTATATAATGAAATCACACACAATACAATTAAATCATTGATGTCTTCAGGGGGGCACAGGACTGCAGGTCCACCCTCTTACATTACAACATATGAAAATATTTACTGTCTTCAGGAGAAGGAACACGCAACCTCCTAAGCCACTCTCTTAGGCTGCCTTCACATTAGCGTATGTGAACGCAGCTTATGCTGTGTTCCCATACGCAGTCAAACGCATGCGCACTGCGTTCCTATGTTTGCATATGCAGCATGTTGCATTTTTTGGGCGCTCGGGACCTTGGAAAATCAGCAAGCGTCCCCAAGCGCACAAAACATGCATTGTAGTCAATGACTCCACAGTGTTCTGGCTTGACAGCGCAAGAGAACGCTGCGGACCCATTGAAAAATCTCCCGGTGGCCGCCAGTGATGTCACAGGAGATCACCGACGGCCACCGGGAGATCAGCTCATCCTCTGATGAGCTCCTCTTCCCCACCGGCGGTAATACCCTAGCGGTGTCGGCGGGGAGAAACAGCTGATGTGACAGCTGTCTGAATCTTCCCGCGCCGACATCTCCTCTCGGGGTCGGCGCGGGAGATTCAAACAGCTGTCAAATCAGCTGTTCTCCCCGCCGACACGTCCCGGAGCTTACCAGCAGCGGGGAGGAGGAGATCTCCGGCGCTGATCTCCGCCCCCGGACACCGCTGATTGGCTGCCGGGCTGCACAGTGATGTGTCCGCAGGCGGACATTCTCCACTGCGGACACATCAAAATGACACCGCGTTTGACTGCGTTTGTGTCTGCATGCCATCAGCATGCAGACACAAACGCTAATGTGAAGGCAGCCTTACACAATGACATAAAAGCTGTAAGAGAATTTCACATTCAACATCTACCATTTATGTCCTGACACCGCACCTTTCTGTCAGATCTGACTATACATATACTAGTACAGTAATGGGATTCAACACTGTATTATTGTATGCCAGAAAGTGTGAACAGGCTCATTTTATGATAATTTTGTGACATCTGATAATTGAGTCCACAAAATCTTTAGTACGAAGTGCAAATAGATTTAAGGGTACTTTTCTTATAGGAAAGATTGATGGACAGACAGACCCAAAGATAGACAGATAGATAGATTTACATCAAAATAAAAAAACTGTGCATTTAATAATTCATCTGGCTAGATCATTAAATGCACAGTTTTTTGCACCTTATCTGTTGGAGCGCTGCCTGTTTTATTGATTTTGATATCATTCGAAGGCTTGGACATAACCTTGCAGGACTGTTTGCACCCGCAATTATTTTGTTTTTTGGGCTGCCCCATTTTACTTATGTTTAGATAGGTAGATAGATAGATAGATAGATAGATAGATAGATAGATAGATAGATAGATAGATAGATAGAAAAAAAATTAATCTAGATAGATAGATATAATCCAACTCTCATTCACAAATTACCATCCAACACATTCTCCATACATTTAAAGGAAACGTGGCTCAGTTCTCATGAATATAGATATCCACTGAAACATATTGTATAGTGAATGTGTAGGATGGGAACATATAGGCCGTCATTGATTCATTTAGTAAAGGGTAAATGAACAAGTAGTTTATAAAGATTTACCACAAAAAGTATCTGTTTTATAGCAAAAAGCTACATAATGATTGGTGGGAAAGGGATCATTGCGACTATGTCAACAAGACCCAGATAGGGAGGGTACTGGACCATCTGCTTATATTTCTTTATTTCATCTCACTAATCCTAGGCATCTATATATGATAATGGTGCCAGCCTAGTGTCAGCAGGGAGACCAAAGTCCTCAGCATACTCACCCACTGGCAGGCTTGCGGATTCTGCTTGTTGACTGTCAGTCACTTTCTGCTCCCAGGACCTGTGCACTCTGCCTATGTCTCCTGGGAGTGCGCTTATGCCGTGCGCATTGCACTCTCGCAAGTCTTAAAGGGCCTTAAACCTGAAAATGCTTCTTAGCCACAATGTTTTTAACCCATCTTCCCTATTAAGAGGTGCCTGAGCAACAAGGTCTACTGCTAGAGATGCATTGTTAGTTGTCAGGTCCCTGTCCCAGTATTTTGTCCCTGTGCTTGTTTTCACAATCCACCAATCTCCTAGTGCCTGCCTGCTTCTGCTGTGCCTTATACCAGTTTCCACCTGCCGTGCCTTACCAGCTATCTATCATCCTTTACCTGTCATCATCTCCCATGCAGCATATATAAGCCTGCACCTGCCGTGCCTTATACAAACCTGCACCCGCCTGCACCTGTCCAAGATCTGGTTTGCTGCCTCATATCCACCACACAACAGCTGGCAATGGCCGAGTCTCTCCACCTGCCTGCATCAGCCTCTCTGGCCACACCTGCCCAGAGAATCTACCTGTCTGTAAGAGCCAACCCCTGGAGTCAGCTGTCATGGTACCGAGATCCCCTGGGGCTGCACCTTGTGGCTACCTACCCGCTTAGTCTATCTCCACCTCCTGTGGCTTTAGGAGAAGACTTGTTGGTCATCTAGGTTTGCTCCTCCAGGTGGCGATTGGTGCCACGCCCCAATGGGTCCACCCCCAGATGCTCACCCTGTCAGCATTACAAAAATCACATTAAATATAATAATAAAATCTGACGTTTGTACAGTTGAATCAATTTTCGAAAATTCAATTTAGCAGATTTGTTCAGTTCCATAAAAAAGATTTGATTTGCATTGAATACATTTGGTGTGAATGGAATCTGCCAGGAAGTGATGAGTACTCATTTTTCTTCAGCCCCCCCCCCATACCTGTCACAGAGCCATCAGTCCTTCTATAGGCTCCTCTGTCTTCTCTCTGGTGTGACTGTCCTTCACTAGACCCCATGTCATTCCTGGGGCACAATACATGTCATTGATGTTAATGTTGTGCATTATATCTCGCTTGACCACAAATGGCACAACACATTATTATTTATTAATATAGCGCCATTAATTCCATGGCACTTTACATATGTAGAGGGTATAATAGAAAAGTACAATAAACATGGACAATATAAGGCACACAGGTACAATAGGATAGAGGGCGCTTTCCGCGAGGGCTCAGAATCTACGAGACACATGTCATTGACATCAGGGCTGCATGTTCTGCAAGATGTGACGGCGTGGAGTCTAGTAGAGAATGGTAGCACCGGAGGTACTGAAACAGGAGAAGATAGAGGAGGGAAGACAGAAAAGGTGATTGAAGAACAAAGTGTAGGAAGGGTCAAAGCAAGGTGAATATTTTCAAACTCATTCACGCCTATTAGAATCTAGCAATATGGAGGCCAGTTGGCAAACATGTTGCTATGCCATCATAGCATTTATTAATATAATAATAATAATATTCATTCAGGGCTATTAATTCCATAGCACATTACATGCATCAGTAATGCTGTCCCCATTGAGGCTCACAATTGAAACATCCTATCAGTATGTCTTTACAATGTGGGAGGAAACCCACACAAACACAGGTAAAACATACAAACTCCTTGCAGATAATGTCCTTGGCAGGATTTGAACCCAGGACCTCAGTGCTGCAAGCTCACGGTCACAGTGCTCACAAGGTCACAGTGCCAACCACTGAGCCACAGTGCCACGTACGGCATATATTTTAAAGCGGTATATTTTAAAGCGGCCAATCATTTTGGAAGTTTGTTGGATTTTCTAGGCAGTACAGGCACAAAACTTTTACAAAATATCCCTAAATTTGGTTTTCAAATGAAAATAAGTAAATATAATATTGTATTGAAGGGAGCAAAGTACAGAAAAGAAAAAGGAAACTAAAAACTGTATCTGTCAGTGACAAAAATGCCATTTACTTTTATTCTGTACCCAGATGAACTTGTGCAAATATCTAACAGCGTTTCCATTAGCAGAGCTCATAATGACATCTTATCAGATCATCCTGACCATTTCTAAAAGGGATCAGAACAGACAATTCATATTCCTGCAATTATTTTTTTCCGTTAATTATTATGATCCTTCATCCATAACAAACATTATGCATAGCCAGGAGCATGCTAAGTGCAGATTACGGGGCTTATGTCGTGAGTATGTGCCATGTTTGACAAATGTATTAACCTTGTTATGGATGCAAAGTACTGCAATCCCGATTAATCTAACACTACAAAAATGTACGGCTGCTGGAAGTGATGGGAAATGTCACTTCAAATACATTAGCCAAAAAGATGTTCTCATCATGACTACAATTACACAATCGTAAAGACCTGAATGTAAATGTCTAACAAGATACAGCGCCAGTAAACACGTGTGGCCCTAAATGGAACCGCAACTTAGGGCCGATTTACATACACCAACTTCTGTGACCAACTTCTGAACAGATCTCTGGTTGCAGTGAAATCATGGACACATTGTTCCATTTGTACACAGCCAGAAAATGGAACAATGTGTCCATGATTTCACTGCAACCAGAGATCTCTTCAGAAGTTGGTCACAGAAGTTGGTGTGTGTAAAGTGGCCCTAAGACCTACCTAGCATTATGTATGCAAATGGGATGAGCTACAGGACCAAGATGAACTGCGCTTCGGGATTGTTCTGCCAATCTAAGTATAGGCCACTAGTTAGAATCCCTGGCTGCCTTTTGAATTACTTGTAAGTATGCAAAAAATATGTGTTTTTAGGTACCATTAGAGTTGAGCAAAAAGATTTGCTGAACATGGTCAAGCAGCCAAGTAAGTAGTCCGTAACCAACCAAAGCATTGCAAACCTACAACCTGTGGTTTCTTGGAACATTTTCTTATTAGCATGCCAAAAAGCCATTGTGGAGTAGCTGGAGGTCTCCCATTGGTTTGGTCAGGAGACCTTTGATTAGTGTCCTACGGATCTCTTTGCATTCATAGATTGATGTTCTCACGATCTTTGTTTACAATCGGCCAAGATGTGACCATTGCTGGAAATTAGTAGCCTCAATGGTCAAGTGTCAAATTACTGGCAAGTAAACAAAGAGAAGGAATTCCGGCACTACTCACACTCCAAGGATGATAGAGGTTGCGGTATGGGAATATATCCAGACGTCTTTGGAATTGAGTTGCCCACTTGTGGAAGTCGAAATTCAGAAGAAAGCGAAAGTGGCGCACTCCTTTCATACTACTGGCAAAGTGGTGCAGCGTAGAATATTGCAGCACCATGCCCACTAATTGTCTGCAGCGGTCACGTGCACTCCACTGGTATACTAAGACCAAAAGGACCCTCAGGGCTTAGATCTCCCTATACAAAAAGAGTTAAATATAGTTTATTTTTTGTTTAATAACATTTGCAACTGTGTCTGTTTTTCTCGTAGATGTTGGATAACCCCTTTAAGACCCAAAGGTTCCACAGAAGAGAAAACCATTGTGCAAATGTCACATGACTACTGTGGACCCTGGGAATGATTATCTATCTGCCCTATGAAGCTTCTCAGTGCTCTTCTGACCTAATGAACAATTTACCCAACAGAATATCTAAATGTGTCCACAGCAGTTGTAATTTCTCTGCCAAAGTAATTAACAAAACAAGTTGTCAATTTCCTCTTAAGAAGTAATTAGAATTTCTTTCTCTAATTGTTTTCATGGTCTGCAAATGTGATTATTTTTCTTCTTTACACAACATATGCCCCGAGATCATCTAAAAAAAAAAACATTGTCATGAATTTCCGCTATTTTGGATGAAAGGAACTTAGAGAGGTTTATATTCATGTGATAATGAGCAATTTTATAAAAAGATCATGGACTGTAACAGTGTAAGGCCGGCGTCACACTGCTTGAGGCAGACAGCCGCGGACCGGATCTGCACACAGGACTGGGGGGCTATTATGCCCTCCGGTCCGGTGTGCAGCGCACGCAGTTCCCACTACTGATAGGTGAGGACCGCGTGCGCCGCGGTTCTGACCTGTCAGCGGCTACAGCATAATAGCCCCCCAGTCCTGTGTGCAGATCCGGTCCGCGGCTGTCTGCCTCAAGCGGACAGCCACGGATCGGATCACACACACAGTGTGAAACCGGCCTAATCTTTTCCCATGGGACTTATTTAAGGGGACCTGTCACCTGGTCAAAGGTGGACAATTTATGTTTATTTTATTCCCACTACTCCTTTGAGTATGTAATTTATTTCATTTTTTTTACATCCACATAATGGATCTAGAGATCTAAGGCTAGGGTCATATTTACGTTTTGACCCTAGCCTACCGGATTGCGCTTTTATCTTAGTACTTTTCCCAGCGGTAACGCTATGCGGTGCTGGATAACGCTGCCCCTAGTTACCCGATATTTACCTTCCCAACCATTCACACAGGCAGCTGCTGGGAGTGCGCTTTACAGCGCTGCACAGGAAACGCTGCAGACAGCGTTTCCTGTGCGGCGCTGTAAAGCGCACTCCCAGCAGCTGCCTGTGTGACTGGTTGGGAAGGTAAATATCGGGAAACTAGGGGCAGCGTTATCCAGCACCGCATAGCGGTAACGCTATGTGGTACTGGGAAAAGTACTAAGATAAAAGCGCAATCTGGTAGGCTAGGGTCAAAACGTAAATGCGACCCTAGTCTAAGTCTTTTTATTCAGTGCTTATTTTCATGATCTTTTCCTAGGGGATGTCGCTTACAGGGTAATTATGTAGAAAATCCTAAAGAACACCTTCCTCCAGATAATCCTGCGAGTACGCCCCTATGGTAAAAACCATACAAAAATTTGCAATAGAAACAAAGGCCCATACTTTTAGAATCATATGGTGGATTAAAAAGAAGCAAAACAATAAAAACCCTGAATATTCAGAGGATAGCTTGCAATAAAATGCACATGTTCCTTCAAAACTATATAATATTATGAAATTAAGATATTTGGCAAAATATTAATCAATCTTTTGAGCCACTCTGCCATGCCAAGGCAATCTCATTAGGGGGGTTGTACTCTATATAGTTTTATTTTAGTTGTGCCTTATGGCCTCCAACATACACATAAAGCAGAACCATTAAAAGCAACACTTATCTGGAGCATCTCAAACCTGCTCCCATGGTACCAGACAGGTGGTGCATTTGAATAAAGGCAATTCATGCTCTAGCACATGCAGCTGATGCTACATATGCCTTGGCTTTTCAGAAATGAGCCTCACAGCACTAGACCAGCACTCCTGAATAAAGTTGGGGCAGGCCCATGCAAATGGAGCTTGCAATTAGCTGAGCCTGAGGGTAGGGTAATTTAACTGAGTGTGAACAGTTACCAATGTTTGCCACAAAAAATGCAGATGGAATAGCAAACTAAAACTGGTATGCATGCTCACACTGACACGCAAGTGTTATCCGGATACCTTAAAAAGTTCATCCCAGTTCACAGTAGAGCCGCGTCAGCTGTGAACTCGGATGACTTGTGGATTATTGCCAGGGGGTTTGCTTTGGTTTATTAATGATGGAACCAGGAATGTCTTTTGTGTTTTACTGCAATTAAAAGATTTTTTTCTCTGTGTTGTGTTTTTTAATGTTTACTAGAGATTTATAGTGGGCCGGTTTAACATTGGCCGGACATTATGAATCTCGGACTTAGTGACAGCTGCCAATACAAAGCAGTAACCTCTTTATTACCCAGCATGCCACTGCCACCAGGGCTGTTTGAAGAGTGGGATAAAGTACACGGAATGGCGCTACAAAAGAATAAGCCATTTTTAGTGGCGGCTGTGGGCTGCAATTTTAAGTGGTACGTCTATTTTTTAATTATTTATTTTTACAATACTATGATGTTAGTCAATGGGTGAGGGGCTCAACAGCCAATCACAGATGCTGTCACAGAGAATGGGCATCTGTGATTGTCTGTTGGAGTAAGCTGAAATCAGCCAATACATTCTAGCATCTACCTGTACGAGAGATGCTAAAATGTATGGGCTCCTTTCAGATTATTCCAACAGCCATTTACAGATGCCCACTCTCTGTGACAGCATCTATGATTGGCTGTTGGGCCCCTCTGCAGTGATTATCCACGAGGTTAATAAGCGGTCAAGAAGTACAAGTGGCGGGACATTGGTGAGTATAATGCTTATGTGTAATCACTATGTGCTTTATTTTTACAGTCCCCCCACCGCCACATCTCATAACCGTAAAGTCTGAGTTCAGGGTTTGTACCAAAGTACGAGTCATGTTCAGCCCCAAACTTGGACTTTGAAAAATGTTTGGGCGGGTCCGCTGAACCCGAACATCAGCGAGTTCACATCACATATCACTACTTATAACAAGTTCTCTAGAACTCTTCCAACTACATCTAGCCAAAGTTATCATCTGGTGTATTATGTCTTTGGGTAGCTTCCATTGGGAGCGCTTACTATGCAAAAATCTGAGCGCAATATGTCCATAAGTATTGGTCTCCCTTTACTGGTTGTTGCAGGATATCAGAATTGTATTTTTCCAATTCATAGTTTCAATATGTGAGATAGATGCCTGAACTATCCTATGCTGGATGTCAGTATGGACTGTACTCACGTTCATATGAAGGTGCCTCAGATAGCTTACCTCAGCCACACAGACTTCATAATAAGAGAAGTGGAGATGCTTTTCACTGAAAATATTGTATTGAGGTACAATACAGCAGGTAAAAAGAGTGATTCTTTACAGAGAAGTAAAATGTGTCCATACTAAGATGGATAACAGGAACAATATATGAGGAAGAAGGGATGAGTTAATGACATCATAGAGGTACAGGGAAAGGAGATGGACAAATACCAAGAAAGCAATTTTTCTGCCTAGCAACACGGAAATACACAACACAGCACTAAAAGCATTGAATAATTCCCAAACATGGAACATGACATTTATGAAATACTATGTGAAGATCTATCAGTATTAAAAGAAATGTATTTGTAAGGGCCTGGATGACTTGTTACCTATGGTGTTGCTTCTATGGAACTATTAATCACACACAACATCTTGTATATACAGTACAGTGCAAATGTTTTAGGCAGGAGTTGAAAAATATAAATATTGATTTGACGTTGATTTCTCTTTTGCTTAATTCATTTTACATTTTGTTAATTGCTAAAAAATAAACTATTAACACTTTTTTTAAGCATTTTCTGCTTAAGAGCAAAGGGAGGAGAGCTACTATAATCCTGAAGCCTTCAAGAAAAAGAATCTAGTACGGTATTTGTTGTTTCTGTTGCATGGTGCAATGAATACATACAAATAAGCTTTCTTAATGCTGCTTTCACATTGCCAAGATTTATGCGTGTTTACATTTAGTATGCTAAATTTAAGTGCTAGGACACCGGAGCTACACTAGTATGAGTGATTTGCTGCCAGAGTCCTCGGGGTATTACCGTGTGCTTATCCCCCTTATTTTTATACGTGTGTAATTCATTATATCTATGTGTTAAATACTGCTGAGGCACTGCGCTACACTTCTGCTATGGCAATGAACACTTAACAATTTCTTTGGTTCCACCCTTCATGGGATTTTTATTATATAATGTATTTGATGGTGGTGCTTTATAAAATTGGATAAAGGTGTAAGTTAAGGCCACGTCACACACTTTAATATCGTTAACGGTATCGCTGAAACGTCCCATTTTTTTAATCGCTTAAGCGATATTGTTTATGGTTTGTTGCGTGTAACGGAGCGATCTTTCAGCAAAAAATCACTTGATTGTTTGGTTGAAGATTTATGAGCAGGACCTCAAATCAAGCCATAATCGTTCAAACGATCTGCAGCATCGTGCTGTGTGACACCGTGCAAACGATCTCATTGATGATTTCACCTGTTCCTGACCTTGGTTGCTCTCTATCACAGAGTAGTGCGAACGATCGCTGGCGTGTTGCCAAATTTAAAATCGTTCACGAGATCTATGCTTGTGACACCGCACAAACGATAGCAATAAATTGTTTGAACGATCTCGATCACGTGACTTTACAGGCAATATCGTGATCGATATTGAAGTGAGAAGTGGCCTTTAGACTTTTTCTTTGGAGCTTAGATGTATATATTTCATAATGACCTAAGGTGTTTTACCGTAATGTGATCCTGGTCTCTTCTTTATTAGTGGGTCACTGTACTTTAGAACAGGTTTTTGATAGTGGCTTTGATAGCAGAAGTGTAGCATGGAGCCTCAGCAGTATTTAACACATAGGGTAGACATACTGAATTACATACTTTCACATTGCGTTCTAGCACCCTTTCAGTGGTCCCATCAAAGTTTAAGTGTGGACCCCCTGCAAAATGGGCTTCAAACCTGCCAATGGGGTCATTGACTTTAATAGTGCAGACGGCATCAAAGTATGCCTATCTTGCAGCATTTTCAGGAGTATACGTTACAGTAGACTGTGTTCTGTTGTTCACCCTCAGTAAACATATAATCCTAAAAATGGTGCACAACAGAGCACATGTTGACTCCGTCTGCAACATTAAAATCAATGTCCCTGTCAGTACATATGTCTGAAGACCATCTTGTAGGGGGTTCGGACATGTGCTACAACATAATGTTACTGCACCCTTAGGATAACATGGCATCCATTTAGTAAAGTAAAATAACAACCAAAAAATTGGTTTCTAATGGAGGTTTATAATCACTGGAAACTTCCCAATATGTTTCAAGGCAAAGAAAACTTCCAGCAATCTCTGAATGGAAAACCTTTACCAGACAATGTATCAGAATAATGGATTTTGAGCACAATAAAGCAAGGTAACAATAGTTAGTTTTGTAATAGAGGAAAAGAGGAAATATCCAACAAAAAACTGTAGGGCCCTGGGTTTATGTAAAAGATAACTTTTATTCTATTCTATAAAAATCCAAAAAGTAGTAAAAATGATAACTACTATTTCTTGGATTTTTACATATTGGAATAAAAGTTATTTTTTTATATAAACCCAGGATTCCACAGTTTTTTGCTGGATATTTCCTCTTTTCCTTTACTACATTTCCTCAAGTGATGTGAACTCCTGTCCTTATCCGTGTGGTTATCTCCAGGCTGATGGAGATACCGTATATCCCAGAAACTTATGAAATTATTGAGCTGGCTTTTCTTTCCATTTTTCAATATTTAGTTTTGTTGTCCTTCACTGTAAAACTGCTTGGTTGACTTCATCTCTTCCACTAATAAATAAAGCCACTCTTAAGGCCAGGGGCATAACTAATAGCTCATGTGCCCCAGTGCAAAAGCTGCAATTGGGCCCCCAATTATTGCAAGTTTTTGATATCATTGGTCTTTTCATATATTCCAAAGGGACTTTTGGGGCTCCATAGGTTCCAGGACCCGGGAGCGATTGCAACCCCTGCGCCTGTTGTAACTACGCCCCTGCTTAAGATTTCTTCCCTAAAGCGAATCATTATTTCCAGAAGAGAGGCCTCAACATCATCCTACTATTTGGATAAATGTAGTTACCAAGTAGTTGCACATAGGAGGATATCAAAACAAAATATTGTTACATTAATTTGTTAGGTTCAATAGCCTTTCACCTGCTATTAGATTTTGTTGGTCTTAATTAGAGATGAGTGAACCCCTGGAGGTTTGGGTATGGGGTTGCATGTTCGGGACACAAATAAAGCCCCGTACGTCATTGCTAAGTAGTGATTGGCTAGTCGTTGCTCCACCCACATATGACCAGCCATAAGTGTAATACTACTGGGGGTAGATTTGTTTTTTTTAGACAAGTCAATATGGACAATTACTCAGTTTTTAGGTCCAGTGCAAGCCAATCACACACAGCAATTAGATTGCACTGGCCTGATCACCTTAGTGTACTGCAGCACAGTGATCCCAGCTCCAGCTGTCACACTGGACCAGGGGATGTACAGTGCACGGCACAACATAAAGGGGCAACACGGAAGAGTAAAGAGAAGGAAGACCCTGATCATAGGGAGCGGGGGATGGAACACCTCTTGTCACTAATCTATGTCTTACCCTGTCTCCCCTAGCAACCCTAAGTGGCTCCTTCCCCCACCGCCGTCACAAGCCTTGTCCATGACTTTCACCTATAGTAACTCTGGCTAGTGCACTAGCCAGCAAAGATGCTAGCCTTGCCAGTGTAGATAACAATACCCAGGGAAAGTAAACAGACAGGGGCTAGGCGAAAGGATACAACTTGAATATTGCAACCCAAAAAACCTAGTGACACCAGCATTTTGAAGGTGGGAACCCCCAGAACGCCAGCCAGAAACAGTTCTTGAACAGGTTCACCCATCTCTAGTCTAAATGGAAACATTTCAGATGTCTTCCAACTGGAATCTCAGTATCAGATGGTAGGGTGCCTTCCGTTGTTGCTTTGGAAATCCCTTTTATCTGTGCTTTAGGATCACTGTTTCCTGGAACTAACTGGAATGAGATTTTTTGAGCAATCTCAAAATGAAAGAACTCTTTCTTTATTTCTTTCTTGCATAAAGAAATCTTTTCCTCTTGTTATTCGTAGGTTTTCTCATCAAATCATCCAGCTGTTCCCCGAACAAGTGACCTATTTCCAAACTAGTTGGAATGTTTGCCGCTGCCACTGTAAATTAATGTGGGGAAAAAAAGTATTTAGTCAGCCACCAATTGTGCAAGTTCTCCCACTTAAAAAGAAGAGAAAGGCCTGCAATTGACATCATAGGTAGACCTTAACTATGAGACAAAATGAGAGAACAAATCCTGAAAATCACATTGTCTGATTTGGAAAGACATTTTTTTTCAAATTTTGGTGTAAAATAACTACCGTATTTGGTCAATAACAAAAGTTCATCTCAATACTTTGTTATATATCCTTTGTTGGCAATGGCAGAGATCAAACCTTTTCTGTAAATCTTCACAAGGTTGGCACACACTGTTGCTGGTATTTTGTCCCATTCCTCTATGGAGATCTCCTCTAGAGCAGTGATCTTTTGGGGCTGTTGCTGGGCAACATAAACTTTCAACTCCCTCCAACGGTTTTCTATAGGGCTTAGATCTGGAGACTGTCAAGCCCACTCCAGGACCTTGAATGTTTCTTACGAAGCCACTGCTTCATTGCCCTGGCGGTGTGCTTGGGACCATTGTCATGCTGAAAGACCCAGTCACATTTCATCTTCAATGCTCTTGTTGATGAAAGGAGGTTTGCACTCAGAATCTCATGATACATGGCTCTATTCATTCTTTCATGTACACGGATCAGTCGTCCTGGTCCCTTGGTAGAGAAACAGCCCAAAAACATGATTGTTGCCACCCCCATGCTTCACAGTAGTTATGGTGTTATTTAGATGCAACTCAGTATTCTTTCTCCTCTAAACATGACAAGTTGTATTTCTACCAAACAGTTCTACTTTGGTTTCATCTGACCATATGACATTCTCCCAAAACTCTTCTGGATAATCCAAATGCTCTCTAGCAAACTTCAGACAGGCCCGGACATGTAATGGCTTTAGTAGGGGGATATATCTGGCACTGCAGGATCTGAGTTCCTGGCGGTGTAGTGTTTTACTGATGGTAGCCTGTGTGATGTTAGTGCTAGCTCTCTGCAGTCATTCACTAGATCCCCCGAGTAGTTCTGGGATTTTTGCTCACCATTCTTGAGAACATTTTCATCCCACGGGGTGAGATCTTGCGTGGAGCCCCAGATCGAGGGAGATTAACAGTGGTTTTGCATGTCTTCCATATTCTAATTATTGCTCCCACAGTTGATTTCTTCACACCAAGCTGCTTGCCTATTGCAGATTTAATAAAGAAAATCACAGGCAACAATCCCCATCTCATGTTCCATAAAAACATGACACTCTGATGTAACAATAGTAGGAGAGGTATCAACGTAACAGACCAAAAAGAACAAGGCAATTTCAGGGTACAATATTTGTGCAAATTCCTTTATTATTTTAAGAGGTGCTAAAACAAGGATAAATTTAGGGAGCATACAAATATAAAACCACATATGCAGACATACAACTACAGGGATATATGATCAAATAAAGGTAGAATAAAGCCCAAAGTGCAAGTGCAGTAAAACCTATATACACTAAAGGTACCTTCACACACAGCAATATTGCTAGGCAATTTCACTGGCAATTTGCTGGTTGCAGTGAAATCATGGACACATTGTTCTATTTTGTTGCTGTGTACAAATGGAACAATGTGTCCATGATTTCACTGCAACCAGCAAATTGCCAGTGAAATTGCCTAGCAATATTGCCGCGTGTGAAGGTACCCTTACACGTGTCCCTAAGGTATATGGGTAGTTGGCCCTTTAAGGTCTGCTTTCTATCTAGTAATTAGCTTTATATGAATAAGGATGGCTGATGGGCAGCTAAGTATATAAGGCCAAACAGGTGCCAGTGCTAGAGGTAATGAGCGGAGGACATAGGAGCCTCTTCAAGATGAAGCTACAGAGACAGAAATCTTGCTTGTTTGTAGGTGAGAAATTGTTTATTTTCCACCAATATTTAAAAAAAAATCTTTACAAATCAGACAATGTGATTTTCGGGATTTGTTTTCTCATTTTGTCTTTCATAGTTGAGGTCACCTATGATGTCAATTACAGGCCTCTTTCATCTTTTTAAGTGGGAGAACTTGCACAATTGGTGGCAGACTAAATACGTTTTTTCCCCCACTGTAGCAACATGGAAAGTCTTGCAGATTATGATAAGAACAAATAAGCTTTCAATGTACTTGCTTTCCCTTGTGATTTTATATAAAACAAAATGATAATGAAAATGTTTTGTCAACATTTATCTAACAATTGAATTAAATAAAAAGTGCAAACAAGCTTCTGGTTACACATAATCTTCTAAAGTCTGCCGGCGAGGAGTTATAGCAGATTAACAAGAACATGGATTTTCATTTTAAGCTTTTCAGATGAGGATGAAATTAACAAGAGATATAGAATGTGCATTGTGTGAACATTTTAAATATATTTTATGGGGGGTTAAGATAAAGAGTGAGAATTTCTTAGCTTTGAGCTAAGAGTTGCTAGCGCTTTGATGGTCAAAGCTCTGAGGCAATAGTGGGTCACTAGTACAAAAGGGCCTCAAAGATCCAGCAGAAGACATCACTTTAGGAGCTGGATTTAGATTCAGTCACTTGCCAAATATAGTAAATCACTTAAATGATCTGTGAATGATTTGTGAACAATTTCAAAAAGAACAAAAGGATCAGCAGTTCAAAATGGTAAATGCTAGATTCTTAAATGGGTTGTGCAGGTCTGGTGTGAAAGTCTGTAGTCATTCTATGTGATCACAAAATTGTGGATCCTAACAGCGTGCTTAAGGTTCCAGGCAGTGGGAGCAGGAGACCATGTGACTGCAAATATGCGATATACATGCTCCCGGCCACATTCTGACTAGGCATGCATGGCATTGCTCAATACAAGTGTAGTGCCACAGAATGACTGCAGATTTTTATGCTAAACAACCCCTTTAATTCCCCTAGCAATCAGTTGTTAGTTTTTCCCATACACAGACTCTCAAACAAGCCCGTTGATATCAGTAAGTTCAGCCAACTTTAGCCTAATGTGTATAGGGACTTTAGTGTGTGATCCTCAGCAGGGCTGAGCATTCGGAGTCGTGGAGTCGGAGTTGGAATCTTTGGTGGAATCTTTATAAAATGGTCCGAATACTAAACTACATAATAAAGTGCATACAGAATTTCAATGCAATACATGCTGAATATTATTATTATTAATTATTATTATAATATACAAGTGAATAGGACCGTTGAAGCGATGCTCACCGCAAAATGGCGTGCTGTTGTCCTCCGACTCCTCACTCCATCTCCCCACATCAATGTCAACCACCTAAGCTTGAATAAACGGAGCTTCATCCACCCAGTGAGTGCTGCCTCTCTTTTTTCTATCGTTAAGCATTGAGTTATTTCTGTATGGTGGTGGCCGGTCTATAACCATTCCATCACGTTTTTTGGTCCGCGGTTATTAACCCTTGAGCTGCTGAATTATTATTATGTTCTTTCTAGGTATCTTAATTATTTTATCATAATAATGATTAAGGCCTAATGTTCACATTGTACTACAAGAAATGTATCACTTAAACATGAGCCATATATGAGGGAGTCGGATTCAGAGTCATGGAGTTGGAATCAAATTCAGGGAAATTAAGTAGTTGGAATCGGAGATTCAGCTTATCGACTCGACAGCCATGATCAGCAGGAGTCTAATTGTCAAACCCCCTGATGCTCTACGATAGAGATGAGCCACCACCCCGGTGTTCGAATTCGATTCGATTCGTCGAATCGATGGGGTGTTCGACGAATGTTCGTCGAATGCTCGACGAACACCGTCGAACACCCCGGAAAACGAACAAACCGGGCCTGTGGGGCATTTTCACTTCCACAATGTATGTACATACATTGTGGAAGTGAAAAAAAATGAAAGAAAGTGTTAAAAATAAAAAAATAATCAATGCTCACCTGTCCGCGATCCACCGAAGCCTCCGGCAAGGTCCTGCGGCTTCTAGGACCTGTGGTGATGTCATGTTTTCGTGCGAACTCCGGTCACATGACCGGAGTTCCCGCGAGAACGTGACGTCACCACAGGTCCTGGAAGCACAGGACCTTGCCGGAAAGCTTAAAATAGATATTTTTATGTTTGGGACCCTTTCTTTAAGTAACTTTTACTTAAAGAAAGGGTCCGAATCATAAAAATATCTATTTTAAGCTTTCCGGCAAGGTCCTGTGCTTCCAGGACCTGTGGTGACGTCATGTTCTCGCGGAACTCCGGTCATGTGACCGGAGTTCGCGCGAGAACATGACGTCACGACAGGTCCTAGAAGCCGCAGGACCTTGCCGGAGGCTTCGGTGGACCGCGGACAGGTGAGCATAGATTATTTTTTTATTTTTAACACTTTCTTTCTTCTAGGGAATGTTTATTTTGGCTCAAAATGCGGCAGATGCGGTTTTCTGACCGCATCTGCCGCATTTTCGAACCAAAATCGAACATGTTCGAAATTCGCCGAATTGGAACCAAATTGTTCGAATTCGGCGAATGACTCGAATAGCGCCAAAATCGACTCGAATTTGAGATTGGCGAACTATTCAAGTCGAACATCGCTCATCTCTACTCTACGACCCTTTTTGCTGACCAAAGTTCCTGATAAAGCCTAGAAACCTTATGCCAAATATAATAATAAAATTATATTTAGCAGATTTTTTATTGTTATTTTTTTGTTCTGCAAGTATTGACAGAAGTTAAAAGTCACCAAAACATCTTTGTATACAATCTAGGATATAGTCTGTAATATTCCTGTAATGTGGTACTTAAAAATCCCAAAATTACATTTGACAAAATAAAAATGATCAGAGAAAATATTTATGAGAATAATTTCAGTAAAAGGATCTAGTTGTGCATTGTTGTCAATATTCATCTTATTTTGGGTGGTCTTTCTGTTGTTGTAACCTTACAGTAACATTTTTACACACGTTTTTCTATGACTCAATGAAGAATATTTGATAAATCAGAACTAAACAGAACATGTTAAAGGGGTTTATTGGAATTATCTTGTAAAAGTAAAGGATGGCACATTAGGACATGACACCCATGTCCGGTCAATGAAGGTCTAACAGCTCTCGCAGTGGTTTCCTTGTCTCCCGTGGGCTTTGCTTGGCTCTTTCCAAACATGGATCTGCTGCTGCCATTTCATTCTAGTGTTCACAGGGGACAAACTGGTCAGGTCTTTGTTAACTTAATATTGGTGCCATATCCTTGAAATGTCAATATTACTTTTGATAAAAATTTGATTAAGATAGGGAAAGGCAGGTAAAAGACAAACATGACAGCTATCCAAGATTTACAGCAATGTCAGAATCCAGCAAAGCCAAAGAGTTACCCTGAGCCAAAATAATATTATCAGGATTGCTTTTATAATATGAATGCTCCAGAAACTCAAGAAATTGTTCTTTAATATTTAACATAGTTTTCTAGCAATACACAATTGGTGGCCTATTTGTAGGATAAGAATGTATATGACACGGCTCCTACCTCCAGGTCCTCCAATGAACAGGTCAATAAAGCCATGATCACACTAAGCGTTTTTGATCCGTTTTTTGTGAGCTTTTTTGCATGGAAAACGGATCACTTTTTGTTATATCCGGCAAAGACAATGACTCAGTTTTCAGAAATGCTGTTCAGATGCTGCATATTTTACGTATCCATTTTTGGGGCAAAAAAATACATCCAGAAATGAAATGAGCATGTCAATTAATGATCTGCTTTTTCTCCTCTGTTTTATCCCTTGAAACCACTGTTAATGGAAAAAAACGCAGCACAAAAAAACAGATCAAAAACGCGATGCATTTTTGGATGCTTCTTTTTTTTCAAAAACGTATCCAGTTTTGCTGCTGAAAAGTAAACAAAAACGCAGCACACAAAAAATATTATAAGCGCACAGTGTGAACATAACCGAAAGGGGCTTGATTTTCAAAGCCCTTCCCTGTTTTTCCAGACACAATATTTGATGTGTACATGTGACTTTTCCTATACATCCACCCTTCTTCAATAATTAATGAGGGTAAAGCACTTTATTCAATTATTATTAAGTTGCTTTAGCTTGATAGTATGAAAATAAGCAAGTTTATAATTGACTTGCTTTTTCTAAACAAAACCTTGGAAACAAAAGATGCATATAGACAAATGAGCAAAATGGTAACAAAGTTTTGAATTTTTGACTTTCAGGCTCCATATTTCACCATCCACTATAGCTTTGAGCATGAGACTACCTTCATTTTATAGACAATCATCTTGCCTATCTCATGCATAAATTTAATTTGAAACTATTTAGCATATGATTAGTTGTGCAGATTCTTTTCATGTCACTGAATTGCTAATGTTTTGCTCCTGGTGTTTGAAAAATCCTTTTCTTCCTATATGCTACAAATTTCAACCTATTCTCACATTCCCTAATAGATCAGTGTGTTATTAGGTTGATGCCCCAGCAAAAGGTAATTTGTTCAAATTGAGGAACCGCCATGAAGAGGATTTCCCAAGGAAAGAGAAACAGCATCATCCAGCTCATCAATAGTGATCTGTAGGCCAAGAAAATTGACGGCATTAGGACCCCACAGTCTTCCTGCCTGGGCTGAAAACACACACAGCTCAAGAAACCCCATATGGAGAGGAGCTTGAGAGCAGACTGGTAAAGAGAAGGGTGGATTAGGATCTACTGTGTGATGAGAAGCAGTCTACAGAGGCCAATGAGCTGCAAAATAAACAGTGGTGAGAAGTGTGGAGCTTGAACTCTGATAACACCTTCTCTGCATGTTTTTCTGTGGGGATTGATAATCCATGGATTGAGTGAAGTTGTGTCTTTGCTGAAGGACTGGTGCAGTGCCTGTGGAATCTGTGTGGCTCTTTGGAGTTGTGGGAGTCCATGCTGTGTGGACTAGAGACTCTGTATTGAACTGGTCAAGCATCTGAGCAGAGACAGAGGAGATCTTCCCCGTGACAGAGTGAGTGGTCAGCGGCCAGGAAAACCGTGAGTGACTGTGAGACGAGAGACGGGGTTGGGTGCCACCCACATTGAGAGGGTCCTGACAAGCTCTGGTAAAGAGTGCTCCATAGACTGTACCTGAGGCAACAGAACTAAAGGACCGGACATGTGAACTTGAAATCAGCTGACTGGACACGGAACCTTGCTGTTTTTGCAATATTTGTTTTTTCTCAGCTCCTGACCAACCTCCTTGTATCAGACCTGAAGAATCAAAATTCCATTTAAATTTTCAGAGCAAAAGTTTTACATTCAGAAATCCAATGCTTGGTGCACTTTTCATCTATACCACTTTGAACATAAAGTACCTCGGCCGTTAACGCCCTTTGTATGTACAGTCATATGAAAATGTTTGGGCACCCCTCTTAATCTTACTCTTTTTTTTTTTTTTTAAATTGTTTTTTTGCAACAGCTATTTCAGTGTGATATATGTAATAACTGATTGACACAGTAATATTTCAGGATTGAAATGAGGTTTAGTGTACTAACCGAAAATGTGAAATATGCATTATTTCAAAAATTGACAGGTGCAAAAGTATGGGCATCTCAACAGAAAAGTGACATTAATGTTTAGTAGATCCACCTTTTGAAAAAATAACAGCCTCTAGTCACTTCCTGTAGCTGTTAATGAGTTCCTGGATCCTGGATGAAGATATTTTTGACCATTCCTCTTTACAAAACAATTCCAGTTCAGTTAAGTTTGATGGTCGCCGAGCATGGACAGCCCGCTTCAAAACATCCCACAGATGTTCAATGATATTCAGGTCTGGGGACTGGGATGGCCATTCCAGAACATTGTAATTGTTCCTCTGCATGAATGCCTGAGTAGATTTGGAGCGGTGTTTTGGATCATTGTCTTGCTGAAAGATCCATCCCCGGCGTAACTTCAACTTTGACACTGATTCTTGAACATTATTCTCAAGAATCTGCTGATATTGAGTGGAATCCATGTGACCCTCAACTTTAACAAGATTCCCGGTGCCGTCATTGGCCACACAGCCCTAAAATATGATGGACCCTCCCCCAAATTTGACACTGGGTAGCAAGTGTTTTTCTTGGAATGCTGTGTTTTTGTGGCACCATGCATAACACCTTGTTATATGACCAAACAACTCAATCTTTGTTTCATCAGTCCACAGGACCTTCTTCCTAAATGAAACTGGCTTGTCCAAATGTGCTTTTGCATACCTCAGGCGACTCTGTTTGTGGCGTGCATGCAGAAACGACTTCTTTCGCATCACTCTTCCATAAACCCTCTCCTTGTGCAGTGTGCGCTGTACAGTTGACCGATGCACAGTGACACCATCTGCAGCAAGATGATGCTGAAGGTCTTTGGAGGTGGTCTGTGGATTGTTCTTGACTGTTCTCACCATTCTTCTTCTCTGCCTTTCTGATATTTTTGTTGGCCTGCCACTTCTGGCCTTTACAAGAACTGTCCCTGTGGTCTTCGATTTCCTTACTATGTTCCTCACAGTGGAAACTGACAGGTTAAATCTCTGAGACAACTTTTTGTATCCTTCCCTTGAACAATTATGTTGAACAATCTTTTTTTTCACATCATTTGAGAGCTGTTTTGAGGAGCCCATGATGCCACTCCTCAGAGAAGATGCAACTAGGAGAACAACTTGCAAGTGGACACCTGAAATAGCTTTTCTCATGATTGGATACACCGGGCTATGAAGTACAAAGCTCAATGAGGTTACCAAACTAATTTAGTGCTTCAGTAAGTCAGTAAAAAGTAGTTAGGAGTATTCAAATCATGAAAATCAGAAGGGTGCCCATACTTTGGCACCTGTCAAATTTTGAAATAATGCATATTTCACATTTTTGGTTAGTACAATAAACCTCATTTCAAACCTGAAATATTACTGTGTCCATCAGTTATTACATATATCACACTGAAATAGCTGTTGCAAAAGAACTATTTAAAAAAAAAAAAAAAAAAAAGAGTAAGATTAAGTGGGGTGCCCAAACTTTTTCATATGACTGTATACTGTGTGGTAGAATTTATTACACCTATCTGTATTGAAAGTGCATTGCAGACTACTCTTTTCGAAACAGTAAAAAAAAAATATGCCAATACATTCCAGTCTGGTCTTGTCCATGGGACCATATTTGTTTTGCATTTGCTGGAAACATGGGGCCCTATGGATATATATATTTGATGTATGCACCAATGGCTTTCCCACTAAGTCTGTTTTTAGCCTTATTATGTTTTGATCTCAAGCCTTTGTGCATTTTCAGTGCTGTATATATTTTAGCAAAGGAGCTTGAGATAATTGCCTCTATCTCATCCTATCTTACAAGTCAATGAGCTGAACAAGGCTATTGCTCATGAATACTAACAATGGCCATCAGCAATATTATACAATACAGAGAACATCTGAGGCTAATTGATATATGTGTCTCACGTGCTGTACATTAAATCCAAAATAGTATTGCCTTAGAAGAATAAACAGCAATTTATACAGCTTCTTTTATATAAAACATATGTTAAGAGATTGGCATTTCTCCTGGATTTAGTTGGCAGAATAATTTGCATAAAAATGCTATTTTTACCAAGTTTTTCTTTTTTACAACTCATTAATTAATAAATCAGTTGTTTGTAATCTACTTTTATCATTGAATCTTAATTATGATAATTTCTTTATTACAAAAAAAACAAAAAATGTTATTCTGGAAGTTGCTTTTATCATCCACAAAGCATTAACAAACTATGGTGTGTTCAATTCTCAAGGCACAAACTAAGCGATTTGTCTGTTTCTGTCATTTTGGAAATGCCATAGAAGAAAACTGAAGATCTTAAGTACCGTATTTTTCACAATTTATAAGGACGGAGGAATTATTTTAATAGCAAGACTATTGTACACTAATATTGTAAACTAATATTATTGTCAATTTTTAAATCTTTGCCCACTCTCATTGAAAGAGAATCCCTTAGAAGATAATTTTCCCATTTGGACATTTATTTGGGAGTTCCTACCTAAATGGTGCAATACAGTCACTGTGAATCAACCCAAATATTTCCAAAAACAATACCAATTTGTTAGAGGCATATTTTCTGATTTTCTATTTATAGCCATTGTAGAAAGGAAGCGTTGTATATATATATATATATATATATACCATCACCATATATATATATACAGTTGAAACCAGACGTTTACATACATTATATGAAAAAAAAACATCTCCATGTTTTTCTCACTATCTGACATGAAATCAGAATAAATCTTTCCTGTTTTATGTCAATTAGGATTGCCATAATTATAATATATGTTTTTTAAATGCCAGAATCATGAGAGAGAGAATGTTTTATTGTAAAATATAAAAAGGGTGGGGGACAGAGGCGCAATAGTGCCCTATCACTAGTGACACTGAGTTGTGGTGTGGTGGTGCTGTGGAGCCGCTCACCTGGTCCAGTTGTGATCCCCACAACTGGTTTGAAGGCGTTTCGGAATCAATGTTCCAAGCTGCTGCAGGACCTCCACCTACCACTGGATAGTGGTATGTTCCAAGAAAATGATGGGAGTGATGGTGTGCCACGGTCCGCGCTGCTCAGGGTTCAGAAAAAACTCACCAAAGAGCCAGTCAACTTTCCATCCTCTTTATTCCTCCTACGCGTTTCAATGCCACATCCGGCGCCTTCCTCAGGAATATCCCTGAGGAAGGCGCCGGGTGTGGCGTTGAAACGCGTAGGAGGAATAAAGAGGATGGAAAGTTGACTGGCTCTTTGGTGAGTTTTTTCTGAACCCTGAGCAGCGCGGACCGTGGCACACCATCACTCCCATCATTTTCAGAGAATGTTTTATGGAATTTGTATTACTTTCTGCAAAGTCTCAAGTTTACATACTCTAAGATTACTATGCCTGTAAGCAATTTGGGACAGCCCATATGATGATGTCATGTGTTTGGAAGCTTTTTTTTTTTTTGAACCATCGTTTTTTTATTAAAGTTTTTCCTTTACAGCCAAGAAATTATTATTATGCTTTGATGAAATTACAGAAATGATTAATTAGGATGGTGACATATAACATAGGGGTAAAAATGATACCAATGTTTTCAATTTTCCCACAATCACTAGAAGAAACATAAACAAATCAAATAACAAGCTTTGAATATATCACATTGTTTCTTAGAATGAGACGATTACGGTAACTATAGCTAAAGTGTGATATCAGAAACACACATCTCAAATATTTAAACCTTTCTTAGCTCTCTATAGCCGCCATTGCCTTATCAAATTCCCATATTACATTTAACTGCTGCATCGATCGAACCACGACATCTAATCTATACACTTCAATTTTCCCAGTGTCCCCCCTAGATCCTCTTGAGCATACCAGATTGTGGCTCTGAAAGGAGACATGAAAGATCTGATTTCTGACTCCGAGAACTCTCTCTCTATATAACGACGCCACTTGGAGAAACATTTCTGAGAGAGAGTACTCGGGTTTCGCAATGTCTCTACTGTCTCCAAAGAGAGTGTTTTCCTTAGAGTTACCGTATATACTCGCGTATAAGCCGAGTTTTTCAGCCCAAAAATTGGGCTGAAAAGTCCCCCCCTCGGCTTATACGCGAGTCACTCGGTATACTGTGGGGGGGCGGGCTGTGACCGGGGGCTGGAGGAGGCAGGAGGGGGCCGCAGTGACCTCGGGCGGTCACGTGGGGCCGCCTCATTAATGTAATGAATATGCACGGCATCCCCCCGTCCATCAGCGGCGGGGGGATGCCATGCATATTGCAATACACTGGCCCCCAGCAGTAACACACAGCCCCCCCTCCTTAGTATGTCCCCCCCAGGCTGCGGCACTTGTCAAAATAACAAACACTTTATACATCACCTCTCCGGCGCAGCTCCTCCGCTCCTCCGGTCCCGGCTTCTTCTTCCTGCTTGTGCCGGTGTCATGTGACCGGGCGCAGCCGATGCCGTCATCTCCTGCGCCCGGTCACAGCACTAGAAGCCGGCACAAGAAGGAAGAAGCCGGGACCGGAGGAGCTGCGCCGGAGAGGTGATGTATAAAGTGTTTGTTATTTTGACAAGTGCCGCAGCCTGGGGGGACATACTAAGGAGGGGGGCTGTGTGTTACTGCTGGGGGCCAGTATACCTGCAGAGGGGCCTGTATACCACCACTGAGGGCCTGTATACACTGCAGAGGGGCCTATATACCACCACTGGGGGCCAGTATACCTGCAGAGGGGCCTGTATACCACCACTGAGGGCCTGTATACACTGCAGAGGGGCCTATATACCACCACTGGGGGCCAGTATACCTGCAGAGGGGCCTGTATACCACCACTGAGGGCCTGTATACACTGCAGAGGGGCCTATATACCACCACTGGGGGCCAGTATACCTGCAGAGGGGCCTGTATACCACCACTGAGGGCCTGTATACACTGCAGAGGGGCCTATATACCACCACTGGGGGCCAGTATGCCTGAAGAGGGCCCTGTATACCACCACTGAGGGCCTGTATACACTGCAGAGGGGCTTATATACCACCACTGGGGGCCAGTATACCTGCAGAGGGACCTGTATACCACCACTGAGGGCCTGTATACACTGCAGAGGGGCCTATATACCACCACTGGGGGCCAGTATACCTGCTGAGGGGCCTGTATACCACTGCTGAGGGGCCTGTATACCACTGCTGAGGGGCCTGTATAATACCACTGCTGAGGGGCCTGTATACCATTACTGAGGGGTGCTATATACCAGAGACGGGGGGCTATATAATAGGATGGGGGTCTGCTGCATTTCATACCCTAGGCTTATACGCGAGTCAATAACTTTTACCAACTTTTGGGGGCAAAAGTAGGGGGGTCGGCTTATACACGGGTCGGCTTATACACGAGTATATACGGTATGTGGATTTCCTCAAAGCCCGGGGTGGAGGTAGCCAGCCAGTGTCGAAGAAGGAATCTTTTAGCTATTATGGCTATATAATGGAATAGTAAATGAGGGGGCCGGGACATCGTCCCATTTCCGTGATAGTGGAACAGCCAAAGCATTAGATTCAGTCTTCCCTTATTTGTGTAATATCCCGCAGCCAGTCTCTCAACCTCTTCCCAGAACCTCTGAGAGTCGAGACAGGACCATAGGCCATGCTCCAGACCTGTCATGGATGCTCCACATTTCGGGCATTGTGGTCAACCTTGATTGGTTGGTTTGTGTGGGCGGAATATTGAAACCCTGTATGGCTCTGTGTAGGACTCTATATTGCGTGTCTCTCCACCTTTCGTTAGTGACAGCTTTCTTCATACTAAACCAGCCTTCTAAAAGTTTCGGAGTAATGTCTGGATCGTTAAAGTATTTTTTCCAACCCAAAAAGGGTTTACCCTTCCCCCCTGAGCTAAGAGCGGGCTGTAGTTCTCTGTATAATATTGAAATTGAAGTGTCCTCTCCTCGTAAATCTATCAGATTTTTCCAAGTGATATTATCCAATTCTCCCGAAATGTCTCTCAGGTCAGACAGGAGGTGGTGATATACCTGTTGATATTGAATTATATGAAATCTAGGGAGATTGAATTTAGCCAAGGTTTCCTCGCCCGTCAGCCATCTCCTCTCTCCAACATTAATGAGATCTGCTAAAGACTTAAAGCGAACCTGTCACCCCTCCAGGCATCTAAAGATAACATAGCCACCTTCTGCAGCACTAAGGCTGCATTCTCGCAAGGTGTCTATAGCATTTATGCTCCCTTGATTCACTGAAATAAAGACTTATATAAAATCTGTTTCAAACCTGATCCAAGACCGGGAGGCGGGTTTTCAAGTGTCTGTCTCCCTCCTCTGTGGTGTCAGTCATCCCTCTCTGCTCTCTGTGCACCTCCTCCAGGGCCATCTCCCTGCATTACAGAGCTTTGTCAGCTCTGCTACAACACAGAGCTGCTGTTATAGGAGACCCCACAGTAGTAAATCTAGCAGGAGGATACTGCCTGCTACGTAGCAGCCCTTGAGCTGAGCAGTTTTCACTTTCAGTTTAATTGCTCCGTCCTCAGCCCCTGATCTAAAGCACAAACTCAACTCTGCTGCACTGCTGACAGCTCAGCTCAAGGCTGAAGCAGGCAGTGCTTTCTCTGCTCAGGGTCCTCCTGCTAGATTTACTACTGTGGGGTCTCCTATAACAGCAGCTCTATGTTGTAGCAGAGCTGACAAAGCTCTGTAATGCAGGGAGATGGCCCTGGAGGAGGTGCACAGAGAGCAGAGAGGGATGACTGACACCACAGAGGAGGGAGACAGACACTTGAAAACCCGCCTCCCGGTCTTGGATCAGGTTTGAAACAGATTTTATATAAGTTTTTATTTCAGTGAATCAAGGGAGCATAAATGCTATAGACACCTTGTCAGACTGCAGCCTTAGTGCTGCAGAAGGTGGCTATGTTATCTTTAGATGTCTGGAGGGGGTGACAGGTTCGCTTTAATCCCCCTGGCCCTCCACAATTTAAACAATGCATTATCTTTACCCAGTGGGAAAGATGGGCAGGACCATGGAACGAGATGACTCGATATTTTCCAAGACATATGTAATTTCTTACGGACCGACTTCCAGGTCATTATGGTATCTTTACAGATGGTCGTGTTTTTAATATGGTCCGGTATTTGAGGAGCGGTGTATGTAAGAGAGAGGCTAAATCCCAAGGTTTCGCTAATTCTCTCTATAAATCCACATCAGAGAACTTCCCTGTGCCCTTAAGCCAATCCATCACATTACGCATGATGCATGCGAGATTATAGCTTCGTATGTCAGGAAATTGAAGCCCTCCCCTATCCTTGGGCTGCAGCAAGGTGTGGATGGCTATTCTAGTTTTCTTGCCCCTCCAAAGGAAGTTTGAGAATGCAGAATTTAGTCTCCTAACATCTACATGTGTTAGTAATCGCAGAATCGTTTGAAGGGGGTAGAGCAGTCTCAGGAAACATCATTTTGATGAGATGGCAGCGTCCCAACAAAGACAGAGGCAGACCATGCCATCTAGATAATTCTTGTATGATCTTATTTATAGTAGGGGTAAAATTGAGTCTGTAAAGATGTGTTGGGGTCCTGGCTAGATACAGTAGATGCCCAGATATTTAATGCAATCCCGTACTATCCTGATACCATCAAGTGTGTCGCCTTTCCCCACCTCGCTTTCCTTTCGTATGAATAGAATTTTGCATTTATTCCTGTTCAGGCGTAAGCCTGAGCTTAACCCTAATTTTTCAATTATGAACAGAACCCCCGCTAGTTCCTTAACTGGGTTTTGCATGTAGAGAATTATATCGTCGGCGAATAGAGATAGTTTCACTTCCCTACTGCCAACTTTCAATCCCTCATACAGATTATGTGAATCGAGATATAGAGCCAAAGGCTCTATAGCCAGATTGAAGAGGAGAGGGGAGAGCGGGCATCCCTGCCTCATCCCTTTCTCCAAAGCAAACATGTCGGACAAAAAGCCTGGAGTGCTTACACATGCCCTGGGGTTGTTATACAGAGAGCCAAAAAAACTGACGGATGGGTCCTCTAAGTCCAATGATGTTCAGAACCCTGTCCAGCCATGGCCACCTCACATTGTCAAATGCTTTTTCAGCATCTAAGGTGACCACCGCTGGATCCCAACCTCTTTTTCTATGCTGTGGGCCAACAACATCAATGAGAAGCATCACCCTTCTGATATTGGTGGTCGTCGAGCGTCCCTTTACAAAACCTGCTTGATGTGAGTAGATCAATCTGGGGAGAATGCTAGCCAATCTGTCGGCCATGATCTTCGAAAGAAGCTTCAGGTCCTGATTAATCAGCGAAATTGGTCTATAATTTGCGGGATCCGTCAAAGATTTACCCGCCTTGGGTATCAATTTAATGTGGGCAACATTCATCCTTTCTGGAATTGCAGAACCCTGCAAAAAGCTGTTGAATAGATCTGCCAGGACAGGTGAAATCCTCTCTTGAAGAGCTTTGAAAAAGGCCCCATTGAACCCATCAGGTCCAGGATCCTTGCCCGGGTTTAAATGCCTAATCGCCAGATCGTTCTCACCCAAAGATATTGGGGCATTCAAAAACTGCCTATCCTCTTCCGTTAGTACTGGGATGCTGATGTTCTGTAACCATGACTCCTCCCCTGTCTCTCCTCCCCCATCATTCCTGTAAAGGGATGCATAGTATTTACCCAGAACTCTGGTTATATCCTTTGGTTCCGACCAAGTGTTTCCTTGTTTGTCTGTGTTAGCTGCTATGGGTGTAGAAGTTATTCTACCTCTTGCCAATCTAGCCAGTAGCCGCCCAGCTTTATCCCCATGTCTATGTAAATCTAATTCCAGTCTATTTTTGTACAGATCCTCTCGTCGGCCCGCCCACATATCAAACTCTTTTTTGGTTATCAGCCAGGCCTCTTTGTCTCGTTCTGTCATGGTTTGTTTGTATAGAGAGTATGTTTCCCTAACTTTCAGACTGAGCGACAAGTATTGCTCTTTGACTCTCTTTTTTAGCTTCGCACTAAATGCCATTATATGTCCTTGCATGACTGACTTCGCTGCTTCCCAGAAGAGAGCAGGGTCCGAGCGATGTATCTCATTATGCAAGGAATATTCTGACCACCACTCATTGAGCTGTTGTATAAAATGTTCCTCCCGCGTTAAGGTGTCAGGGAATCTCCAGAGGTAGTCCGTTCCCTTCTGATGGGCATCCCTCGTCACCATGACTACCGGGCAATGATCAGAGATAACCATATTTTCTAACGTAACGTCGATTACTTTCTGGAAGACCAGGTTGGAGGTCAAGAACATGTCTATCCTCGACCAAGAACCATGGGGATGAGAGAAATGGGTAAAATCTCTTTCTAATGGGTGCATTGCACGCCAATCATCAGTTACGTTACAGTTTTTAAATAAGTCCTCCAGAAAGCCGCCGCCAGGGGGAGGTACCACATCCTCACCACTGGAGGGTCGAGGTTTAGAATGTTTTCTGTCTTCCTTCTCATTAACCACCATGTTAAAGTCTCCTCCTACAATACGATGGCAGTTAAGGTCCGTTAAAAGCTTGTTTTGTATTTTCTGGAAAAAGGACTTCTGGGCTGCATTCGGGGCATAAATGTTATATACACTAAAGGTATCATTCTGTATTTGAAAGAGTAAGTGCATCATTCGTCCCTCATTATCTGAGTCTGAGGATGTAACCGTATGTGCCAAGGATTTGCGAATCAGAATCAGAACACCAGCTTTTTTGTTAACCGCTCCGCTACCAAAGATCTCCCCCACCCATAACTTTTTAAGTCTATTACAGTCCTCCGAGGTTAGGTGGGTCTCCTGGAGCAATGCTATATCCGCATGTAATCGATTGAGATGGCGAAGAACCATCATGCGCTTTGCCGGGGAGCGCAACCCCTTCACATTCCAGGAAACCCACCTAACCATGACGGTCATCTAAGTTTGGTGAACATCTGCAGTTAGAAGTCAACACTAGAGGGCTCCCAAGGCGCACCGGAGGTAACCTAACTTTCAGAATATCAATGTGTGTGCAATTGGTAACTGATCGAGCAACAACAAAGCAACAGTAAGGCAATGGCAACTCTCCTTCACTTAACTTCCCCTCCTCACCCACCCTCCCTCCCCCCCTCCCCCATTCCAAAATACACTGAATTTGTGACTTCTCCTTTTTCCTTCATGGCTTGAACTGCACCAGGGTCCGCCCGCCACCAAACCAACCCTCACTTGAGAGGAAAAAGATTACAAAAACAAAAACAAACCCCTTGGAAGTCCAAGTCCAGATCTCGGCTCAATAATGGTTGCAACAGTCGTACCCTGGTTATACTTCGAGCTTACCACGACACATATGAGTCCCCTCAACTATCATTGTCCGTCCCTGTAAGTGGAGAAAAAAAAAAAAAAAGGGGGAGGGAAGGAAAAGGAAGAAAGATGTAGTGGGTGGGGGAAAGACAAAGATGGAAAAGAAGGTAGGGAGGAGGGGGGAGAGGGACATGGGGTGGTGAAAGGGACTGGGTGGGGAGGGGGGGGAGAAGCAAGGGCGGAGGTGGATTGATAATTTTCTCTCCTCTTCCATCCGGGTATGTCTGGTTCCATAAGGTGAACAAAGATCGTTTAGTTCCTCTTCTTCCATCAGGGTGAAAAGTAAAGTGTAAGGCGGTGGAGTCAAGGAAGGGTGTGAACCCTCTGGAAGCCAGTCAAGCACTGTTATCTTTTTTTGCTCCATTTAACCCCTGGTTGTCGCTGACTTCGGGGTGTCGAATTTCTTGAAAGGCCATTGTCCCCCATGGTATCTGATCGGAGTCTGTAGTGTCTAGCCGATTCAATATCTCGGTCGGGGGCAGATGCACGGTCAGGATTCACTACCGGCCTTGGCGCTGAGTCTTTTGGGCTGTTATGAGGAGAGGTACTCGTAGGTGGGGAACCAGCACCTCTTGTTAAGGCCGTCATCGCCTCTTTAGGATCAGTGAAGGTGAGTGTAGATCCGTCGCGCGAGCGGAATCTTAGAATAGCTGGGTATGCCAGTTGAAATCGAATATTGTGTTTATATAAGGTGGAGCACACCTCGTTGAAGGCTCTTCTATGGTTATTTACTTCTATAGAGTAATGGGCAAATACCAATACCCTATGACCTAGGATCAGAAGAGGCTGGCGTCTGGCTTTGTAGGTGCGGAGTATCTCCTCCTTGTCCCTGTGGTTGAGATACTTTGCAATAGCATGACGAGGATTATTGAGAACTCTGTCCCTTGCAGAACCAGCAGGCGTATTGGTGTATGCAGGATCCCTGGGGGGACCGATTCTGTGCGTGCGTTCAGTCTTACACCTGTGTGCCAAGCTTAATGATTTTGGCAGTTCCACCTCGAATACCTCTATCAGCTGAACCGGGGAGACAGACTCTGGAAGACCCACTATTTTCAAGTTGTTTCTGTGCGCTCTATTTTCTGTATCGTCCAGCTTATTAAGCGCATAAGTGGAACATTTTTGCAGTTCCTGTAGTTGGTGTTCCACCCTGTGCTCCATCACTGCCACCCTGCTCTCCGCTTCCTGTAGCTGCTGATCATGTTTCCCCAACCTGTTCTGCAGCTCTTGAGTAGCTGCAGTAACCAACTCAGCTACAGCCTCTTTAAAGTCAGTGGCCAGGTGGACTGCCATTTCTTTGGCCAGGAGCTTATAGTCCATCTGATGTGCTGCAGCAGAATTCTCTCCAACATTATCTCCCCTCACTGCCTCTCCTCTCTGTCTCTGCGGCTGGTCAGTTTTCCTCCCTCCTGCTGTAGCTGCCTTGTCCCCACATGAACGAGGACGCTCTTCTTCCTCCATCAGGCTCCCTCCCTCCTGGGCACTGAGCGGAGGAGACGGAGGAGACAAAGGGGACACCGCCACCGCCATTTTAATGCCCGCGCTCCCACTCCCGCCTTCATGTGCCGCCTCAGCGGTCGGAGCGTTCAGTAATGCATCTCTGGCCCTAACAACATACCGGTCCATAGTCGCCACCATCCCAGACCTGCCTGTGGGTG